>OY987328.1:94464233-95664233 GCA_963920685.1 Polydrusus tereticollis | reverse complement strand
TCTCAATACAAATCAGTGTTAAAACGTATATCTTTTGATACGCTTCGCCGCTAGAAAAGTAAGCTCACCGCGGTAGACAAGTGGTCCTCAGAAAACATGGCGGAACAATAAATAGCCAATTAGAAGACAACGCACGATATATGTTACCTTGTGATTGAACAGTCTGACAGCGTGGCGTGGTTTTCTTGTGACAAAGCAAGCTTACTTACTTACTGCAAGTTAAATCCTTCAAAGGTAAACATGTACGTCAAAATTAACGTGGGTCATTGTCCGTCGGACATGACAAATTGCATCAGCTTAAAATAAAAGCACCAAGTAATAAGTGTAGTAATGTTATAAAAAGTTGTACTGTATTAAAGAATTATCTTGGAAACAAGTGCCGAATTGGATAAATAAACGCCAAATTAAATGTGATCTAACTGTATAATTCACTTAGCCAAGTATATAAAACGAACCAGTGAAATAACCTAAACCCAAGGAATATACAAAGCCTCGCCGTTTAATGTTGGGAGTTAGAAATACAACCTGATTCCCACAGATACTTATTAGCATTTTTATAAAATTAGATATTAAGAAAATAAAGGTAATACAGTTAAATATATAGCTTTTTTTTTGTACACCCTAAAAATTACGTACGTATTAATAGAAACCCAAACGTCAACCACCGCGCGTAAGATTTATCCTAAATTATCGGCTTCCTGTATTATTATAATTTTCCGACCCTATTGTTAACGATCAAATTACGTGTCGATCTATACGATGTTAAAACGATCCGTATTATAAGTGATAAGATAAGGTATACTTTCAGTATAAAAATAATATATTAACACTTTTTTATTTATTTGTATTTTGCTTTTATAATGAGGGTTACTCGCTATCAGGCAATGGGAAACACAGTATAGTGCTAAATAAAACCCAAGATAGGTGTAATTTGCACGCGTTCCCATCAGCAAACTTTGTCTGTGTTGTCAAACCCCGCTGCTTATATTTTTTTAAATTATTTTTTTTTTACATTCTCACTCGTCAGTGGTGCTAATCATAATGGCATAGAACATTCTCCTACCAAGCTTAAAAAACAAGAATCATTTTCCTAACACGAAATTACGTGACGAATAGTTAAGCTTTTAAACTTGCTTCCTTTATTCGAAATTAATGGCATCGTACGGCGCAGAATTAAACAAATATCTTATAATCAACTTTCAACAGTTTTTGTCAAGGATACCGTTTATTAGACACAAGATCTTAATCTCTACAAATAAATCGTCGCAGGTCTAATTTAGCAACTCTGCAGTCGTGAAATATTGAATAGAGCCAAACGGGACAATGCTGAGCTTGGTAATGGTAAAATGTGTTGTACTGAAACACAATGACATTTTGTAACTTGTGGAAAATTTACATCGGGCTTATTGTGGAAATTTCCGGCGATTAACTATTTACTAAATTTTATAAGAATGCGGAGAATACGGTTGTTACGGGTATTATTGTTAGGGTTAAGGATTTATTATATTTGGACAACTCTATATACCGGGTGTTGCATCGTCGAGCGGGACATAGGAAATCCCATGTAATTTTAAATGGGGTCAATTATTGGCTTCCCTAATTATTTTAGAGAAAAATTCTATTTAGGTTTATTAAAGAGCACTAAACCCACATTCAAAAGAATAACTTTAGACATGTTTGATGAGCCCGTTTACGGGTTATCGCCGATTTCTTTTTAACTATTTCTCCTTTTTATGGCCCCGTATTTGCGGGCACCATTCAAGGTAAAAGATGACTGTCAAATAAAGTTGTCATTTGTTTTATTGTTATAAAAACTCGTACATCGAAAATATTAAAGGTGTATTCATGAGTACAAATTAATCTGAATAAAACTAAAATAAAGTATCCAATTACAAGGTTAATTATGACATTTTACATGTTTCAATATTTTACTAATTAATAGGTAGGTACTATTAAATTGTTAGAACTTTAGGATTTAAGAAGATGTTCAAATATTCCTCAAAATGACAACTTTATTTCACAGTCATCTTTTACCTTGACTTGGTGCCCGCAAATACGGGGCCATAAAAAGGAGAAATAGTTAAAAAGAAATCGGCGATAACCCGTAAACGGGCTCATCAAAAATATCTAAAGTTATTCTTTTGAATGTGGGTTTTAGTGCTCTTTAATAAACCTAAATAGAATTTTTCTCTAAAATAATTAGGGAAACCAATAATTGACCCCATTTAAAATTACATGGGATTTCCTATGTCCCGCTCGACGATGCAACACCCGGTATACTATTACGCCAAGACTTGAAAAAAATTCTAACAATTACTTTTGTAACGTTGTTACTTTCAGGTTTTTCTGGTTATGTTTTATTTTGTATCGTAGAATCGCAAGTCCGTAGATCTACCTCCGGGCTTAAAACCGCTTTTCATTTTAAGGTTATATTCTCTTAAATCTGGTTTATTCTCTGTGACCTATTCGGTGATTTCTTGGGTTTGACGGAAAACTGTCATCGATGTCATTTGGTCAAACTAAATTCTGACGACTCAGACCCTTAGCCCTTGTGGAAAAATTCGGGAAATCTTTTCACATCAAATCTTGTTTGAAGCACATATATGGTAAGTTCATAACGTACTGTTTCGTGGATTATCGATATTTTTAAGAGATTTTTGCCACATAACCTGAAACTACATACCTTTTTTTAAACCAGAATCATCCCTATCTGAACTACACGTTAGTTCCTTTACGTTGCCCATTCCAGTCTCTACTTTTTCGGCTGAGTTTTTGGACCTATGTAGAGGAATTTGTGAGGCCTGTTTATAAACGTTACTGAGCAGCAGCATGGGGTTATCCTTAAGAAGACCAGCCGCCTCCAGGAGGACCGTGCGATAAGTACCTTTATTTTTATCTGCAAATTTCCCTTGTTTTGGACATAGCCAGTGTGTTTTTTTTGTCCCACCTGATATATAATTGCATCTTTTTGTTCTCAAAGCTATAAGCTTAATAAATAATAATAGGCTACCTAATCAGGAACGATTAAATCTTTATAATAATACTACTTTTAAATTAGCTAATGAAAATGAGATCAGTGACATTATCATTAATATTAAAACTAAAGCTATTGGAACTGATAAAATCAATATATCTTTATTACAACTATGTTGTCCCCATATCATTCCCTTAATAACTCATATTATAAATGAATGCCTACTTTCTGCCTATTTTCCTGTGTTATGGAAACATGCTCAAATTGTTCCTCTCCCAAAGGTAAGTAATCCTGCGGAATATAGTCAGTTGCGTTCGGTAAGTATACTTCCCACACTTTCTAAAGTGCTTGAGAGAATAATGGAAGGGCAGATAAAAGATTTTCTAAATATATATAATATCTTGCCTTTGAGGCAATCCGGCTTTAGAGCGGGCTATAGTTGTGAGACTGCACTTGCTGATAACTGACGACATCATTAAAGCTAGCGATGAAAACAGGATGCCTGACTATTTTTGATGTACTTAACACTTACTTCAACCTATTCAACATTTTAAGTGATTTACCTCATTGACCTCACTTTTACGCTGTTATAAACAGTGTTTCATTTAGCAAACTCAACCTTTTAACACTTTTTTTATTATATGCTGAATTACACAGTAAAACGTATCCACCTGGTAAAAATCATATCGGGAGTGGTAAAAAAAAGTAGTGTTAATGTTAACACCCGGATCAACATAATTTATCACATTTTTACACTCATATGGGACCAAAGTTGTTGTATTAAATTTGCCTATGAATTTTACTCCCTAAAAAGTAAATCTTGTTTAATGGGTGTTATTTATTCCATTTCACACTCTATCAGGAAAATTAAATTCAATGACAGTTAACAACACCATATTAGCGTATAAATAAACCTCGCTAGAAGGTTATTTTAACACATTGAGTGTAAAACTTATTCTTAAAACGTCTTTTTACACGGCCCCGGGTAAAAATACCTAAACCCGTGTTACCGAAAAGACAGGCGACAACAAGTGGTGCGAAATTCTAGGAATTGACACATGACGCCGATGCTACATGCAAATTCAACTTTCACGTCAGTCTGATTGTGCTCTTTGAACGTGATATAGAATAATGTTATATTTAATTAAAAATATAGAAACAAAGCAAAGTTCTGTAAAGTGCCAAATGAGAGTGCCTCTTATGAGGATCTTGTTAAATTAGGTAAGCATATTACCGAAATTTAATAGAAACCTTACTAATAAGCACGCCATTCTTAAGAAACTAAGTAGGTATTTACATTGTTACAGTTTTCCCTTTAGCTTTTAAATTATTTTAATATAAGCTTATAATATAAATGAATTCCTTTTTTATATAAATACTTAGGTACCCACCAACATATTTTAGTTCATAGATCTCTAAACAAATATACGATTAATATAATACTCGTTATTTTCATTCTTTTATATTGTTGCAAAGCATACTTTTATTTAGATGTTTAGTGTTTTAAGTATATTATATTTATTATGTTATTTGTTTTGTTGAGCTTAACAATGAGGTACATTAAACGTGAATATATATATGTTTAATTTACTAAATTGTTAAACTATATAATAGGTGTGTCATTTTGTTCAACTAGTAATAATAATAGGTGTAAAAAAATCACAGGGGTTTCCAGTTCTGTTGGAACCATCATTTTGTTTATAAATAGACGATAAATAATGCTCAATATTTTCCTTCATTTAACAAACCATTTCCAAGCGATCTGAAGATTTATATATATTAGAGGCTACTACTATCAGCTTTGATTAAGTAATTTAATCATGTATCAAACTAAGCAAAGGTTAATAATGTAAAACATATTGAATGAATAATTTTTACATTTTAATTATAAACCCCGGTTAGTTTGATAAGGGATTAAATGACTTAAACAAAGTGGAAAGTATTCTAGCTCTGAGTAGATTATTTTACTACACTCACTGTAGTAAAGTCACACCCAAATAAAATAAAATTTACACTACAATAATATGATATTTACACAATTAATCACAAATTATCATTAAAAAATGGTTTACCTAATCCTCTTATTATTTCTTTTACAACCTAGAAGGATAGGTTTACAATCTGTGAGTTCAATTTACACACGAGAGGGTAAATGTACCTACCCATAAATTAGAAGAATTAACACCCATCAAAAAGTAACAAAAACATTCAAAAATGTCTTTTTTACAAGATATACTGATTGGCTAATATACTCTATTGACTGTGGTCCTATATGTACCACCATCGAGTGTTAAATTTAACAATTTTTTACTGTGCAGGTGTTTATAATTTCTAATTTAAAATCATCTTCCTTTACATTTCTCTTCTTAATTAAATAACTTTTAAGTCATTTTTGTGTTTGTCTTGGAACTGTGTGTGGATTCAATTGTTTCACTCACAGGAATTTGGATCTCTTGTGCCAAGTTAAAATTAAACGACACGGTGAGTGGCGTTCAAATTTCATTTTTAAATATTGGCTTGCATAGCAGCATCTTTTGGGGGCCACACTCATATAAAAAAACCACCCCGAACTACAATTGCCACGAGCTTATATAGTTAGCTGAGGTGGTTGGTGACCTTAAACTCGACTTACATCAAAAATAACATCTTATATATTTTGTTACCACTTAATAAAGTTATAATTTATTTCCATTCAATTAGGTTTATTGGGTTGGTAATATAAAGGGTTTGTGACGAATACTACAATACTAAAATAAATTAAAAGTAAACAAGCAATGAGTGTATGCTATTATAATTGGTGAAAGCAAATAGCGTTCTTTCGGCTTGCTGGAATATTTATTTCAACTAATCATAATATATTAATATATTATAATAATACCCACATTAATTCATAATAATGGTTTGAAGTGTCATTTGTTTTTTTTGTTTCTACATCTTGCAACGATTATATATATTTATGGTCACAAGTAGTCTAATAACGTCGCAGTTTAAAATTTATAAATAAAACAATAAATGCTCCCCATGTTGTAAGCACACATTACAAAAATAATGTTTGCTTTGAATACTTGTATTGACAATTTGTAATTTTATTAAATGTAATTAAAAACGGCCCAAAACGCACGTGTAAGAAGAAATCTTTCGCCTGAGGAATGTGCTGGAGCCATAGCACTTGTGGAAGAAGGCTTGCCACAATTTCAAGTGGCCCAACGATATAGAGTGACACAATCTGCTATCTCCAGAGCATTGGAACGATTTCGGGAGACTGGTGCTAGAAGACCAGGACAAGGACGAGCAAGGGTGACAACGAAAGATCGCTTTTTGCGAATACAGGCATAACGAAGTCGGTTTGTTACAAACACTGCACTGCAGCAGGAATTTTTCCGTCGGTATAATTACCATATTAGTCAAGATACAGAGCGTAGAAGGTTGGCAAAAAGCAGTATTACTCCCTATCGGGCCGCAACTGGTCCCCTCCTAACCGTAAACCATAGAAGGCAGAATCTTCAATTTGCCCAGGAGCACCAAAATTGGGGAGCTCGTGAATGGGGCAATGTATTGTTTAGCGATGAGTCAAGGTTTTGTCTTTTTAGTGATGACCGCCGTCGGAGAGTGTATCGACGTCCTGGCGAAGGATATGCTTAATGCAACATTGTCGGAACAGTAAGCTATGGAGGAGGATCTGTTATGGTCTGAAGTGGCATTAGTTTGGATGCTCGCACGGAGTTAGTTGTGATTCAGGGAGGTACTTCGACAGGTGACCTATCCATATCAGACATTTTAGAACCCCATGGGTACCATATGCCCCATTTAATGGGGATAATTTTTTATTCATGCACGATAATGCACGCCCACACGTGGCAAGAGTGGTACAAAATTATCTTTAAGAAACAGAAATTTTAACTTTGCCTTGGCCGGCAAGAAGCCCTGACATTAGTCCTATTGAGCATTTATGGGATAACATGGGTCGACATGTTAGAGCCTTACTTCCTCCTCCTAGAGACTTAAATGATCTGTCATCTAGGATTATGGAAATATGGAATCAGATTATTCAAGCCAAAATCAGAAATCTGATTTTAAGTATGCCAAGAAGATGCGAAGCAGTAATTAGACCAAGGGGAGGCAATACCCGCTACTAAATGTTGTTATTTAATTTTCTTGAACAACTTCAGAAATTACAATTTTTTCCCTGTATTTTTTTTGCTATGCTTTGTGGATTCAATAAAATTAATTAATACCAGATACTGATTCTTTATTTACTTTAAATTTTTTTTTATCGCTGTTGCAATAATTTAAGCATTTCGTTGATTTTGTATTTTTTAACTAAAAGTTTTTTTATGAAAACCAAGTTGAACTATAAATTGTGTATTTCATGAGAAAACAGAGATAAACAAAACATGAGACCTTCATTTGGCTATAATTGCGATAACTTGCAATGGCTAGTATATCCCACAGGGTGTTTTGAATTTTCATAAAAAACACAACATTTTTATAACCCCCGGTATAATACCAAAGTTCCTTTTTTAAGCACAACAATAAAGGCAGTGTTATGCCTAAGAAAAAAAACCTACAATTAGATAAAGAACTCATTAAGAACGAACTACAAATTTGGAAATTACATAACATCAAAATTAAGGCAAATTTTTCGTTATGCGTTAAATAAGCCGCGCAGTGTAGTTCCCAAGGCTAAAAGAACGGTAACTAAATCAATTTCTGCTCTAGAACGGTAAGTAATATTACATAAACGAAATAATCCACGTTTTGCGAAGGTTTTTTATATTAGTCGTACAAAGAATAAAATAATCAACACTTACTTAAATCGTTCACACCCTTCTTGATACTCAATTTTCGCATGTTATGTACGTTTATCTATTATAGAGAATGTCACATAAAATTTAGAATGACCGGGTAAGTTGTCGAGACAGTACCAAAAAAAAATATTTAGCCTTGTTTAAATATTTAAATCTACCCTAAGACATCTCAACTAAAATATAAAATGAAGACAACTTAATATTCTCTTTATTGTGAGGACTAAAGGGATTTCATTTCGCATGGAGGTAAAACCTTATACGTTGCACATTTAGGTACAAGGCTTAATGTCAACTGTATATTTTGTCCTCATTAGGGATATGTCAAAAAGAGAATTTAATAAAATTGCTAGAAAATTTTGTTATAAATTTTGAAACAAAAATAATCAAATTTGCATATTTTTATCCTATTTTATAACACCTATATTAGTAGTAGTAGTAGAAGTAGTGTTAATGGGACGGGGGGGGGGGAGGGACAAAAGCAGTAGGCCAGTAGACTTTATTGTCGAATTTCGCCTTCGCTGATCCACCACACAGCAACTATTTTTCTGCCAAACTAAGCCTAGATAGGCGCGCAGTTTTCCCAGTTTAAGTACCTTGAAGTAAACACTCATCTCGTACCAGTTATATCCCGCCAAGAATATGCCTACTGGCACGACCCCACCTGACACACTTTTACCAAATAATTCGAGGTCTCCTCTCCTGCTTCACAATATGGGCAAAGTGGAGTTTCCACGATTCCTAGAAGGTGTAGGTGTCTATCCAGCCTACAATGAATCGTTAGAACACCCACTAGGTGGTGTGCTAGAGCTGCCCGTCCTGTTGACAACAACCAAGTTATCCGGGACGAGCTTGGCTCCGAAACCATGATTTTCGCCTGTCTACAATGCTCCGCCTATTCCCAGCTGTGACTCCAGTCCTATGGAGGGGGGGGGGGCATTGACGAGGCCCGTCTAGCGAGTTCATCGACCCTCTCGTTACCCGGTACACCGGAGTGTCTCGGGACCCAGCTAAGTTGTACTCTTTTTTTGTTGATAGCTTAGTGAGGGCATCCTGATATTGTCGGACGAGATTAGAGCTCATCATTGGTCGCTGCCTTTAGTACTGCCCGGCTATCTAAGTAGATGTATATAACCTCCTTTCTGGTTGCAACCTGAAGGATTGCGAAGACCTCGGCTGGAAATAGATGCCCTTTTCTCGTGTCTTCTCGATACACGCCCGCCTCAGCCAGCTCTGTGCCGGCCATCCTTGACCCGTCAGTATACCAGACCTAACTGCCGGGTTGGGGTCTCCCTTGTAGGGATATCTACCTTAAAGTTTCTGTTCAGTATAAGGTGGTCTTCGGAGGACCCGTTGCAGGAGAGTATAGGCGTAGCTCACCGCAGTGTTTTTGCGATCTCCGTATGACCGACTCTACTTGTTGGCCTCCCTCTGCATCCAGAGCGTGGTTTCTGGTAACACCAATAGAATGTTAAGAGCTGGTTCTGGAGTTGTCCTCATTGCATCAGTTATTCCCAGAGAAGCTAGTCTTCGCTTTGTTAAATTGTATTAACACCTTTGTTACTTTAGCCAATACAGAAAAACAAAAAGTTGTAGCAATTTTAAAGTTACCACTATTGACTTTGTGGGGAATATTAGACTTACCTTTGATTCTTGGAGTCATATTTCCACAAACTGCATCTTATATAGTTATTTTGTTCAAAACTTGTTTATTAAATTGTGTCATCTTTGTTTACAGAAAATCAGTCGAAATATGTGGGGTTAGTAGCACGCAATTTTATGTAAAAACGAAGTTGTTTGGAACTATTTTCTTTATGTCGTTATTTAATTTGTGTCCCGGTTAAAGCCCAGACTCTCGTATCGTTCTAGTCTATTGTTGTGTCGCTTGGTCTCTTCTTATTTTGCGGTTTGATTAAGTTGGCAACACTTTTGTGTTAGCTGATTTTTTAAGGAGAAGAGGGTTTTCGAAATTCTCGTGGCTTTTGGTTAAAATCCTTCAGACAAGAAGGTCGAGCCAGATGCCTTTTGTCAATTTTTTTTTCAATCATAAGACCACGCGGTCTTCACACTCCTTACTGAGGTAAGCTCTTTTAATTCCTTCTTTCTTGGTTTGTTGTTTTTGCTGGGATTTAGGGGCTAATATTATTTTCTACGGCCTAGTGTCTCCACAATAGGAGTTGCCGTACGCAGAGAATGACAACCTGTTGTCCCTGACAAAAGGTTAACACTATCATAAAGTGTAGCTGTATAGGGACTGATTCTTATTTAGTTAAACATTATAAATCCATTAAAATTACCGATTTTAAACCTTATAAACTAGGTGATCTGAGTGACCATCTTATAAGTTCGTTTATTACAATCCAGTGA
The DNA here is from genome assembly GCA_963920685.1 of Polydrusus tereticollis. Lineage (NCBI taxonomy): Eukaryota > Metazoa > Arthropoda > Insecta > Coleoptera > Curculionidae > Polydrusus > Polydrusus tereticollis. The sequence continues at coordinate 95,654,087 of OY987328.1, read as the reverse complement.
CCCGGAAAATTGGTATTAAGGTAGGCTCTTACAATGTCTGCATTATAAGCGAGAGCTCCGTCCTGTTGCAAATCTAAGTTATTAAGATGAACTGAATTTATTGTTTATTAGCATAAAGCATGAAACGATAAACTCCAATGTGCCTTGCCGTTCCCGGGGAAATATTATATTTTAATTTTCCTGAGACCTATATTAGGCCAATTCAACTGGTGAATGAGCCTAACCTGAACTATGTTTGTTACTAAAATATTATTTCATTATTTTCCCCGTTGTTCCCTGCTTCCCAGATTTTTTAAATATCATTTACAGAACTCATACCGCGAGTACATTACCATCAGGATGTAAGCTTTTTTTTCCAGGTGTAATTTATGTAACACACATAAATTCCACCTAGTTGTGTTTTCCTATGATTTTTTGATCTTTTGATTTAATATCTCCGGTGAAACTTTTAATTTCTTTGCAAGAACTACTTGGATTTTCTTGCGTCCAGACCTGTGGCACCGTGTGCTGACCGCGTCACGAATAATTTCCTGATAGGGCGAGCCTGCGTATTCTCGTCGCGAACTTATATGCGTTGCGCTCATTTTAATAAGAGTAGTCAACATGCAATCATAAATGTTCCGATGATACGCGGTGCTGTCCAGACCTGGCGAACCAAGCCGCGTGGTATCCCTTTGATGCGACGCCAAAAACCGACAATGCATGGAACGGATTGATGACACACGGTAAACGCGGCTATGTCACACATTGCGGTTACGGAGTACCGTCCTGACTACATGCAATGGGGTTCACGGCGGTGTCATGACTAGGGCTCGGAATTGTATTCGAATAACTCGAATATTCGAATATTCGACTGCTCTAAATTCGAATTTTTTGTTAGTTAAAAAATTCGACTATTCAAATAGTCGACTATTCGAAATTCAAATATTTGACTATTCGAATATTCAACTATTCGAAATTCCAATATTTAACTATTCAAATATTTGACTATTCAAGTATCTATTCAATTGATTCTATTGATTCTATTGATTTTTTGTGTTCAGTAAATAATCATTTTGTTTAAGAGTTTTTTATTTATTACAGAGTTCTCAAGTTCTCATATTTTGAAATAATTTAACAGAATAATTTATTTGTCATCTTACTTTATTCGACAAAATGCACATTATTATTATTCGATAATTTAGATATTAACAATGACTAATACTTAAAAATGTTCCTTTATTATGCTTAAGCAAGTTAACCACTTCTACCGTGATTAAACAACTGTATTTCGATATTTAAAGAGACGACTATTCGAATATTCGACTATTTGACTATTCAAAGATATTCGAATATTCGAATTACCTATTCGACTATTCGAATTATTCGACTATATTCGACTATTCGAATTATTCAACTATTCGACTATATTCGACTCGAATAACATACCAAACGACTATTCGAATACTTATATTTTAAACATTCCGAGCCCTAGTCACGACACGGGAGTTTGTCACAAGTCTGGACGTACCTTTCTATTGACTATAGCAAGCATATACCATAATAAAAAAAATTTTAAATATAAAAAATAAAATTGTATATCTTTTAAAAGCTTCTTTTTGTAATGATAATATCTAAAAATATATAGGGCGACACAAACAAGTTTAATTTATTTATTAAGAAATATTGAATCTGAGTACACCACTACTAAATTTTTCAGAAAAGACCCATCAAGTTCATTTTATACCTTTTTAATAAGTTACAAGATAACTGAAATATGAGGGATGTCTGAAAATGTAAAATGCTCGAAAACAACAAAGAGGGATTGAAAAAAACAAGTGGCGGAATCTTTTGTTTCATAGAAAAGCAGCGCAGCGTTGCGGAATCCGCATTCGTCTATCGTTACCAATAACTGACATACCTTGTAAAGCCACCGAAAAATGGACACCATGTATACCCGCAGTGGACCGGATATATTTAGAAATTTGAGCAATAAATTTGGAGTTTTACCCGGCTCTAAAATGTCATTAAGTTTAACCTTATCTAAATATTATATTTTCGAGTTCGGAATTGCCTCGTTTGGCTCTATTCATTCATATTTTACACGGATAGAGTTGTCAAATTGGACCAACGTTGCAGTATTCCGCGCGATAAATGTTAAAACGTTAATTTTAATGGTCGAATGATGCAGCTAGAGGGAATATACTGAGGCTTGTTTTGTTGACAGTACAGGTAAAACGCTATATTATGATAATAACGAGATTGCTATGTGGCCGACCTTCCTCCTCTGTTTATTACCACATAATATGTCAAAAAATATTAGCGTCTTGGCACCGGCAACAACAGGTTTGCAATTGTTTCTAAATATCTTGTAAAAGATAAAAAATACACAAAGGAATCTTTATAATTTTTATTAAGTTTTTTTTAGAAAAAAACTGTTAATTATTATGAAATGAATATAACAAGGCTTATTATATTCAGTGTACCGTATATTTTAGACCTAAATTAACATCAATTTGTTATATTTCGTTAAATAGCAACAACTGAAAATTAGTGAGTTTGCGCGGATTACGAGTATTGTCTTATGGAAAAGAGAAAGCCAAAAATAGAATGTAAGAACGTTTTAGAAACACCAAGATAATGTTTGTTTTAGATTTATTTTATGTAAAGTTTAAAATGTGAATTTAAAAAACTTTGTGTTAAACAAAATTTGACAAGGATTGTAACAAAACAGAATTTGATGTAGGCGATAAGGTTTTAGTGATTAACGAAAACATGAACACAAAGTTTGATCCCTTGTATATAGGTCCGTATGTAGTTATAGAAGATAAACATCCAAATATATTATTAAATATAAATAGTAAGGCAACACTAGTACATAAGAATAGAGTTAAGGTTTACTACGAATAGAAAAAAAATCTCATACTTTGATTTTTTTTCTCTTTCGCCAAGGGAGGTGTACTGGAATAATAAGTTTAAAAGTTTTCAAATGTTGTGTTTTAATTTCAGTAGTGTTTAATTATTACAATATCCGGTACAGCTTACTTGACAGAAAATACTTAGGTTTAGCAATTAAGTTTATTTTACTTATTATTGATGACAAAAGCTTTTTTATCCGATTGTGTCAAAAAATGACGTTTTATAGATCAGATATTTGGACGAAAAGGTAACCTTTTCAATAAGGTATTGATTATTGCGCTGGTAGCTAGGCAACCTATGTCGTCCTAGTCCGAAAAACATTTTGTCGGACGCTAAAATATTTTCAACAGTTTATTTTATTCAATTATTTACAATATTTATATTAAATGTACAATTAGAACAATTTTGAACAAGAACGGGGTGATGTAAATTTGATTTTGAGGATGTGTTATTATTTTTGGTCTCCGTTATGATATTATTCTCCAATGTTGAACTCGATTGGGAGACGGATTGCGACACCTGAGTCGAGACTGACTGCAGGTCAGATTGTGGAATGTTGAATATTTTCTTGGTCAGCTCTAACTTATTACTTAAGGAATCATCTATGTAGCCCTCGGCTACTCCCGAAGACTTCCAGCCTCCATGCCGTTTTAGAGATGTTATGTCTGCTCCCGCATCTACAAGTAATGTGGCCGATGTTCTTCTGAAACAATGTTTCGTGAATTCCTTGGCATTCGGCAGTTTTAAGTAAGATGCTATTTCCTGAGGTATAGAGCCAAATTTGTGTATACCGACAACTTGCTTATGGCATTTTCCATTGCGATAAGACACAAAAAATCGCCCATCACTCATATTTGTTGGACGTAAAGCCAGATAATTTCTATAATACTTTAGATATTCTCCAGTCACCGTAAATGATCTCGGTTTGTTTGTTTTATTATAGGGAATTTTTATTAACAAAGCCGTTCCCAAATCTTGTATGTCATCAATTTTCATATGAGCCAGTTCTTCTCGACGACATGCGCCCGCGATTCCAAAAATAAAAGCAACCTGTAATTAAGAAAATTGTTAGTCAGAAATTTAAAATACTATTATATAGTTACATTTACCTTCAACATTAAGTATTTGTCATCTGGAGCATGGCAAAGGAATTTGTGAACCTCTTCTCTAGTTAGGATCCTTGATTTCTTTGGACAATATCCAACACTTTTTTGTTTCAACAATGCTCGTAATCTCATGTATTTAGATATATCAATATTCTGTTTTACATTTACCACTGCACGTAGCATAGAATACTGCGACCACAGAGTAGATGACTTCATAGTTTTCGATAATTCCGCCATATAGACCAAGAAGACGTTTTCGGAGAACGACTGTATATTTTTTTCTTGCCGGTAATCCATAAATTTTTTATAAGCTCTTTCATATATTTCCTTAGATTTTTGTGGCAACAAATGTAACATTACTTCCTTGGCAGTTTCTTGAATGTCAGGTGGTGTACCTTCTATAAGATCATCGTCTATTTCCATTTTTAATTGTGTTTTTCAGGTTTTAAAACTAGCAGAACACGAAAGATTAGTTAAAACCATCGCCTGATTGATAAAACGTCAGTTGATAATATTAATTTAATTATTTGTTAGATCCATGGATACGCATATTACAGGTTTCATTGTTCAAACATTCAAGGGACAAAAAATTACAATGCAAGATGAAATATATTGGTTTTCTTAATTTTTACATTATTTTATAATCCGAGCAAAAACACAATCGGATAAAAAATAACGTATGTTATACGGACGAAAAATGTATTTCGGACTATGCGGGTTACTGGCCTGCATTTTTCGTCCTTGTAACATAATATACTATTGTTGCAATTTTAACTTGTAAATACAATATGTGAATATAGAAAATAGAGATTGAATAGAACCACGTAAGGTGTCGTTTCTTTTAAGCTCAATGCGAAACCCTGAGTTGACCACAGCTCGTTGATGATATTTACAAGAAATGAAGATTCTTATAAAATATGCTATGCCAGATTGTAAGAATGACAAAATCTCTGTTTAGGTTTAAGTGGAAGTAGGAAAAATATGTCATAATAATATTTCAATAACTGTGTATTATGGCAATAGACTTACTGTATATCCAAACAGACTGGAAGCAATCTTACTGGATTAGGAAACATGTAGCCCGTAGGCTTATGAAAAACGGACCTTTGTACCTTAGAGATAGATTTCAGTAAGCTTTGAGACAGAACCTGAACTGTTTTAATTATAGTGTAGGTTAATTTATAACGAGTTTAGTATCGGGAAATATATTTTTATTGGGCAAGTTATCTTCAGTGTTTTAAAATATATACAGAGTGGCAAAAAAGTCACGCATAATGCCTGTAACTTTTAAATTACCGCGTATACGAAAAAGTGATCTTTATGACAGTTGTTCAGTAAATTATTCCCCACATTTCTACCTGCATGGATTTTTTCTGTTATTTCTGGTTTGGTTGCCATAGGTACTAATTTACTTTTTTTGAATGAAACACCCAGCATATGATTGCATCTTTGGATTCCACTGGGAAAACTCTGAATTTTTTGTATTTCAAATTTTCACCTATTTGCAAGCGTTTCCGAGATAATGACAGCTCAAAAATGAAAAACATCCTAATTATAATTATTCCTACCTAATACCCACCAGTTGAGTCAAGGTGTTTTCATGACAGCGACCTAAGAGGTGTCAATTTTGAGTTCCTGTTTAATTTTCCGTTGTCCGATTTCTAATTTGTTTGTACTATGGTTCATCTGAATGAGAAACAACGAGTTGCAATTTTAAAAACGAGCGGTTACGGAAATATGAAGCGATCGAAAGACCAGGTTTGTCAACTTTTCAATGAATTATATCCAAAATAGGCCTTCAATAAATCAGTCAACGGTGTGTCGAGTGGTAAAAAAATTTTGAGAAACAGGCAGTGTCAGGGATGCCGCTAGATCAGATCGACCTAAAAAGCAACCGGAGGAGACAAAACTTTGGATAGCATGGTCTCAATACATGAAAATCCAACACAATCAGCCAAGTCAATGGTAATGGATTTTAATGTATCTCATCAGTCAGTGAAAATTTGTTTAAGCAGGAGAAGTTGCATCCCTACAAGATAAAGTTACTGCACGAGTTAAACGAGGACGATTTTGATTGAAGAGCTGAATTTTGTGACCTGATGATGGAAAGATGCAATAACGATAATAACTTCGCAACAAATATAATTTTCTCGGATGAAGCTACTTTCCATTTAAATGGCATTGTTAATAGATACAATTATCGTTATTGATCTGCTGAGAATACTCGCTGGTTCCAGAATGGTTATACTCAGAGGCCCGAAAAAGTTAATGTTTGGGCGGGCATAGTTGGTAGAGATATTGTGGGACTTTTTTTCATAGATGATAATTTGAATGGTGACAAATATCTGAACCTCTTTAGGAATCATATCAGAATCACTGTTTGGCAAATGTTAGACAATACATAAGCGAACAATATCCAGGACGTTGGATATACAGAAGAGGTGCTATATAATGGGCAGCGCAATTCCCGGACTTTATTCCGCTCGACTTCTTGTTGTGGGGACACTTAAGGAATAAAGTCCACTGAAAAGGTTTCACTTTTTTATTACTCTGATGTTAAGTTCTTCAATTTTCTAGGCTATTTATTTTGTTATTATAAAATATGTTACAATTTTAAATAAATTTGAAACACAAAAGATTCAGAGTTTTCCAAGTAGAATCCAAATATGCAATCATATGCAGGGTGTTTCATTTAAAGAAAGTAAGTTGGTCTCTATGGCAACCAAACCAGAAATGATAGAAAAAATTCATGCAGGTAGAAATGTGGGGAATAATTTACTGAACAATTTTCCTACAGGTTACTTTTTCGTATACGAGGTAATTCAAAAGTTACAGGCATTATGCGCGACTTTCTTGCCACTCAGATAATGAAAAGAAAACGTTCTCCCAGTATGCCGGGGAATTAATCACGCATGTCTTAAAAGGTAGATTAGGTAAAGGCTAACGAAAAATAGAACTCTTAAGTTTTAAAGTTTTTATCTTGAAGAAAATTAAAACTGGTAATCATCGCAGAACAAAACGCTTTTTACTTTGGAAATGGTAGAAGGGTTGATTGGTAGTGGGTTTATTCAGCACGGGACGCTATTCAGGATTATCATATTGAATTTCCACACATAGTCATGGATTTCGCCCACTTTCGCCAAGATTTGACTAGTTATGTCACGTTGTTTAGAGAAACAGAAAGTTTCAATAGAAAAGAAGGCCGTGGGAGACCCAAAGTTCGCACTGCACAAAGAGTAGAAGGATTGAAGCAAACTGTTAATGAACACCCACACACCCCTATTGGATGTCTAAGTAAATGTATCGTACGGAACCTGTAATATGATCCTGAAATGTGACCTGCATATACACGCTTATCGTCTAAACTTAGTCCAAGAATTATTAACAAGTGATAATCTGCAGGAAATGCCTTTCTTACTTCAACTTTTTACTCAATAAACAGAAATTCTCAACTCTGCAAGCCATGGTTTTCTCAGAAAGTTGGCGTGCGGGCGACTATCTAGAAAATAAGGTTAATTGGACTCATTTCTTCTTGAAGTGATTCTCAATTCGGAGCAATACCAATATAAAATTTTAGGAAATTATGTTAACATATTAGACGATAAAAAATGCGGCAATGTTACTTCCAGCAGAACGATGCACCAATTCATGTAACTCGTATAAGCTAAATCCAGATATAAAATCTAATTTTTGCTACAACGTCTTGCTACTTAAAATATGACCTCATTATTATAAAACAAAGAAATCCACCTCAGGATAGGTGTGTTTTAGAACAATGCTTTCCCTAAAAGCCTTCAAAAATATCTTGAAGGTTTTAAATAACCCCTAAAATTGGTATATTTCACAAACTAAATCAACAATATTCAGTTCGGCTTTAGGAATTATTCATTTCTCGAGTTAAGATAAAAAGCTACAATATTCTAAAGTAAATATATTTAAAACTTAGAATCCTTTGTTAAATATTTCAATATACTAATTGGGGCATTTGTATAGTGCCGCGGCACCGCATTAGCAGCATTTCCGTGTTCAATTCGCTCTGTTTTCTGATTTACTGTGTATACACATGGCCGCGATGGTAGTAACGACAACGGAGTACGTAAGTCGGTATTCCGCTTTTTTAATCGATTTTAATTGGTGCTCCACGCGACATGTCAAAGACGGTAGGTGGGCGACTGGTTTACATTCGGGACTCATAAAATCTTGGAGAGAGAAGCTCGCTTCTGTTGGACGGGTTCCGCGGAAACATGATTTATAAATACAAAATGTGTTGGATACAGTAACTTAATTCTCTTAGTACCATTCGAAAAGGAAAGTGTTTCTCTCTGTCGTAAAATGGCAATTCGCGTTGATTACATCTCGTACAGTAAAGTTCGGTTCCTTCCGTTGTACCACGAAAACTTCGATTCTGCATAGAGTGTGTTTTTCTCCAGTAAAGTAGTAATATTTTCTTTCATATTTTCTGCCAGGTTATGGCAATGTTCTCGTATTCTGACACAAAGATATGTATTTCACCAATAAAGTTATAAAGACTGCTCTTATTTTTTTTTAAGGAAAATACTCTATTTATAAACCCACCACAAAGTTGCTGTAAGAATTCCTAACTTCCATATTTCAAAGGACTTTCGTTATGAGATTCGGTTGACTAAATGCGCTCAAAACTTCATATTGCTTATCAACCCATTGTACCGTACATTTTACATCTCGATGATCTTCGAATTATTTCTCTTTATCCTAATAACTGAAATGTGAAATTTGGGAGTTATGCAGAATTAATATTCTATGTATTTTAATTTGGAACAGATATTTTTGGTAAATTACGGATTAATTTTTATTTATTTATCCGCAATTATTTACCTGCCATATAACAAAGTTTTGCTTCATACCCTTATTAGATTGTCACGTCTTTACCTTTTGATTTTATTAAGTAATGTTATTACATATTACGATAATAGGGCTTTCAAGGGACGGCAGCTGTTCATCGGTGTGTTTCACTTTTCTTTAAGGGCGCTGGCTTATTTTGTTCTATCTATACTATGTTTAAGAGCAAGAAGTCTGAACTAGGAAACGATCTCCTAGAGAAATAAGTGGAAAAGTAAAAAAAGGCAAATATAAAAAAATATTAGAAATTATACAGATAATAAACAAATTAAATTCCTTATTTAGGCTATCCCATTTAAAAGTAAAATTTGCACTTTAAGAAGCTTAAGAGCTAGCTCTTCTCTTAATAATAATTAATAAAAAAATCCAAAATTAACAGTTTCTGATTCCTTCAAAATCAACCAATACATGGTTACAACTCGTCCAAGATATATGAGAAAATCAAATATGTGCCGTCCATTCGATGCGCCGTGGCTAGAGACAAAACTTGTCATATTTATCGAGACTCTCATAAAGTAAAGAACGGTATAGTTGGACTGTGCTATCCAAGAAGCACCAACACCGATCGGTCGCGTGATCATACCTCTCTTTTCCTCCGACTGCATTCTTTCTCTGGTTTGTACGCAACCAGCAAGATTTTCATATATCACTTAGACAAGTTGTACCTATAAATATATTCCTAACTAAAAGTGATTGATCAAGCAAACGTTAGAAAGGAGGATTAGGTACAGGGTGGCCCACGTAAGATGACCCTGTAACTTTTCTCGGAAACTGTAAGAGTTATGAAATAAAGTTCATAATAAAAAGTAATTGATTGTAAAGAAATTTTTATTTTATTATATTTTTATGTATACAGGGTAAGTCGTTTAGCTGGAATTAATATCAACTTTCGTTTATTCAATAGAACACCCTATATATTTTTATATATTTAAATTTGACACGATATTGTAGGTGTTTTTTGTTAATTCATATATTATAAAATTCTAAACCATTCTTCAGTAAATCAGATTTTTCCATAATTTTTAAAAAATACACAATTTTTGTAAACCAACAATTTACATACTTCAACTTACATTCAAATGGCGCGAAGATATAAATCACTTAATAAATGATTAAGTTAAAAAAATTTTATGCGGTTGATGTAAACTATTATACATGGTGTTTGAAACACATAGCTAAAGCTTCTAGTTTTCAAACATGCATATTTCAATTTTTTTAAATGAGACCCTATATATTTTAATTTATTTTCATTTAGGCATTCATCCTCTCATATCATTTCATATATAGATGTTCTATACCTAAATTAAATACTTTTAAAGTTATTTGCTTTTCTTTGCAATTCCACTTTTTTGTCTATGTCAAGGGAATTTAAATTATTATTCGACATTGATAAAATATATCTCACCTTAAAAAAAAATATTGGGATGTGTATCTGAACGACCTGCTTTTTTTTGAAAGTTACTATTATGAGACTAATTTAGCCATAGGTCCTTTTTTAATTTTCTTACTTAAACTTAGTGGTTTATGACTCCACTGTTGTCATGGAAATCCGCTGCAACTCAAATCTGTTAATATTTTTATTCCAATTTTCAAGTAATAAAATAATTGCTATAAAATGCCGATATATAGTGTAGACGAACGTTTAAAGTTATTTGAGTGTTTTATAAGAAACAATAAAAGTCTCCAACTCGCCCTAAGTGAGTACCGTCAATTATACCCTGAAAATAGGATGCCTACCAAAAAAAATTTTTCAAGGATAACAAGAGAATTAGGAAACGGCGTAGTAATAAATAAAAAAAGAAATCGTCACAGAAGTAAAGCAACAATTAGAACTGTATACAACATTTCGAGGAAAATTGTGAAAACTCTGAAAGAGATGCAGATAGAGACTTGCAGGCCGTAAGTAGGACAAGTATTTAGCGAACATTAGAAATGAATAATTTTCATTCATATAAATTTCTTCCGGTTCAAGAATTATCACAGACGGACTTTGACAACCGAATGACCTTTTGCAGTATAATGATGGATCGACGCTTTGAAAACGACATGTTTCGTAGGATTCTTTGCACAGACGAGGCCACTTTTAATACAGCTGGTTTATTTAACAGAAAAAACTTACACTATTGATCTTCCAGTAATGAGCATCGAGTTAAAATGATTCAAAAACAAGGGCGTCAAAGTATCAATGTCTGGTGCGGAATTATAGGCGACCGAATAATAATTGGACCAATATTTAACAATTATGCCCTTAACGGAATAAGGTATCTCCCTGCGCAGCTAATAACACTCTAAAATAAAGAAGTTTGTCCCTTTTCTTTTCCAGCGTTTGGTCTACTCTAAGATCTCGCTGGTCTGGTTGGGTGGATAGCTCGATTGCCACGAGATGTCGTCACGTGCAACATCTCGCATATGTATTAATAACACTCTACCAATCTCCTGGTACAAGAATATGTGGATGATATGTATTTTCTTTTTCTATAAAGCGACAATCTTAGTCGCATAGTAAGTAAGAGTGAACACTAAGTAAAAACGTATGGCTTATCCCTTTTAATTGGAAATCTGGAAACAAATGAGATATTACCACTTATTGACCAATGACTAACCGCCTAATTTGAGAGAAAATATTGTTTATCAACAAGATGGTGCACTCTATCAAACTGTAATACCGGTTACGACATTTTTAAGTCATAATTTTCAAACATGGATAGGGAGACACGGAACCATACATTGGCCTGCTCGAAGTCCGTACTTAACACCACTAGATTTTTTTTGTGGGGAACTCTGAAGGAGAGGGTCTATAAAAATCGATGCCCGAATACAAGCGAGCTCCAAAGGAGGATACAGACAGAAATGTATGTATGTAATAACAAAAAAATTACCTTCAATATCGTGTCAAATTTAAATATATAAAAATATATAGGGTGTTCTATTTAATAAACGAAAGTTGATATGAATTCCAGCTAAACGACTTACCCTGTATACATAAAAATATAATAAAATAAAAATTTCTTTACAATCAATTACTTTGTTGGCAAATGCGGTGGTCAGGGTTAGTGTCTTGGCTTCATAGGTCATGACCGGTAACACGCACTGATTAAAAACCTTTCTTTTTCGACATATTGGTAGGTCGCCTTTAAATACGTCTCTGAGTTTCCCAAATGCTGCCCATGCTAAGTTTGTTCTTCTCTTTAGCTCGCATGTTTGGTTGTCTCTGGAGACTCGAATTTCGTGGCCTACGTATGTATACTTATCTACCAATTCTACCTTTTTGTCCCTCACTATAATGTTTCCACTGGGAACTAGATTTGTCATAAATTTTATTTTGGAGGTATTTATATTCAGACCCCAGCGCACACCTGTTGGAGTTCCTGCAGCATCACCCCAACGTTCCCCAGATTATCGGCCGCCAGCACTATGTCATCCGCAAAGCGCAGGTTTGTTAGTCTCCTGCCCTCTATATTTATGCCTTTTTTCTTCCAGTTGAGCTTCTTGAATGCGCAGTCCAGAAGTGCAGTGAAAAATTTTGGAGACATCGTGTCTCCCTGCCTTACCCCTCTACCAATTGGGATATGTTTAGTATTGTCGTGTAGCTTTACTACCAGGGTAGCGTTTTAGTAGATGTAGATTAACTTTGTGTAACGATAATCGACGCGACATTCTTGTAGTGTTTCCAGAACGGTGTATAGCTCAACCGTATCGAAGGCTTTATGGAAGTCTACAAAAGCCAGAGCTAGCGATCTATTGTACTCTATAGACTTTTCAATCAGTACCCTCACGGCTTGGAGATGATCATTGGTTCCAAAACCAGTCCGGAAGCCCGCCTGCTCCAGCGGCTGGTTGAAGTCCAGTTTATTCTCTAGTCTAGTTGTTACTATTTTTGTAAAGAGTTTGTATAGGTGATTTAGAAGGCTTATTGGTCTGTAGTTCTCTAGCTCAGTTATATCTCCTTTTTTTGTGTAATAGTATCACAGTAGCGTTGTACCATTTAGCCGGTATTGTGCTGTTGTTTAAACAAAGGTTAAATAGGGCCCTTATCTTTCTGAGCAAGCAGGGGCCTCCGATCTTAATTGCATCTGCGACAACAGAGTCTTCTCCAGGTGCTTTGTTGTTTTTGTCCTCCTTAAAGCAAGATATCGGGTAGTTCCTCAGAGCCTTGATTTACAATGCCTTTCCTTACTGATCGCATGTTAGGTTCTAAATCCACATTTACATTTTCCTCCCTCTGGCTTCTATACAGCAGCCGGTAAAAGTCCTTCACAACCTTGAGTATTTCTTCCCTGCTTGCTGTTATATTTCCTTGTTTGTTTCTAATTTTCGTTATTTCTCTTCTTCCGATTCCCGGACTTTTTCGCAGAACTTTTATGCCTTTGTTATTCTCTATAGTTTGTTCGATTACGTTTTTATTGTAAGTTCTGATATCTTTCATTAGGGCTTTAGACACTTGCTTGTTCATTTCTTTCATTTCTACGCTGGTGACCGATTTTCGACTTCTCATATCCCTTCTCTCTTGAATCAGCTGTCTGGTGCCCTGACTGATCTTTTCGTCCAAAAAGGACAAAAAAAAAGGTTGTCTCACTAGGACCATATTTTTCTTGCAGAATTTGTCTTGGAGACTTGCGGGGGATGCGCTTCTCCAAACATTCCATGCAGTGTTTCAGTTTGTGACTGTCTACGCTATAATGGTCTGGGATTATTCGAATCAAGCCAGGCGTATATTTGTGCTACAGAGAAGGGCCGTACGCGTGTTGGCAAGTCCAAGGTAGAGGGATGATGTTAGACAAAGTTATAAAGATTTATATACGGAGGCCTATAGTGCTGCCACAAAAACATCTACAGTTCTAACGCAAATGCATCCTATCACGATTACCCTACAAGGCAGGGAGGCAATACCGGGGTAGATTTCATCGACTGGAAAGGACACCCCTTCATAAAAATAAAGATACACCTGATTAAAAATGCATACTACAGCATAAATGAGTTCCAATCGGTCGATCTAATGATACACCCATTTGAGTGTTGTTTTGCTTTGTATGTGATATTAATTGTCTTGTGAAATACTTGTTCGTTAATTAATTTAACTTTTATTTTTATATACAGCTTTGATTCATTTTACTGTTGATTGGCCTGAGTAAGGATTGAAAACAATTTGAAAACTTGAAATAAACTTGAATTGAATATCATAATTGAAACGTTTACGATTTACATTGTAACAATTAAATTTTAATGATATTGAACCATACAAATTTAATTCACCCTGATAGGAAAACCTAAAAAATGCTACGTTGTTTTAGCTGCACTCATTAAAAGTTTAGCATTTTACTCATTTTACAATTTTAAACATATCATAATAGGGCAAACTACGATTCACACATTATTGTATATGCTTTTTTTTACCAAAAACAATATTTGATTAAATTTTCTCTAAAAGAAAAATCAAGTTATTTCGTAGCGACAGGGAAAAAACTCTGGCCATTAGGCCTAAGCGCTTTTCCCGATGCCCAAAAATAAACTTTGAGCTCTTTATACGATCTGATCCGTCTATCTTTACACAATTACCTGTAATCGCCATCTCGGAACTTTGAAGAAAATGTGTTTATAAATCGGGTCAAAGACGGTATGTTACGCAAATTTTAATGATGTTTTAGGTTAGTTTAGGTTTGTCATTATACCGGGTGACCACGAGATTACTGAACTAACCTAAACTTACCAGCATGCCATTTTGTTAGGAAACAATACCGGGTGTCCACGGAAGGTGACTCGCCCCTATAACTCTTTTGTTAATAAAGATAATGGGATGAAATTCGGAGGATTTGTATGCGACATAAAAGTGCATTTTTTGACGGGTAATTCAACTTTATAGAACTTCCGGTTTTACGAAAGTGACATAAACTTTTAGTCTTAACATCTTTGACAAAATACAACTTTACTGTTTTCGGTCAAAACCTATCTGCTGTGTGAAATTAAATTTGAAACCTGTATTACTCATTTTTCTCAAATGGCAACATGGTGGCTCGTCGGGTAAGGAAAAGGAGCATTTTATTACGATTAATTTGATACCACACACTATTAGGTTTTAAACAAACTTCGTTTAAAAAACTGTAAAAATGTTACGTTATGTACTTTCCTAAAATAAAGCGCCTTTTGAGAATAAAATACGATTTAATCGAGTAGCCTGTGACCAACACAACTGATAAAGAAAACAAAAACGTTAAGAAACGTTGTAAAAAATTGACAAGGCAACATCTTATGGAACTTCGATTCTGCAAAAGTAAATTAGGTAATTATTGTGTACGTTATTGTTTAAAAATCATGGAAAATAATAATATTTATACAAGGAGCAAAAAAGTTGATATCTTATTAGTTTTTGGAGAGTGTGGGCAAAACTCAACCGATGCTGCACGTGTTTACGCACAGAGATATCCTGAAGGCCGTCACCGAACCCGCCATTATTATCCAAAACTGGTAAAGAAAATGCGAAATAAGCCTGATAATAATAAAAACGATCCAATTATTGTGAGTGAAGAAATAGAAATAAATGTTCTGGCATACGTGCAGGTGAATATCAATGCGTCACTCAGGGAGATCGCGCTAGTTTGTAAGTCTTTTGCCGGCAATATCTTAAATCAACATAAATACGATTCATATAAATACCAACTATATCAGCAATCGGTTCTTAGGAAAATATTTGGAGGATAATACATTTCCATATAAAATTATTTATACTGACGAAAGCCGTTTCACTAATTTGGGACATTTCAATAGAAATAATAAGCGAATTTGGTATTGGTATTTTTTGACGGTTCGCTAACAGGGGCGAGATATCTAGAAATTGAGCATTTCTTGGATCAAATAACATTAGTAAATCGAGTGGGACTATTTTACCAACAAGATGGTGCCCCACACACAATATGAGGGCAGTTACAGAATATTTGAACGAATCATACAACGAAAACTGGATTGGAAATAGAGGTCCAGTTAGTTGGCCAGCTAGGTAAAACAGAATTGTTTCTAATCTATACCTTTAGTAAGACTTATTCCTTTTTTTAATCTTTTCAGGTGACCTGATCTTACGCCTTTATATTTCTTTTATGAGGATCCATTAAAAACGAGGTTTGTGATGTACCTCCTGCCACACGGAATTAATTAGAAAAAAAAGTAAGGGCAGCTATTCATAGAATTACACCACAGCAGTTAGAAAATGTTTTAGAGCGACAGTAGAAAAAGTACGACTATATCAGCAACAAGATGGAGGTCACTTTGAACATCTGCAACCCTAAAAATTAATAGATATGTGAAGGTAGATTTTTAGTTTTTCTTCTTTTATTTATGTATTTTTCTTATAATAAAAAGTGACAAGTGGCACATGGTTGTATTAAAAATGTCATATGGATTCAAAGAAAGTGGAAATACAATAGGTGTCTCATTGAAAAATCGAAAGTTTATGTCACTTCCGGTAAAACCGGAAGTTCTATATTTGTTGAGTTGAATCACCCGTCAAAAAAAAACAGTTTTTATCGCATACGAATCCTCCAAATCTCATTTCATTATCTTTAATAGCAAAAGAGTTATAGGAGCGAGCCACCTTCCGTGGACACCCGGTATATCGATTTAAAGTTTTGGGAATCTGGATCTGACTGTCACGGAAAATATCCTCAACTTTTCTATTTTATCAAATAAAACGACTTCAGTCTAGTTCTATTTTAAATGAAACGTCCTGTATATGTTTTAAACTTTGAATTCTACGGGAACGTCAAAGTATACAACCTGTACCATCATACCCCATACCGTAGTTTAACAGTTTTCAAGAAAATGACGTTCGAAAATTGGTGCATGAAGAAAATGTAGAAATGATACTTAATAATTATTACTAATAATCTGAATAGTGCTTGAAGTAACAATTTTATTAGGTTTCTATTACAAAATATATAAAATTACTTATACATATTATACAGGGTGACAATTTAAAAACTTGAAATGACCATATCTTAGGAACGAAAAACTGAAGAAAAAAACGCAAAAAACAGTTTCTATAAAACGAAGGGAGAACAAAAACAAGCGTATTATCCCACCCTTATCTGCAACCCCTTGGACAGGGTGAGATACACCCTAAAATCTGAAATAGAAAGGGGGGTCGAGTGATACATCATTTTGAAGCTCTTGAAAAATGCTTTCCAATGGTACCATAGAAAGCTACATTTCAGGAAATTCTTCTCTGTTTATTAAGGAAAACAACAAATGAAAACACAATTTTGAAATTTTTTATTATTATTTAATTGAATGTTCAAAATGATTGCTACCATTATCCTGGCATATTAACAGATATCTCTTAAGAATTCTAAACATTTTAAGCCTAGGTATTTTGTTTTGGTTTATTTGCTATGGTTTTTTTGTCGAAAAAAAAAATTGTTTATAAATATTCGCATTTTATTATCACAGAATTTACTTTAAAAGTAACTTGTAAGGTACACCGGGGTAAGTGCGACCCAAAATTTCAGTAGTTCTACTTTGTCGCTTTGTAATTCTAGTTCCTTATAGTGAAATTGGCTGTAATTTTTAGGGTTTGCTTCCAAGCATATGTAGAAGTAAAATATGAAAAAGCAAAAACAAAATGTATACAGTTTTTTTTTTAATTAAATTAAATATTTTTTGACACTGGTTTACACTTTCCCCATAATTTGGGGCAAGTGTAAATATGGTGTCTAAATTACTATAAAAGCATAGCACCTTTGATGGGGGAAGTGTAAATAAAATCACAAGGTATTATAAACAATTTTTTTTATTCAAAACAAAATACTTAGTATACATTTTGCTCAAATGTGATATTGAAATTAAATTTTCCTCTTTTGCGAATATCTGGAGTAGGCAAACATACTTTTATTTGATCTCTATTGATAATGGAAACATCATCGATATCTGGCCAATAAAATTGAGATGAAGAACCCGACCGTCTGGCAAATTTTACTTCTAAATATGGTTCTTCTACTGTTATCTGTCCAACATAAAATTTAAATAATTTTTTTGTTGGAAATTTTTCCAAAATCCAATCTCCTTTTTTCAGTGTTTTAGGATTTTTATTTAGTTACTTCATAAATTCTTCTTCTTCGCGAAAATCAGTTAGTTCATCTTCTAAGCTAAAATCATCCGAGGTATTTATTTCCATTTCTTCTGGACTATCTTCATCTGTTTCCTCTTCGCATACTAGTCGTTTTTTAATTTTTTTGTTTCCTCCCTTAGCTCTGTTTTTTAAGTTTATTTGCTTGTTCTTTTAATTTGTGCAGTGCTTCTAATGATGTAATAACTTCGGCTCCGGTACATATTCTTTTTTTTCTCAGTTTCTCTGGATTTGGTACCTGTTTTAACTGTCGTAAAAGTATGTTCTCAAAACTTATAAATTCTCTAAAAATTAAATTCGGTTAAAAGGGGTTGCTATATTATTTTCGATGACATAGCGTCCAATTAATTGAAGCACTTCTTTTTTTGACAGCCCCAAACCCCATTTTTCAAGTGTTTTGATACTCTCGGCAATTTTTTGTTTCACATCAAGAGGAAGGACTGGTGGTCTGCCCCCCGTTTGACTTTTTATACCCCGTTTACCCGTTGTATGAGTACTGAGCGTAGATTTCGATATTTTGTACAGTTTTGCCGCTCTATATAATGGTAACGTACCACTTTGTACTGCCTCATTCAACTGATTCTTACTGTAAGCTGGTGGAGCTTTCTTGCGGATGTAGTTTCGAACCATGTTCTGTAAATAACGGGAAAGTGTAAACTTATTAAAATTGCTGGGGCAAGTGTAAACTGCCGGGTTTACACTTGCCCAGTGGGAATATTTCCTGGGGCAAGTGTAAACCACAACATCAAAGTAATATAGGTTACATTTTAAGGGTAAATATGGTTATTTGTTGCTTAACAATACCCTAATAAAAGTACTTACCGAAAACGGCAATGAAAACACTCCAAATCTTCAAAATAAATATATTTTTGTCACACACAACAGAACTAGGTAGTCAACTGTCATTGCACAGACAATACATAATGGAATATGGGGCGGCGCTCGGTTCACTATTGGGTAAACTTTAAGCCGCGCTGTTTTGCCGTTGTGGTGGTAGAACTACTGGGCCATAGATGGCGTTGTTATGATGATATTTAAGAGAAAAAATATCTGTGGTTACACTTGCCCCACATTTACACTTACCCCGGTGTACCTTACTAGTATTATTATTTTAAGAACAGTTGACTTTCGGTTCAGTTTAAACGAAAGGCAGGACCTCTTATCTTTAACAATGGTGTACAGCACAGCTGAACGTGTAGAAATTATTTTCATTTATGGTTCCCAGGATCAATGTTTCTTAAGGACAGCTCAACGTTTTAACGAAAGGCATCCAGGTCAAAATGTAAGCCCGGAGTATGTTCGCCAACTAGTAGCCAAATTTGAAGAAACTGGTTCTGTCGCGAATAAAAAGAGAAATCAACCGAGACTAGCCGACGAAGCAGCGCAAATTGAAATTCTGGGACAGTTTGCAATGAATTCAACTTTATCAACTCGTGAAGCAGCTGTAGCAACTGGATTATCTCGTGAATCCATAAGAAAGGTACTTAAATTTCATAAGTTTTATCCCTATAAACTGCACATACTGCAAGAACTTTGTGACGACGACCCGGACAGAAGAATTCAGTTTGTGAAATAATGACAGATAGAATTACGGCAGAACCTGGACTAGTTAAAAATATTTGCTTCAGTGATGAGTGTACCTTTTATTTAGATGGGCATGTTAATAAGCAAAACTGTCGTTACTGGAATGACGAGAACCCCCACGTATTTAGAGAAGGGCATAGCCAGTACCCCCAGAAAATTAATGTTTGGGCTAGTATATTGGGAGATGGTATTATCGGCCCAATATTTATACAAGGAAATTTAAATGGCGACAGGTATGCTGAAATGCTACAGAGGTCTATCGAACCACTAATAGTGCGAGAATTAGAAAATCAGAGGGACATACTCGGAAATTTATCTTTAGTAGAACGCTTACTACATTTCCAACAGGATGGAGCACCTCCGCATTATGTAGTTCCCGTTAGGCAGTGGTTGGATGATAATTATCCCAACCAGTGGATTGGAAGAAGAGGTCCTGTTGAATGGCCACCTAGATCCCCGAACCTAACACCTCTTGACTTCTTTTTGTGGGGTCACCTAAAATCTGTGGTTTTTAAAACGCAACCTGAGTCACTAGAGCAACTTCAGCATCGAATAGTTCAGGAATGCCGTGCTATATCCAAAGAAACATTTGCAAATGTACGTGAAGAATTTCAAAGTAGGCTTTATTATTGTCTTCAAAACAACGGAAATCATTTTGAACATTTAATTAAATAATAATAAAAAATTTCAAAATTGTGTTTTCATTTATTGTTTTCCTTAATAAACAGAGAAGAATTTCCTGAAATGTGGCTTTCCATGGTACCATTGGAAAGCATTTTTCAAGAGCTTCAAAATGGTGTATTATTCGACCCCCCTTTCTATTTCAGATTTTAGGGTGTATCTCACCCTGTCCAAGGGGTTGCAGATAAGGGTGGGATAATACGCTTGTTTTTGTTCTCCCTTCGTTTTATAGAAACTGTTTTTTGCGTTTTTTTCTTCAGTTTTTGGTTCCTAAGATATAGTAATTTCAAGTTTTTAAATTGTCACCCTGTATGTATACACAAAGCATTGACCGCTTTTATCTTATTTCTTTGTTACTGTTCTTGTTTGCTATTACGAACCCATAAGATTTTTACATCCCCAGCTAATGCAATAAAGGGCATCTTAAACAATTTAAAAATTTTCGTGATAACTTCATTTCGTGCATATATTTCTATCTATTTATGGTCCTTGAAGGTTTTTAGTAATAATTGAGTTGCAAAGAATTATTCTTAATATCATTTCTGCGTATTTTTTGTATTTTTTTTACTTGACGACTATGATAACTAGCATTGTCCATTACAATAACCCTATTTTTGGGCATATTTTTAATAAGTCGATGTTCAACCCAATCTTCAAAAAGTTGTTGCGTCAGTGTCTTGGTGGTAATCTAGAATTAGCTTAAAGCAGCAGACAGTTCGGAACAAATCCATTTTGTGAAACTGCGTGTATTATTGCTATTCTTTGCTTTCTTGTAGGAGCCTTGGTTTGATATTTTTTTTTGAAAAATCATTACATCCTTTTCTTGCAGTATCATGTTTATCGAACCATGTTTCCTCAAGGTAGGTAACTGGTCGATTTTCTGCTCTATATTGTTTAATAGCCGTTAAATATTTATGACGCCATTTCTGTAAACGTTGAGATTCCATTAAAGTTTGCATTTTATCAATTGTGTGATATTTAAAACCCATTTCGAGCAAAATTCTTAGGCTTGAAATGCTAAAAGAAATATTTGTTTTATTGTTGGTATGCCTCTTTTTTAGGGAAATCGGGGCGGGTATAGTTTGATCTTCATACATTTGATAAATTTTCTGTCTTAATAAATCCAACATCTTTTACCGAGGACAAGACGTCTCAGCTAAAGCATCACTTGAATTAAAATCTTTTTCCAGCAAAGATTGGTACATATTTTTAATTATTTCTTTAGCATCTAGAGATAAATGCTTTCTTCTAAAAGTGACAATGCAGGATGTCTCATTCTTAGCACAAGCCCATGCACGCCACATTTTAGCGCTAATACAACAAAAATATGACGCGCCGGTAAACCAAGCACTAATATAACAAAATTCGCTCGTCGGAAAATCAACTGGCACTAAAATTAATAGAAAACACTACCACACACTACCTGCAACCGCTGGATTGGTCGCTTCTTAAGTCTTTGAAAACATCATTTTATCAAGGCTGTGATACGTGGATGAAATCGAACGTTGACAGAAGAATCAGTAGGCTGCAGTTCTGACGACTCTTAGGTGGTGAGAAAAATCTGCAAATGTTCAAAACGCAGCATCCGGTCTTAAGGCGACCGGAATTCATCCGCTTGATGCGCAAAACATTCCGGACTACGCTACTGACGTGGAGACAAATAAATGCGCCTGCGGAAGTACCGTGTTAAGAAGAAGGAAGATTTTCTCCACATCCGTCGACTTCACACGTTGCTGAATTGGCTGAATTGCCATCAGCCCAAACCACAAATGTTTCCAAAATGACACAACCTATACTCGGTGTGGAGCTGGTTTAATACTGAGCTCAAAACAACTGTTTTTAATAAATAGATTTTGCATAAAAAATTCCGTCAAACCGGTCTAATGGAAGATTATCAAAACTTTTGCCATGTGAGAGCTCTTTGTAAAGCACAGGCGGACGTTTTGTATAGGGGATACATAGAGAATGTCGAATCTAACATAGCTAAGAGTCCGAGGGTTTTCTGGAAGTATGTCAACTCAAAAAAACAAAATATTGACACTGGTAAGGGGCCGGGGCCGGACGGCATAACTCCTTTCTTTATAAAGAATTGTGCATTTGCACTGTCCAGACCTCTCTGGTTATTATACAATAAATCGCTGTCATCTGGCATTTATCCTGATGAATGGAAACTTTCGTATGTTACCCCCATTTATAAGAATAGTGGCTAAAGAAGTGAAGTGAAGAGTTACCGACCTATCTCAATCATTTCACAATTTCCTAAAATCCTCGAATCTCTGGTTACAGATCATTTGTCTGCAGCATTTAAAAATATTATAACTTCCAAACAACACGGATTTCTAAAGAGTAAATCCATTGCAACGAATCTTTTGGTATACCGCGAGGCATTGTCGAGTGCCTTGGAGGGCGGAAGTGTTGTTGATTCAATTTACACTGACTTCTCCAAGGCATTCGACAAGGTTGATGTGGGCCTGCTTGCTCGTAAGCTTGAAGCATATGGTGTTGGCGGAGTCATGTTGCGGTGGATTGATTCTTATCTCACTGAGGGCACAGATTGTCAAGGTTAAGTCTTGCAGGACTCAAACCTTCAATGCTACCTCAGGTGTACCGCAGGGGGGGCACCTGGCGCCTTTATTGTTCAATATATTCATAAATGATGTCACTCAGTGTTTTCTACATTGCAAGTTTCTATTGTACGCTGACGACTTAAAAATGTGCATCTCTGTTAATGATTGGCAGGCGGTTCAATATCTGCAGCAAGATTTGAACCATTTTTAACAGTGGTGTGTCGACAACTACATGTATCTTAATATAGAGAAATGCCAATATATACAATTCTCAAAAAAGAATGACTCAGTATTGAATTCCTATAATATTAATAATCATACATTAAAAAATGTCAATATTGTTGGAGACTTGGGAGTCTACTTTGACTCTAAACTTTCATTAGTTATCATATTGAGTATTGCTGTAATAAAGCATATAAAATGCTAGGTTTCCTAAAAAGACATACCAAGGACTTCAATAACATTTTTGCCCTTAAAATCTTGTATAACTTCTTAATCAAATCACAATTGGAGAACTGTACAACGGTATGGTCTCCATATTTTGCAACATATACTGATGCGATTGAACGCGTTCAGAAAAAAATTTCTATACTACATAGCTTTTAAACTGCACATACTTAAGGAACATATTAACTGTGGCGATCTGTTGAAACTTTTAAATTTGGAAACACTTCAGAAACGCAGATTTGATTTTGATATAGTCTTTCTATGGAAACTTGTGAATGGTGTTATTGTCTCGCCAGATCTTTTACTTCTTTTAAACTTTCATACTCCTATGGTCACACTAAGAAATAACTTGACTTTTTATAACAATTTTCATCGTACTTTGTATGGCCAACAATCTCCTATAGACAGAATAATGTCTAATACTAACAAGATCAAACTCGATATCTTTAACTCAACCATTAACAAATTGAAGGGTTTCTTACGCAGAGTACCTATTGATGTGAACTGAAATGTATTTTTTTTTTCTTTATTGTTTGTTTGCTGATCTGTGTATTTGCTTTTATAATGTCACAGTTAATGATTTGTATTGTGATGTATAGCGTACAAGCTTAAGCTTGGTTTTTATATTTTTATATTTTGAGAGTTTTGTTCTATTATGATAATATATGTATACATTTTTTGTAAAATGGGTGTTAGCCCGTTGAATAGATAAATAAATAAGTATTCCGAGAAAACCAAAGTTGATGACTAGATTCAGTGCATCCATTGTCAGCAAAATACGTGCGAAATCTGCGTAAAATTGCTCATTAGAAGAAAAAGGTGTACAGGCTTCTCCACCTTAACCTTGCGGCATCTCTCCCATAATATGACGTATAGAGATGCCGATTTACAGAATGTGCATGCAAAAATGAATTTTTTGTTTGTTTTATTTAGTTTAAGGAATAAAGCTAATGTACCTTGTTTGCCAAATAAATATTATATCCGATTGCCTTAGTTTCATTGTTTCATGATTAATGTGGAATCAGTTAACCAAGAGAACGTGAAAAATAGGCATCTCTCCCGGAATGACCCTATCTGCGTCTAATTTGAATAACTTTCAAAATATCGTGCCTTTTAACACTACATTCTAATATGCAATTTTAGATACTTCAAGCTATGGATTTATTTAAAAAATAGATGTTTTCAATTTCTATACTGAAAAAGTGCCTGAACTTATAAAATGAATCCATTGCCAATAACGCAATTTGTTTTATATTTGCGTGCGGCCACAATGACGTATACACCTTGCCTTTTTAGATAATAAAACTCTGTGACAATCCTCAAATCCCAAATGGAGTTTTTTCCTGAAATCCCTAGACAATTGCGGAGCATATCACGTATAACGTGGAAGAGGAATGTTATCCACTTTGGTTGGATTTTTTATTATTTAGATGATTTCGCATTCTTATTATGACAATCCTAAAAGAATATGGAATATACAGTACCTGCCATGATACTGGTGAATTTATGATTAAAAATTACCGTCTTTATTCATTAATATGTCTCTGTTGGAGATTGGGAGAGAGTAATAAACATTAATTAATATGCAAATTTTTTTTTCTACTACAATAAAGTAAGTATTAAAAAACCAATAAAAAATGAAAATTGGTCCACTTTTTAGTAAACATCACTCTTCAAATTACATGATCAAGTCCTGTTTAATCCAGTACAGTAAAAGACCCGTTTCCTGTGAACTTTTTATTTTGTAACTTACGTTACTTTGGCAAATATGCATCTAAATATAGACAGGCAGGCACTCTTAGGTATTTAAACATGTTTGATATAAAGGACTGTAGAAGGACTGGCAACGGTGACTTAATTTTGTATGTTATTAACAGATTGAAACTATTTATGACAGGCAGCTTTTAATTCATTAATCAATGCCTGCAGTAAAACGGTTAAGCAACTATAATATACCAGAATTTTTATTAAAATACTTATTACCTTGGTATTTTACCTGACTTTAAACGATTTTTATTATAATATCCATTATTACCTGCTGCCGCACTGCTGCAATATTGTCGATACATTACTATTATTGATAAAAAATGTAAATAATATGCTAGATTTTAACAAAATGTTTCTTTTAAAAAAGGCAAATATAAACATAGAGTACAAAGGAGGTAGAACGGAATGATTAAGGGTTGTTCTCCGATTCAAACACGAAGATTAATTTGAAGAATTTGTTACTGACACCTATATAATTTTGGAAAATACATATTTCCTTTTATAGAGGTAAATAATACATATACACTGTACTTTGCAGTAGTAATTAATAGCCATATGTTGGAAATCCGCCGAAAATTTATTAATAGCATGGATTTCTATCAGTAAAGCCTCTGTTTGCAACCACCTCTATAAAGTGATCGCCTGCGTTAAACGACCGGTTATGAATTCCCCATATTTAAAAATGGAAACTCCATTATTTTATACTCCCTTCCCTTTACCGATCCCTCTGATAAACGACTGCGGGCACTTATCATCCGAATTTTTAGTAAACATTAATGCTAAAAACACCTTCCACTAGGAGCAGTAAAACCCGACCCGACAATTCTTACGAAATATAGGTGCATACGCTAATTACTTCATTGCAGGCGAATCCATTCAATTTGCCTTAAAGGCTGATAATTCGGTTGTTAACATTAGTTTTGTTTTGAACAGTTTTTGTCTGACGCGAATATTTGAAGATGACGCGAAAAAGAAAAGGTGAAAAAGTGACTATGTTGCTTCAAAATAAAGTTAGAAATTTGTTTCAAGAAGGTGGCAACGACGAACAAAAAAGAAAATTTTCCAAAAGCGAAGAACTGGCAGTGGATCAACTTGTTTTTAACTAGTTTTGTCAGGCACGAAACAAGCAGTTACCAATATCTAGGCCCATAATTCTAGCAAAAGCCCTCAAATCTGCTCTATGTCTAGGACTAGACAACTTCATGGCATCAAATGGATGGTTAGAAAAATTCCATCGTCGGCACGATATTACCTTTAAGAAAATATATGGCGAATCAGCCAATATCAATACCGAATACGTAACTGCTTGAAAAGAAAGGCTATCGATCATTTTAAAGGATTATGCCCCAAGGGACGTATTTAATGCAGATGAGACAGGTCTCCACTATCGTGCATTGCCAACAAAAATATATGCATTGATAGATGACAAGTGTACTGAAAAAAAAAACAGTGAAACAATTTACCATTGTGTTCTGTGCAAATATGAAAGGTGTGAAGGAAGAAACACTTATAATAGGCAAAAGCAAAAATCCTCGATGTTTTAAGGGCGCAGATATCGATAAGTTACTTCTCCAATGGGCCTCGAACAAAAAAGCGTGGATGACAGCAGATATCATGACAACGTGGCTTCACAGATTTGATACTAAGATTAATAACCAGAATAGAAGAGTGGTATTGGTTTTGGATAATGCAATGTCTCAGCCCGAAGTTACAGTGGATAATGTCAAACTTATTTTTCTTCCACCCAATACTACCTCACATTGCCAACCTTTGGACCAAGGCATTGTTCAGAATTTTAAAATGCTCTACAGAAACTGCCTTATTCAGAGGCTTTTAACATTTATTGACAGTGGTTGTTCTCTTCAAGAAATTAAAAATAATGTGACCATAACCAACGCCTTGATATGTATTTCAGTGGCCAATTTTTACCCAGTGACAATAAAAAAATGCTTTATGAAAGCCGGATTTATGTGTAATACAAATAATATTGACGACTTCGAAGAAGAAAATAATCGCTAGCACAACTGTTACACATTTGTTAACTTGAAACAATTTGCCATCGAGTGTGTTTAAGAGATTCAAAAAACGGATAAAACTAATCCCTTACTTACTTACTTATCGGACCACCTGCATATGCAGTCGAAACTAATAAAGATGCAAACTTGAAAGTTTGGTATTCTATAGTAAGCTGTGACAATTCAATTTTGTCACTAATAAGTTAATAAAACTGGCTTAATCATAGTACCTTATTTCACATATCTTGACTTGAATTTTAGCTTTTGAAACTAGTGAAACGTTCAATGTTGTGTTTCCTATATGGAACTGGACACCTACCTTATGTTGAGGACCCTCCCTTCGTTGTCTTTGACCAGGCTGAATTACATTTTGTCCATATCCTAATTCATCTAATCATTCATCACTCATTCATCACTCATCTTGCAGTAGTTATCCAATCTTTTCTTGTGAAACAGTTTTTTTGTTCTTTTGAATTTTAATGTTTACCTGTCAGTTTGGTTAATTTTTATTTTTTTTTTCTAGTGTTTCAATGGCCTCTTGCCTCTCGGCATCCAGCCAGGATTTTTTCTTAGAACTTGTATACAATCATTCACAGAAACATCCGTGCCCTTGCCCGGATTCGAACCAAGGACCTATCGGTTGCCCGGCAAGCTCTCTAAAACTACCTAGGTTAACTTTTGTCTTTCAAGAAGGATACTGGCTTTAGGCCGAAGCTACTAGGGCTATGCATTGTTTTTAAATTCTAAAGTAATATGATAAATAAATTAAAATCTATAGTGAGGTTGCATGGATTATATAGGAATAACTAAATTTGGGTACCTCTGTTTTATTTTACTTAGCTTAAATACTTGCAACTGGGTAGTCGAATGTGAACCGGCCTATTTTTGGTCGCAGCAGTACTGTTCTAGAGTTTTTCGCTGAATCCTCGACGACTCACCTCTCTATTAGGCAATCCAACGATGTGTTAAATTACGATTTGCCTGCACGGCCATAATGAATTCGTTCCACAGAACTCAAAAACATTCAACAAACAATTCAGTATGGCCGTTGAAGGAAAATATGTGGCAAATATACACGGATTCAATGCTTAGTTTACAGTCGAGTCCTGTGCTGTGTGTAGATATACATTTGTCATTGTAAACATCGCAAATAACATCATCAACTTTAAGTGTTATTAAATATAAATAACAGAAAAAAACACATATTGAACAACAATAACTTAATAAAATACACAAAACCTAAATCGTCAAACTGACATACACGCAAAAATAAGGTTAGTTTTTCTGACGTTTGCCGTCGACGACCATATTGAAAGCACTTCGTGACTCCAATATGACCGTGGCAGGCAAACATAACCTGGTTTGGATTGCCTATATTATATTGGTACCGGAGACGGAATGACACTTAACCTAATCGTTTTTCACACCTCACTTGACTTCCAGCGGCCGACAAAGCAATAAGCCTTTCTAAATCCACGACTGTTCAAGTCATCTTTAGAGGATTTTGGGTTTAGAGGGTTTATTTTCTGTTGCCCTAAAGTCTGCTTTGATTTATGGTTATAGTTTTTGGTTTGTTGATCCCGGGGTAGCAGAAAACCACTACGTGGGATTTTGTGTTGGAGTTGTTCGCTGTGAAGGTGAGTTTTTTTATGCCATGCTGTTTTCCTGTGTCATTCTGTCATCTTTGTTCTAAAGTGCCTTCTGGGGCTTTATTTTAGTCAAGTCAGGTCACCAGAACCTAAAGGGGCAATACATTTTGGAGCACCCACCACGTTGTGAACCCCCTAAAAGAGTTATTAGGACCCTATAGAAGCTCCGAATAGGGTATTTTCTTTCGTCAAGATCTTTCTTCCCCCTGACAAGTCTTGTTCCACCATCTTACTTCCCCCTCTGAGAAAACCGTCTTTTCTTCGTCTTACCGTCTCCATTTCAAGACCGTCTTCACTGTTTATACGTGTACAGATAAGTGTAGTATTAAGTACTAACCCCCCATTTTTTTTTAATAAAGCCAGCAATTGTTTTCATATCTTTTGTTTTATTTACACAGCTCCCCCGTGCCTTTTTTTTTAACTTGTGTTTGTGTGGTGTCAGGTCGCACGATCAGAGCTAGCCCCACGACCATCTAGGAGGTTTCCAGCTTTTCCTGTGGTAAAGCTGGTGGCGCTTGTGAAACCCCCTCCCGCGAGCTAGGGTAATTGGCACGTGTGCTCCACGGCTGGTTCTGTGCGTGCTCTCTTGCCACCACTTTAGTTAATTTCCTTTTTTTATCGTCAATTTCATTCTTTTTTTTTATATTAAATTTTAAAATTACGGTTCGGCTTATTCAGCGGTGCTCATCACAGCATCGCTGTATAGCACCATCTTCTTCTTTTTTTGTTTTTTTTTTTTTAATGAAGTAAATAATTTTTTTTTTTATTATTTAATTTTCAATAAAAAAAAAAAACAACAGCGAAATACGCGTTACAAAACTATACACCCCGAATCGAACTGTTGTGGCTAAAATATCAACAATCTAAAAGTGGTGCCAGAAATAGGAGAGGACGGAGTCAAAATATATCTCAAATTAGAAAACTTCAACGTTTCCTGCGAAAAAAAGATGCTCCTAGTTGGAAACGATTTAAAGAATCGTTTTTGAGATAAATCGATTCAAAAACTAACTTGCAACAACAAGAAAGAACCCAAATAGTATAAGGAATGATGGGCAATTATCATACGGGGGCTTGCAAGCAAAAGGCACTAAGTCCAGAATTTCTCAAAATGCGTTTTCATCGGCTCTAACATAAATTTTTGATCATTTATATACTGCTAAATCGCACTAAGTTCCTGGTGCACTAATATAGAAATTACAGCAACAGGCAAAATGCACTATCAGCATTTTGTTAGGAATAAATACAAGCAAAACACGTCAAGTCACTTAGTGCTTTTTGCTTGTACTTTTATCCCACAATTGTGGTAGAAATATTGCACTAAGTCACTTAGTGCGTTTTGCTAGTAGTTGTTTGGTATTGAAATTATAAGCGAACATTGCGTCAAGTGACTTAGTGCTTATTAGTTGTTTACACGTTACGGTGAAACGTACGTGTTTCTAAACTGTGCTAGTTTTTTGTTTAAAAGGAAGTAATAATTAACTAAAGACGAGCAGCCGGGGTGCCAAAATACTGGCAATGGTCAAAGATGATGTGCAACAGAAGGAATAATTGCGTAAGTACAAATATAATGTTATTCTAGTTTCTGATTTAGGGTTAGGGTTATGTTAACATTTTTATTTTCACGCAAATGGCTCTCAGTCAGTAGAGATAATTTTTAAATAACATGCTTAACAGTTTTGTTTAATTAAAAAGTATTTTTTGCTTGCCAAATTGACAAATATGTTTTTTTTATTATGTTGCAATATTAATTTGTAGATTTTTTTCATTTTTTGTTAACGAAATTATCGGGGTAATTATATTACACAAGAGCTTTAAAATTTTCGATTATTTTGTTTGAATGCTTGTTGCCTAAAAACTACAAGCGTTCATTTTCATATTTTGGAGAAAGAGCCCGACTAATATGAACTGAAAATGAACGAATGTAGTTTTTATAAGGCAATCCGCTTAAAAGCAAGATTTTCTGAAAATCTTGATGCTCAAGTGTAATTTAGGAAGAAACTTACTCCAATAAACAATGTTAAACAGAGTTATAAATATATTTTATTTTAACTTCTATTTCAAATTTTAAAAATTACGAAACTAATAATTATTAGAAACGACATTTCTAAGTTATAGAACAAAAATTTTTAAAAAGCGGACATTCATTTATGGAGGTCGACTCGGTGCCTAGCGCCATAGAGCGTCAAAAGAAATTTGTATCAATCTTTTACGTAAATGAGTGGATGAATAGTTTTAGATTAGCACGTTCTACAAGAGGAAAAAACAAAGATAAATAAAATAATAAACAAATATCTTGACGAAAACGGCGCGAAGGTAAATTGGCTGAAAGTCAAATGCTTCAAATATGAAAAAGCAAAGCCAGATTACATTCAATACCGATGTGGGCGAAGATCAGCCACCAATTTGACCTATATAGAGGGTTTACTAAAATTATACTCCGAGAAGTTAAAAATAAGCCGTGCAAATAAAGAAAACCTATTAACCATGTGTAAAAAACTGGTTAATCCTAAAGTTTTCCATCCGTGGTTTAACTTCATTCCAAGTGATTTGGCGGTTAGAGACGTTGTGCCTGAGGCCGATATTCTAGATTCTGATTCAGAACAAGATTAAGTTGTATTTTGGGTAACATAATTATTATTTTTCTCTTTTTGATTAGTTCCTGTTGTTAGTTTTTGCTGATTAAAGTAATTTAGTAATGAAACAATGATGAGTTTTAACTAAGTCCTAAAAACAATAATATAGTTTACAAGAAAAATGCACGTCGTTGTTTTTACTTTTTTTTTAATTTTTGTTAATTGTAACTTTAGTCAATCATGTAAAAAACAGTGCATTGTCTTCCTAAAGCATGTATTTTTTGTTTAAAGCAGTTGTTTTTTTTTTAATAATCTATAAAAAAATTAGGAATTCATTGAAACTTTAAATTGCTCGTAACTCTTAAACCTGTTTTTTGACTTAGTGCCTTTTGCTTGTAAGCCACGCATAATATCATCATGGGATGAATTTCGTAAAAAATCCTTCTTTTACTTGACCATAGCAGTTACGCCCTCTGATGGTTGTTAATTACATTTTTTTTTGGAAGTTGTGCGACTATACTTTTCAATATACAGCTTACCTCACTTTGTTGACCGCCCTGTACAATTTCACTAAATATATAGTATTGTTATTATTGAAATCAATAAAAAGCATACATCTGAATGTACTTTTTTTATGGCGTAAGGTATATTTTTATATAATATATAAATTTACTTTCTATACCATTTCAAAGACTTAAATTATTTTTTCCAGCACATTTCCTAAAGAAGCAGTAAAATGCGACAAGAATAAAGTGGAAACGTTATTTGAATGGGGGCTGAAGTTCATCCAGATACTTTGTAAGAGGAAATGTAAAAGAAATATTTTCGTATCAAAGAAAATCAAAAACTCCAAAATGATGAGGTCTAAAAAAAAGAAGCGAAAGTTTAAAGAGTTCTTTAAAAATTTAATATTTTTGTATAATTTAAATTGTATTAAAGGAAACTAAGTAATTTAATAATGTTTGCAAAATACAGGCGACGGCAAAAAACACCATTCTGTTGCATAAGTTTAACTACAATCAACGAGTCAACTAAAAGAAGGAAATCAATTTACAAGGCTGGTCTTAAATATTTTCACAAAGTGGATTGACCGAATTGATTTTATTGTTTTAGTTGACTGTTAGAGTGTTGTAGTTATTTCAATGCATATACCCCGTCAGTTTAATAATAAAAAAGACTTTTTATGATTATTAGAAAATGCATTTTAATTTTATTAGTAACCGCGAAGCATCGATGCCCCACCTTTATTTATTATTATGTCTTTAAAATAGTAATAAATTATTTATTTCGCAATTACTTTTTTATGTTCGTTTCTGTTGAACAACAGTACCTCAATTTCAGTTTTGAATGCCATCAATATGTGTTAGATAATTGATCACTAGCAATTTTTAAATAACTTTAAACGATTCCTAAAATCACAAACATACAGCAAAAAGTATTGGATTTTATATTTACACGCCAAACAACTTTAATAATTCAGATAAAATTGAGATAAAAGAAACCGTGCGTGCTTCTTTCCATCAGACCAGGATTTAAACTCAGATAGGGTAAATGTCCTAGTAATTGATAGTCACCTTTAGGTGAATACCGTATTCAACTGAAGACACCGATGACCTCAAAATAATTTCTGGATAATGGAACGGCCGAAAGCCATGTTGGGGGCCTCTGCCCAGCAGTTGACAAGACGGGTTGGTTGATGTTGATGATAAACAACAAAAGCCTGTGTTATATATCTTGGAATTCAAAAAGCGTTTTAATAATATACAAAATACCCACTTACATAAAATATGTACAGGGTGTTTGCGTATATTTTGTCCAATAGATATCTCCATTAATATTGGTTTTAGAGAAATTGTTAAATTAGCAAAGTTATAGCATTTTCACCGAACCTTCAGAAAATGAAATGAATAAAAACAACTAAGTATCAAAAGTGACAGTTCTTTGACAAGTGCCAGTTTTCTCAAATAGAATACGCCCTGTTTTTCAATGTATCAGTTAATGAATTTTATCCTCTTTTTAAATATATAGTGGTTGTTTTGGAACGAAGTTAAAACATAACACAACATATATATTATCTTTATAATTGCTCAAAAGGGTCACCGTTCATTTAAATGCAGGATTGGTAAATCTGTTTTAATTTTTCAATTGCATTAGCAATCATATCTGGCCTACCGAAGTTGAGAAAGTCAATTTCTATTTGGATTTGTTCCTGCAAATCGGCAACACTATTTGGTTCGTATGCAGCTATCTTATCTTTGAGGTAGCCCCAAAGAAATGTGTCTAATGGCGTTAAGTCGGGACTATTGGGAGGCCATGCAATCGTCCCTTCACTACCAATCCGAATGTCATAATTTTTATTGAGGTATTTTAGGAAAAGTTTCAAGAATATCCTCTATTTCATGTGCAAGTATCTTACGATGTTTAACTCCATTTAAAGATCTATCAATAAAAATTCAATCGATGATTTTGTTTTGCACTATGCCGCACCACACATTTACTGACACCCACCCAGTGTGTGTTTTTGGGATTTGGAGCTGAAACCGTATTAAAAGAAGATTCGTCGGTCCATATAATGTTCTCAAATAAACTGGCGGTATTGTTGAGGATGTTTATCATGTGGCGGCAAAACTCCAAACGCCTTTGCTTCTGTTCTTCTGTTAATTTTTAAACTTTTCTGAATTTAAAGTCGTAGAATTTATGCCGTTTCAGAATTCTACAAACTACTGTGCAACATTGCCAAGATATCTTGCACAGCCCCTTATCGAATTTTGTGGATTTTCTGAAAACAAATTAAGCTTCTTAATGATCTGAAGCGAATATAAAACAAATGAAAATTACCTTGAAAATATAAAAGAACAGCATTTTCATCCTCAAGTATCCGACAATGCCTTCTCTTTCTTTGTAATGTTTTTCGCTTAGAAAGTTAAAGAAAAATATCTTTAAAAAAATGCAATGAAGTGGAGTGCACTCAAAATTTCAAATAAAGTAAAACAGTACTAACATAAGCGTCAATTTCTTTTTCCACTCCCTGGGGGCCGATAATAAAGAAGTTTCCCATTTGTTGCACACTTAATCGATCAAACTCTATAAACTATTTCTTGCTTAAGTATTTGATTGATATTTAATTATCATTTTAATATTAAATTAGGCACTCTAATTAACTATATACTTCTTTTTAAATAATTAATTTAAGATTTTTATTTTTTTGTGCGCAATTTATTAGGTATGTTTTTATCTTTCATATATGTATAATGTTTAAATGTATGGTTAGCAGGCTAATAAAAAAATCAGTTTCTTAGCTGTCCGATTTTTAATATTAATTTAGCTCAATTCAATCATAATTTGGGACACCCGGTACACTAAAGCCGGTAAAAAACCTTAAGAAATATTTTGGATGAAAATATTCCATTATTTAGAAAATTATATAGAACTTTTAAAAATATTACCCCGACATCTACAAGTTTGCAAAGTTTAAAATCACTAAGGTTTGTGACACCTTTTAATATTTCGCCAGCTCCTTCCTTAAAAAGAGAAGTGTAAACATTCGTGGAAGGTCAGACATTATAACATCTTCTTTGTACAAAACGAACTAGAAATATCCTGTCGAAAAATCAAAATTTGGTAGTGAAAAAGGAAAACGGAATGTGAATAAGGAATTGGTCAAGAGTAAATCAAAACTTGAAAAATGGAAAAAAACGGTTGAGTCATCCGACTTTGAGGATGAACGGGATGAGGTATTTATGGGAGATGATGAAGATAATGATCCGTAGGAATTCGGAACGCGTCCTGAAGATAAAGATGCAACGTGTATGTATTGTGAAGGATTTTTCTCTAAGAGCACCAAGGGTGAGTTTTGGGTGTGTACCTATTATGGTCAGATGAGGCTTGTGCGGGCACAGAACCCGGCGAATACCTTTGCGATTTTTGTAAATAAACCTTGATATGTTATATGCTTTCACAATACATATTTTTGTATGATTACATTGACAGGGTGGCCCGTATTTCAGGCACTTTTCAGCAATTCACATTTTTAGATTTTGCCCATCATAAAACCTATCATTAAAGATTTTTGCAAAAATGGGCTTATTCTTTTAAGGTATATTTTTCTAACCATTTATTTCCCAAATTACCGTTTTGGTAATCCAAAACTAGTACTAAATATTTTCGAGCAATAAAATGTGGCTCATATTTGGACCTTCTCCTCTACTCCCAAGTAAAAACAACTATAGTCACTACTTGGGATCTCTCTGTTTTTGACTCTTCGTGAACTGTTTAGGCTTTATCACTTGTAGAGATTTTGAAATTGACTTTTGCCTTGATTATCCTTGTTTGTATTTGTTTGATTGGAAAAGTTCTTGTACTGCAAAGTTTTGGCGCTTATTATATTAATTTTTATATTGATAGTGCTTCACCACTATTAGTGCCTTTCCACTATGGGATTGGACCAACAGGGAAGGGAGACTACGTCGCATCACGAAGGTGCACCATGAGTAATAAAATGAGGTGAGAACCGGTCTGACCAACACTTTGTAGGGGTTGACCTTAGTCCTATTATCCTATTACCAAGTCTACTTCTCCTGTGAAGCAGGGGTAGATAGAGCGTAATTGATGCAATGCTTGCTTTACTCTATTAATTGAATTGCGTCTCCAGTTTAGTCGATGATCAAATATAAGTCCCAGGTATTTCACCTCCTGGCACCAGTTCACCTTCTCTCAGGCCTACTTACATTACTTTTCGAAAAATGTAGAGCCTTCGCCTTGGAGGGATTCAAGTGAATCTTCCAAGCCAAAAGCCATTTCTCTAGCTTAATTATGTGGGGCTGCATCCGGCTGACGACAACTCGCGGCTCTTTGGCTGTTGAAGTGATTGCGATATCATCAGCGAAAGATAGAGCTGCGTAAATTCATGACGCGGAATGCCATGAGTTTAAAATAAATCACTCACATGATTACGACATTCGCCGTCGGCTCGACAATGTAGTAATTATAATGTCAAAAAATATACTAATATAAATAAAACTAGGACTTTCTCTTCTCCTAACTATCAATAACCATATTCTTCATACATATACAATCACCCTATACTCATTTTCATTAGTGGATTTGTGACATATTTTTAATAATTCTCTTAGTCTACATAACAAAACAAGTCTATGACATTAGGATCATAATATGGATTCCATAATAATCATCCTGCAAAATGAAAAAGTCTATGGGGTTGGTAGACACAAAGTCTCGGTCTCAGTAAATACTTAATTAATTATAATTTACTGAGACCGAGACTTTGTGTCTACCAACCCCATAGATTAGTAAAATCAGGTCTCTTTGAGAATATGGACGACTTCTTTCGATTTCAAAATGAAAAAGGAATAATTCATATAATTTATATTGTAAATACGGAAGGGAGAGTGGGTTTCAGTTGCTCGGTCACGCTTTTGATCGGCTGTTAGTTGTACCTACAGGATAGTTTTTTCTGCATTGTTTACTTTGCTCGGTTCACGTACACATCTAAAGGTAAATTTTAAAATTCAAAGGGTTTGAATATCTAATCACAATATGATATATTAATGCTCACTTAATCAACCTTTGACACAGAATAATGTAAATGGCGTCGACAAAACAATCTCGCGTCAATCAACAAATGCCACTGATATCCCAGCCATCTGTGATTCCCGTCAGTTGCTTCGAGCGCCATGTGCCCTAACATTATTTAATCCTACCATAGTTCAAAGAGATTAAACACAGTTTGAATATGGGATGATGTGTCGCTGTTTTAGGTAGATGAACGTGTTTCGATGATATTTATCGTACAAAAGTGTATTTTAAGACGCTTAATCCATCACAGAAGTTTTAGAAAATGTGTTTAAAGTTAGTTTAAGTTACAAACTTGAAAGACTCTATTCTTAGAGGCGACAAAATTAAATTAAGGGGAGGAAATAAGTGCGAGGCGTATAAATACTTTTAAGATTAAATTAGTTATTCTTGACGGAATACAGATTATTTTTTCTAGATTTTTCCAGAATTCAAATTTAAAAAAAGTAATAAAAATTCAGGTTATTCTGGTAAAGTTGTGTACAGACCGGAAGATATTCACAACCATATACCAACATCCGATATTTCCCGGCTATTTCTTAAATTGTTGTCGACAATATTCCAACATTTGCGCATTTTGT
Organism: Polydrusus tereticollis; assembly: GCA_963920685.1. Lineage (NCBI taxonomy): Eukaryota > Metazoa > Arthropoda > Insecta > Coleoptera > Curculionidae > Polydrusus > Polydrusus tereticollis. Next base: position 95,616,637 of record OY987328.1, on the reverse strand, counting down.
TTCATCATCGCCTTTTCCATTTTAAGCTCTGAGAGACAAGGACTCCAAAGCCGCTTCCAAGGCCATGATGATAGCTAACCTTCTAAGAGGAGACAGCACGTGAAGAAGAAGAAAAAGAGGAAGAAGGTTGAGCTTATTTCCATTGCTTTTAGTTCTCCAAGACCATCACTTATTAGAGTGTCATCCGCCAAGCGAGGGTGGTTAAGCATCTAACCTTCTATTTTAATTCCTCTGATATCAATAGTAAATTTTGAGACGTGTTCTGTGGCAGTTATGAACAGTTTTGACGACATTTTGTGACCTTGTCTAACAAATATTTCTTGATTTGTTTATCAACTGAAATTGTACAACTTTATAAAAGTTTACTTTTAAGGTGCTGGGTGTCCCACTTATATTTTGGTTATTACTGAATTGATTTTTTTGAATTTTGATGCGTTAAGGTGCAGGATCCCAACGTTTAAAATTTTAGCACACGGCACAACGACACACGGTTTTATGGAGATTGAAAAGGAATAATTATAACGTATATTGTTACTGTATAAGACACAGTATAAAGCTGGTTTGTTTATATACTGCCAGATTCAATAAGACACTTTTATATTAAGAGATGTCCTCTATTTTCCACATTTAAACCTTACTTGTAGAAAGAAGTTTGGAATCCTTTTAAATTCTTAAATCGCTGCACTGTATGTAGGTATCTATGGGATTAATTTATACTTTACCACGAAAGATAAAGACCAAGGATGTCGCAAGCTGACGGAAAACAAATACTGCACTTATTTAAGGAAGTTCTAGAGAATCACAACGCCTGCGTTACACACCTACGAATTTTGCCACTACTTGGCAGGCGAGAAGCATCACTTATTACAGAGCGGAGGAAACATCACACTTTTGTGTTCTAAGGAAACGTCGTTCCCGTGGAACCCGTCGAGAGCGGACCTTATTTCCGCGATGCAATTAGAGAGTTCCTTGACGTCACGAAGCGGGCCACCTACCTGCGCTACCCGGTGTCCCAGATAAACCAATTAACGTCCAGTGAGACGCAATGTCGCTATGGTAACTGTGATTCTTTGCCAATATAAAATTAGCACAAATATTGAGATAAAATTGTAACCAGGCGGTAAGTCGGCGTTGCATCAAAGGAACTAACGTTATGTTATGCGATAAGGGATTCTAAGTTATAAAAAGATTCACTTTAGAATATTGTATCTATTCACTTTAAGTCTTAAAGTAATAATTCCTAGAATTGACCTTAATAATGATGCCTTATTTTATGAAATATAACAATCTGATGAAATCGTTGCAAGTTTTTGGTGGGTTTCAAGTGAAGATTATACTTAAAATAGGATTGTAAATGGGGATTTCCTTTGCTGATTTTGTTGAGCTGCAACTGTACAGGGTTATCCAACCAAGACTAGACAAGGCGATTTTTTGACTTTTCCTGTACTTTTATAAAAAAACTGAAATAGCCATCTTAAGTCATTTTCTCCCGCGAATTCGAATATCTTCAGCAAAAAACAATTGAACATCAAACAAAAGTACTAGGGGTCACTTTGATATTTTTTTAAATGGGATGCCGTATTTTTAATGAGCTTATCCGATTTCTCATATAAATTTTGATTTAAAAATTAAAAAAAAAAAAATAAAAAAAAAAAAATAAAAAAATAAAAATTTAAAACTGAAGAAAAAAGGCGTTTTTGAATTAAAAATCCAACATTTTAGATCAAAATTTATATGAGAAATCGGATAAGCTCATTAAAAATACGGCATTCCATTTAAAAAAATATCAAAGTGACCCCTATAGTACTTTTGTTTGATGTTCAATTGTTTTTTGCTGAAGATATTCGAATTCGCGGGAGAAAATGACTTAAGATGGCTATTTCAGTTTTTTTATAAAAGTACAGGAAAAGTCAAAAAATCGCCTTGTCCAGTCTTGGTTGGATAACCCTGTACATAAAATACTGTGAATGTTTTCATTATTTAGTAGAATATTTTACGTTGCAAAAAAATAGGATTTAATTTCTAGCTTTGACTTACATTGACACACGTTTCTCCAATAGTGTTAATTTTATTTTGATACTAATAACGGCAATCGATTTGGCATCCCTCAAAACTCTTAAATACAAAATATCATAAAATTTACACAACCACTGGATGATCAATAACAGATGTAGCTCAATCTAACAAGAATCAGGCAAAAAGGGAGATGGATAATCCTGCAATAAATTACAGGAGTCGCCGCCAGAAGCACAGCATTAAAGCTTATTAGGTTTAGGGGCCAAGTACCACCAATAAGAAAATGAAAGGTTAGTTGCTTGCTCTCGCCCGATCCACTACCAGGCGTGTTCCGCCGTATATTCGTTCGTCAATCAGGCTATAGAATCTGATGAAAGAAAGCAACACCGGAGGGTCTACTTCACATAAAAGGTGGATGATAAACGGCAGGCACTGACGAGACGTTATGCGGCGAAAGGAAGCAACTAACCATTAGATTAATAATGCATAATTAAGTATTTTTTAACAAAAATAAAAACACAAAGGATAGTAAGGACGGCCACTGGTTGTCATAATTTTATGAATTTTTGTAATTACAAGTTTTAGGAATGCCAAATCGAATGCTCTTATTAGGTTACGTTGTTTTTCAGAGATATTTTTTTTTTAACCCCAGAAAAGTGTATGCCATTACCTTAGACTTAATTTTAGGGAAATGTGTCCTATATAATACGTTAACACACCAAAATGCAAAACTAATTCGGTATCAAAAAAATATAAGATTGTGTTCATAGTAAGTAGGACAATCTGTACGTAGTAGGAAAAATCAATCTTCAACTTAGAAAATGTCCCGTTGCCAATCATCAATCAGCCTGGTTGCGTCCACTGCTAAACATAGGCCTCCCGTAGTCTAATCCAATGTCCCCTATCCTGTGCTGCTCTCATCCAACTTGGCTCCACTCTCTTAATGTTGTCGGTCCATCTTGTTGGTGGGCGACCTCTATTCCGAAAGGCTCCTTGCCGGGGTCTCCACTCCAGAATCAACTTTGTCCATCTTCCGTCTGACATTCTTGCCACATGCCCAGCCCGGTTCCACTTTAACGTTGTTATGCGTTCAATTACATCTGTTACTCCAGTCCTTTGGCAAAGTCTAACATTAGAGGCTGTCCCTTAGCGTTATACCTAGCATGTCCTCTCCATGGCTCTCTGTGCAACGCGAATTCTATTTACTACCTTCTTTGTCAGTGTTAATGTTTCTGCTCCGTAAGTTAACACTGGAATTATACACTGGTTAAAGACCTTTTTCTTTAAACAAGTTGGAATATCTGATTTTAGAGTGTTACTCAGTCTACCAAAGGCTGCCAAGCTTAAGCCGATTCCTCCTGCTTTTTCTCGGGTTTGGTTGTCTCTGACTATACGAATCTCATGACCTAGATATCCTAGATAGATGCGTCTACTTGCACTATATAGTTAGCACCCAGGGAAATTTGTTCGCTTATCACTAGGTTGGTCATATATTGGGTCTTACTGTGGTTAATTTTTAAACCTGCCGTTCTCGAAGCTTCGACCAGTCTCTTAAGCGTCTCTCTTGCCTCATCGATTTTGTCGATCATTAGAACGATGTCGTCTGCAAATTTCAAGTTGTTTAGTCTCTCGCCATTAATGTTCAGTCCCATCCCTTCAAAATCTATCTTTTTAAACATGTATTCAAGGAGCGTCGTAAAAAGTTTGGGAGATATAACATCGCCCTGTCTTACACCTCGTTCGATGGGGAAATCCTTTGTATAGTCGTGCAGTTTTATACAAGCTTTGGCATTTTCATAGACGTGTTTAATTACATTTATATACCTGGAGTCTATACGGCATTCTGCTAGCGCGTGTATTACCAATTTGTTGTTGATTTATCATGTCGAATGCTTTCCATAATCGACAAAGATGAGGACTAGGGGTTTATTATATTCTATGCATTTCTCGATAACAGCCTTAATAACCTGAAGATGGTGATTTGTGCCAAACCCCGATCTGAAACCTGCTTGCTCTCGTGGTTGGTAGAAGTCTAATTTGTTGGTGATTCGTTTGGTAAGTATTCGCATAAAGAGCTTGTACAGATGAGAAAGCAGGCTTATGGGACAGTTTTTTAGGGTTGTTATGTCCCCTTTCTTATGCATGATTATTATTACTGCTCGTTCACACTGGGAAGGTGTTGTTCCATTTAACAAACACGCGTTGTATAGCTTGCAGAGCATTTTATGTAGTGAAGTTCCTCCTTGCTTTACAGCTTCTATTTCAATCTGATCGTCGCCAGCTGCCTTATTGTTTTTCATGTCTTGCATGGGTGCTTTGAGCTCATCCAATGTTAAATCTGGGATATCTTCAGATCCTTGATTCATTACTGTTGGTATATTAATATTGCCAACGTTTCCATCCGTGTTGCTGTAGAGCTCCTGGTAAAAAGACCGACGACCTTCAGAATCTCGTCTTTGTTCGATGTTATTTGTCCATCTTGCTGTCTTAGCTTATAGTTATGTTCTTTCTACCTTCCGTAAAGGTTTTTTTAATCGATTTAATTTAATCTTTTCTAACGGCCTTAGATATTTTTCTGTTTAGTGCTCTTAGTCGTCCCGCATTTCTTGTATGTTCTTCTCGCATTTCTCCTCTTTCTTTTATGAGTCCTTTTGTGTTATCACTGAGTTTGTCCATCTTTGTTGGATTTTTATTTCGATGTTTATTCTTTGCTTGTAAAACTATTTTCGTGAGTTGGGCGCTTAGCGACTCTACATTTCGCTCTTCTGTATCGTTTATAGTTTCTATAGGTCTACTTATTTTCTGTTATAACTCTGACAGACTTTTTAGGGATTTCCATTTACTACTCGTTCTTATCATCTTAGACCTTTCCCTTCTTAAATTGATTTCTATGCATGCTCGAACCATTCTATGATCGCTGCCAGTTTAAAATCTGTTCAAAACCGATACGTCATGTACAACTTCCTTTCTTGCCAATAAGTAATTCTAAATTTATAACCGAATTACCGATGGAGCGGTCATGCCTTTTTCATGACAAACTGATGTCGGTTTTGACTAGCTCCCTTACTATTAAGCGATTCCCGATATTTTGTATATTACTTTCCGTTACATTTAAGTGCATCAAAGGTACAACAAATTACTCTAGAGCGTGTAATAAATGACAGTAAGATTTATGAGCAGTATTAAGCTGCCATTGCTGTCTTGTTCGGGTCAATAAATGCATTCCACATAGAATGGAGGCATAATTACTATTGTGTACAGTGACAATATTAATATATCTTGCTGTTGTATTATTCAGGTCATAAGTATATATGTTCGTGTTGAAATCAAATTAGACTCTTGAATATTATTTGCCTGTTGCATAAAATACCTAATGTGAAGTGATTTGTATGGATGAAGAAAATTATTTTCAGACATATTTATTAGCGCTTTTGTCTGTGATTTCAATTTATTTCGCATAACTTCCTTAACAGAAATATAGATTTTAAAAGATTACTGACTAGAACATAACTTATAGTTTACTTCTATTACGTATCTCTCGGAAACTGTTGAGAGAGATAATAATAACACATTATTAAATCAATTATTTTTTAAAACTAAAATTGACATTTTTAAATATTATTTTTTCGAAAACAAAATAAAGATATCGAATTACTGTTTTCGCTAAAATGTAGCTATCTTTATGTTCCTTAAGCTGAACATTAAAAAAACTTATCAGACTATTTATTTTAATCAGAAAAGTTAAAAAAATGAAATTTTGTTTATACTGCGCCACCTACAAGACGCGGTATGTACTAGCGACCACGACCAAAGCCGGCTTTTTAATATGTGTAGAAGTGTCTATTAAACGACCCTAAGCTGATTAAATTTGGATAAAGCATATGGAGGATACAGCAATTTAAAAAAATTTTTTCCATAAGCTCCCCCAACTTTTTATTTCCATCATTAAATGAGTACCTTAAAATAGCGATTATCTGAAAAAATTTGACTTTTTAGATTTATGCTAGTATGTGCTCGCTAGCGGTCATTTTCGAAACTTGAAAATATTTTCCAGCAATTTCTTTTGGCCGACATAGTCAATAAAAGATTTTCCCCGAAGCTGTAAAGTTTGTGACTTCGATAATATCGTACCGTGTTGACCTAACAATGATGAGATAGACACAATATTGCCGAGAAAAAGGTAACTTATAGAATATACTGATCTACATCATAATATTAGGGATCAATATAATACATTATTAATATAAATCCGTTTTATTAGCTTAACAACCATAACACTTAGTAATTATTAATATTTGGTTACTTTTGGTTAACAGAACTTTTACTCGTGATTGCAGTACCGAAATAGGATTAAATCAAAGCACAGGTTGACAATATAAAGAATGAGATAAAGTAGTGTAAATGTATTAGAGAAAGAAGTAAATAAATAAAAGATAGTCTTCGTTTGTTTAATGGTAAGATATATAGAAGGATTCGTATATCACCCTATACCGCTCATTTGGTCTACACAGCGTGGGCAGAAAGAATGGAACCACCCAATATTTTCATAACCATGCATATTTTCGAAAAACGCTCGAACCCGTCGATTTTATTCATCATTTTTACAAATTTTGAGAATTTTTAGTATTATACAGGAGTGCTCAAGAAGTCGGGACACATGTTAACTTTAATTTTTTACCTGAAATACCCCAAATTTTATTCGATTTTTGAATTCTACTTAAAATTCTGAATGTTTTTCATGTAACATACCCTATTTCGATATTCAGCTGTTTTCAATATATCACAATCTAAATAATAATAATTAACAAAATTTAAGTGGTAGGTTTATTAGGTAAAAACAGCAGCTTTTAAATCTGAATATAAAAAGTAGAGTACTTAAAATTAAATGTTCAATTGATGGCCATTGACAATTTGGCAGTGTCCTAAACGTAAAACAAATTCGTTTTGAACGTTCCCAATAACCTGTTCAGGAATTTGTCGAATTTAATGTTGTATTATCAGTTTTAATGTCTCTAAATCCGATGACTTGTTCTTGTACACTCTTTCTTTCAAATATCCCCATAAAAAGAAATCTACGGGTGTTAAATCGGGTGAGCGAGCTGACCATTCTATTTCTCGCCTTCTACCTATCAATCTATGTTGGAAAACCTCGTTTAGGTATTCTCGTTCCCGTGCGGCGTAATGAAGCGGTGCACCGTCTTGTTATAGCCAAATGGTTTTTTCAGGACTCTCTTATTTATTGTGATCTGGATATAGGCTAGCTAAAGTAGGAACTAATTCAAACTGTAAAAACTCTCTCCGTTTAACGTTTCCTCGAAAAAGAAAGGTCCTAATATTCTGTTACGTAAAATTCCGGACCATACGTTAAGCTTCTGTGGGTGCTGTGTATGGGCCTCTTGCATCCAGTGAGGATTCTCCGTCGACCAATACCTACAATTATGTCGGTTGACTGTTCCATTAAGGCGGAATGTAGCCTCATCAGTAAATAAAATATTCTGAGCGAAATTTCCGTCATTATTGCAGATGTTTTGCATATTCTCGCAAAACTGAAGGCGTCGATCGAAATCATCCCCATTTAGTTCGCGGACAAGACAAATTTTGTAAGGATGATATTTTTCCTTATGAAAAATATTTTGTACAGATTTATAACCAATATTTTAAATCCGACCCACTTGACGAGTGCTGGAATGGGGATCGTCTTGATACGAGAGTAAAACATTTAATTGTAGACCTTGATATCGGCGTTCGCTCTCAATGAACATTATTAAAAAGTTCATATACTTCAAATGTAGATCTTCTTCTATCGCCATAGCCAACCATCATGAGGATTTCTATGCGCTCTCTTTCACTTAAGTGCATTTTACTTAAAACGTGTCGTTCTAACAATACGTAACTTTTTTTGGCAATACTGGCACTTAAAATAAAATGACAGTGGCGAAAGAGTACCATAATGTGCTTGGTTACCTGGGTTACTACAATAAAGGTAATAAGTTTCCGAATTCTCTTCTCTATTCATTAATTCCAAGAAAATTGCCATCATTATTGTTTAGACTGTGATAATATATCGAAAACAGCTGAATATCGAAATAGGGTATGTTACATGAAAAATATTCAAAATTCTAAGTAGAACTTAAAAATCGAAAAAAATTTGGGATATTTCATTTAAAAAATTAAAGTTGACGTGTGCCCCGACTTCTTGAGCAATCCTGTATAATACTAAAAATTTTAAAAATCTGTAAAAATGATAAATAAAATCGACGGGTCCGAGCGTTTTTCGAAAATATACATGGTTATGAAAATATTGGGGTGTTCCCGGATTTACGGGGGGGCAGCCAGGGCTACAGTCCCGGGTCTCCACAAGTGAGGGGCCCCCACAAGACGCAAGAGATTTTTCAAAAAAAAAACCATCAAAGTCCTGATAAATAAACAACTTTTCTTTTTTATTATAATTTTTTATATTCATTTTTCGATTTTTACTTTTAATACCGGAACATTGTAACATTTTTTATATCTATGCCCCTCCCTATATTCTGTTGATTTGACAAACATATTGACCGTCTTTGCGCGTCGATACCCGTAGCGACGAATCTTTTGGAAAAGATGAGTAGTCTCGAAACGGCTCTATTTGCTATCTTTTGGAACGATATTTTGGAGCGATTCAATGCTACAAACAAGATGTTGCAAGACCCAAAAATGATCCTTGGATCTGCAATGTGTGCATTGGAATCATTGAAATTATTCATCGAATCCAAAAGAGACTATTTTGATAAATACGAAAAGGCAGCTAAAAAGATATCAAATACTGACCAATACGTACAATCACGCGCCAGAACAAGAAATGTGAAGTTGAATCCGCTCGATTATATGAAAGCCCAGGACGCTAAACTGTCACCAAAAGAGAAATTTCGAGTATCAAGTTTTATCCCAGTAATCGACCAGCTCTTCTCTTACTGAAATATTGCATGCATACGATGCTGTACCTTCGAGATTTGGATTTCTCAGTCACTTAGAGGAGATGGATGCTTCAAATTTGTATGCTGCAGCAGAAGAATTGGTGAACATTTACAAAGACGATTTAGAGCCGAATCTTGGTAATGAGTTGGTCCAATTTGTTTCGTTGATAGATTTATGCAAAAAAGACTATCAAAAAGACCAATCTAAGGAGCTGTTTTACTACCAGATTCTTGAAAACCAAAATTTGAGAGCTACATTTCCGAACATTGAAATTACACTGCGAATGTATTTGGTTTTGATGGTGTCGAATTGCAGTGGAGAGCGCTCATTTTCGAAAATGAAGATTGTAAAAAATAGGCTTCGAAGTACAATGGGAAAAAACCGCCTAGAAAAGCTATCCCTACTCAGCATCGAAAGTGATTTGCTCCGAGAGCTGGATTTCAGCGATATCATCAATGATTTTTCATCAAAAAAGGCTCGCAAGGTTCCATTTGTTAACGCTTAATTTGTTTGGTATAATTCCTTTATTTGACTATACCTATATATATTTGTTAAAATAATTATTATATTGATCTCTCAATAAATTTTTAAAACACTTTAATAAAAAAAATCGTTTAATCTATTTGGAAAATTATTAGGGGCCTCCACTCCTTTGTTGCCCCAGGGCCTCTAGACCTCTAAATCCGGCCCTGCCTATGCACGCTGCATATTAAAAATAAATAATCTCTACTATGTATTGCTACTAAGGGATATTTTAATTTGATTAAAGTTTTCCTGCAATAGCTTATGTTTCGCCGACTACAACAAGAATAATCAAACTAGGCTGGAGTGCATTTGGAAAGTTAAATACTAAATACCTACTCAATAACCTAAAATTGAGAGTCTACAACTAATGCGTGTTATCCCTTATTATATGTTATTGCTGTGAAGCTCTAAAATAATGCACTCAAGATGGAGTGGACGCAAAGAACACATGAAAGGAAAATGCTAGGGCCAGGCTAACGGATAGAATCAGTAATGACTGGATAAGACGGCAAATCACAAAACAAGTGAAGAGTGGAAATAAGAAAGGGCCTAAGTGCCATTTATTTAAAAAATTAGATTTTTATTGAAAAAGGTTCTAAATGCCATGCTTTATAGCCTAAGAAAGGTCATAAGTGCCAGATGTAAAATATGGAGCAAGGGCATGCATTTACAGGTGGTGGCACCTGTATGTACGCAAGTATTTTCCTTAGAAAAGTCCAGCCAGTACGGCGTGATTATTCGAACAGTAAAGAACACCTGTTTATGTTCAAAATCAGTTTGTTATATCGTTTGGAATTTTGGTTGTGTTTACTGTATAATATGGATGAAAATAAGAGAAAAAGAAGAAGCAAAGGCAGTGGTTCGTTTGGCAGTGAACAAAGGTCAAAGTCAAGTGGAAAATCCTACAAAACCTATAAAAATGAGGTTATCCCGGGAAAAAATGCTCCGAGCCATGAGGTTTGTTATTTTATTAAATTTAATAAATTTAATTTAAGTAATTTAATAAATTTAATACATTTTAAAATTCTTTTATCTTTGCAGATAATATGCAAGTGCAAGTTAGGCTGCAAAGATGTTACGTATGAGAGGCGACGTAGCCTTTTTGAGAAATTTTATGCTCAGGATGGGAAAACGCAAAGCACCTTTTTAATGGGTCTAATATCTGTTTGTTCGGTACAAAGAAGGCGACATGGATTGTATGAACATGAGGAAAATAGCAGACGCCAAGCTACTATTTGCTACTCGCTTCCAGATGGCACTGGAAAATGCATTCGAGTATGTAAAAAGGTGTTTAAAGATACGTTGGCTGTTACCGATAAAAAGTTACGCGTGATCAGCGACAAAAAGAAAATGGGCGAAACCTGTTTTAACAATAAGCGTACTAGACATGCTGCTCCTAAATTTACTGAGGCTGAACGTTTACTGGTGAGGGCTCATATTAACATGATTCCAAGAGAGGTTGGTCATTATTCACGTGGCAAATCTGACAAGGAATATATTAGTCCTGATCTAAACTTACACCGCCTATTTAAAGCTTTTTTACAAAAGCATCCAGAGTCAAAGGTGACTTACAAGTTTTATAGGTCCGTGTTCCTTAAGGATTTTCCTAATGTATGTTTTCATAAACCAAGAGTTGATACGTGTAGCACGTGTGACAAATTACAATGTCAAATAAAGGCCAATATTGAATCAAGTCAGCGTGCCAAAACTGAACTAGAGATGCATCACCGCAAAGCTGAGAGATCCAGAACGGTATTAAATGAAGATACAGTGGAATCCCAAAACCCAGGAAGCACAAAGTGTGTTTTATCCATGGATTTGCAGCAAGTGATGTTTGTACCAACGTTGACTCACAGCGCTATGTTTTATTTATCACAGTTTTCATGCTACAACTTAGGGATACATATTGGTGACACGAACGAGGCATTCATGTGCATGCGACATGAAGGGGTAGCTTCTCGGGGAGCGAATGAAATAGCATCATGCCTTTTAAATCTTGTTAATCATCGTGGACTTACTAATAAGAAACATTTGGTTATTTGGTGCGATAACTGCGGAGGCCAAAATAAGAATAGGATACTATTATTTACTTTGATCTTTTTGGTGTCGATTGGTATATTTCATACAGTTGAACAAAAATTTTTAGTGAGCGGGCATAGTTTTATGCCCTGTGATAGAGACTTTGCCTTAATAGAAAAGCGTAAAAGAGTTACTAAGGCAAATGTACCATCTGATCTTCACGCAATAGTAAAATTCGCAAGATATACTCCACCTTTTAACGTTATTGATATGACTGATTTTGGCTTCTGGGATCTTAAGAAAGCTGCAGATGAGTATATTAACACAAGCAAATTAAATATTAGTAAGGCTGCAATATTAAAGATTAATGCATCGGATCCCACGCTTATAAAAATGAAAACATCATTTTCCGACATTCAACAATGGAGTGAAAACAATATTGAAGCAAAAGAACCAACACAAAGTCCCGGTCTCAATAAATTTATTGAGACCGGGACTTTGTGTTGGTTCTTTTGCTTCAATATTATATTCAGGTCTCTTAGAGAAATATGGACACTTTTTTTGATTTTGTGAAATCAATGTCTTAAAGGAAGGAAGAGCTGTTAATGATATTAAAAATGCTCAGTTATTGAAACTGCCACCAGAAAGCAAAGTGTCGCAAAATAAAATGATTTCACTACGAAGCATGCTTCCTTATCTCCAGAATAAAGAACACCAACGTTTTTATAAAAACTTACTTGGAATTCATGAAACAGAGACCTAAAAAGTGTTTTTTTTTAAATCGATTTACTAGAAAGACATAAGGCACTTAGGCCTTTTCCTGTTTTTTGTTTATAAAATTGTTTCTATTTAAGCAAAAAATGATTTTTTTAAATTTTTTTCTTAAAAAAAGCTGTTTGGCTTTGTATTTAACACTATTGTAGCTTACTTGATTAATAAAGTTTAAATACAACAAAATAATTTTGATTTTATTTTTATTTTCTTGATTATCTCATATTTTTGGCACTTAGGCCCTTTCTTATTTCCACTCTTCAAGTGATCTAATTAAATAGGCAATAGGCTGGATAGGACATATAGTACGTAGAATAGATGGAGGATGGAGACAACGAAGTAAAGAGTGGAGGCCAAGGGATTATCAACGAAATAGAGACAGATCAATTATTAAATGTCACGATGATATTCAGAAGTTTGCAGTCGATGACATCAGCGAAGGACATCAAGAGTTGGAACGATATTGGAAAGGTCCACTTCCATGGGCTCATCGTGCATGATCGTGATCATCAAAAATGTAACATCTTTCACTTTAAATGTTCAACTGCATCAAATATACAGCCTTTGCATGGACATTTTGCTTACAAAGTTTTCTGAAAATTACTAATTTACTAGCGGTCTGCCGTTGGCTTAAAACCAGGAACGATCCTATGCATTAGGAAATGTCGTTTTTGAAATATTTTATTAACGACAGAGCAATTAAGTTCTCTCTTAGGATGTATACGCGCTGCTGTCGCACTTAAGATATTTATGCCTGAATTTAGGACGACGCGATAGTAAAATTTGTGCTGAATACCATGGCCCTGGCGTCATTCCTTCATACATAAAAATAATTGAGGCATAAGAAAAATAAGCAAAAACCTAAACACGTTGTAGAAAGCTCTTAACAAAAGCGTATTTACTATTTAAGTAGGTAGTAATAGTACTGGCAATATAAACTATACTATTTGCAAAACAAAAACCGATGCACGTCATACCCCTCGAGCCAGTTATTGACAGTGTTGCCAGCTTGTGACCAAAATATCCGAGGGAGGGAATTACACAGTTTTTTTTCATAAAAACAAGATAAATATACAAAAATTTGTTATAGTTTATATATTTGTTTACTGCATAATACCTTTTACCATCAACTTTAGTAGATCTAACGCTTCTTTTATTTTTATCTTGCCAAGATCAACCAATGATACCATTCTGGAAAATCCATGTTTCCTCCAAGAAAACGAACTGATACAATAATGCTTCTTTATTTTTAATATATTTTTTCAAAAGTACCAGTCGTTTGAAATCTACATGGGAAAATTCCATAAGCCCTCGGCTCAGTTCATCTTTTTATCATCCAAAGCCTATTTTCTTGAAGAGGCTTCTTAAAGAGTTAAGACAACCATCAAACAGTTCTCTGTCTTTGTATTTCTAAATTAAACTTGTCAAAGTAACATGATGTTCTAAAAAAAAGTTACAGCTTATGAATAACTGATGTAAAATTTAAATAATAAAGACCTGGCGTGTAAATTTATTATTCCACATAAGTCAAGAGATCGAGATAAAATCGAACTAATAATGTTCACATTATACGGAAGTGTTGGATAAATAAATAAAATCCCAGGTCCAGTATAACATCGAAAAACAAAATGTTATTATTTTATATTCCGTTACAAGCTCGCGGGAATGATAGATTTTCATAAAACGTCAATTTACCTATATCAGTATATATATAGCAAATAAATTGAGCTGCTTTAATTTTAAATTGATTTATAAAACAGGTGTTTAAACAGCTACTAATATCAGGCGTTACATAAATTGTTTGGCATATAATTTCGTTACAGCTTAATATATTTATATTTAGTCAGAGCATCTGGTTATTTGTAGTTTCCAGCATTTTAGCACCGATTTGTGTATTCTATTGTAAAAAGTTCCTGGGTTTGACTCCAACTTTAATACATTTGCTGGTATTTACTAGTTACGAGCAACACTAAACTGTGTTTTATAGTCTTTATTCACGTTGTAAAGCACATTGTAAAATAGTTTTAAAGATCGTAAATATAAATTATTTGATGGTGCCAATCAATAGACAGGCGGACGTCTGGCAAAATACTAAAGCAAGAAGCAGCATTTTTTGAACGCCAATCATTTGCGACGACATAAATGCAAGTAATTTTGCACAGTAATTAATACCGTTTGATAAAATAGTTCCTTTGTTTTATTGCCATTCAATTCCTATAAAATCTTAAATCTTAGAGTTATAGTATAAAAGATATTTCTGAAATATTTTTAAATCTGAAAGGGAAAATGTCTAAAATAGACAATACACGCATTTTTGCAAGATACTACTGTTATATTGAGAGAATAACAGCAAAAAGGGAAAAATACCGTGGAAACCTCGTACGTGGGTAAGACCAGCCCGGTTGACGCGATTTTTCAAATCATTCAAACGAAATAATAAAAATCTACTTCTAGAATGATAAGAAAAGATCCTTAAGCGGTGAACGGATCGAAGAATAATCCCCACCATATACTAACTGTTTCTCGGATACTTGTTAAAATATTGCGGACAACATTTCAACATCAGTGCAGTTTTTTCAACCACCTTCTGTTCCGTTTTAAGGCTTTCAGATGCATTGATTCTTGTAAGAGCGGAAAACCTTCAGCTTTCGGTAAATCCATGTTGACGTCTACACAAATTGAAAATTTTAGCTTGGATATCTACACATCATCGTTGTCAACTTGTTACTGAACATAATTTGCGGTGTTTCAAAAGTCGTCTTGAAGCATTGCTTTATAAACCATCTTCTTTTCCGTTTTAGGCTTTTAGATGCCTTTATATGTCTGATAAAAGCGGCAAACCTTCAACTTTTGGTAAATCCATGTTGACCTCTACTCCACAAATTAATAGTAGTATCCAAATATTGTCGAAATCTGGCTGATGGTACGAATTCTAGCTTGGATACCTACCCATTAACCTGGTCAACTTGTTGCTAAACACAAGTTGAGATATTTCAAAAGTCATCTTGAAACATCACCTGATGATATGTGGCAGCGATTCTCGTCCGGTCCGTACACACTTGTCAAATATGTGGTAAAGTTGTTCAAAAGTTGCCGGCGATGTTTTCTGGTCTATTCACCGCTTAAGAACACACAAGGCACAATATGGAAAAATAGCGCGCATGAATTGTCAAAAGAACTGTGGCTCTAAATTTTTTGATGATAAATCTTTCCGTGGAATTATCTTGTTTGCACTCACAGTTTCTGCCTATAAATTTATATACGTATAAAGGACTAACCTGAACCTATGTCTATGTTTGTAACGTAAGTTAGACAGCGACTTTAGCTTCTATTAGCTCTGTTGTTGCTAAGCGATTCATTGACTTCAGAAAAAGCATCTAATAGTTTGTTAGGATAGCCAGAGGGCCGCAGGGAAGTAGTTTACTTTTAGTTATTGGTCATTATCATCATCAGTTAGTATAAATTCTGGACTCAGTTTTCAAAGATGGCGGCAGGGCGCCATTTTGAATAAAATTTTTAAATGGCAGATGGCGACCACTTTTGCCAATGTAAGTTTAATTTGATTTTTAAGCAATAAAACTGTGAATGAGTTGAGATCTTGCCACATTTTTTTAATTTGGAATGCAAAGTAGGCTTTGCTTCTTCAAAAAAAAAGACCTGTCAAACAAGTATTTGTCAGTAAGTTGTGTAGCTTATATTACTGTGTTCGTTAAAGTCAATTATTTAATTAATTTAAAATGTCTCGTTCAATGGAAGATAAAATAGAGGCAGTTTTAATTTTTGGGGAGGTGCAACGTAGCAATCATGCTGCTGAGCAATATTTGCAGGAATTAACTCAAAAGTTCCAAACAACTAGAAGTGTTAAAGGAATTGGAAATGCTAAAAGAAGTGGAGGGCCCTCATTAGAAGAAGAAAAACAGATTCAGATAGTGAAATGATTGTTAATCCAATGCAGCCGACATGGCTTGTAGCAGCTGAATGCGAAGTAAGTACTAACAGTGTTCAGAGAGTATTGCAACGTTTTAAATTTTATCCCTACAAATTGAAAATGTTACACGAATTAACAGAAGATGATCTGGATCGTAGACTAGAGTTTTGTGAATTAATGGGTGGAAGATTGAACCTTTAAATATATTTGTTTTAGTGACTAGTGTACTTTCCTTCTAAACGGAAAAGTTAACCGTCAAAATGTTCGGTATTGGAGCGATGTAAATCCTCATATTTACAAGGAATGTAATACCCAGTTCCCTCAGAATTTTAACGTTCGGGCAGGTATTTTGGGAAACCATATTATTGGGCCACTTTTTATCCAGGGAAATTACACTGGACCGGTGTATCTGGATATGATTAATAATACCGTAGAACATTTGATTCTGGAGTGTGTTGAGGAAAATCCTGATGAACTTGGTGATATGCCTATAATATTTTAACAAGATGGATCTCCACCGCATTATAATAGAGATGTTAGGAACTAACTTGATCAGCACTATCCCGGGCGCTGGATTGGTCGTCGTGGTGCTGTCGAATGGCCTGCTCGCTCACCTGATTTAACTCTTATGGATTTTTTTTTGTGGGGATTTATTAAGTCCAAAGTATTCATAACCCAGCCGCAGTCATTAGACGATTTGCGCCGGAGAATAATTCAAGTGTGCGCATAAATTAGTCAATAAATTTTTCATAATGTTCGCGAATAATTTCACGATAGGCTATACATGTGCCAAGAAGTGAATGGTGAACATTTTGAGCATCTTAAGTGTTTGTTATTTTGGTAGTTTTTTATTGTTATAAAATACTAAAAATATCGCCTAGCCGCCAGTAGGTTCCTTTACTATTGCTTAAAAATCAAATTAACCCACATTAACAATAGTGAAATTAATTAATCGATAAAATCTTTTCTAACTTGGGGATTGTTCATAAATTGAAAATACCTTTCCAGCGAGGTATCACTCGACCCCATTTGTCATTTGAAAATTTTATTCAAAATGGCGCCCTGCCGCCATCTTAAAAAATTGAGTCCAGAATTTATACTAAAATAGTCGTATTTTAGTTATTATTAAACGTAAGTACCAAAATCAAAATTTCATTATTTCACATTTGTTAATCAAAAGTAAACAGGGGGGGGGGGGTGACTTTAGACTCGCACTGTATAGTATAGTATATTTCAACATAAACATATTTAAGGTTTTAAGTGATTTACCTTGTCAGTCTTAGTTATTACATTATGCACATTGTTGTTTAAATGGCAAAGAGCCACCCCTGTTACAATTGCCATGAGCTTGAGCTAGCTGGGGTAGGTGACGACTGTAAACTTTATTTATCTTTAAAAATACCAACAGTCTTGTATCGTTGACACCAAACCAAAAAGTTTAGAGAAAATATGCTATTATTACACTATCAAACATTTTTTATAGAGCTGTTGAACTAACGATCTTTAATATTAACATGTTGAATAATATGCGATGCTTACATTTACATGGTCTACGTTTATAATGATGTTGCAATGATGTTTTATTCTCAAAGATTTTTAATTGTTAAATTAAATAAATCTAAATTTTAATATTAATTTATATTTACATTCAGTTTCCGGTCAGTTCCAGCTTACTTTTGGATAAATGTAACATTAGTGATCCTGTGTTAGAGTACAAATATTGTTAGTATTGGTGTAGTTAGCTAAATGGTAATATTTTTAAAAATTAAGACAGTTTAACAACGTGTGCTTGTAATAATATAAAAATGTTTTAATAATAAGAATCATTTAACATAATCAGATAATATGTTTGGAAAAAAAGAGCCCAAAATCACTTGTAATGACAGACATATTACAAAAGCCTCGATTTTGGCAACTTCCCGCAGTAATATAGGAGGATGTGTAAATATGTTTTCACCACCTTGGATATTTTGGGCTTAAGCAGAATATGAACTTGGCCAGGAATTCATATAATATTACATCTTTTTGCTCAGGGGATTTGGAGAATGGCCAAAAAATTATGCCTTTCAAATATATTTCAGTCAAAAATATTTTATTGCTTTGAGGTGTCAGAATATTTGAGACTGCAATTATTTGGGGTGCGTTTTATATTGAATGTTTCCTTTTAAATTATATTTATAAATTCACCTTATATTTCTCCGAACTTGATTTGTGAATGTCGCAAATAAATTTCCCTTATACTATTGACCTTGCTTAATATTTTATGCTGATTTGACGTTTATGTATTTAATATTATTTATTAGCTCCCATATTTTCATTTAATAAAAAAAAAACAATTTATTAAGTTACGTAAAATATTCGATAAATAATGAACCTTTCCATATTGTATTATTATTTAATTCCGTTGTGAAGCTAATCAATAATAATTAATTATATTTTCAAAGTTTTAATTGCTACCGTGCAATATTTTTCTTTTTTTTGTAAACAGGTAGATCATGTATACAGGGTGTTTTAGAAGTACGGTACGTAACTTAATAGGGGATTCCTCATGATATTCTATAATATAAGCATAGCCTCTTTTAACTCAGGCGTGGTAACTGTTGCAGGTCTGCCAGGAAGTTCCGTACTTCGTTTAAACCTTCCAGTGTCACTTAATCTTTCATGGAGCTGTCTAAATGTTTTGGCACATGGCAGTATTCTATTTGGAAAACGTTCCTGATAAATTCGCTTCTTCAGCATTTCCATTTGGTTGGTCATAATTGAAATGCATCTGGGCCATTTCAGCGTTAGTAAAGTTATTCAATCTTGATATTTTAATTAACTTTGAAATATGTAGGTATTTTTTTTGTACATGCAATAAAGTGGTTTTTATTTTTTCTCTTCAAAACGAAGCAAGATACGAAAACAATTTAAGGAACAAAAAAGTTGTGGTATAAGTTGGGAAATCCAAGAAAAAATATCAAAATTAGACAAAAGTTAGTGGCGCACACTTTTTTGTCAATAATGTTCCTTTCGGTGCTCCCCGGGACACCGCTGAACTTCACACATTTAATCTAGTTAGGGCTAATTAAGCCCCTTATCATTATGGAGTCCTGTTTTTTTCTGTTGAAAGCCACTTTAAACTCTAACATAGTTAATGTATCACTTGCAATGGTTTAAACATGTTTTCAGCTTCCCTGCTATCAAAGATAGTCATTAAAATGTAACAAAATTTACTTTCACAATACAAAATCTAATTAGGTACGCGGTCTTTCAATTTGTCTAAAAATGGTTGTACATATATAAAAGTTTAATATGTTACAGTGTTACATTTTATGCCATAAAAATAATGGAGAAGCTGAGGAAATGTATTTAGATAATTACCTGGAAAGATTACAACCGAATAAAAAGATGTTTGGTAGATTGGTTGCCAATTTATTGCAGTATGGGTCATTTAATAAAGCAGTTGTTACTAGAAACAAACCATGTAATGAGGAAATTGAAAATAATGTGGCATTAGCTGTAACGGGAGACCCTGGAAAATCAGTTAAGAACATTAAAAAGTAAGTGCAACGCCAAAATCTACAGCATATTTTATTTTGCTTGAGAACAAATATCACCAGTACAAATTCCAGTACGAATCTGCCAAGGACCAAGATCGAGAGAAGACGTAAGGTGAAGGGCATTTTGTGAATGGTAAAACGGAATCTGTAACAAAAGGAATGCGCATTATGGGTCCATAGAAAATCCACGACTGTACAAAATATCTAGGCACCAACATCGTTTTGGTTTCTACATGTGGGTAGGAATTATGGGAACAAAGGTAATTAGGCCAATTTTTTACCATGGAACAATAATTTCGGAGAAGTATCGAAATTTACTGCAGCATAATTTAGAAGAATGTTTTGATAATAACTTACCACTAGCAGAAATCAATAACTTTTGGTTCCAACAAGATGGGGCCCCCGCTCATAATTCGAGAATTGTCCAAGAATATTTATCAAATAGATTTGCTGATAGATGGATATAGGTACGTATTCAGCTGTTTCTTGGACTGCACGATCGCCTGATCTTACTCCTTGGGATTTTTATCTCTGGGGGCACATTAAAAACCATGTGAATCAAACGAAGGAAGAATTAGTTCAACCTTAGTTACCTATGCTTAGAAAATAAAGGTAATTTGTTTGAACACCGTTTATAATAAAGTTAAGTTAAGTTTGTAACCTGGAATTTTGTTAATAAATGTTTTTCAGTGAACTGTGGAGATTTTTCTTGAATAATTTTAATTGATAGCTAAAAAGCTAAAAACATGTTTAAGCCATTGCAAGTAATACATAAACTATCTTAGAGTTCATAATGGCTTTCATTAAAAAAAAAAACAGGACCGTATTTAAAAACAAGAAAATTGAAGATATTTTTTTGAAAATGAAACGTTGTAAGTACTGAAAATCTGTGGACGCTATCTTGTTCAGCTTAAAACTGACAATGAAAATTATTTTTCATTTTTGCATATCTGGTAAAATAATGTAAAAAATACTATAGCAAAAAATTATTTTTATAAAAAATATCGAAATCGGTTAATGATAGTTTACTTTCACAAACATCATGAAAAAGGTATTTAAATTGTGCAACATTTTCCTAATATATATTATATTCGTTACATCTGATATTTCAAATTGCCTAATTCTGACATTAAATCAAAAACCAATCAAATATTATTTATAATTTTAGAAATTGGCCAAACACCCCTTCACAAGTTTTATTACAGTTTTGTAGAAGGTTGCCAATGAAACTTTTACTGAATTACTAATAAGAGTTCCTGGAAGAATAAATAAGTATAATACTTAAGTTTTTTATTATTAATAACACTCATGCAAAGAAAAACTTTACGATATAGGTTTTTTAAAGAGACTTTACCGAGAAATACATTTCTTTATACTTCTAAGACCGAAGACATAATATTTTATAATTACTTTCTAAACTTGCTTCAGGGAGAGCTTGAATTATTCATTTGACCTTTCATCAGGATTCCAACTAGCATTTATCGCATTAGGGTAGAAGAAACCTAAGAAATGTAAACATGCCTTTCAAGAAGATTTAAGATTAAAATGTAAAAATAAAAGCACAAATAAAGTCACAGTAGTAGAATATATAAGTTATAATCTATACGAAGTCAATCCAAACAGCTAAAAAAAAGGTCCTTTACCGGGTCTGCTAAGTTTACCAATAAATTTTAAATAAAAATGACCTAATCTTATGATGATTAGACCGCGTATGAATTATTTCTCGACCACTGGCCGCTTTTAGTTGATGAAATACATTTGGTGAAGAAAAAGTAATATAATGCCTAAAAAATGTCTGTTCCACTGCGTTTTTTTCCCGTTGCCTCTGACAGTGGTGTAGTTTAATGATTAAAATAGGGGGAAGTAAATTTAGTTTATTTATTTTATTCGTTATTGGAAAATTTAGAAAGTATCTTAAGAGTTTGCCCGAGTGTAGTGTTTTCTAAGTTATCTTGTTGTTGTTGCCGTTGCTGTTCTTACTATCGTTATTGAGTGTCGTGTTTTTCTGAATTGTTTTGTTGTTGTTACTGTTCTTGTTGTTATTGTTATTTAAATATTTAATCAAGATGGCGTTGTCAAAACGTTTTGATGTTTCTGATAATGAAACGGACAATATGAAAGCTAATTCCATGGCGAAGCCGTCGGAATTTTGTAATAAACATTTACATGTTCAAATTTAGAGACTTATATTAAATATTTACACCTGCTTAAAAAGTGAAGGTCCTGGGGCCGCCCAAAACGAAATATTAAAAAGGATTTGTAAGCTCACTAAACTTGCTCGAACTACAATTCACACAGTGACTAGAGCAGGAGTTATTATCGACCATTTCGTAAAGCGAAAAAGAGCTAATTAGAAGCTTAAAAAAGTTAATAATGGTGATAAAGAAGTTATACGCCGAGTTGTTTATTAATTTAACGGGAAAAAACAAAGTCCCGACATTAGAAATGATTTGGTATAAGCTGCGGGATTATTATTAATATGAATATAAGTCGCTGAACACCTTACGTAGTATTTTGCAAGATTATGGCTTCAAAAAATTGAACAAAATAATGGTATAATGGAATCGTCTCGTATCATAGCATAGCGGCCAGAATATTTACGTAAAATTAAGGTTTATCGCCAATTCAAAAGGGAGTGTATATGGTTGGGTGGATAATAGTAATAAGTGCACACTAAATGGACCTTGCTCTTACCGTAAAATACTACACGCAGGAAATACTAATCATTAACTGACTACCGTAAAGATATATCGCTAGTCTATTCGAAAAGTGGTTTAATAAAGTTATTGAATAATTGCTGCGAAATCTATCCCCCAATTCTGTCACTGATATGGACAATGCATCCTATCATTCGCGTCTACATAATAAAGTTCCTAACAGTAGCACAAAGAAGGATGAAATTCTTGGAAAGTAGAAACATGCAAATTCCTGAAAATGCTAGAAATGGTGTTACTGGAAGCTATAAAAAAAGAGAACTTTAAAAAGAAATATGTAATCGACAAAGTATGCGAAGCACATGGTCATACTCGCCTCCTCCTATTACTGTATATTTAATCCAATCGAGATGATTTGGGCTACAGTCAAGAACAAATTGAGAAAATATAACCAATCGCCAACTGACAATGCTTTTGTACTTGGAAATATAAGCACAGTTGTTGATCAAGTAAACGACAGTGGTATATGGATGAAATGTATCCAGCATGTCATAGAGAATGAGAATGAATATTGTATTTTTCCTACAAGCGTGCGCGATATACCGTTTTCCCGCACTCGTTTTGGTTCTGAAAGACCCATTTTCCCGCACGGTGCGGGAAAATTTTTCCGGCACGGAAAATTAAATTTTTAGAAATACTTTGTGGTAGTTTTTCTAACGCTTGTAGAAACAATTTTGATTCTAACTCATGCGGAAAGACACTTTAATAAATAAAATATAAATTTTTATTGAAAGTAAATGAGGTATATTACAGAAACACTAATTTTTGCCGTTTATTTTAAACATTTTTAAAAAAGCTGATTTAAAACGGTTTATTTCAAAAACCCCGTACATAGATGTTAACATGGTAACCACGACACACACATAAAATTTAATTGTCAAAGTGACACCTTACAACATTTCACCGGAGCGTGGCTTTGATTTATAATTTCGTTCAGATTCTGATACAGATGTCTTCCATAGATAATTTCTCGGACGATGAGCTTCCAGAAGATATTCTAGAAGCTGCAAGTGTCGCAAATTTGGATTTGCTACCAAAAAAGTCAATAGTCAGGTATGAAAAACAATACGATAATTTTGTTACTTGGTGTGAAGCGAAAAATGTAAAAGCACCAAGAGAAGAAGTACTTTTGGCATATTTCTTGGAAATGTCTAAACTTTGGAAGCCAAATACTTTATGGTCTCGATATTCCATGTTGAAAAGTGTACTTAAGGTTAAGAAAGATTTAGATATCAGTAAATACTATAAAGTTACTGCGTACATCAAGAGACAAAATGTAGGTTTTCGAGCAAAAAAAGCAAAAGTTTTTACACAAGAAGAGATTGCGAAATTTATGAAAGAAGCACCTGATGAAATTTTCCTTCTAATTAAAGTGGTAACGATTTTTGGACTGGCTGGTGCCTGCCGCCGTGAGGAGCTAACTAAATTTACCATTGACGACATAGACGACAAAGGAGACGTTATAATTGTCACAATAAACGACTCCAAAAACCATTCTGCTAGATCCTTTGTAATAACTAAGGCAGTCAATAATGAAATTTTTCTAAATCTATACAGAAAATATGCAAACTTACGTCCACAGCAAACTCCACACCGCCGATTCTTTTTGAACTACAAACATGGAAAATGCAGTACCCAATGTGTTGGAATTAATACCATAGGAAAAATGCCCTCCAACATTGCAGCTTATATAGGACTCAAAAATCCAGAATTATACACAGGCCACAGTTTTAGACGTTCCTCGGCCACTCTACTTGCTAATTCTGGCGAAGAAATAACAAACATTAAACGTTTAGGAGGATGGAAATCCACGTCTGTTGCCGAAGGCTACCTGGAGGAATCCATCACACACAAAAAAAACATGTCTAACAAAATTCTCAATCTCAATAGTCCATCAAGTTTGAGCTATAATTTAGAAGCAAAAACTCCACAGTTTCCCAGCAGCGCTAACAACAGCTCGATACCTCTTTCTTTGCAACCATCCGCTCATCAGGATCAGTTGGCTTCAATGGCTTCATCCGCAATCAATTTGCATAATGCATCAAATTGTACTTTTAATGTAAATATTAGTTATAATTAGAAATTAAATCTGTGTTTGTTTTTCAGTAAAATTAAATTTTTAGAAATATTTTGTTGTAGTTTTTCCAACGCCTGTAGGAAAAATTTTGATCCTAACTTGTGCGGAAAGACACTTTCCCGCACTCGACTGCTTACCCGAACTCCGCTTCGCGTCGTTCGGGTAACGGCAGTCGCGTGCGGGAAAGTGGCTCTTTCCGCACTTGTTAGGATAATAACTATTACCGGCAATTGATCCCATTATTATATCTCCAAATACGGATTCAAGCTTTGGAAGTTCGAAAAGTGAATTTTAACTTTTTATCAAATTTACATAAAATAAAGTATAATGATAAACGGGTGTTAAGTGTTTTCTTATCATCACTATGTACAGGGTGGTGATAAAGTTTGAAATAATAGGAATATTTCTGAACAAGTTAACTTAAAAAAAAAACGCTCAGACACGTCGATTTTTATTTTTATTTCTGCATTTTTAGCTAATACTAGAATATACAGGGTGTTACATAAATGAACTATCACGTTAATGTCACTTTTTGTAAATGGAGTACCCTGTATATTATTAATTTTTTGATTCTCCGCAAGATTCTAAGCAGATTCCGTTTATTATGTCCTATACCTATCTTTAACAGAACTGTTTACGAATTATTGACAATTGAAAATTATACATCTTCATAGAAAATAAAAATATAAAATAAATTGTTTGAGCGGTTTTTTTTTTTAAGTTAACCTGTTCACGGATATTTCTATTATTCTCAACTTTATTTTTATTCGTATAGGGTGTCTCATAAAATCAGTATCAATTTCAAGTTTGTTTTTATAAACGAAAAGACACTTTTTTAAATTTTAAACATATTATTTTATTTAATGAACATTATTTACAATAAAGGAACATGCCTGCCTATTTTAATAAATGTTGGAAGTGGTATTCATTCACAGCTCTACAATGACCCAATCTATCCACAAACTCTCTTTGGACTTTAGTAACAATATCTGGGGTAATTTGCCGTATCGTGGCTCTTATTCTTATTTTCAAGTCTTCTAAATTTTGTGGTTTATTTTTGTATACTCTCTCTTTAACGTAGCCCCATAAGAAGAAGTCGAGTGGAGTTAAATCGGGTGACCTTGGTGGCCACTCTATTTCGCCCCGTCGGCCTATCACGCGATGATGAAACGTATTGTCCAAATATCTTCGAACATTTGCGCTAAAATGGTCAGGAGCTCCAGCTTGCTGAAACCAAAGTCTATCATCAAACGTATCTGGAACATCTTGATTTGGAAATAGTGTAATTAAGGCAGGTACAAGTTCTTCTTCTAGAAATGACAGGTAGAAAACATAAAAAATAAATAAAAAAATATGGCCCGATGATTCTTTTCTCAACAATTCCAGCCCAAACATTAATTTTCTCCCTATACTGCGTATGGCCCTCTCTATACCATTGTGGATTTTCATTTGGCCAATAACGAAAATTTTGCTTATTTACTTTCCCATTAAGACAAAATGTGGCTTCATCAGAGAAAATCACGTTTTTTACAAAATTATTAATGTTTTGGCAGATATCCATCATTACCTCACAAAACTGATGCCTTCTGTCCGGATCATCGTCATATAGCTCTTGAACTATTTTTATTTTATAAGGACGCCACTTTTCTTTTCTTCAGAACTTTCCAATAGCTGAATGATCCACATCAATGTTGTCTTGGTTTGAAAGACATCTAGTACTTGAATGAGGATTTTCTTCCAGCGACATTAAAATATCAATTTTAGTGTCTTCAGGGATGCCTGTCGTCCTGAACGCGGCTTGTCTCTGATATGTCCGAAATTATTAAATTTATTTATTCATTTACTTTCAGTGACCTGACTGATTGGCTGTCTCTCCGGGTATTTATTATTGAACATCTCACACACTTCTTCTTGCGTTCGAGTTTTATCTCCACAACCAGCCATAATGAGGATCTCGATTCTTTACGTTTCTGTTAAGAACATTATGATAAAATAATACAAAATAATCAAATAATCACAAGGCGTTTGTCAAAGAAGTGAATTAGAATGACATCAAATAACATCACTATGAACAATAGTAAAGTTTTCTTCTTGACCTTATGATTTAAATTTTTGTCTTGTTTATTGGGTTTTTAGGTCATATTTAAATAAATAAAGGTTTGGTTTAAGTTGACGTTTCGGTTTATATTACATTAAACCATCTTCAGAACTACAATTACAGGAAAATGTGATTATTAACTAATTTTTAGGATTAAAAAGTAGACATACCTCTATATAAATCTTCACTATCACTTCTATTTTTACATGTTTAACTATGTGGTAACTATGCAAGACTGATTTTATGAAGGGATTCTTTATGAGGGAGGGTAGGTACATTTATTAAAAATGGGAAAAACCATTTGATTACGCTTTATTGTTTCTTTTGTTAACGGTAGTAAAAATTTGCAATTTTACCTACCCTCCCTCATAAAGAATCCCTTCATAAAATCAGTCTTGCATAGTTACCACATAGTTAAACATGTAAAAATAGAAGTGATAGTGCTAAGATTTATATAGAGGTATGTCTACTTTTTAATCCTAAAAATTAGTTAATAATCACATTTTCCTGTAATTGTAGTTCTGAAGATGGTTTAATGTAATATAAACCGAAACGTCAACTTAAACCAAACCTTTATTTATTTAAATATGACCTAAAAACCCAATAAACAAGACAAAAATCACTATGAACGCCAGATATTGGTAACCATGCTAACGTCCAAAGAGAGTTTGTGGATAGATTGGGTCATTGTAGAGCTGTGAATGGATACCACTTCCAACATTTATTAAAATAGGCAAGCATATTCCTTTATTGTAAATAATGTTCATTATATAAAATAATATGTATAAAATTTAAAAAAGTGTTATTTCGTTTATAAAAACAAACTTGAAATTGATACTGATTTTTTGAGACAACATAAACGAATGAAAATAAAGTTGGGAATAATAGAAATATCTGTGAACAGGTTAACTTAAAAAAAAAAACGCTTAAACAATTCAATTTATATTTTTATTTTCATTGAAGATGTCTAATTTTCAATTGTCAATAATTTGTAAACAGTTGAAGATAGGTATAGGACATCATAAACGAAATCTGCTTAGAATCTTGCGTAGAATCAAAAAATGAAATAATATACAGGGTATTCCATTTAGAAAAAGTGACATTGACGTGATAATTAATTTACGTAACACCCTGTATATTCTAGTATTAGCTAAAAAAAATGCAGAAATAAAAATAAAAATCGACGTGTCTGAGCGTTTTTTTTTTAAGTTAACCAGTTCAGAAATATTCCTATTATTCCAAACTTTATTACCACCCTGTATAATGCTAATATAAAAAAATAGATTCGTGTAGTTACATGAAAATTATTGGGAATAAGTGTTTATTATCACAATTTAAATGCTTTCGCCTATAACCCGAATTTCGGTTTTTTGCTGTTCCGATTCACTTCGTATATACTTTAACTCATATCAATCCTCAAGTTGAGGGTTAATTCTAGGGTCGGAGATAACCTCTGATTATACAATATATTTTGGTACTAACTCCTGGAGTAACTTTCACTCTTGAGTTAATTCCAACCAATACCATTAGGCGTCCCAACTTCAATATAATTGAGCCTTAACGCTCTTCAATTAAGCAAAATAGATTTTTTATTCTATATAATTTGACTACCTTAAAATTTGCATGAGACTTCCTATGTTGCGTGGACCGTTGAACTCTCCTGTACTTTAAATTTAAAATTAATATATTTTTAAAATATATACATGCCTTATAAAACCTACGTAGCAATATGCCAAATTTGCTATTACCAATTGGCCAACATTAGAAAACTAATTTATTAATGTATGTATAAGAATATCCGATACATCAAACCTTTCAACGTATTTTATTATTGAAATTTGACAACGAATCAATCAAACATTAACGAAAATCCACAAATCCATTTTCTTATAATTTTTGTGCATGTTTTTTTGGAGAGCAGAAAATCCGGCTTGTTTGCCTGTTCTTCGTCGGAGCAATCGAATTTAGTTTTTTTCTTACTTTAAGTCTATCATTTCCGCAGAGAAACTTATAATAAAACATGTATTTATTTTTAATTAACGAAAAAACTCACATAATTAAAGAAGGTTCACGAAACGATTATTAAACAAATCTCTGACTAATTAACCGTACAAAATGGAAACAACCCTTTTAATTTTTCATACCTCATTATCGTTTTAAATGTTAATTTTATAAGTTTCCTTAGCGTTTTCTAAAACATATAATTTTGATGTTATGGAATTATAGTAAATTACTAATGTAGCAGAAAAACAAAGCTAGATAGAGCATAAAAATAGGTATAAAAAAGGAATTCTTAGACCAAATAGGTTAGTTGAAATGAATAAAAAATGTTTTTCTTTGATTTTATATACATAATAATAGACGGGTGACAGGTAGTAATTGAAAAAGGCTACTATCCGCGGGTGTGTGGAAAAAAGCAAAAGTTATACGGATCCTAAAATTAAACGAAGACCCAACACAGGTGGTAAGTTATAGGCCAATAAGTCTGTTGCCAAGTGAAGGGAAAATTATTAAAAAAAAATAATACTCAGTCGTCTGGTTGACTTTGTCCTCGAGCGTAATGTTCTCCCCAATGAGCAATTTGGGAGAACACTGTACAGTGAGGCAGACGACGAGATTGGCGACCATAATTTTGGAAGGATTCAATAGAAGAGCTAGAGCACACACCGGAGCGCTTTTTTCGACGTCTCAAAAGCTTTTGGTAAGGTCTTGCACCGCGGCTTTGCCTTAAAGTTGGTAAGACTGGGGGCTCCCAATTATCTTGTTAAGATTGTTGCTTTCTTTTTGGAGAGAAGGAGTTTTGTGGTCTTGTTAGAAGGCGCGCTTTCTGAGACCAAATACATCAGGGCGGGAGTCCCGCAAGGGTCTCCTCTCGCTCCGTTGTTGGGAGGCAGGTTTGCCAGGTCCACTGATTTTTCAGTAGATCTACTGATTTCACCTTTGATCTACTGAAATGTCTTATCAGTCTAATGAAAAATTAAATATATTGATAATAAAACTGTATACATCGATAAAAAGTTTTCAAACGCCCTATTTACAGGATTACAGGCACCTTCCTATCAATTTCAAATGCGCCCCACTCGGTACGGGCCTTCCCCGTTCTCTGTATGGTTTGTAGCTGCAGTAGTTTTTAGTACTCGTTTAGTTTAGTGAGTTTAGTTGAGGAACTCACAGTTAATTTTGATATTTTATTTAGATTAGATAGTATCCGACTTTATTAAATATCAAGTAGGTATACGCATTTGATTATGTAGTTAAAGAACATTAAATTATGTAATAAATATTATTTTTTAGTTCAAGTGACGACAGCGTTGAAAACGAGGGTCACTCAAATAGAAAAAATATTAAATATGATCAAATATTTAAGAAAAGCTGGATAGAAGAGAAACCATTTAAAAAGTGGGTAAAACAGAGATATGTACGTCTATAGAAATGTTATATTTATTTTGTCATAAGTAGGTAGTTTGATATTATAGAATACATATCAGTTTGCTTTCAATTATGTAGTTAATTAAGTAAGTATGTAAGGATCTATTTTGTTTCTTTATTTCTAAGAATATACATATTTTTCATTGCCAATATAGTCTTATTTATCCAATAATCCCATGTTATCCCGCTTTTTTTCTATTTGAATAATATAAATCAAATCTACTGATTTCTACTGAATTTTTGGATACGTGTATACTAAAGGAATAAAAATTGATCTGGCAACCTTGGGTGGAGGATTCGCCTGAATCCTGCCAAGATGAAGGCCATTTTCTTTCAGGAGAGAAGAGACCCGAGACTAGGCTTTTGGTTAACGGCATTAAGATAAACTGGGTTCAGGAAGTCAACTTCGGACTTGTTTTTGATGAGAGACTATATTGAAGGAAGAATACCGAACCAAGATTAAAAAAGCAGCCAATCAGCTTCGTCCTATATATTGTCTGTTCGATAAAAGGAGCAACATAGGTTATAGAACTAAAGTTAATTTATACAAAACTCTCATCAGGCCGGTCCTGACGTATGGAGTGCCAACATGGTGCACCATAAGGACAGCGCATAACAAGTGCCAGGTGCTGCAAAATAAAGCGTTAAAAATAATGGAGATATACTGTAAATAGAGTACTACACAGAGACTTTGAAATACCGACACTGACTGAAATATCAGCGGATTACTACAAACGTAAAGACGCATCCACCAACCCACTAATTACAAGTTCACATGTGCAATCACCGCCGAATCCTACCTACAAGTTCCTTAAGAATTGGCTGCATCCAGTAATAGTGGAGAGGCCCTAACGATGGAAGCCTCGACAAATCAAGCCGTTTTTTAGCTGAGTCTGAAAAGACGCTCATACCCCTCTTTAAATGATCCAGGACTTCGCTCAAATCCATTTTTATATTTGAAGTTTGGCCAACAAAGGCCTCAATGACTAGTAGAAGTTAAAGGCAATGCCTAACGTAATAGAGAGAGAGAACCAGAAGGAAGTTTTAACTTCATGATGTAAAAATACTTTTGGGCTAAAACTAGATGGGTGATCTTTTGGCAACCCAGCGTGGCGCGACAGTTTCCTATTTATTTACCTAAATACCACTATTAACTTGCAGGTACGAGCTAACCACTTACTATTAACTATACTCTTCTCTCATAGCCACAAAAATACATTGTATATATAGCGCAACCAAATCATCTGTCTATTCCTAACCTTAATCGGCAGCATGGTCCACTTAATTCATTGATTTATTTTCCAAGTAGAACAGAGTAGGTAGCCTCACGTGATTGGAACCAAAGAACGTATGGGTTTATTTTCAATGCATTGAGATATTAAGTATTGCAGTTTGGCTGTATAAAGACCTTACTAATGTTGCCTTTGCGCATTAAATCCTGTAGTAAAATCAAAAAGTTTGTTTGTTAAAGACAGCGCGTTCTCCGACGAGACTGCAAAACTTCTATTGTCTAGAAAAGAAGCCCCTACCTTGATGAGGTTGTCTGGAGCTCCGAGTCTTATTAGCTTTAAAAGTAGACTGTTGTGCCACACCTTGTCAAAGGCCTTGATGACGTCAAAGAAGGCTGTCCCCATGTGCGCTCTTCTGTTGAAACCCTTCATAATATTTGCCATGAGCCTAGTAGTCAGTCTATTTGTGCAATGTTCAGCTCGAAAGCCAAACTATTCATTAGGCAGAACATTCCGCTCGAAAACAAAGTCCTTAATAATGCCAGATATCATTAATTTCTCGACTATTTTCTCTAAGCTTGGTAATAGGCTACTGGGCTTGTCGCTTGAAGGAATGGTGGAGGCTTCATCTGTTTTGTGGAATAAAATTAATTACCTCCGATTTTTAAATTTCTTTATTATTATATCTACATGTGTGGACTACGTCAATTTCTTTATCATCTTCCTCTTTTTTGTTTGAATAAAAGCGGGGACTTTTATCTGTTTGGCTGACGGTCGCTTGAGTTGAGTTGACTTGAATTTACCATATTATTATTTAAACCCAACATTTACGATAATAATAATAATTAAAGAACTTTTGCCAATATCAATTTTTTTTTTAATATACCTGTCCAATCTACTTATAATAATCTCCCTATTATCGTTGCATCTTACCCGCATTCTTTATCCTGTATCCATACCAAAATCCCTTTTATGCCTCTTTTCAGTTATATCTTCATTCTTTTCATTCTACCTACCTTTACCTTTATCGATTTCTATTGTATGTCTTAAAGCCCCAAGGGATTGTTAAACTTTAACGTTGTCGGAACCATTCTTTGTGCTTCGTACGTTTATTAATAAATACTTTATGTTTTGTTCATTTAGAGATTTTCCCGGTTTGAATTACTAAAAAAGGTTTATTTTTATATAAAGATGACAGTTGCGTTCTCAGTTCCGTAGACTGTATACGGGATGTCCGAATTTCATTGTATTTGCTGGTTACTTCAGTTAGTCAGTTATTAGTCAGGTCAGATTGCCTATATTAAATTAATTTTTACAAAAATCGTTGTAGCCTGGCGAGAAATGTTACAATAATTGTTATGTGTCCGAAATGTCTATTGGATATTTGTAGAAATGTTGGTTTCTATTAGAGATGACGCTTTGAAACAGGATCTGTTTTTTTTTAAACAGGTTTTAATATGGAACAGGTTGAAATAGGTATGAATCGATAGGCTTTCCTGTTCCGATGAAACAGTTAACTAACTGCGATCGCGGCTCGCAGTCGTCTTGTTTACTTGTTGCCGTTCCAGCTGAACTGTTCTGTTGCAGCAGTCGGATAACATCTTATCTGTTTGTGTTTTGCGAGCCGGATCTTTTACCTCGTCTGCTACGGCGCCCGGTGCATAAACGAAAACCCGTGGTTTGGCCCGCGCGTTGTTCTCGATGTTAATTATTTTTTAGAAAATACAAAAAAATAGAAACATATTTATTACTTTTCATAATAAAAATATTAAATAAATATAAAATAAAAACTCTTTGGATAAAGTCCATAGTATCAGTACACATAAGTAGGTACCTACACAATAGAAATATTAATAAAAAGAACATTGAAATAAAAAAAAATCATGTCTGTAATAATAAAACTATTCAGTACATTAGGTTGTACCGTAATGATAAAAACACATATTTATAAACTAAGTGGAGTGAACAACGAAAAGTAGCAAGTATAGGAACTTAAATTTCTCAAAATTGATATTAAATAACTAAATACAGTACACCTAATTACCCAAAAATCAAATCGAATCAAATCAAATCAAAAAACATTTATTTGTCAAATAAGGACTTTTATGACAAATTTGGACTGTACCGCGATTATGTAAAAATCGGTAGTTCTGCGCTCATATAATATAAGCGCAGAATGGTACAGTCCATTTAAATAGTACGTTCTTCAAAGTGCTTTCGATTTAATAATACTCTAACCTTTTACAAAAAATAAGAAGAATGGGCTGATGCGAGCAGGAGAGTGGATGCATGCCATTTGAAGGCATTCGATGGCCGAAAAACTCAGAAGAATGGTGTTTTTTTAAAGATTGTTATCGAAGATTTATAAGATATTTGCAATTTGAACATATTACACTGTGCATTTGTCTTATCCATGACTGTAAAAAAATTTCACACTGGGCTACTTTTATTTCGCATTGTTAAACTTTTTATTAAATCCATTATAAATTTTATTTCAGAAAAAAAAACAGTTGTACTTACTTAGTTACTTAAATCGGCGACATTAATACAGACAGTCGACACAACACGATTTACTACGCACGACGTATAAAATATAAATAGTATATACAACAACATGAAAACAAATAGAAAATAGGGAAATCCCTAAAAGCGAATATTTTAATTCTACTCTAAACGCTTCTCTGATATTAACGCAACTACCGGCAACCTTGTCTGGAACAACGGACACCGCGTGATCGCATTGCAATAGGATGAGAACAGCGTCAACCGTTTCGGAACAGCTCGGAACTGAACAGGTTATATCTGTTATTAAAAAATCCCTATTTCAACCATCCCTAGTCTTTATAAATAATATCTATAAAACATTTGAATATTTTTAATTTATTATAGAAAAAGTAGTTGCAAGTGGTTAAATTTGGGAAACGACTTACTGAAGTTAAACCACCAATAACCCAAATTGAACCTGCACAATATTTAACAATACTAAGCACTGACTTTTATTAAATTATAGGATACGAGTTTATTTCCTGCATTAGCATAAGAAGGGTTGTGGGTATAGAACTTATGAAAAAAACAGTACTTGCCACAAAACAACTTATAAATTTGATAAAATTGAAGATAACAATTGTGCTCTTTTCTTGATTGCAAAGCGTTAAAAGACAAAATTCAAGAATTTTTTTCTCAAACTAAACCTGTTTATATTTAATGTTTACAGAAAGTATGTAGCTTTACGTTGCAAAAAAGTTAGTCATGATGAAATTCAATTATAAAAGCAGTAAGTGCACTACTCAGGCCCAATTGTATAGTTGGAATTAACTATAGAATTAATATTAAGATATACCCTCAAATTAAACCTAGAGTTAACCTAGGGTAAGTTTTTGTTGCAATTGTATAGGAAGAGGTTAATCCATAAAACTGCTAACTTCAAAAGCATGAGAATATCAAAAATGCTTTCTGTTTTCACATTTCATTTATCAATAATTGTCATGTTTATGCCATTTAAAAGTAACCTAACTTTGCAACTTTCTTTTTATTTAATATTTTTTGATTTGGAAATTAGAAAGACATGTCTTTGATGATTTGGTACCACATTCTCTTTGCAGGCGTTGGCCAATCACTTGAATTACAGAAGGTTTTGATAATCTGAACCTTGCAATGAATTCTAGATCTATCCAATATGGGCTATTGGATAGATCTAGAATTTCACTCTTAATACGAGGCCTACAAACCCGAGGTTTTCGCACATTCCTAACTACGTCAATAATCTCCAAATCTTCTTCGTCCTCTGAGAGAAGATAATTTAAAGCATATATTAATACAGTATCATAAATTCCTAGCATGATTGCCCGTTCTTTAAAATTACCCCCAAGCTAAATTATATACATGACCATTGTTTCTGCTTCACTTTCAAATTGGGTCTGAAAATAGCTTACACCAAAATTCAAATTTGGTTCAAATCACTGATATGAATAAATCATTAAAGGTAAATGATGACTATTCGAGTTCCCTTAATATTAGTATTAATGTTAACGTAAGAAATAAATGCTGACTACTCGACTTCTCTTATAATACCTACACGCATGTTAAATTCTTATATTATGACATTAAAGCTTTGTTACATTTATTTTCGTGAGTTTTATTTGTGTAATAAATGTAGAATGATTGTCAAGATTAATGCATATTTTACCACAACCCACTAGTGAGTTATAATCATAAACCACTAGTGAGTTTCGGTTATAACCCACGTGTGAATTATAAGCTCTTTATTAGTCTAAAAGCGAACTAATAATGTTCATTTTATATGTACGTGTTGGATAAACGTTATTATCTAAAAATTTTTTTGTCTTTATAGGTTTCTACTTAAAACCTGTACAGTACTGGATGCCCACAAATGTTCGACCTAGGACAGGACTTGGTAAATAATGAAAATATACATGATTCGTTTATTTAGTTAAATTTACTAATCTTACTAATTTTTTATTTCGAAAACCACTTACTTTTACTAGGAATGCAATTTTCAAAAACATAAATATGTTCCGGCTACAAACATTTTATGAAAATAACACAGGGACCTTAAATGAAAACTACCCTATTCACAGACTAGCCCTAACAGAGAAAAATCCACGATATGTATGTGTTTAAAATTCTTTAATAACTTACCAGGACACATACAATTTTTTAAAATCACAGTGAAGAAAATGTTAGTTGTCATGGAACTTTATTCTATACAGGATTATTTAAAGTAGTAGAAGTTAGTTATTGTAGAATTCCGTAAGATTAGACAATTAGATTTATGGTTATTGACGCCATTTGATGATATATGATATATATGATATTTTACAGAATAAGAAATATAGATATTTATTATTATTATTATTATTTTTATTGTTATTAGGCAACCCAGTAATCGGTAGCAGGCTTAATTAGAGATATTTTAAGAGTTGATTTAAGACTTTCCATATTCTCAAATGGAAAGTGTCCAGTTTTATTATAGATTATAGATTATTTATTTACTTACTCATTTAAAATATTTTAAGCACACAAATATATAATATCATATTATCTTATTTGCAAACAGAAATGCATTGGTACGAGAATATTGAAATCACAAATTAATATTTAAAAATACTTGTTTAAAATCCACGTTTATTTGTGTATAATATGCGAAGCGAAGATTTATTCTAGTTAAGTATTATATTTTTAAGATAGGTATTTTCTTTTTTGTGTGACTAAACTAAAGTATAAATTTAACAGACCTAGGTATATTTATATGCAAAGATTCAAATCATAAAACTATTAAAATAAGTTACATTCTCAAATATTTTTAACATTAATTGAGATCTAAATTTACACTAATGTGTCGACAAAACAACTATATCATATTAAGGATTTTATTAGGTACCTAATAAACATATCACTTTCTCTTCTAAAATACAAAAATATCATTATCAAGAATAAAAAAGACAGGTAATTTAAAGCCACAACTATATTTCGTTTCTAAGGGTCTGTTTTTAAACAGGTTCAAACAGGTTACTTCAGGTTGGGAACAGAACTGTCTTAAAAAAGACATAAACACTCAACTTCAAGACAACAATAAAAAACCTACTTAAAGAATAAGCAGCGTAGGGCTATTGGTTTCGGAGATAATAATATGGCTATAAGCAGGGGCGGCTCGTCAATAAGTGCGCCCGTGCGCGCGCACTGCCTAAGAAAGCCAAGCACCAAGCAAAAATAAAATTTATATAAAAAAAAATATTTAACTGACATCAAGAAAACTTGTAGGATATAAGAATGGCGAATGCGAAATACTTCAAGCGCGACCGCAGCCTACACCCCTACTGATTGAAATGGTCTGTCGTGCGTATTCGTTCGGCGCTCTCTGCCACTCTCGTTAAATGGATTTTCCCTGTGCGGATTGATCGGGAATATTCCGTTAATCGCCCGATGAGAGGACGACGCCGTGCGCTATCTGAATACACACTTCAATAATTTAATATGATTGTTTTCGAGTTTTTTGACGCGATTAGAGAAGTTTGAAGTTTATTGACGGTGTTGTGGGTGTTTTTTGTTGTTTTAATTTATAAATGGCTAGTAGTTCGGATTGTGTCATACGAAGTGTTATAGTTATGGACCAAAATTCTGACAACATTCTAAATAACTTTTCGACAATCCATTTCCAATTGAAATAAAAATCCCATTTGAAAACCGCGTTTTTTTTTAAATATTTTTCTGGGATAAAAAGCACAAAGAAAATCGATACCTACAAAGGTAAAAAGGGGCGTGGCACCTTGAACATTTTTCGCCTGCAGCGCATTTTTGCCTACGTAGCACACCCTAAGATAAATGTCACGAACCGCCACTGGCTATAAGAAAAAGTAGTGAATGGAGGATGGCCAATGCCCCTATTATATCTACTGTGGTATTTTGTTTACATTTCATACTTGCATAAAAACAAATTAATATCATTATGTTGTCTTATCGACATCTTTGATGATTTTTTTTATTACAACATAAATATTTTTTGGCGGTAGTGTACTTTGAAGTTCAAAAAACCAACTAACCTGAACGAAAATAAAATGATATCGACGAGATGTAACATAAAGCGACATCTCGTGGCGTTAGACGAGCCGTGATATGACAAAACACGTGGGGGATGGATCTGGCGAAGAGAAATAGATGAACCTTGGCATTTCTAAAAAAAGAAAATACCTTAACGTTACATTAGATACATATAAAAGAAAATAGAGTGTTTTAGGTGGGTTAGATAAGGGTCATCTCGACCCATCAGAGAGAAAATGGAATCATTTACCTTAACCTATGTTTCCCTAAATTATTAGCATGTCTTTAGGCCAGATATTACATTTCTGTGTTAGCAGTTTTAGGTACCTGCGACCTATTTTAGTTTTCTTTCTAAGAATAGGGCAACATTTCGCCAGCCTAGAGAGGAGGTCAAAATAATCTAGTAGTTCATAATATAGTCATTTTTGCTAATGCCCCTACTACTATAAAGATATCAGACCCCAGGGATGATTTACATTTTGGAATATGAAAAGCCAGGAACGGAAATTTTATAATAAAAAATTGAATGAACTAAAATTAAGGAAGGACCGGTAAATTACTTTACCAGACCTTCTTTTTTTACTTTTCGGTCTAGACCGGTACAGTTATGTTTTCCAGTTAAAAACTTATCTAGAAGAAAACTGTGTTTTGTCTACTTTTATCGATCGATCTATGTGTGTTACTTAAGAACTGCAATACTATAGAATTTACTTATATGAGGTTTTTTAATGAGCGATGTAAAAGTGGTTTTATGGAAAATGGAAAACGAAAATATGATAAAATAAAGCATACTTTAGAAAAAAAAACAACGGCTGGATATATTGATGTTGTTGTCTAAAAATCTCTACTTTAAAGCTCAGTACAATAAACCAGAAAAAGAGTACGACGAACTTTTAAAAACCGAAGAAAGTAGATCCTGAGAATAGACTTAAGAACGCATCAGAAAATTCAGAACTCAGACTTTTAGATTAAATATATGTGGGGAGTATGCAATGAATTGACAGGACGAATTAAAAACAGTGACAATGATTTTGATGAAAATGAAACATCTCGTGCTGACGATTTAAATGAGTATTTAATTAAAGTTGTTCAACATCTTTTAATCCAACAAGGGCATAGGCCATTTAAATATAGCATAGCGCAGAATAACAGGTACCTAAAACCAGCAAATATGAATGAAATAATAATTGCGCTCTCTCAAAATTTAAAATATAAATATTCTAGTGGCTACGACGGCATTCCAGCAAGTATTATTAAGCCCTTGATTCAGTTTTTCCAGATGAACTAAAATTTGACTTGATAAAACCATTCTATACGAAGGGAAGCCCACAAGATCTTGATAACTTTAGGCCTATAAGTCTACTAACGGCTTTCTCAAAATTTTTTGAAATAGTAATGTGTTTAAGGTTGTTAACATTTATGAATAATGTGTCACCTGTTGTCAAGTTTCCAGTATCGATATTTGAGAGGTAGATCAACTAATACAGCAATATATCAGTTTACAAATACAATACTACATCATTTGGAGAATACAAATTTAGCCCTAGGACTCTTCCTGGATTTAAGTATGGCATATGACTGTATCAATCATGAATATCTTTTATTAAAACTACAAAAATACGGTATAAGAGACCGAGTAAATATGTATAAAATCGTGCCTCTTTAATAGACGAAAAGTTATTGTAAATAGTAAAAAAATTAATATAAAATCAAATATTTCTGCCACAGGTATAGTCCAGGAAGTATTGTTGGTGCAATTTAATTTATAACTTATATATATGACCTGACCATGGATCTAAGCAACTACTCAATAACAAGCTACACGGATGACAACAATCTCTTAACTTCAGGGAGAGGTCTAGTAGAAATAATTGAAAACACAAAAATTGGTTTCACTGAAACGAATCATTGGTTCACTATAAACAAATTAATTATAAATAATTCAAAAACTAATTTAGTTTTATTTCGAACCAAGCAATCCCAAATTAATTGAATAGATAAGGTAACTCTTAAAGATAAAGGTATTACAGTTCTTTTTACGAAAAATGATTTTGATTTAATGACTGCAATAAAAGAATAAACATAAAAGGTCGATCCCAACCTTCCGGCAATAGATAAGCAAACTATAGTCTATCATTAAATGATGCGAAGTAATAAATCAATCAAAACCGTCTCCTCCATGGGCGTGCAAGATTTTTCGGTACGTATAAATTTTTGAATGAATTTTTGTATGAATTTTTAAGTTTGTGCAGAATTAGTTCAAGTATCGACACTAAACTCAAGTTTTGTCTTCAAATATATATTTTAAATTAAATTTTTTAAGCTAAAAATTATGTACAGCCGTACCATTTGCCTGGAATTTTAGAAAGCAATTTTATCAAAACTAATTAGAGTCTAGGTACTTATTCTGTTTCTGCTCTAATCATTTGATTTATTTTTTTGTACCTACTCCTGGTTACCTGTTATTATGCCTTTATAGGTGCCTCTATTTGAATTATACACCTATTTATATCTATACATACCTACCCTGGGTGTTTGTTTCTCAGTGAAACTAGTCACAGTGTGAAGTATCAGTGTTTTTTCAATTAGATATGGAGAATTTTCAACAATTACCTAAACGCCCTAGAGTTGATCCATGTACCGGGTGTTCCACCTAAGGAGGTAATCGGCTATATCTCAGAAAGTAATAACATTAGGACTTTGGGAAAAAATATCTGTCGATAAAAGCGGCCAAGAGAAATTGCTGGAAATTATTTTCAAGTTCGAAAAATGACCGCTAGGGGGCGTAAGAGAACTTTCAAAATAAAAATGCCGATTTTCTCTTGATTTTTCTTAATAAAAAATATGTTTAAAATATAAGCATTGTATTCTCCATAAAATTATGCAACTTTATGTTAGGAATCGTGTTTTTCTATTTTCAATAATAAAGTGGTGGGAGAAGGTCAAACTTTTTTTCTTTCAAACGCTCA
The DNA here is from genome assembly GCA_963920685.1 of Polydrusus tereticollis. Taxonomy (NCBI): domain Eukaryota; kingdom Metazoa; phylum Arthropoda; class Insecta; order Coleoptera; family Curculionidae; genus Polydrusus; species Polydrusus tereticollis. The sequence continues at coordinate 95,575,808 of OY987328.1, read as the reverse complement.
TATCTCTGCTTTGGATAAACTGATTTTATTCAACTTGGTCTTGAAAAAAAACCCTTCTTTTCCTCTACACGTAGATCTATTAGCTATACCATATTAATTCTGATGGTGGCCACTAGATGGCGTTTTTCCGTAATTCCTCAATGAATAAGGATTTTCTCAAAAAAATCAAATTTTATGATATGACTTTTTCTTCATATTTTATTTTAGGCTTATAAAGGCTATTAAATAGCAGAATAAAAAATCCAGGTCCGTATTTAAAATAAAAAAAGTTGATGATGGTCGCTCGAATCCGAAACGTCGGATTAAAAAACTAACCCCATCAGCTTGTAGAGGAGGAAAAGTTACCATAAGGAACTGAAAACCGCAAGGTGATATCTTTTGTTAAACCAGAGATTTAATTGATTAATTAATGTTTTAAAGTAGGTATGGCCTATTTTTCCATATTAATTATTATTATCCCTAATTTCTCTAGTTTAACAAAGGATATCACGTTGCGGTTTTCAGTTCCTGATAGTAACTTTTCCTCCTCTACAAGCTGATGGGGTTAGTTTTTTAATCCGACGTTTCGGATTCGAGCGACCATCATCAACTTTTTTATTTTAAATACGGACCTGGATTTTTTATTCCACTATTTAATAGCCTTTATAAGCCTAAAATAAAACATGATGAAAAAGTCATACCTATCATAACATTTAATTTTTTTGAGAAAATCCTTATTCATTGAGGAATTACGGAAAAACGCCATCTAGTGGCCACCATCAGAATTAATATGGTATAGTTAATAGACCTACGTGTAGATGAAAAGAAGGGCTTTTTTCAAGACCAAGTTAAATAAAATCAGTTTATCGAGAGCAGAGATATCAGCGTTTAAAAAAAAAGAGTTTGACCTTCTCCCACCACTTTATTATTGAAAATAGAAAAAAACGATTCCTAACATAAAGTTGCATAATTTTATGAAAAATACACTGCTTATATTTTTAACATATTTTTATTAAGAAAAATCAAGAGAAAATCGGCATTTCTATTTTGAAAGTTCTCTTACGCCCCTTAGAGGTCATTTTTCGAACATGAAAATAATTTCCAGCAATTTCCAGCAATTTCTCTTGGCCGCTTTTATCGATATATATTTTTTCCCAAAGTCCTAGTGTTATTACTTTCTGAGATATAGCCGATTACCTCCTTAGGTGGAACACCCGGTACAGTAAATGAAAACAAATTAATTCTTAACTGTTACGATTTTACTAAAAGTGAAAATGCGGATTTGAGTGTTGATAATGCATTGCAATTTACAGCAGATATGCTTAACGTTGGAAAAACAACAGTATATAAACTTTTAAAAGAAGAAAAAAGTGTTGGTGTTAAACCTCCCAAAAACTTTTCCCGGACGACCAAAGCTTGAGCTGGATGACGTTTTAGTGCAGAGAATAAGGCAAAAAATTCACAGTTTGTTTAAAAAAAAATTCCCACGCTGGACAAAATTTTGTCCCCAATCCGAGAAGACCAGGACTACTACCCATTTATGTGTAGAAATACGCTTTGGAAATTATTTAAAAAAATGGGTTTTCGGTGAAAAAACATAATAGGCAATCGATCTTAATAGATAGAAGCGATATTGTCTGTTGGAGAAGAAATTACTTAAGAAACTTAAAGATCCGAAAGGCCATAGAAGAAAACAAAAAAATATTTCACATAGACGAAACATGACTAAATGGAGGCCACACTGTGACTAAATTCTGGCAGGAAGAAAATATTAAAAGTTCAAGGCAAGCTTTTTTGGAGCTATTGTCCACAGGATTAAGACCACCCTCTGGAAAAGGACATCGACTTATCATAACCCATCCCATAATGGAAGTTCTGAATCTTCGTTAAAGGTGGTCTACTGAAGTTCCAATCTAAAAATACAGGAGACTATCACGAAGATATAAATGCCGATGTATTTAAAGAATGGTTCGAGCAAATGTTGGATCTTATACCAAAGATGCAACAATTGTATTGGATAATGCAAGTTATCACTCTAGGCTGACGGAAAAATTACCAACAAATGCGTGGCGTGAAACTGAAACAACAGAATGGCTAAGTTTAATACAAATAGAATTTCCAAAAGATTCCTTAAAAAAAGAACTATTGGTACTAGCCAATTTACATAAAAATGCATTCAAAAAATATGTAGGCAATGAAATGACAAAGTTACGAGGAATATCTGTGCTCAGACTCCCCCCTTACCACTGCGAATTAAACCCGATCAAACTTATATGGGCTTAAATCAAGGCAGATGTCGTCAGAAAAAACACGACTTATAAAATACTGGATTTAACAAGACTCTTTAATGAAGCTAGGGGTAAAATCAGTGCGGAATAGTGGAAAAAGTGTATCGATCATCTGATAGAAGAAGAAACCAAAATGTGACAGGTTGATATATAATCGAAGAAATGGCTGAACCGCTTATTATAAACGGTGTTAATAAAAGTTCATCTTCCGAATCGGACTATGATTAAGCCACAACGACAATTATTATTCGATTTTTGAAAATGCCTTGTTTGTAAGATTCTATATATATATATCTTATTTTTGTAATTATGTTATGTAAAATAGTACCACTTATTGTTATTTATTAGTTAATACGATTTTTTAAGTGTTTTCATACGTTATACATACCTACGAATATAATATAGTACAACTTTAGGAGAGTAGGCACATTTAAGATTTTTAATTTAAAAAATTCCTCAATACACGCTCCTGGCTAAGGCATTTTCCCAATAACAATGGTAAATCCTCAAATATAACAATAACTTGCGATAAATTCAGGGTGGACCTATCTAAAGAGTGCTCATTATTTGGATCGTTTAATGTAAACACAATAGATTTTAAAGGATGGTGTTTAAATTATTGTTCTTGATACCTCGGTATGGATTTTGCATATTATTTAATGCGCCATTTAAAGATATATAATGGTGCAATAAAAGGTTGGACTATGTACTAATAATATATTAAGATAATCAAATGAGAAAAACTCAAATAATATAAGTTTTTAATTATTACCTACGTATATTCATTTATATGTATAATAATGTCATTTTACATCTAGTTCTTTTTGGCTCCCGCTATTCTCATCTAAATTAATTATTATCAAAAGAAATCATTATAATCCGCCCCCGACAATAAATACTGTAAATTTAAGGGTATTTACGACCTCACTCAGCACCCATTCTATTGCAGTCATGAAATCACAACCATTTTTCGTGAAAAGAACTTTACCAACACCAGTAGCGAGCACTAAGTTGTTGGGAATACACGTAGATGAATTTTTAGATTGGGAAACTCACATAAATAAAACTAGTTTAATACTAGGAAGTATTGGATATTAAATTAAGGTAGTGGCAAGCTACATGAATATTAAACTTAAAAAATTCTTTATTATGCTAATTTTAAGTCAATTTTAAGATACGAAACAATATTTTGGGAGAGCAATTCCAGCATGCAGTCACTATTTGTCGTGCAAAAAAAAAATATATTGGATCTATTAAAAAAAAAAAATTCGGAGAATACTGAGAGTTTTAAGAGTATGTACATAATAAGTGTTTGCGGATTGTATATTATATTTGAATGTTTGCTATTCTTGTTCAGATTAGGGATAAGTTTTGTTCTGAAGTTGTTCTTAACTATTGCACAAGGACACACAATTTAGTTTATCCAATACACCGACTAACTTTACCGCAAAAAGAACCCTATTATATGTACTTAAAACTATATAATAAGTTAGCAACTTGTATAAAATTGCCAAGTAGCTTATGCAAATTTAAGAAAAATATAAGAAGTGTTGATCTAATTAGAACCCAATTCCTTAGCTAATTACTTTAATTGCGATAGATTGCAAGAAATCTTGTAAAACTTTGTACATTGACATCATTTCACTTTTTCTTTGTTAAGTTCGTTAAGGAAGATTTGAAATAAAGGTTTTATCATTAAAATATTCAGTAATATAGTGTTCCATTTAAATAAACTCAACTTGGAGATTTTAAACAAATTTACGATGTTCATTTGTTTTATTCCATGACAAATTCAGGAAAAATAATTCAACTTTTGTAATTTAAAATTCTTTTCAGTGCTTAAAATAAAGACTTTAGGAGTGTTCCAAAATATACGGAAAACCCCCGTACAGTAAAGTACAATTTAGATTTGTTAGTTTTTGGTTGTGTTTGCTTGTTTCTCTTTCGGACGTTGTTAAATTGTTTATGTCCACACTCTAGTTTCAGGCTACAAATTAGGATTAGAGGCGATCTTATCAAAAGCTCATGCCGTGTAATACCTATTTGTCTTTCAATTTAGAAAAAAACTCTTAATATAATTGGCTTGGTCAGACAGTTTTTTTCATTTACTTAAAGCGTTTAGCTAGGGCTAGCCGAATAAAGCATTATTGTTTGGCCTCAAATGTTTGTATGGGTATTTAGAAAAAACATTAAAAAGGGTTCAAGAGCCCAAGCGGGTCGAAAAAGCAGGAATGAGAATATTGATTTTTTAAGTCACCTGAATGTAAATTTATTTCACATTATTTATATAGTGAGTCCTAGAAGTAATGGCTAAATTCATTTAAAATTCAATGGTGTATTTTGTGGAAAAACGCTCGAAGCCGTCTATTAATGTGTTTTTTTTTCTGGTAAATTTATATATACAGGGTAGCCCAAAAATAAGTTACGACCATTAACTTAATTTTTTCAAACAAAAACATCTATTTTTTTATTTTGTTTTTGAATTTTGCATCGAATTGTAAGTATGTTTCGTTTACTATGTCCTATACCTAAGCTCAGCAGTTAAATGACGATTAAACATATATCAATAAGTATATCTGAGGATTTATTTGTAAATCGGCAAGGGCCTAGCGACACCTAAAGCACCGGTTTCATGAGTCCTTTTAAGCTCAACTGAGCAACAAACGCATCCTCAACACCCGTAAAGACGCTTGCCGGTACGGAGTGAAGTGCTAAGTGATACCTAATCACTAGCAAGCAACCAAAAGGCCATAAACATCGGCCGCCTGGCTCAAAGCCAGGTATTTGGGCGCATTTTGGGCCGTATGCTTACGGTCCATATGCGCCCAAAACATTGTAAATAGACTAGTTAGTTTTAGTTCACGTAATTAGGTTAAGTTAGGATATTTTAGTTGTAAGTTAGTGATGTAAAATTATAGGAAATAAAGAATTTTAAAATGGAAAATGGAAATGGTTCCCGTCAGATCACCGAAGTTAAGCGGTGTCGAGCGCGGTTAGTACTTGGATGGGTGACCGCTTGGGAAACACCGCGTGCTCTTGTCTTAGGGAAGAGTGTAAAATGAATCGACATCAAAAACCATCCTATTCACGCCGGACAGGCCGGATGAGATCGGATATCTCGTAGGATGAAGGTGCCGTTTCACACTCACCAGTCGGTAGACCGCACGATTAAAAACCGTACGGTCGATGACCGGTTCAAGATGGCCTCAGATACGCCGACTAACCGTAAAATAGTAAAATAAAAAAAAAATTGTAAATCGACCAAAACATTCCATTGTGTGATTATTTTGTTTGTTTTTTCAATTCTTGTATTTCTAAATATTAATTTGTTACCGTTCAGTCCCATATAAACTGTATCACAATTTTACTTCAAAAAAGTAATTGTCAAGCATAGTTGCAAAGTCGCGGTTTTCACAAAAGTGAAGTTAACGGAACGAGAAAAAATTGAAATTTTATGTATGGTTGGGTTTGATAATAGAGCACGTACTCAAATAAAAACAGCTCAATTATTCAATGAAATCCATCCTGATCATCCTCCCATATGTCAAGTGAGTAGAATAGAGGCTTAGTTTAGAGAAATCGGTAATGTTAGAGATTTGCCTAAATCTGGTCGTCCTGCTCGAGATGAAGATGAACCACTTGACGTTTCGCTGCACTTGGAAAAAAATCCATGTACTCATCTGTCGCACATTGAGGCCAATTTACACATGCAGAAATCTGTTATTCACCAAATAGATCTAAAACACAAATATCACCCATACATAGTTATTCCAGTGCATGAGTTATTTGAAGATGATTTCGATAAACGAAATGAGTTTGTGAACGCATGCAAAATATGCACAATCTAGTAAAGAATATTTTTTATTCCCATGAAGCTACGTTCTGCTTGAATGGTAATAGTGGCTTCTGTGAGTCGGAAAAACCCTCAAAAAATGCCCATATTTTGTACAGCAACGAGACTATGTCCCCCCGTTTTCGAGGATGCTGAACACGATGGCGGTGGTTTAAACTCTTTTCCAGGTGAGCGCACCCCAACTCCTGAAACTCGGATACGACGTCTCATACCGGCTGAATCGGCGTTAATACCCGTTTTCGAGGATGCTAAATACGATGGCGGTGGTTTAAATTTTTTTCGAGTTGACCCCACCCCCTAAACGGCCAATAACAACCCCCGAAAGGGGTAAAATTTGGATACGCCTATTTCTTTAAACTAGATACTTCGTGTACATTTATATGTCATTATTTGCGTCAATAAACATGTTTCATCTTAAGATTTATACTGAAAAGGTAATTGCATCCGTTAATAAAAAGATTCATTATTTTATATAATAAAATAAACGAAATTGTACCAATGATACCATATACATGCTTTTCCCACCTAAAAACTCGACACAAAGTATGCGCCTGTTTTCTCAATTGAACAGTCCATCAAGAAACTTCGAATCATCATCCGGTATGTATTAAATGAGCTGTGAAAAAAATAATTCATTTTATCTCATACGGTGCACTTCCTGAAACCGCGAATCAAAGGGATAGCTTTTGGTCGTTTGAGGGGTTGGCGGGGGTTTAGTGACGATCTATATTTCACAATCATGTCCAGCATCCTCGAAAACGGGTGTTAGAGCAGATTTAGCCGGTATGATACGGCGTATCCGAGTTTCACCCGTTTCGAGGGTTGTTTTTGGCCGTTTAGGAGGTGAAGTCAATTTGAAAAGAGTTCAAATCGTCGCCATCGTGTTCAGCATCCTCGAAAACGGGGCAGGGGAACATAGTCTCGTTACTGTACAAAATATTTACACATCTGTCCGACTCACAGAAGCCCTTATAATGTGAACCGACAAAATTGTCATTATTCAGCAACAGAAAATCCGCATTGGATGATGGAGATTCACAGTCAGTACCCTCAACAAACAAATGTGTGGTATGGAACAGTGCGCGGAAGAGTAATTGGTCCATTTTTTCTTGAGCAGTCTCTAACTGGACAAGTACATCTCGAATTTCTCCAACTTGAATTAATTCCAGCATTAGTGGCTTCATTTCCGAATCCATTGAACCCAGACTGCAACGACGAAGAACTGATGTTCCAGCAAGATGGTGCTACTTCGCACTATGCTCCTACTGTGCACACATTTTAAATCGGTGGATATGAAGGAACGGACCTAGCGAATGGCCTGCTAGGTCGCCAGACCAAACTCCGCTGGACTTCTTTTTGTGGGGTTACCTCAAATCGAAATAATTTGTTGACAGGCCAAATAATCTGCATGAGTTAAAAGAGAGGATCCTAAGAAAAGTGCGTGCCATAACTCCGGAAATGGTTGAAAACGTGCAAAGAGAGTTTACTGATCGCCTTGAGTTTTGTCAAGTTGTAAATGACGCATATTGTCAACATTGAATTTGATTTGTTGTTCTGCTCTTTTTAAATAATAAGGTCTTCCTTATTGATATGTTTAATGGAAATCTTTTCGATAACTGTTGAGTTTAGGTAGTGGCCATGGTACATGAAACATACTTAGAATTCGATGCGAAATTCAAAAATGAAACAAAAAATATATCTTTTCACTTGAAAAAATGAAGTTTTTGGTATTTTTGGGCTACCCTGTATACATGAATATACCATAAAAAAACACATTAAGAAATAAAAATCGACGGGTCCTAGTCTTTTTCCAAAAAACACAGAGATGAATTTTAAATGAATTTAGACATTACTTCTGGGACTCACTGCATAAAATCAAGTTTCATATTTGTTTAGGAATTTTCTTTAAAAAATCTTTCAGAAAAATTGAATGTGACCTAGCGGCATTGCCAACGTGCATATTACAAATTACCTCCGAAAGGCAGTGGCAGTAATAGCCTGTATTATCTCTTCGTTCAGTATTAGTGTTGATGTTGGAGAAAATACTTAGTGCAAGCACCAATTATTGCTTTAAATTGTAAGTGTAGTCCAAGGTAATGGATAATGTCGTAGGTTAGGTAGACAATGACAACAGGTTAGCGGCTAATTAATTAGATTGTCACAATTTAGTTCTCTAGATAGTCTTTACTACTATACCTGTAAAATAGATTGCTGGTTAAATCCTGAGAGCAAGACAGATGCAAAATGTGAAAAATTCAATTGGTCAATGGCTGATTTTAGTTTCTAGAATAAATATTTTAGGTTTTATCGGTTGAATGGTTTTTTAAATACAGCATGAAAGTGATTAATCTTTAATTAAATGTGATTAATGATTGAAAGGGGTATATATATATTTATAAAACTCCTATGCAGAGACCCGCAGAAAGTAATTTTAAAAACCATTTAGGGCTTAAGCTTTCGGAATACCTATGTTAAAAGATATACCACTAGGTTCAGAACTAAAGTATTTTTAGTACAATATATTTATTTTATTTTATTTATTTGTTTATTTATTATTACAATGTACAATAGGTATTGGTGATATAACAAAAAATATATGTGCAATATGGACTGTGTGTCTGTGTGTGCAGAAGAGAAGAAAGAGAAAAAAAAACCAAGAACAAAAAAAAATATATGCATAATCATTATGAATAATTAACCTAGTAGTAGTAGCATGTTTGTTAATGCCTATCTATCTATATTACAGATATAAAATCCTACTTAAACTAGAACATTTATGGTAAGATATCATGCTAAAAAGGCAACGGCATTCCTAATTCTTAGAGTGTTATTTTTAATCCATTCATTAAGATCCCTTTTAATTGTTTGAAATCTACTGGTTCTGAATTTCATTGGCAATAAATTTAAAATTTTGGGAGCCACATAGGAAACACATCTCTGTGTGGCACTGAAGTGTGTGTTAGGTAAAGTTAAATTATGATTAAGGTTAGCTGTTGTTAAAATATTATGACTTATGAAATTTTGAAACATGTTTCTAGTAAGAGCAAATCTAATTACACCATTAACGTACAATTGAGCAATAGTGAACAATCCAGATTGCTGAAATAGCAACAGAGAACAAAAACGTCTAGACTTAAAAAGAATTATTTTTAAAATATATTTTTGTGCGAGGACAGCATTCTTTAAGGCATTTTTATGGGCTGAGCCCCAACATATTATTCCGTAATTAAGGCAGGATTCTGTCAGTGACTTATAAATTGTGATAATTAAATTTCTGCTGAGTATGTTGCGTAGTTCATAAAATTTATAGATTAGTTTTTTTAATTTATTTTTTACATATTCGGTATGAGTAGTCCATTTTAAAAACTGATCAAAATATACACCCACGTATTTCGTGCTTTCTACCGATCTAACAATACCTGAACACGCACATCTCTCAGAAAAATCACATCCATTGGAGTGAATCTTAATTATATTTTTTTTAGGCAAACCTTTCTTATTCATTGCAAAGCACATAAAATTAGTTTTATTTACGTTAAGTATTAGATAATTTAAATCCAGCAATGTCTTAACATAAGCCATTGCCCTTTCAGCTCCCACAAAGACTTCATCCCATGACCTACCCTTGCACAGAAGAACTGTATCATCAGCAAAACAAACAGTTTTAACATTAGGTATTATGGTCGTCAAACTGTTAATATATATTGAGAATAGAATAGGGCCAAGCACTGTACCCTGTGGAACACCATAATTTACCCTACTGAATGAGCTATATGTTGTATTTAATCTAACTTTTTGAAATCTATTACACAGATACCACTGAAATAACTCAAGGACTTTACCCCTAATCCCGACATATTCAAGTTTACTCAGCAAAATATGGTGATCCACAGTGTCAAATGCCTTTGAGAGGTCCAGGAAAATCGCCAGCGGCTTTTCATTATTATTAAAGCAATTCACAATGAAATCAGTGGTTTCATGCAGAGCCACGTCTGTTCCCATCCCCTCCCTGAATCCATACTGTGAATCCGATAATAGTTTGTTAGAATATAAAAAACTACACAACCTTTTTTTAATACATTTTTCAATTACTTTACAAATAGGATTAGTAAGAGCAATTGGTCTGTAGTTATTAATATCAGTATTATCTCCACCCTTGTGCAAGGGTACTATAACAGCTTTCTTAAAAATATCAGGAAATACACCAGTATCAAAAACCAGATTCACAATATGCACAAGAGGCCTGATTAAGGATTTATAGTTTGACTTAATAATCGAACCACTAATAGAAAAATCCTCCAAAGAAAAGGAACTTTTTAGTGAGTTTATAGAATTAATAATTTCTTCATCTGTTATGGGATGAAGGAACATCGTGCCGGGAAACCGTTTTTCATTTGACAAAAAATGTGGTAATATCCTAGGTCTACTTATTTTGCTCGCTAATTTGGCACCGACAGAGCTAAAAAATTCAAAAAGCTCATTAGCAATATCTCCTTGATCAGTTAAATCATGATTATCTGCATTTTTTAAGACAGAAATACTTGTCTTAGACAGATCAACATTGGTCACCTGCTTAATTAATTCCCAAGTTTTTCTTGGGTCACTATTTATTGCATTTAACTTTTGTTTAAAATAAGTTGATTTTGTTATTTTAATCATTCTACTTAATCGATCACGATAATCCCTATAATTTTGCCTTGCGACAACATTATTGGGGCTAAGGATATGCAACCTATGTAAGCGATTTCTAGTTCTGATTGAAACAAGCAGCCCAGGAGTAATCCATGGTTTAAGACGAACTTTTTTATTAGGAATTAATCTAACTGTCGTTGCAGCAGTTGTATGCTTATATAACGTATTTAGAAAACATTCTGAAGCTATATTAGGATCTATACTTACTAAAACAGTTTCCCATTTCTCTCTCATAAGACCATTATTCAATCTATTGTAGTCTATTCTCCTAACAGTTCTTTCCACTTTGCTAGTATTTGAGACATGCTCCAAATTAAATCCAAAATCAATATTAAACAACAATGCATGATGATCAGTAATAGAACTATTCAATATTATCAAATTGTTAATATAGCGTTTTCTACTTTTCATGAAAATATAGTCAATGCAGGTCTTACTATAACTGGTTGTTCTAGTGGGTTTATTAACTTTAGATAGGTAACCATGGCTATTTAAACAATTTAAATAATCGTTAACAATTAATGATTGGGTATCAAGTAAATTTATATTAATATCACCAACAAAAAGTTCAATGTCGCAACAAGTGAAATGATTGTTAGTGAATAAATCAGATAATGCTATAGTATAATTGTTGGGACTAATTGAAGGAGACCTATAATGCGAAACAACACCCACTGTAGTACCATTTTTAACCAGAGTAATTCTTAGAAACTTAAGGTTATCTATCTGTATTATTTTACTTATCCTAACTATGGAACTCTTACAATAGATTAAGGAACCATCACATTTATTGTTTTTACTTTCATTATAATATACCTCATATCCCTCAATGTTAAAATTATACTTGTGATTCAAGATATTCGTTTCAGACAATACAATCACATCAAAATCACCACACAGAGACTCTAAGTATAAAACAAGGCTATCAAAATTTTTATTTAAGCTCCTAATGTTGACATGTAATAAATTTAACCGATCATTGGTATGTTTGAAAAACTCAACATTTTCAAGATTATCGCATACCATGACATGACCATAGTGGTCCTCATGGTCATCCAACAGAGAGTTTAGCTCAGAAAAGGAAAAAAAACTTAATTAAAATTATACCGTATTTAATTGAGAAATAAGTTTATAAGCAATCTTGCTTGATTTTATCTACATCTTCTAGAGATCGTATTCTTATCAAAGGGTTGTTATCTGCTTTTCTAGCAAAAATTTTGCCATCCTTGACCCACACATACTTAAATCCACTATTACGCAGGGTGCGCGCAGAGATGAACAGATCTCTTGTATCCTTAGACAAGTCTTCATTAATAAAAATAAGGTTTGTTCCAGGGAGGTTACATTTCTTACTCTCTAGTTTACCCTGAAGCTTTCTTTTTTCCACCAACTGACGTCTATCCTCAACCGTTTTGAAGGTAACTGCAATTGGGGTATTTTCTTTTGAGCCATTAAGCAGTTTAATTTGTATATCATTAAGTTGTATATCTGAGTCAATATATTTAAGTACCTTTTCAGCTTTCTGAATTATATCATTAGGTTTATTCTTTAATTCATCCAATGTACTATTGACTCCCATTATAACAACATTTTTTGATCTATTTTCGATATCTTTTATTTCACAGTGTCCTATTAGTTTTCTTAATTCATTCCGGATTTCATCATTTTCTTTCTTTACACACAATATTTCCTTACTAAACAGGGTATTCTTTTCTTTCTGAACTTCATATTGTTCCGAGTAAAATTTCAAGTCGATTCTAAGATCACGAATTTCTTCTCTGAGACCTTTAATACTATCCATTATATCTTGATTACTGTTGTTATTTGGTTTATGTTGCTCAGTATCAGATAGTACCATTGATCTCCTTACACGATTCTCAACACGGTCTTTACAGTCATCACAAAGGAATTTATTATTTAAATCCCTCAACACTTGAACATCAACATCTGTAAGACCAACGCAATCCGCATGTAACCAATTTTTACACTTATCACATTGTACGGATGCTAGAGACTTTGTAACATTTGCAGCACATTTCCCGCACTTGAAAACCCTTGGTTTTACCATTTCAAAAGCTGCCCTAAATATCACTGTTTGTAACACAAGGAATGGAGTATATTATCAAAAAATTCAGTTAAAAGCAATGATTTCAGTACTCACAATGCACTATAGAATCTCTTATCAGTAATATCGGAATGCAGGTTTTTATGATACGAATGCTCGTTTGCGAAACAATGTGTTAAATTAATAATCACTGCATAAACTAAGTATTCTGGATGAAATTTACACATTCACTGCATCACGCGACAACACCAAACCATGCAAAAACTGGCCGTTTTTACTCGACTTAAACCTTTCAAAAACTCGAAAAACTCGAGAGAAACAACTGTTTGTCGCCTAACGACTACTTAAATTTTCTTATGATATCGTAAAATATCTGAGCAACCGATGATCTACTAAAAAAAGGCGTAGGTCTCAGATACTTTTACTACAAACCTGCAAAACAAAGTGAAAAAATAAATCAAAATATTCTGATAACCTGATGAATTATGCTGAATCCAGAGCCCCTTTACCACCATTTTGTTCTTTACACACAATTTCCAGCTTTAAATTATTCTTGAAAACCAACATGTTAATATAAAAGACCTAATTCGTTTTCGTTTATTAACATTTCTAACACAAACGCTAAAACCCAATACATTTTACAAAAGCTCTTTGTAAACGTATTTCCACAGAGCTTAACGTACAGCCTGGATGTTCAATTATTAGAGTCAACGTTATTTGCATTTAAATCAAACGGCTTATTCAATTCCAGGACATCTGACTCTTATTATTTTATGTTTCGTATAGTGAGCACCTATGTAGCCAAATTGTGTCCTGGAATGGCATTTGTTCAGGTTTTAAGGTTATTTTCGCAATTAATATTCCTTTTGATGTTATAAAAATATATTTCAATTCGGTTTATAGGCAGTGTGCTATGCAATGTCTATGTACCATGTCACTGTTATTATCGGAATTAACCTCTGAGGTCACCCGATTGTAATTCATTAGATTTTTACCTGTGATGAGGTATGCGTAAGGAAGAAAAATTACAAATTGTAAAGAAGAGTTGCAGCACCGAGCATTTCCAGATCTAGATCTAATTTAAATTAGATTAATTTCTCGAGTTAAGATAAAAGATACAATATTTATAACTTATAGTCCTGTGTTGGATACTATTATATGCTAATGATGTTTCTTGTAAGGTGCCGAAAGACGGGAGTAAAAACATATTTCCCTATAAATTATCTCATCTTCTGATTGGTTGTGTGGTTGTGTATGAACATGGCGGCGATGGTAGTCACGACGACGTGGGACAGGATTCCAAACTTTTAATCGTTTTTAATTGGTGCCTTACGCGACATTGTCCAACAAGGTAAAGTTCTTTTTACGAAAAATGATTTTGACTGCAATAAAAGTAGCAAAGCAAACTATAAAGGTTCAGTAAAAATTTAGTCAAACGAAAAAAACCCAAATAATATAAATTTTTAATTATTACCTACTTATATTTATTTATATATATAATAATGTTATTCTATATCTAGTTCTGTTTGGCTGTTGTTATGATCATCTAAATTAATTATTATCAGAAGGAATTATTAAGATCTGGCCCCGACAACAAATAATGCGTAAATTTAAGGGTTTTTACGACCACACTTAGCACCCAATTTATTGTAGTCATGAAATCAAATCGATTTTTCGTAAAAAGAACTTTATGTGGACAACTCGGTGGCATTCAGGACTCGCTAACAACATCTTGACGAAAGAAGTTCGCTTCGCGACCGGATTCTACGGGACCGATCCTATTTTAAAGGCACAAAAAATGAGTTGTTACTACGTTTTGTAATCAAAATTCTCTTAGTGCTATTCAGCGCTTAAGCTGTTTCTCTCCTATCAAGTAGTGGCAAAACTCTCGTGTGGGTAACGCAAAGACGCGTTATGTTTCTCTAAGACTTTTTTAAGAAAGTAATGTTTTCTTTTCGACGGAGTACGACAATAATTATTAGTCTTGTATTGTAACGCAGCATATGTTTCTCGTTGTTTTTCGTCGTGATAAATAAATAAATCCCACAGATACATAAACTGCAGTATGTCTAACGTTCTAAACGTAGTAGATCCGTAATTTAAGACTTTAGAAGTGTTGTTATATCCTGCAATATTTTATATACGTAAATGCTAATTAAAATGTAGTAAATATATGTTAAACGGAGTTTCAATTGAATCTATGCAGTTATAAACCAACCAGCCTTGTACTGTGACGAAGAAGTAATTCTAAATGACGGCAAGCTAGTAGAACCTTGTTCATTAAGGTTTTAAAGGCATTGGCAGATGTACCAGAAAAAATCGATATTTCACCAGTGAACAAACCAGGGCAGTAGCCAGATGCTAAGTAGTTAAGCCACTAGCTAGCTACCTTTTTGATAGCTAATAGCTTTATTCGAGCTACTTCTAAACCAAGTAGTTTAAAGCTGTAGCTTTTACATTATTTTTTAGTGTTTTCTTGCATAACAAAAAAGTTTTTGAATAACAAAAGGCAGCTCATCACTATGTTAGAAGATTGTCTAATCATTAATCAAATATTGTTAAGGTTTAACACCTCTCCCGCTTTTTCAGCTCCAGTAGACAGATGATTTTCGGTAGATTGTCGGATATCTTATTTCTTATTTGAAAAGCACAAGCAAAAGAACGTAGATTTCCAAAACTATATTTACTGACATAGAGTAAAGTATCCTTCAGAGTAACTTGTAGAAGTAGCTTGTAGCTTAGCTACCTATCGCTAACCTAATTTTAAATAATGGTAGCTAAACTACTTAAATTTTAAGTAGCTTGTAGCTAGCCCAGCTCTGGATCAAACAAACTAAATTATAGATACCTAAAGTCTGCCGTACAAGGCTACCACTACGACGTATGAAGCGAAGGAGGAAATAAAAGCCATAAATATGGAATTTTAAGAAGCGTGTTGTAGACGTGCATATAACTTTTAATTATATACCTAGTGTAATATAAATAAATATTTAGTTTCAATTGAATCTATGCAGTTATAAACCAACCAGCCTTGTACTGTGACGAAGAAGTAATTCTAAATGACGGCAAGCTAGTAGAACCTTGTTCATTAAGGTTTTAAAGGCATTGGCAGATGTACCAGAAAAAATCGATATTTCACCAGTGAACAAACCAGGGCAGTAGCCAGCTGCTAAGTAGTTAAGCCACTAGCTAGCTACCTTTTTGATAGCTAATAGCTTTATTCGAGCTACTTCTAAACCAAGTAGTTTAAAGCTGTAGCTTTTACATTATTTTTTAGTGTTTTCTTGCATAACAAAAAAGTTTTTGAATAACAAAAGGCAGCTCATCACTATGTTAGAAGATTGTCTAATCATTAATCAAATATTGTTAAGGTTTAACACCTCTCCCGCTTTTTCAGCTCCAGTAGACAGATGATTTTCGGTAGATTGTCGGATATCTTATTTCTTATTTGAAAAGCACAAGCAAAAGAACGTAGATTTCCAAAACTATATTTACTGACATAGAGTAAAGTATCCTTCAGAGTAACTTGTAGAAGTAGCTTGTAGCTTAGCTACCTATCGCTAACCTAATTTTAAATAATGGTAGCTAAACTACTTAAATTTTAAGTAGCTTGTAGCTAGCCCAGCTCTGGATCAAACAAACTAAATTATAGATACCTAAAGTCTGCCGTACAAGGCTACCACTACGACGTATGAAGCGAAGGAGGAAATAAAAGCCATAAATATGGAATTTTAAGAAGCGTGTTGTAGACGTGCATATAACTTTTAATTATATACCTAGTGTAATATAAATAAATATTTAGATGTTCTTTATTAAAATGTGTGCTAGTCACATCAGCAATATTGCATTGTTTTTTTGCATTACTTTCATAGGTCTCATGTTTCGGACTATACATAAATGCAGAATAAATAATTTCTGTAGCATTTCGAATCCGTAATAACATACAGGTTGTTTCATTTGAAAAAATCTACTTTTATACATTTTTTCATGTAACCAAAAATTCTGTATTTTTAAACCACCCTGTATATTGCAATTAAGATTTAGCCATAGCGCAAAACGCCCCCGGATATTGCGTTACTTCAAACCAAGAATCAATATCAAATTTCAATCAATCAAAATCAATAATCAAAAATAAGAAGAAAATGTAGAGTACCAGTTGTGTAACCCAGTCTTAACTTAAAAGTAACGACAATTACAGCGTGTAATTTTAAAAATATTTTAATAAATTTGTTTTTAACTGAAAAACTGTTATCTTTTCTAATTACTTAACTGCGTGAAAATGAATTGTCACGTTCACGAATCCTTTTTGTTTTAGGGTTCATATCCTGACTTTTAATAGGTATATAGAGCTACTATAAACCCAACACCCCGTTTTAATTAAAAACTCTACTTGAAGGATAATTTTCGGCTTTTTAATTAAGTCAGATATTTTTATCTTTAATATTTATCAACTATAAATCCTTTAGGGCTTTTAAGAGCCACCAGGACGTGCTCTATTATTACGAAAAGTCCAATTATATTCTGTCGCCTTGGCTACTATATTGACCACATCAATATGTACCTAATCTTAACAGAAACCTAATTTCCTGTTAGAGGGCATTATTTGTCTCACTGCGCTAACATCTGCTAAAAATAAAAGCTAAAAAAGATTTTAATTAAAACTTTAAGGGACTGTTTCTCTAATTCTTACAATATTTCAAGTTGACTGTTTCTTAACAGAAGGCAAAACTTTACTTTATGTTGCAGCAAAACTACTTTTTCTGAAAAGTTGCAAAAGTTTTGTTTCTTGACTCAGGTAGAGTGTATTTGCTTTCCAAGTTTTTATTTATTAAAGCACTTTACTTAGAATTTACGTCTGGCATTTTTGCTCATACGATTCTTAGCAGAAAAATCCTTAAAATCATGAATATTTTACAACTGTACCCTTATTTTAATCTGTTGGAACTTACATTATAATGTCTGCTTTATATTTTCTATGGTTGAAAAATCTCTGTTGCCTGATAGTAATACAACTACCAAAACACTTGATTAATTAATTTCAGCTAATTATGACGAAGCAACTAAAATGTCCTAAATACGCCAGTCAATGCTTTATTGATAAATCTTTATTAGCTAACGTAAGGTACGTCAGTAATGGATAAATATTTATCAGCAAATTGTAATGCACCGACTTCAACTCGTTAAGGGCACCAACAAAAAGGTACCTAATTAGTTAACACATTTCTTCTATTTTAATAGCTTTTATTTAGACGTAAGCCTCCATTAATTCTGACATCTGTGTCTATTTTGTTCTACACGTTGTTATTGTAGCCCCCGATTTTTTTACTTCATTACCCTATAGCATCTGGACTCTTTCTTTGGTTCTTTTTCCTAACAACGGGCTCCACTGTTATATAACAGTACTTCATCTATTATCTTTCTGTCTTGCGTTGTAGCCAGAAAAACTTCATATCAATTTGTTCTCTAACGTCTTTTACTTTGGTTTTATTTCGGATCCAACTATTTGTTTTTCATATGCTATAATTTTACAACCAACACTGCTTGCTCCATAGCTCTAGCCCTTTGTGTCCTCGCTACTTTGTCCATATAATTTACTTCAGTTAGCGTTCGAATTTATGATTCATATGTTAGGAGGGGGAGAATGCAATGGTCGATAGCTTTGGTTTTTTTCAATATTGGGTATTATCGAAGGTATTATAGTATTTTCAATGCCCATCTGAATTTCTTGAATCCTGCCCAGGAAAGTCTTACCCTTGTCATGACTTCAGCAGTTCGGTTTTCTCTATTGAGTTGGAATTTTTATTTATAGTTCTTAGGTGTTTTTGTTGATTTTTGTTTTCCCATATTAACTTTAAGACCTATATTTTCGCAAGCATCTGACAATTTGCCACACTAGTTTGAAGTTTTTCAAAGTTTGGTGCCACAAGTTTATCATCTAGGTTTCTAAAGCCGGGTATATCATAATTTATAAACATAATTATAGGTCATTGTAATGCCAGTTTCTTAAGTTAGCCAGATCTTGCTTTTACTTTTATTCATTATTCGTGTCTTCCTTTTCGGTGACTATTGAAGCTGGGTTTGGGTGTCCTTTTTTATTGTTCTTCCAGATGGTTATTGCTTCTTTGTTTATTTTCATTATTTCTTGAGATTAATTTGTTGTCATTTTTGAATTTATTCTATTTCATTTAGCTGAGCAAGTGTGGGAGCCAATCTTTAGGGAAACGGTATATGGTAGCTTGTTATTAGTTTAATCATGTGTTGTTCCATTGTCTCTAAGTTTGCGTCGTTATGAAGTACTGTCACTGGTACATGACTTTGTGAGTTAGTTATTATTCGCAACGTCTTATTTTGTATTATTTGTAGTTCTTTGTGTCTCGTCTTGTTTAATGCGCACCATGTTAATGCTCCGTATGTTAGGATAGGTCGTATTATTGCCTTGTATATTGTGAGTTTTGTTGAGTTGTTAACTTTACTACTTCTAGATATTAAAGAATACACTGCCCCTATTTTTCAGTCTATGATCAACGTTATCATCCCAGGACAATCTCTTGTCGAAGACAAGGCCCAGATACTTAACTTTGTTACTCCAATTATTAATAAGTATATTATTGACATTAACTCTGGTCTCGGGTAGTCTTAGCTGTAGAAGTAAATTGCCTGTGTTTTATCCTCATTAAGTTTGAGCTTCCATGTTTCAAGCCAGTTCTGCCGGATTAGAATATGGCGTTACAGACGTAAAACCACTCTAGAGAGCGCTCTTAAGGTGGTAGTTATAGCAGTATCGTCAGCAAATAGATATAGTTGCGTGAATGGACCACGCGGTACATCAGCTGTGTATATATTATACAGAATCGCTGCAAGGGTCGGTCCTTGCAGGACCCCCGCTTTGTTTGTTCTTATTGTTGATACTGTGTTTTCTGACGATACCGCGAATGACCTGTCCTCAAGATATGACAGCAACAGCCTGATAAGGGAATCAGGCATGCCTGCTCTTATTAATTTTATTACAAGACCTTATCAAATGCTTTAGAAACATCGAAAAAGACTGCTTCGGTCGACATGTGGCGGTTAAATCCACTTAGGATATTGGTTGCCAATCGTGTTGTCTGGCGCACCGTGCAATGAGCAGCTCGAAGACCAAACTGCTCTGGTGGTAAAATGTCGTTGTGTGATACAAAATCGATTATCCGATTTAGTATCACACGGGTAACCGATTTTGTATCAATTTTTCAACTACTGTACCTAGATACGATAACAGACTTATTGGTCTGTAGCTGGCAGCCAATGTCAGATCTTTACCAGTTTTTGGAATTAACACCACCTTGGCCCTTTTCCAAGCGTCTGGAAAACAGCTCTTTTCGAGTATTGCTTGGGTTATGTTTACTAAGTCCACTGCTGTTTTTCGGGCAATTTTTTAAGCGCTTTATTCCTTGTGCCGTCAAAGCCAGGAGCATTTTATAAGTTTAGTTCATCCTAAGAATAATATTTAATTTTTTTTTCTTATGACTTTGCCTGTTCAGTCATTCAGCCAGTCACTTTATTGTTTATATTTAATGTATTTTACAAACACTTAGAAAGGTCCATCGTCTCTCGTCGTCTCTCGATTGCGGGTGAAATCGCTCCCACCCGACCCCCGAGGTCGACTAATATTTAAATTAATGGATCAAATAATGACGTCCTTTATTAGGATTCATAATACATAAAACGCAAGGTTACTTGCTAACTTCCGACCTTGAAAGATGGCAAACTTTTATTTTATGAATAACGAATTAAAAGTCGCATTGTATCAAAAACTTGAATTAGATTTTAAATCAGTTAAATAAATCAAATCCCAACACTGATATAATTTTGTTTCTGAAAAATAATTTAAAATAAATAACTTCATTCTTGGGCCCAAGAGTAAAGTACTGAACTGAATCTAAATCGATCCAAATGATCCTGCTTTGCCGCTAGTTCAGTAAAAAACTCACATTTGGAGAAATTGTGGAGGAAGTGATATATTTACAAAAGAACACAAATGAGTTCACTAGCTAAATCGATTCAAAGTGGTCAACAAATACGACTAAGAATTACGAAACGTCATCAATTTACGCATGCTCAAATCAACTGTTTTACAGAGGTGTTGACCTAATCACAAAACCCTTGATCTTCGTTAAGACCTTGACAGAATCCACATATTTTTATTTCAGACTTTTGTTTTAAAAAATTTGATTTGGTTGCGTTTTTGCGGGGTTTTTCGTTGTCAACTTAATGGCCTTAGATGAGGAGTATTTATGTAATATACTGAAAAGTTATTCCATTATTATAATTTCATAAAGTTTGCAATGATTGGGAATGGAATTTTAAGTACCATCATGAACTATAATACTACTTGTGTTTTAAGTATTGTGCCAATATTTTTTATTTTTACCTAGCATGAAAAATAAAAAAGATAAGGCGAATCACCCTATGTATAATTACGGTAGAATATAAAGCTTTTATGACAGAAATTTACTTTTTTTTTTTTACTATTTTACGGTTTGTCGGCGTATCTGAGGCCATTTTGAACCGGTCAGCGATCGTACAGTTTTTAATCGTGCGGTCTACCGACTGGGGAGTGTGAAACGGCACCTTCATCCTACGAGATATCCGATCTCATCCGGCCTATCCGGCGTGAATAGGATGGTTTTTGATGTCGATTCATTTTACACTCTTCCTTAAGACAAGAGCACGCAGCATTTACTTTGAAAATGGTAAAAAATTTATTCAACATGGGACGCCATTTGTCAACGAAATACCACAGTACATAATAAATTAAATATCTAGTATGTTTGCTGACGATACCACACTAGTGGTTTTAGCACTGAGCTCAGAGGAATCTACCAACAAAATGTATTTAGCTATTAAGGACTACAGTGCTAAAAACAATCTCATTTTAAATACTGAAAATACTGTCCATATCAATTTTAGAACTTCAAAGTTAAAACCGGAAATTCACTTAAACAATACTTCGGATAGTGACATGAGTACAACATTTTTGGGATTGTACCTTAATGAATATCTCTCATGGAACAACCATATAAACTATATAAATAAATGGGGGATACTAAGCAATATCTCAGTTAAGAGACCTAGTAGATGTGTCTGCATTGGTTAACATCTACTGTTCAATAATATATTGTCATCTGTCTTATAATGTGATATTTTGGGGAAATGCTACAAAGAGCCAAAGAATTTTTACCTAATAAAACAGAACTATTTTTAAATGAGCAGCTGTAAGCCTAGAAAAGAAAATTTTTCTCTTTTCTTTCTTATATATATCTGCAAGACTTTGCTGTGTATAAAACAGAATTTAAGTGATTTTATTACCAATGCAGATTTTCATTCTTATAATACCCGAAACACAATCACTAGCATTGGTTTTAAGCATAATTTTAAAAAATCCTTCGTTTCTATATAGGTAAAAAATTATATAATAGACTATCATTGCGGGTTTAATTGGGGGTAATACCACGAGTGCTTCTAAACTGCTAAAAACGAGTTGACAAGTAATTTGTTTAACAAAAAGTACAAAGGTTTTTATCATCCGAGTACTTTTTGTTAAACAAATTGCCTTAAAACGAGTTTTCCAGATTTTTCCACAGGAAAAATTAGATGCTGGTAAGATTATTTCTCGAATTAAAAAAGAAAAAAACTAATAATTAAATGTACTGACAAAAATATCAAACAAAATTATCTCTTGTAAAGAAAACTACTGCGAAATTAATAAATAAATTTTCGTTTGACAACTTGACAAATTTTTTCCGGAAAAATTTTGACAATGTACATTCATGTATTTAGCAAAAGTACAAACAAATAAAATAATATATATATCTATCTAAGAACATGTCTCGAAGTAGAAGGTGGACACGTCTTCCATTTACATTAGATTTATACATTTTAGATTTTTTCTTGTATACTATGTTTCTATTCAATTCTATAATACTCAATGACAATGACACTAATGTAATTTTCTGTAGTAATATATTAAGGGATAGGGAAATTATCGAAAATCATTCCGAAGATTTTTTTCCGTGGAAATCGCTCGAGGGCTTGCCCGAGAGCGATTTCCTAATGGCAAAAAATCTGATGATTTTCTGATTATTTCCCAATCCCGAAATGTATTTTGAAGATTATTTACCAAATAAAAAACTAACGATTTCTGACGGGTGAGATTTTCACTTTTGACAAGGGTGATTTTCACCGGAGAGCGGGAGATTATCGCTGGGTTTCTGACGGGTGAGATTTTCACTTTTGACAAGGGTGATTTTCACCGGAGAGCGGGAGATTATCGCTGAATAATCAGGTGAAAATCAACCCGCTTTTATAATGGATGAGGTAAATAATCTTGTAAATAAACAGGGTATATGCCGATAGAAACACAAAGTTGCAGCATTTGAGACAAGAAACTAATCAAGAAACCGAAAGTTTAAACAACGACTACATTTCAAATGCTATTAACAAAGTAGAAGTTGATTATATAGATTGTATAGATAGAAATGGCGGTCACATCGAGCAATTGTAATTATTTTAGCTTGTAAATGTTTCTCCTAATAATTAAATTATTAAATTGTTTAATTAATCCATGGCTACCCCGATTTGAATATTAATTTTTAAAGAAAATTTTAATTTAAAATATTTTCTAAACGGCTTGTCAGAAAGGTATCAAACTATATATTTTTGAAATCAGTAAAAAATGCTCTTCCCAAATATCTATTAACATATAAGGGTGTTCCATTTGAAATAACAACTCGTACAAAAAAGTTTAAGTTCCAACAGTCTTTTGTTTTTCCTGATAATTTTTTTAAAAAGTTCAGACAAGATTCTACAACTTTATTCACCTTAGTTTTTTGATACCTCTATCAATAATGCCGTTAGCATATGGGTCAATATATTATACGGAATGACCCTGTACTTAGTTCGTGTTCGATAAAATAGCGATATGTATTTCCGTCAAGTCTTGGAGGAAGATTGATGCTAATGGTGAGCTTTTATTACAGCATGAGGATTATCTTCAGCCCATAGATGCTTGTTATGAAAATTTTGAATCGTATTGCGGGAAAAGCTGGCCTCGTTCGTAAAAAAAAATCAAGTTTAAGCACTGAGAATTTTCTTCTGCTTTTTAAAACATCCATTGGCAAGAATTAATTGGTTTGGGAAAATCATCAGGTAATAATACTTACAACCTTACCCTCTACAATTGCTGATCTTTTAAAATTCTTAAAACCGTTTGGTGATTTACGTGAAGTGTATTACCAATTTTTCTGGTACTTGACTCTGGATGATTGGTTATTTCCCTTAGCACAGCGCCCTCTAGCTCAGGAGTTCTCACTGTCCTAGGCTTTCCAGGAACATCGGCATATTTTGCAGAACTTCCCGTGTCTTGAGGGCGCTGATGAATATTTGAAAATGTTTTGGCACAAGAAAGTTGTCGACGAGGGTATTTATCCTTACAAATACGACGCGCTTCTACTGCATTGCCGTTAGCCAAGCCATGTGCAAAATGCATGTCTGCCATTTCCATATTTGTATATTTAGGTAATGCAAACAATGTAATTTCAAAATTCTTGTTGTTTTTAAGAAATTTCAGTTCAGAGTATTTAAAAAGTACTGTTAAATAAAAAACATTTAAGCGTTAAAGTTCATAGCCCTCTTAATTAATAAAATAATAATAATAATAATAATAATAATAATAATAATAATAATAATAATAATAATCTTTATTCAGATAATCAAATTTGTTCAATTCACAATAATAAAATTTATACTCTAACAATTTTATCTGAAAGGGCGAAGTTCATCTCTTGTTTGAAAAAAGACAAAATTAATTAATGTATTTGAGGATTGATGAGTGCTTCTAATTTTTTCGGAAGAAATTGAAAAAACGAGTTGACAAGTAATTTGTTTAACAAAAAGTACAAAGGTTTTTATCATCTGAGTACTTTTTGTTAAACAAATTGCCTTAAAACGAGTTTTCCAGATTTTTCCACAGGAAAAATTAGATGCTGGTAAGATTATTTCTCGAATTAAAAAAGAAAAAAACTAATAATTAAATGTACTGACAAAAATATTAAACAAAATAATCTCTTGTAAAGAAAACTACTGCGAAATTAATAAATAAATTTTCGTTTGACAACTTGTCAAATTTTTTCCGGAAAAATTTTGACAATGTACATTCATGTATTTAGCAAAAGTACAAACAAATAAAATATATATATATCTATCTAAGAACATGTCTCGAAGTAGAAGGTGGACACGTCTCATATTTACATTAGATTTATACATTTTAGATTTTTTCTTGTATAATAATATGTTTCTATTCAATTCTATAATACTCAATGACAATGACACTAATGTAATTTTCTTGTAAATAAAAACTTTAGAAATTGACGGTTCTATTACTCATTCACATTTTTACCGTTTACCTAGGTTAACTTTCAAGAGTAATAGTTTAAGATATGCGTGATTGATTTAACAGAATAATTTAGGACTTTTTCTTGTCTTACGTTAAATAGTTATTCATGATTTACCTCTTTAAGACAACCCAATATTATCAGAGAGGGATTTATGTAAACCAAATCATCCTGAACTTCTAAATAATTATATACACTGTTGTCTCAGCTATTGTAAAATAAGCCGTATGTTACGTTTCTAATGGTTTACTTAGCATAAATTATAAGGTATTTCTGTTGAGTTTGCCAAGTGTTCCTAATCTAAGAATATACAACTTTCAGACAATGTAAAATACACATAACTTAAGAGTATTGTGTTGCCTATTTGGAGAAGCGCCAGGATGGCGTTTAAAAATTTACTTGGGGTCGAGTTAATATAGCTGCTCTAAAAGCCACTTTGTCGCTGGGTTTGCTTGAAAGTATTTCTATTATTGTTACTTATTAAGATATTATGTTTTGTAATTTCTTTAACAGGACTTGTTATCAAGAAAATGTTTCGTTATACCTGTCGCCCCGTTTTATACTTCTTGATTGATGACAATTTTCCATCACATCAGCCATAACAAATCGTAATTTATTATACAGTGTGTTATCGGCTTCTCTTCGTATAATACATTTCCAGGACGTTGGATAGGCAGAAGAGGTGATATGGACTGGCCAGCGCGATCCCCGGCCTTAACCCCGCTCGACTTCTTTTTGTAGGGACACTTAAAGACCAAAGTCTACGTTAACCATCCAAATAACTTAGAATTTTTAAAAGTCAGAATTAATGCTGAAATTCGGGCCATTCCAGAGGACTTCCTTCTAACCGTTATAGCCTGGTTCAGGGATCGACTGGCGCTCTGCTTAGCAGAAAATGGTGGTCATTTTGAACACCTGATTCACTGAAAAGGTTTCACTTGTTTATTAATCGGATGTTAAGTTGTTCAATTGTCGAGGCTATTTATTTTGTTAATATAAAGTTTGTTACAATTTTAAATAAATATAAATTTGAAATTCAAAAAATTCAGAGTTTTCCCAGTAGAATCCAAATATGCAATCATATGCAGGGTGTTCCATTTAAAAAAAGTAGGTTGGTCTCTATGGCAACCAAACCAGAAATGGCAAAAAAAATTCATGCAGGTAGAAATGTGGGGAATAATGTACTGAACAACTTTCGTAAAGGTCACTTTTTCTTATACGAGGTAATTCACAAGTTACAGGAATTATGCGCGACTTTTTTGCCACTCTAGATATCTCTTAGATTATCAATGTTCCCAGTTGGTGTAGAGTAGTAGGTAAGGGATTTAATTCTGTCGACCTAGGCGCCCATAGGTGATTTGGTTCCACAGCGACTTTTATACCCTATCGAAAAATTCTCGAGTAATCAAGCTAAAATAAGCTGGAGGCCCGTCGTGATAAACCATAATTGATTTATAACCATGATCGGAACACCTTCAAGTAATATATGTACAGGGTAATTCCGTATATATTGACTCATATGCTACCGGCATCACTTATAGAGCTATCAATAAACTAAGGTAAATAAAGTTGTAGAATCTTATCTCAACTTAAAAAAAAAATTATCAGAGAAAACAAAAGACTGTTGAAACTTTAAAATTTTTGCACGAATTGTGCTATTTTAAATGGCACACCCTGTATATTAATAGATATTTGGGAAGAGAATTTTTACTGATTTCAAAAATATATAGTTTGATACCTTTCTGACAAGCCATTTTATTTGGAAGGCCGCAAGCAGTCTGTGCTCGTCGGGGATACCAGATCGACGGCTTTAGATATTAAATGCGGTGTTCCACAGGGTCTGTACTGGGGCCGCCACTCTTCCTCATTTATATTAATGATTTAGTACGTGTTAGAATATCGGGAAAATGTACCCTTTTTGCTGACGATACTTCCATCGTGTGGAGCGATGGATCGGTGATTCATCTGAGAGAGCGGATGGCTGTAGATCTGGTGGAGGTGAAACACTGGTGCGATGCAAACAGGTTGTGCTTTAACACGGAGAAGACTCATGCAATCGGTTTCAGATGTGATTTGGGGGAGATTCAGTTGGGCATGATACCTGTTCAGGGTGGACATGTGTGCAGGTTTCTTGGTGTCACTGTTGATGACAGCCTTCGTTTTGAGGATCATATGTATGGACTTGCCGGGAAGCTCTCTTCTGCATGCTTTGCGGTGAGGGCCGCCGCTAAAGAACTGGGTTCTGAGACGGCTCGCACTGTCTATTTTGCCCTATTCGAGTCACAACTTAGGTATGGGATTCCTTTTTGGGGTGCGGGTGCTCACTATCTAACTAATGCCTTATTTATTATTCAGAAAAGGGCAGTGCGTTTTATTGCGGGGATCAGTCAGAGAGAAGCATGTAGACCCTGCTCCCTCTCTCAAAGGATACTGACCCTTACCTCTTTGTTTATACTTGAGACAGCCACCCTTATCTATAAGAATCGTAGAGCATTTCTGGGCCCCACCCCCCACTATGAGACTCGCCGGGCTCTTGACCTTCCTCTTCCACTGCCCATTCCATCAAGGGCTTTCACCCAGAGATCTCTAATTTACCAAGGAAGAAAAATCTTTAACAACTTACCTTTGAATATTAGGACTGTTTCCTCGGTGCGGCTTTTTCGAAGGTCTCTTACAGCACTGCTGCTGGAGAGAGCATATTATTCTTTGGACGAATTTTTCGAGTGACGACTAGACAGTGCGCCTCCGGGTGTTTGGAGTATAGTTTTTCGGCTACCTTTATGTATTGCATCCTTACCTCTCGCTTATGATTAGGTACGCTTAATGATTATGCACATTATATATACACATTTTTGACTTGAAATTTGATTTCTAATAGTTTTCTATGTTTGTCATTAAGTTCTCTGTTCCCTTTTATGTTTTTTATTGTTTATTTACTTTGCTTTGTTGTTTAGTTTCTTTTACCTACTTTAGATTTTAATATTATTTGTATGTTTTTAATTCAAATGTATCTTTTTTAATATTTAAATCTTTATTAACAATGCTTTGTCACATAAAACTTTGTTTTTTTTTTGACAATAAAGTATTTTTGAAATTGAAAAATTGAAATTTAGAAAATATTTTAAATTAAAATTTTCTTTAAAAATTAATATTAAAATCGGGGTAGCCCATGGACGAATGAATTGTTTGCTTTTGACACGCAATATTGTTATTTAGTTTATTGTCATCATCCTAAAATGAAGTATACTGAGGAAGAAAAATGTGAATTTTTACGTATATTCTATAAAAATAATTCAAATTCATACAGGGCGAGGCAAGTATATCGGCAACTATATCCTAATTTGCCGCTTCCATCCAGAAATACATTTAAAAACATCGAGAGAGGATTTCGACTGCAAAAATCTATAAAGAGAAAACCAAAAGTAGATAGTAGATTTGGATAAAGAGTTAGATATTCTGTTGTTTTTTGAAGGTAGATATGGTAGTAAGTACCCGTTCTATTGAAGATGCTCATAATCATTTAGGCATATCACGGAAAAAAATACAGAAAACGCTTCGATCACATGCTTATCATCCTTACAAGATCTTACCTGTGCAAAAATTAGATGATGAGCATAGGCGTAAGCGTTTATTATACTGCCAAGAAATGCTTAGGAGGAAAAATGCGGCTCATAATTTAAAGAAAAAATATTATGGAGTGTGTGTGTGTGTATCTGAGTTTATTGGCACTGGTTTAAACCAACTGGCCAGCTTTGATTTTGGAGTGATGAAGCGACATTTACCACAGCAGGAGTTTTCAATAGGAGAATCATACACGTATGGGCTACAACTAATCCCAATATTATTGCAGAAATATAATTCCAAGGTAGGAAATGTTTACATAATATTTGGTGCGGTATAGCGGTATAGTTAAAAATAAAGTCATAGACCCTGTATTTTATGAAGGCTCCTTTAATGGACAAAGATATCTGGAATTTCTTAACAACGAAACAGAAGCTCGTTTAGAGGATTTGTCAATCAATGAGTACTGTCAGATGGTCTGGCATCAAGATGGAGCTCCGCCACATAACATAGTCCCTGTGACAGAGTATTTAAACAACCGCTATGACGATTCGTTAGGAAGACACGGCACCATTCAATGGCCACTCAACAGCCCAGATCTTACCCCATTAGATGCTTTCCTATGGGGTTATCTAAAAAACAGGGTATATGCCGATAGAAACACAAAGTTGCAGCATTTGAAACAAGAAACTAACCAAGAAACCGAAAGTTTAAACAACGACTACATTTCAAATGCTATTAACAAAGTAGAAGTTGATTATATAGATTGTATAGATAGAAATGGCGGTCACATCGAGCAACTGTAATTATTTTAGCTTGTAAATGTTTCTCCTAATAATTAAATTATTAAATTGTTTAATTAATCCATGGCTACCCCGATTTGAATATTAATTTTTAAAGAAAATTTTAATTTAAAATATTTTCTAAACGGCTTGTCAGAAAGGTATCAAACTATATATTTTTGAAATCAGTAAAAAATGCTCTTCTCAAATATCTATTAACATATAAGGGTGTTCCATTTGAAATAACATAACTCGTGCAAAAAATTTTAAGTTCCAACAGTCTTTTGTTTTTCCTGATAATTTTTTTAAAAAGTTCAGACAAGATTCTACAACTTTATTTACCTTAGTTTTTTGATACCTCTATCAATAATGCCGTAAGCATATGGGTCAATATATACGGAATGACCCTGTACTTAGTTCGTGTTCGATAAAATAGCGATATGTATTTCCGTCAAGTCTTGGAGGAAGATTGATGCTAATGGTGAGCTTCTATTACAGCATGAGGATTATCTTCAGCCCATAGATGCTTGTTATGAAAATTTTGAATCGTATTGCGGGAAAAGCTGGCCTCGTTCGTAAAAAAAATCAAGTTTAAGCACTGAGAATTTTCTTCTGCTTTTTAAAACATACATTAACAAGAATTAATTCGTTTGGGAAAATCATCAGGTAATAATACTTACAACCTTACCCTCTACAATTGCTGATCTTTTAAAATTCTTAAAACCGTTTGGTGACTTACGTGAAGTGTATTACCAATTTTTCTGGTACTTGACTCTGGATGATTGGTTATTTCCCTTAGCACAGCGCCCTCTAGCTCAGGAGTTCTCACTGTCCTAGGCTTTCCAGGAATATCGGCATATTTTGCAGAACTTCCCGTGTCTTGAGGGCGCTGATGAATATTTGAAAATGTTTTGGCACAAGAAAGTTGTCGACGAGGGTATTTATCCTTATAAATACGACGCGCTTCTACTGCATTGCCGTTAGCCAAGCCATGTGCAAAATGCATGTCTGCCATTTCCATATTTGTATATTTAGGTAATGCAAACAATGTAATTTCAAAATTTTTGTTGTTTTTAGGAATTTCAGTTCAGAGTATTTAAAAAGTACTGTTAAATAAAAAACATTTAAGCGTTAAAGTTCATAGCCCTCTTAATTAATAAAAGACAAAATTAATTAATGCATTTGAGGATTGAACAAAGGATAGAAAATGCAAATAAGTCCTAGCAGTACTTTAAAAATTTAAGAAAAAGTAAATACTAGAAATCGTGGAGCAGCATGCAACAAAACATAATGTTATTCTTTTTTCAAAAACAGCTCATCCTATCAAAAAAAGAGAAGATACATTTCATATGTGTTTCTAGTTGCCAGTATCTAAAAAGTTCTAAAATGAAAAAAATGCAGTAGCGTAACAACGATTCCCTATAACAACACAACATGCTTACCCTCTACGACCACGGCAAAATCAAAAAGTTTTAAATTGTTCGAAAGTGTATCGCTTTAGTCACTTTTTGGTCTTAGAAAATTTCAAAAAATTAATATTTGAAGGTATTTAAATTATTATCAAAAATATTTTTTTAAAGAATTTTAACACCCTGTATCTGAAAGTTGGGGCATTTTCGGGCATATGTTAATAAAAACTTTTTTCTTACAATGCCCTAGGGAACCACCCCCTAAAATGCTTGAACGTACCGGATGATCTGTTATATTTTGACCACCCACCTATCTCATTTATTTGAAGAAATATCAAAAAACTATAAGAAACAAAGTTGTAGGGCCTTTAATAAATTTTTAGGAAATAATATAAGAAGAAACAAATGAACATCAAAAATGGCAAATATTTTACAATTCCATGTTTTTTTAAATGGAACACCCTATATATTATACGCTCTTCTGATGGGAAATTTTATTCTGATTTCAAATGTATACGGTTTATATAGTCTATCTTAAAGGGTTGTGTTAATAATTACAATTTTAATAAATAACATTAGTAGGCGTGGACAAAATAATAATAATGGCGTACTGAATGGGCGGCAATTGTTATTACGTATTTGCTTGTCTACTAGATATAAGTTGTCTGCAGGCAAAATATTCTTGTTAAAAATAGTACCTATAAGTGATACTACAAAAATATAGAAAAAAAAATAAATAAAATTTAATATGAATATCAACAAAAGACAAAAACAGAAAAATGTATATACCTATTAGAAAAACAAATTTTTGATACTACTAGTGGATGATAAACCCATATTTAAAATTTTTTTGTGTAAAACAATGTATTACCTAATAAAAGCAACAAAATATCAATCCATTTATAATAAATGCTCGAAATGACACCCGTTTGCATCAATACATTTTTGATACCCCGTCTTTAATTTATTAATTGCCGCAGTTATCCAATCAGGATGGTTAGTATTAATATTATTTATTTTGTTGATCACTCGTGCTTGAATTTCTAATATATTATCGCTGTTTTTAAAATATATTTTATTTTTTATAGTTCCCCAAAGAAACGTGTGATGTTAAATCAGGACTGTTAGGCGGCCAGGATATAACACCATATTTCCCAATCCAAACTTCGAAATTGGCATTTAACCGTTCAGTAACCTAGGCAACGAGATGCGGAGGTGCACCATCCTGTTGTCAAATTATGGAGTTAGCCACGTTTAAAGGTAACTCATCTACACGATTTTCTATACAGCATTTAAAAGTTCCATATATCTTGCTCCTGTCAGAATCATCTCAAGAAATATTGGACCAATAATCTTGTCACTTAATATACAGCACCATACATGTAAGGAACGCCTTCCAGATCTTTTTGTTTCCAGGATTTTGTGTGGATTAACATCAGCCCAAAAATGCAAATGTTTTCTATTGGGTGATCCCGAAGTGCAAAAGGTGGATTCATCAGTCCATAAAATGTTTGAAAATAACTCCCAATCTTGTTATGGTCTGGCTAAAATATCCCTACAATCCCTACAGACATTAAGTTTTGTTTCTTTATCGATTTCACTTAACTTTTGGTGTTTATGGAATTTATATGGATGCATGTTATATTTTTTTAAAGTTTTAAAGACTTTCCAATATGATTTGTCTAAATCCGCCGTGGCTTCCCATATTTATAGAATTCAGTGGATTTTCTAGAAACATTGAAATCTGAGTTACACAATCAACTAGTAACAACTAACGATTTTATGTTACCTTGAAAATACTTATTTTTTTTCTTTTTAATGATTTTGTGGTGTGCACCAAATTGTATATATGTATTTCTAAAAGTATTTAGACTTGATATTATATTTAGATTCTCACCATATAAATTAAGGCGCCCCAACCTTGTATTTATTTTTATTATTTTTTAAGTAAATCTCAAATATTTTAAACTTTTCTTTTTCCGAATACCCATATTTGTGAAGAAATGTAAATGATTTGAAAGATGCGTAAAATAAAAACAATTGCAGCATATTCAATAGGCCATTATTATTTTGTCTAGGCCTACTTATGTTATTTATTAAAATTGTAATTATTAACACAACATTTTTAAATACACCATACAAACCATATATATTTAAAACCGGAATAAAATTTTCCACCAGAAGAGCGTATAATATACAGCGTGTTTAAGAAAACATTACATTGTAAAATATTTGCCATTTTTGATATTCATTCGTTTCGTCTTATATCGTTTCCTAAAAATTCATGACAGATCCTACAACTTTAATGCTTTTAGAAGCTGAAAGTTTTTTTGATATCTCTTTATATGAGTGAGTTAGGTGGGTGGTCAAAATATAACAGATCACCCGGTACCTAAGGACCATCCTGTATATTACGCAATCTCCTTCTAAAAAACCTTGGTTTTACGACAAGCTTCTAATGCAGAATGAGAATAGTGCACCGTAGAACTCCAAAACATATCCATAAAATCGAAATAAAAACTCTATTTAATATACAGGGTGTTAAAGTTAAAAAAAATCGGTTTTTTATAATTTTTTTAAATATCCTTCACCCGATTTTATTGAAATCTGGTACCGTTATGCATAATGATAAGGCGCTTAATTAACCCTAACTAGATTAAATTTATTAAGTCCATTGGCGTCCCGGGAAGCACCTTAACGATTATTATTGACAACAAAATGTACGCCACTGACTTTCTATTTTTGATATTTTTTTCGAATTGAACAACTAATAATACAACTTTTTTATTCCCTGAACCGTTTTCGTATCTCGCTTCGTTTTCGAGAGAAGAAATAAGAACCACTTTATTGCATATACATATGCGTACATATTATGTTAATAGGAACTTTTTTTCTTAAAATGTCCTATGGAACCACCCCCTAAAATACTTGAACGTACTTAAGCACCACCTTGTATATTATTATTTTTCTAAAGATTTCATACAATTCCACATTTTCATACTTCTGACATGGAATAGGTTATGTTGTTAAGGTAACTATTTTCTCTAACACTGTTTTAGAAACAACATATGAACTAAAACATATAAATAAAAATAATATAAATATAAAACATAACTAAGAAAGTGTTATAGAATGACTTCATTCTAACACACTAGTACAGAATGGAATCATTCTGTATCACCTAGTCAAAGCCAACTAGATTTTCAATTTGGCCATTTAAATTGCATGGGGAAACCAAATTATTTTGAAGATCATGATAGCCTTGGTTTACTCATTTTACGCTGTCAGGTTATTTTTTTTTTTTTTATTTTACTATTTTTACGGTTTGTCGGCGTGTCTGAGGCCATCTTGAACCGGTCATCGACCGTACGGTTTTTAATCGTGCGGTCTACCGACTGGGGAGTGTGAAACAGCACCTTTATCCTACGAGATATCCGAAATCATCCGGCCTGTCCGGCGTGAATAGGATGGTTTTGATGTCGATTCATTTTAGACTCTTCCCTAAGACAAGAACAAGCGGTGCTTCCCAAGCGGTTACCCGTCCAAGTACTAACCGCGCTCGACACCGCTTAACTTCGGTGATCTGACGGGAACCATTTTAAATCTCTTTATTGCTTATTTCCCCTTATAAATAAATCTTTAGCAACTAACTTAGCCTAGCCTAACCGAGAACCGGTGCTTTATGTGTCGCTAGGCCCTTGCCCCCGCTGTCAGGTTATAAATTCGACTTTGACGGCGCTTGATTATTCAAGGTAGGTTAGTTTTATTTCAAAATATTGATTTTATAACATAATAAATTATATTTTCTCCAATAGTGTTAGAGAAAGTATAGTCTATAACTCATACGGAATGGCATTTTCGCCCTCGCGAAACCGTAGACCTCACCTACGGCTCGGCCTACAAACTTTTCGCTCGTGCGAAATTTATCCATTCCATACTTGTTATAGAATATACTATATTAAAGCCGTACAATGATAATTAGCTTCGGCAAACAATGAATACCTCTATTTTCTATCCAACATATAAGCTCAAAATATAAAAACGGTGATCTTTACTTTAGGCCTGTTAATCCAAGACACGAGCTATATCGACACCAATAAATCAATAACCATGAATTTATGTATGTAATAAAGTTATAACCGAGATAGTATAGCCTTTTATGACATTTTATCACCTAACAAAGCCGTCAGGTTTATCTTTATTAAATA
Source organism: Polydrusus tereticollis (assembly GCA_963920685.1). Classification (NCBI taxonomy): domain Eukaryota; kingdom Metazoa; phylum Arthropoda; class Insecta; order Coleoptera; family Curculionidae; genus Polydrusus; species Polydrusus tereticollis. Next base: position 95,540,540 of record OY987328.1, on the reverse strand, counting down.
AAAATTATCCCCTTAGGATTTCCTTGGTCTGTAATTGCTGACATTCGTTTCAGACACAAAAACTTTTCGAACTAGGCATTTCACCCTTTTCTTGAAATTGTAATTCGTTGATCGTTAATTCACCCTTGTTGGGCATTCACTTGTTTTAAGGATACCCTGGGGTAAATGAATTCTCTAAGATGTTTTTTGCCTAATTGTTTTGCCAGTAAACTTTTCAAGTAGGTATATAATTTGCTGTAAATGGAACGTTGTTTATTCGGTAACAATTTTTATTTCCAATTTAGCAACCGAAATTAAAGTATTTGACTTGACATCTATGATGTTGTATTTCGTGTGATTAATTTCAGTTAATTAATTATTTAATTAAGTCAGGTGTCTAGCTATAAGCATTACTGTTAATGAATAATTATTACTAATATAACATGTATTTTTTATTGACGTAATATTAATATGTAATCGATTATTAATTAATAAAGGTAAAATTTTAGTCTATTACAGAGCGGAGAAAACATCACACTTTTGTGTTGTGAGAAAAGATCATATCCGTGGAACCGGTGGAGAGCGGGCTACCACCGCCATCTGGCGACCCGGGTAAACCAATTAGCGCTCAGTGACACACTATGTCGCCTTGGCAATGGTGGCCATAGTTTTTCCTTGCCAATAAGAAATAAGCACAAGTATTGAGATGAAATAGTAACCCGGCGGTGAGTCGGCGTTTTATCAAAGGAACTTATTTGCATATTATACTATCAGAAAAGAGATTCTGACTCAAAGGTAGAGTTCTTTGTTGTTTTTGCAGATTAAACCGAGCTTTGAATATTGTTAAGGTTTTATTTTAAGTAGCCAGACGTTTCTACATTGTAGGAAATGTTAAATTTAATATTTAGAATTGATTTGTTTTTACAGGCGTTTCTCAAACAATTAGAAAACAATACAATTTTGTGCGCGAGCCCACCTTACAAGGACTTTCAAAAAAATCTAATATAATTTTAATGTAAAATTAATGTGGGAGCTAAATCATTCAAGCACAGGCTGATAACACTCATTGCAATTTTTGGGGTACCCTTTCCGGTACGATCACGTACTTACCACCGTGGCTTGTGTCAGAAATGCGGGATTCAAAGTGTTTTGCGTGACCACCAGTGTCGCTACTTTGCGTCCATATTTGGCGCAAGAGTGCAATAGTACCAATTGCTTTAGGGCTTTACTAAATTTAAAAACGGCATCTACTACCTTCCAATATTAAAAGGCATTTAATATAAATGCCCCGAAATTAAATATTCCCTTCATACAATTATTTTTTATTTTATTGGCCTGTACTATTAAAACTATGGCAAGGAAGAAGCAAAGGCTAGCCTGCCCTGTAATCCTATGATGGTTTCGTTTTAGTTAGTACCAATATTTATCTCTCTCTAACATATATTTAACTTAACACGAAAAAAACATGACAGATATACTTATGTGATTTACCTACCTATTTTCTTTGTTTTGTTTATGTTTTGAATTGGATTTTAATAATTTGTGGCGTGAAATCCTAGTAACTCTTTGTTTTTATTTATAGGCGATGGGAATGTGCTGACATGAAATGTCCGCCACCATATTGCAGGTTTACTCGCTGAAAATACTTTAGTTCGATCGGTCGTTTCGGTTGACATTTGCTACCGAAATTATAAAGAACCGCGTTTTATAATCTGACCAGATTTCAGGAACTCAAAGGCAAAGGAACGATTCCTGAATTTAACGAATGCTCACTGTATGCTATAATTTAGGTAGTCACTGTCACATTATTTGATCGCACTGAATGGTAAACACGTTTTCTAAAAATCAATTTCATAAATACGAATGAATTAGTCAACGTCGCAACTAATAAAGAAATCAAAGTGCAAATCGGGATCGCTGTATCAAAAAAATTTTAACTGACTTCTATAGTATAATAATAGCTAAATGATTTTGACTGGTTCAACGAATCGCGCGACCGCGCGCCGATTGGTTTAAAGATGATAGCGACTTCAGCGCGAGGGAAGCAAACAGTAGTAGCGTCACTAGCGTCCAAGACTCGAGGCGAGAAGCTTTTTCACGCGGGTAGCGGGACTCACTGGTTTTTCTGACACAAAAGGTTTTCTTTTGGCCAAAAAGGGTTATTAAGTCGCTTGTATTTGGATATGCAACGAGCTTGCGTATCATAATTCTTTCTTAAAGGGCCTTTTTACGAGAACTGCAGTTTCCCGACGGCAGTAATTAGGCATTCTGGCATCTTAGTCTAAGAAAGATGTTGTAGTATACTTCTCAGAAAAAATAATGGAAAAGTGTGTTAATTGTACATTCCAACATAAACAAGGGATTGTTTTGTCCCGCATAAAAGTAAAATAGACGTTTTCGTTCAGTTCTAAGTTATACATAAAACAAAGGAGTGTTGATTCGATTGTTTAAGCTGAATATATGGAACTTAATCCCAAGGGCATTTAAATTGACCTTAGTGGCAAGGTGTCTTACGTGTCAATATTAACATAAGTTGTTACTGGGAAAATAATACAAGGTTAAATTGATGTAAACACCAAAATGTAGCCAAATCGTGGAATAAATGAAACATGTTAAAGCATAATGTGTTTTATTAAATTAGGCAATATTTCATAAACCATCCGTCTACTGTCGGAAATATAGGTAATGTAAAGGCAGGTCAGAACACCTCGGCCCATCACGCACCTATTTTTAAAACAAAAATTATATCCTTAAAAATATCAGTCTGAGTGAGTCTCCAAGCATACAAGAACGTAATAATATGACGAGCATATAAATGTAAATTTTAAAATGTCGCCGTTCGTGTTGGCGTTAAACTATTTTGTTCATTGTTTAAATATTTGTCGGCAATCATTATCGTGTAAGCTAAATTTAAACAGTTTTGATGCCGACACAGGAACACAGTTTTGGAGCATGCAATATTATAAAAGAAAATATAATTAACTATAGTTAGTATATCCTAAAATACACAGTATATACTTTTTAAGAGTTGTTAATAAAATTTAATGGTAACTTCTGAAAATAAAATTAGCAAAACAATAAATTTGTATACTGCAACATATTTTTATTTACTTACACCAACGTAAAAATTAGGGAAGTTCCAGCAGCAGGTAGATCTATACTTTCGTCACAAATATACTAATTCGTAAAACGTGCTTTCTAATAGTGCAAAATTAAAAAACATATAAAATCTAAAAATTTTAGTTAATAAATCTAAAATTAGCCCTACCATTCTCCCAACCGTTTCTAGTTGAACCAAATTTCTATATGGCGTTAATATAACAAGGGAGATACTAATAAAGAAACAATGATAAACAATCTGGAACATATTGTATACTTTGATTTAAATATGAATGCCGGTTTTAACATTTAATAAAAACTATTAATAATAATAAATACAGCATTGGCAAACCGTTTCTACAATTGCTCAACGGGAAGAAAAGAAAACGTAATGCACTATAAGTTAAATTAACTTTGGGTAATTTTTTGTATCGGATGAAATTTTAGCTATACATACAGGATGGCAATTTGAAAACGAAACAAAGCCAATTTTGGGCAACTTAGGTTTAAAAAAAAAACGCTCGGACCCATCGACTTTTGATTAAAGGGGGAAACATTTTTTTGGCATTTTCGCCCCATGACAGTCAAACCCCTAGCAAGGGCGACAACTACTCCCAAAATTTTAAATGGAATGGGGGTCGAGTGACACTTTGATTTAAAGGTATTTTTATGTAGAGTATAACCGCAGAGTTTAACGTTGCTTCTATCTACCTAGCCTGTACAGTGGCTTACCAAAAGTCCAAAAACAAGGTGTTTTTATCTTTTTTATTACAAAAAAAATTCTTACAAGTCAGTCCAGTAAATCCTGGAAATGTTGCCCCTGGGCCTCCATGCAATAGTACAGTTTTGTTCACAACGCTCTGGTATATTTTGAAGCATTTGTGGGGTGATTTGACGACATTCATCAATTATCCGTGGTTGTAGGTGTTTTAAAGATGTTGTCTGGGTGGCATAACTCTTAGTTTTTTAGTGGCCCCATAAAAAAAAATCTAATGGGCTTAGATCCGGAGAACGTGGGAGCCACTCAATACTACCCTCTCCTTCCAATCCATTGTCCTGAAAACGTTTGGTCCAAATAGTGACGATTAGTGAGCGCACCGTCTTGCTGGAATATTAAGTTATTTTCCATGTACTGATCGTCATTCTCAATCATTTCTACTAACGCTGGATAAAAGATGTTTTGTAATAATCCCAGATACATTTCGCCTATTAAATTGCCAGGTCAAAAAACGAGGCCTATTATACGTTTACCAAAAATGCTAGCCCAAACATTCAGTTTTTCCGGATGTTGCGTATATGCACCTCAAGAAATATTCTGGGATTTGAATTAGGCCAATAACGACAGTTGTGACGATTCATCGTACCGTTTAGGAAAAAAGAGCATTCGTCAGAAAAACATACGTCAAAAAGTAAGCTCTGATCATTTATTGCCCGCTCACTCATATCATATCGTATGAATGCTGCTTCTTTTAACACCAGCTTTCTTGTACTCAGTGTGGGATATTGAATAACATACCCTGCAAATCATCACCTCTGTAGCTTCATTTACTACTGGATTTTTCACTTTACGTTTTTTGTTAGCTACTGACCCCGTCTCCCGAAATTTTTGCACCAATTCCAAAATGTACTTTCGATGGACTTGTCGATTTTGATGTTATTATTTTTATGTGGTTAAACACTTGGGCAGTGCTATTAGCACATTCATTATTCCCAAAAAATAATGAAATTATTTGTACCCTTTTAGCAATTGAGTAGACCGGCCATTATCACTTTTATGCCGATCTTAGAGTAAAACGGCTTACATGTCCCTATCTTAGTTTCTTATTATCTTTCTAAAAGTGTCACTTCCGGTTAAACCGGATGTAACTTAAATGCCGGAAATACAGTACTTCCGGTTTAACCAGAAGTTAAAGTTCTTGGGAAGATAATGGAAAAGTAAAATAGGGACATGTAAGCCATTTTACTCTAAGATGTACCGTTAGAAAGCTAGAAGCTGTCAAAGTTCAGAAATGTAATTTTTCAAAAGTCGATATCTCGGAAATTATTAGGTTTAGACTTATAATGCACTTACTTATTAAAAAATAATTGATGTTTCGCGAAAAATTAAAAAAATATTCTAAGATATAGGGTGTTCCATCTAAAAAAAGTAACTTTGCTTCTCTACGGTTTTCTGACTAATGCTCTATACTTATTTTTTTTTAAATTCTAATAGACCTTAAAAAGCCCTAAAATTTTTGTCTAAAGTATTTTTTGCTAACTGTTTTACTTTAGGAAATAATCGACCGTTTCCATACATACCAACGACCCTGTATATGATTTAGGTCTTTATAAATGATAATAAATAAATAATTAAATTGAAAATGTTACTCGATAAGGCTGGATATTTATCAAAGTTATTTAAATTACAAGATTGTAAGCTTATAATATACCTATTTTCATTACACGGTAAAGCAACCCTACTACTACATTCTCGCCTTGTTTTTTAAACTTTAGTAAAATGGTGACATGTATTTTAACAAAACGTAATTTTAGCCTAAACATTTTAACATATAGTCTTGACAGATAGATATTCTTTTGTTTATTTTAATGGCTTCATGACCTATACTACCCTAATTTTCAAAATTTATCGATTTGTGCGTTTATTGTTAATAGTAACTATCAACTATTATATATTTTTGAAAAACCTAAAAATAGCCTAAACAAATAAAAGAAAAATATATAGGGTGTCACATTTAAAATATCATATGTTTGCTTGGAATCTCGAAAAGTAAGACTCACAGAAAAAAAGTAACGCCATTCAAGTCTGCTTAAAGAAGCTTCTTAGAAACAATTTTCAATTTTTTGAAGTCAAAGGATAACCGAAATACAGGGAGCGGTCAAAAGCAAACACCCTGTAGCTTAAAAACTAAGAAACCTAGGATAATTATCTTTGTGGCATCTTTTGTTTCACGACATATTTACTAGTTACCGAGATACCCTGCAATTACATCGACAAATGGACACCCTGTACATTTAGTTAAATGCTCTAACCTTATTTATGAATCTTTTTTAATGAGTAAATATATTATTATGTGTTTTGTATCCAAGTCAAATATGTACAATTCATAACATTAAGTCATGAAAAGTGGGAAGCAATGTGAATGCATATTTATGAAACGTCAACTGTATTACAAGTATGTAGTTCTATTTTTACGCCTACGGCAGTAAAGAGGAGTACATGACAATTTTTCATTTCAGGAAATACCATTTAGTAAATGCTTGATATAAAATTTTTCCTCCGATTTTCATTTATAAAAATACCTCGCAGAATTTCAAAGGTAATATTTCCACAGTAACGAGCGATTTTGCTGTACTTCTGTGAAGTGGTTGCGAAGAGAACTGTTACGTAACAACTTTCAGTATAGTTTCATACATATTTCAATATCTTGTTATATTGGTATTTTATTTTATATAATATTATTACGTTCTAGGTTAGGTGTACGATTAAGGGCAACTACAGTCGAGCAGTCAAAACCAAGTTATTTAATTTGAATTAACGCTTAAGTTCAGAGTACTCCATTGTTTATTTTTCTATTAGTATACAGGGTGTCTTTAAGGCACTTACTGCTAAGTCTAAAATAATATGACGCTCTTACCTATTGATATGTTTAGTCGTAATTTTTTCGATAACTGTTGAGTTTAGGTGTAGGACATGGTACATGAAACATACTTAGAATTCGATGATGTTTTATTTAAAAAATTGAAGTTGATGGTCGTAACCCTTTTTTGGGTTACCCTGTAATGTACAGGGTGGCCAACTAAGAATGCGAGGTACTGTATCTGGGAAACTATCCATCGTAGAGGCTTGCGGCATAAAAAATTATCATAAAAGTTAGGTATTCGTTTAAACTTTTTTTAATTACTTTTAGAATGCACCCATATCATGTCGTTTTGCATCAGGCGTGTTTCAGACTCAACTTACGACCAGAGAAGATTTGAAAAATCGGATTCGTAATGCAATACGTAACATACCGAGAGCCGAAATTGAAAGTGCAGTTGTGTCTACCCATGAGAGGCTTCAGCAATGCATAGAACGTGATGGTCAGCATTTCGAGCATTTGCGGGGGCATTAAAAATCTTCCTTTTATAAATCGGTCCTTATTAGGGCCACAACTTACATAATAGAAAGAATTCCAGAAAAATATAGTTACAATAAAATGAAAATTTAAGGGATTTTCGTATAAAATTTTCTATTTCCGATATCTTGGGTTAGGAATAAGATATCGAGGTGCGGTTTTGGCGAGCTAGTTTAGGCATCATTTAGCTACTTTTTCATGAAAAGAAAATCATACCAATGCATTTTATTTTGTTGAGAAAATTAACCATTTATGTTGGAATGTCGAAAAAAGCCCTCTAGCGGCGACATGTAAAACTTACAAAACTTCAAATGTAATGATGTTTGTAGCCCAATAACAGCTCCTTTTAACGAGCCCAAGTTTGTTCAAATCGGCTTAACCGTTTTCAAGATACAGGATGTTATTTACGCAAGCGTTTGAATACCCCCCACCACTTTATTTTTAGAGATACTGCAAAAAGTGTCAAACAAAAAAGGTTCAGATTATCCTCGACTGTAAAGATCAGGATTTTTTTTATTAGGTCAATATAGCGGAATTTACAGAAACATCACTTTTTTAGATTCAAGATTGCAGTTACGCCCCCTAGCGGCCATTTTAGAAACTTGAAAATATTTTCCGGGTTTTTCTCTTGGCCGTTTTAGTGATAATTTTTTTTGCCGCAAGCCTCTACGATGGATAGTTTCCCAGATACAGTACCTCGCATTATTAGTTGGCCACCCTGTACATGAATTTACCATAAAAAAACCATATTAGGAAATAATAGATGATTTATGCAAGGCAATGGTAGCATTAAACATACCAGTAAAAAAATTGAATAACATAAATTTAAAATCCTTTGTTTTTAAGTGTTGCATATTTAATATTCTTGACGAATCTACCTTAAGGAAAAGTGTTGATTCTGCATATAACGCAACTATGCTTGAAACAAAAGAGCTAATTTGGGACAAACATTTGTGGTTAATGAAACAACGGATTCTTGTGGCAGATATATGGCGCATCTTTTAATCGGTGTGACGGAGGAAGAAAAATCGGGGATTTCATATTTAATATCATCAAGACAGCTTGACGAGGCAAACAACCTAACCATTGCCCGATTTATACAAGAGACTCTTACAAAGTTTTTTTACCCAATGTATTTTCTCCTGAAAATTTTTTAATTTTGTTGTCAGATGCTGCGTCCTATATGCTTAAAGCAGGAGAGGATTAAAATTATTTCTACGGAAACTTAGTTCATGTAACTTATTTAGCACACGGAATTATAAAAGTCAATGACTTAAATAGTAATGTAACAAAAGCATTTCTTAAGGCTCCCTTAAAGATTCAGTTATGTGGGGAGAAGCTTCTATGTATTTAGTTAACACCCCAGCCTGTTACAACGCGATAGGGATAGGGAACATGGCTTGAAGCGCTAATTTTTTACGCCAATCATTACGATACGCTAATAGAAAGCATTTGAGACTTAACTGATTCTTCCCAAGCTGTTTTAACGTCACAAAAACTTTTTAAAAGTAAGGACTTGCAACAACAACTTCTTTTTATTAAAATTAATTACAGTTTGGTATCGACAGCGAGGGGTCAACCACCCCTCTAAAAACGTACATTGATTGTCACTTTAGGGAATCACTGTCTATGATTCCCAGGGAATACCAAGTGACTTCCAAATATTACAACTGATTCCCAGAAATTGCCAACTGATTCCCAACTGGTTATGTAGTAATTTATCAGTTGTTTTTGCTATTTAATGTTTTGGGTGACCAGATCAGGAATACGAGCCGATTGAGATCGAAAAATTTATAAGAAATTTCTAAAAAAATATTGTTATGAAGTCCTTCCTTTTTATTAAAAATTCACAAAGACCTTTATTTGCCATTTCAATAGGGGTATTTGACTAATTAAAAAAATGTTCGTGATTTTACTTATTATCCAATTATCGTATCGGGTGGTTCTCATTCCAACTGAGCGATTACTGTAAGTGAGAGTAAGAACCACCCAGTATGTTGTGGCGCTACCGGAGCGCTACATTCTGATGAACGCGAACATTGATAAATACAAAATTATTTGATTTTAAAATTCAGCGCCAATCAGAGATCAGGTTAGTTTAGGTTAGTTTCAACAAGATTAAACAAGTTATGAAAGTTACGAACTAACCTAAGCTATTGTCTTTCAAAAAATATGAGTTGAAGGAAGAAGAAGAATGAGTTGTGGAATATGTACCAGTTTAAAGACATACTATCAGTACTTTCTGCACCTACACAATAATTCAATGTTGCTGTGAATGTTATTTCTGCCATGTCTAAATTTTCTTGGCTGATAAGCTTTGCGAATAATAACTAAATTTCATCAACAAAATAGCAGAATCGAACGCTCCAGTACCTCTACTTCATATCAGACATGGTTCTCGCTCCCACTTACAGTAATCGCTCAGTTAGTAGGAATAGAGACCACCGGATTTGAAGTAGCCCTACTCGAGATCGATTCTAAGGTGATTCTCATGGATTCCTACGTGACTCCCATGGATTCCTAGGTGATTCCCATGGACTCCTAGGTGATTATCAAATGTTGGAAATGACCTCCATCAACAGTCTGGCAGTACCTGAGACGATCCTAAAATTCTTGCAGGACGTTATTAACGACGTAAGGTTCTATCAATCTTATTTCGCTTCTTATTCTGTTGTATAAATCTTTAAGATTGCTTGATCGGTTAAAATATACCTTAGACTTAAGATAACCCTTCAAAAAAAATCTAAAGGGGTTAAATCTAGAGATTCAATTAAACCTCGTCGGTCATCGTTCGGGAAAAAACTATAATAAGGTGCTCACGCACACGGCTGGTGTAATGGACCGGAGCGCCGTCTTGCTGATACCATTAAAAATTGTTCAGTGCATCAGGATTGTAAGTTAGGGTATAATGTGGAAAGGCAAAATAAAAAATTGACGGGTGCAAGCGTTTTCTTTTTTTTAAAAAAAACACATGAATTTTAAACGAATTTGTTCCAACCTTTAAGTTTTCGCTGTATATTAACAGATAAAACGAAATCACTTTTGAAATTTTGAAAAACATTTAGTTGTAAACTCGCTTAATAATGTCAAGAGTAAATAGACAATACTTTCTTATTTAATAACATTTATTCCTCTCTTCTTGTAGTACAATTTTATGGCCTTCATACTTAGGTATTTAGATATTACTTAAAGTAGTAGTAGTTAGGTACATTTCTGGCTTATATCTCTTTTATAACATTTAATAAAATTATAAACCTTCAAAAATAGTTTTAATGCAATAATTACTATAAAATTAATCCATATACCGAACCTAAATAATTTGCATGTTTGAAGCATATTCTTGCATATTTTAAGCATTTCCTTGCATTTTTTCTAAATAGGGTACATTTAAATTTGCATTTTTTAAACATGTTTCGTGTATATTTTCCGCCTTCTATTAATAAGAATTACACATTAAATAACCGTGTAATAGCTAAATGTATAGAGTTTGGGGATACGTAAATAAATATAGAAAAAATAGCAATTAGTTTTAAGCCGCAGTAAACAGAAATGACAAAATGAAAAGGAAAGCCTATTAATGGACAGTTATGTAAACGCGATAAGCGTTAAAGCTAAAAATAGCTCTGGCTAGGGAAATTATGCATGTGGGTCGTATAATAACTTGAATGCAGTTTTTATGCCGCATGCAATAAATTGTACTGCTTAATTAAAATTTTATTCAATTTAGCTTTGTCGCTTATCTGATCGTCGGTTGGAGTTAAAAACGTATTTCACAAAGAGAAATGTCCTAGAGACAAATAATAACAAGAAATGAAAAAGTTAGCAGGAATAAAAACGTATTCTAGTTCAAATGAATCCACTTTTTCAGAAGAAAGACTAGTCCGTAAAGATATGTAACAATACATATAATAGGGGTTCTCATGTCTTGCGCTCCCTGAACTTTCGACTGTCATAGTTGAGTAACATTACGCTCACATGGGTAAAACTCACATGGGCGACTTTACAACAAAAAAACCATTACAAAACCTAGTTTGAATAGTTAGGGCCACCAATCCACCAGAGGGCTCTACGAACGATCACTACCATGTGCTCTTTTCCGACACATCAGACTTACATTTTAGTCTGTCGACTATATCTCTTTCATAATATTAATCTTTAAAAAGGGACAGACCTTGTCAAAAATACAATATGTAGTACGCCAACCCACTCGAGGATTTTATTATCCGTTTTTTGGATAATTAAAGAAGAAGAAAAGTTCTGTCAATTGTTTGAAATGTGAACCCCCGAACAAATTGTTGGTAAGGACTTTTTTTTTAACTTTTACATCATAATTTACCGTTTTAAGTCTTTATTTTAATCCTTTACAAGCCGTTTTACAACATTTGAATAATTTTTGGATGGTTACGCGACGTTATATCACAGGTATGTAACCTAAATATAAAATTTACGGTTTAAAGGTTAGGTTTTCTGGATTTTGAAATTTAAATTCGGTCCTTTCTAATATTTTTAGCATACTATTCAAAAAGATCTAGCAACCATAGTTTATAGAAGAGGTACATATCCACAGCCCAAGCGAATGCAAACAGAACTGTATGATTAGTCATGCCAAAGGAGTTTTAATGTTCAGACTGGTGTAAGTTTTTCGTTTTGTCCTTTGCCATTTAATACCATAAGTGTTATATTTAAGTGTATGCTCCTTACTTGCCTCTATATGGCCTATGTCACCCATTCAATAACCAAACTCGAGTATTGCTGTAAATATCCTGATTGCAAGAGTGCATTCAGATCTTCATCTGACCTTAATTGTGTCAATAAGCATTTTTAAGCATTTCCCCTTACTGATGTTGAAAGACTTAATGTGCAAGAATAACTGTAATACTAATCCTGTCACAAAGGGAATAATCAAAAAGAATATTTTCTCAAAATAATTCAAAACCTAAATCAATATTTCATAAATCCACTTTAGTAAAGAAACACTCAGTAAAGAAATTAACTTCCCATCATTTATTACTAAATGTATAAACACGCCAATCAAGCCGATTCAGCAAGTCAGCAGGAAACAGAGGTGCTCGACCTATGCATTGACCGTAGTACATCGTCTACCTAAAATAGATTAAAAGATAGTAAAAAGAGTGCTGACTTGACGAACCGTTTGGAAGGTATAAAGTCAAATTTGATCAATGGCAGAGGGCAGTTGTTGGCCGACAAGGTAACTGATCGATTCTACCCCGATTCTCCCCTTTGCGAGACGCCGTTCGAAAGCAGCCCCACGATGGTTATTTTCAAAGTTTATTTATTTATTTATTTATTTATTTCAATACACTGTTTTACAGTTTCCCAGTTACAAAACAGGTACAAAACAATTTAATATTATAAACTTAATAACTAATGTATTTAACCTAAATTCTTACATTACACAATATACATGTCAATAAAGTTAATAATAGGTAACATAGAAATAACAATCAACAAAAAAAGAAAAAGAAAAATGGCGGCAGAAGACCTACGCAGGGTGGCTGTAAAAATGATTCTTGATCGTGGCCGGGCTGCAGTTGAAAATATCATACGTTGTGATGTTTTCATTGTACAAGCTACAGATTCTATTGAGAGGCGCATATTTAAATACATTTGTACGAAAGTTAGGTAGGTAAAATGTATCAGCATACCGCGAGTTCAGGGATGGAATTCTAAAGTTTAGTCTGTGTAGTAGCTCTTCACAGATTAGTCGATTATTAATTAACTTATATAAAAACAACTGGCCGAAACATCTGCGCCTGTCAGACAGGTTGACGAGCAAAAACCTCTGCAACAGTTGATCGTGTGGAAAGCCCCTAAAGGGGTAGACCCCATCCGATCTGAACCACAAAGCCTTCGCGAATCGTCTCTGAACGGATTCAATATTATCTATATGTGCTTTATAATAGGGAGACCAAACCACCGATGCGTATTCCAATTTAGATACAACAAAAGAGAAAAATAAAGTTTTTAACGGAACATCACTCTGAAACTCCCTTGTGGCCCTCAAGACAAAACCAAGTAATTTATACGAGGCAGACACAGTGTCTTCGATATGAGGAACAAAGGACAGTCCCTTATCAAAAGTTACTCCTAGATCTTTGAACACCTCAGGTCGTTGCAGATTGACGCCATTTATGTTATAGTTGAAATGAATGATCGTGTTTTTATTAGTGTAGGTCATAATATTACATTTCGAAACGTTTAAGTTCAATCTATTCTTTACACACCAATCATTCAAAATATCCAAGTTATGTTGCAGATCCAAGCAATCACCATCACTAGAAATTGTTGAAAATAATTTTAGGTCATCAGCATAGAGCAAACAGCGGACTGAGAGATCATCAACAATATCATTAATAAACAGCGTAAATAGCAACGGACCAAGGATGGAACCCTGGGGAACTCCAGATGTGGCAAAATACTCCGTCGATCTGACCCCGCCATAAGCCACGAACTGACTCCTATTCTTTAAATAGGAATCGAAGAATAACATCAACTGATCGGAGAATCCGAAGTACCTCAATTTCTGCAGTAAAATGGCGTGGTCAAGCCGATCAAAGGCTTTGGAGAAGTCCGTATAAATCACGTCTGTCTGCTTACGCCGATCAATACCTTCAGTCAAACATTGGGTAATGCACACTAGGTTTGTAATGGTTGAACGACCCTTAACAAATCCATGTTGCTCCGGAATAATAACGTTCTTAACCCTAGAGAAAATGATATTATGTAATAAAATTTCAAAAACCTTGGAGAAGTTACAAATTATTGATATCGGTCTATAATTAGATATATCCAATCTGTCACCCTTCTTAAAAACAGGGCACACCTTAGAAGATTTCCAAATATTTGGCATCATGCCGACGTCGAGACATTTATTAAACAATACGGACAGAGGATGGGCAAAGACACCAGCACAGTCTCTGACAATAAACGCTGGAATGCTGTCTGGTCCTGTAGTTAATTTAGGTTTAATCTGCTTAATTGCATTAAAGACATCCTCCCTACTGAAACTGGCAATATTTATATTCAAACTTGACAACTGATCAGAGTTTGCGGTTGAATTAGACGCTGTTAGATAAGAACCGCTAAAAAAATCGGCAAAAGCGTTGACAATATCATCAGCACTGGAAAAAGTAGTGTCATCAAGATGCATATTGCGAGCAATAGAATTTGATCCTCTTTTAGAGCTTATAAAAGACCAAAATTTATTAGGGTCGACATTAACACAGCTTTCGATCTGCCGCATGTAATGCCTAAGACAGTTATCAATTTCAGCCTTTACTTCGCGCCTTAATGCAGAAAAGTTGTCATAATCAGATCTGTTTCCAGTACGCTTATATTTCCGCCAATGTATGGCTTTAAGTCGAATATTACACTTGATGTTAGCAGTGAACCAAGGCGGGTAACTGCGACGATTGGATAATCCAAACCTCGGCACACAAGTTAATCTTTTATTGTAAGTATGAAACTATAGTTTATCTCACCTTTAAGGAAATGTAACCAAGGGTAATATTTAACCATAACGTAATTTGAGTGTAAAATAATTGTAATGATTTATTTGAAACAGACTAACAGTAAATAAATTAATTTGTTATTGTTATATAAAATTTAGTGTTTTATTCCGATCTTAGGTCAACGTCCCCAGTCGCACCCGCAGGGCGTGACACTATTGCATCCTGATATTTTAGGATCACTTCCATATTCCGTATAACCTGGTAGTTTAAATTTTTTTACCAATAGTCCAAAACATTCCATTCAGTCCTCTAAATGTATCCATTCTACACAAGTATACCATCCAGTCCCATTCACTTAATACCAAGTCGAGGACAAACCCAATTTGATCAGTTCCTGTGCACCTCCTCCAAATTTTGGCATTACTGATCCCGATAGTCCCGAATGTCTTAATTCCGGGAGTAAGCAGTTATATTTTTTTCTAGAACAAGTCAGCCCCAGGTTTTTAAGTAAATGTGGGGTTAATGAAAAGGACCAAACAAACAATGTTTTAAGATCAGTCTTAAAACATATTTTTAATAATAAACAAAATCCCAAAATATACTCTTTTTTGGACCTCCAATGTGAGAAAAACGCGAAAATTTATTAATAAAACTTAACTAAAAACAAAAACAAAAACCCAGTTACTAAATGTTAAATAAATTAAAATGCCTACACCAAAAACGATGAATGAAAATTTATGTAAATATATTTTACCATTTTCATTGTATTATTTATTTACACTAATTAAACAAACTCATTTAACATTTGTTATTTTAGCAACCATTTATATAATTAATTATTGTAAAGGCTTTTAACATGCAATTGAAATTTTACGTCAACTTTATTTAAATTATTTAATTAAAATATTTGCACACTAATAAAAGGTATGATATTTATAATTCTAATGCTATACAATATTAAATTAGATTTCTAAGAAGAAATATAATGCTTATACTTTTCAAGTAAAAATTTACCATAAACTTAACGAATATTCAATATACAGTGTAATCGAATCTCTATACTAGTATCTCGCTTAATATAGGAGATAAATTCGGGAATATTTTAGAGAATTTAATGCTGATCTCAAATCGGGTTTTAAAATTATTAGAAAGTGTGTAGTTTTTTAGTCATTAAACAAAAACTAAAAGTGGCGCATTTCGTTTTTTTTTTAAATAGCGCCTTAACGGTTAATTTGATATTTTCCAAAGTTTTACATTCTTCAGACACCTTTTAAAGAAGATGAATTCGTAGCAAAATAAAATCAGATTGTCTGTTGTTTGTGAGTTACCCACAGTAACTTTGTTATTTCTTACGGCAGCCGTCTTAGATTTGTACATAATATTATTTCTCCTCAAATTACCTTATAAACAATGTGCCACATGTTACCAATATTTTGGAGAAATACTCTTAAAATATTAAAAAACCAGTATGTGCTTAACTTGGCAACAGCGCATGCATCTAAAGTAGCATGTGGTACATGGAAGTATATTAGTTTAATACAATAAAATATTTTTATTTGATGTATGATTTCAGATAGTAATTAAAAAAGTGGTTTAAATTGTCGATTGATCTTATTTTAAAAATGGCTAACTAATTAAATGAAGAGAAATTTGATATGTTGCCGAATTGCTAAACTAGCGTTTGCTAGATATTTGGAATTGTATCCAGAAGATTATTACGAGTAATCTGCAATCTCATTTGATGACTATCTCTATTGAGAAGTTACAACATGTCTTAAGCTTCACATTTCTTTATAGAATCCCGCATTTTTAAATCTTGCGTTCATCAAAGGTTGTTTTTAAGTCTCTTTACATCAACGAAAATAAATAACGCCGAAACAATTTGCTTTGTCACTTTGTGTTTGTCATCCTTTGTCAAAAGCTACACTTGTGTCGAGTAAAAGACATATAGTATAAAAATACCGAAAAGATAGGTAAACGCCGCTCCGTCTTCTGAACGATTTTTATTATTTAGTATTGAAGTTAAATAAACTTAGACGCAAACATTTTTATTTGGTTTGATGATTTTTTTATTTCCATTAGATTTATGAAAGTTACGGAAAGAAATTTGTTTTATGAGATTGTTGTTTGGTATTCGATATGACTTTATAATTCCGAAGCAAAATAATAAGAGAATTTTTTCTCTCTAATCACTTGCAGACACCGTATACAACAAGGATTAAATAACTTATGCTGAAGCAGCTATTCTCTGAACTGTATGCCCCAACGAGCGCTGAATTACCAAGCAAAATTTGGCGTACTTTGACTAACACAGTCAGTACTAAAGTTTAAACTCAAATTGCAGAAACTATCAAAAGGAAAGGAATTTATTTAATTTTTAAGTAATGTCTGTTTCCAAAGGTATTATGTACCGGGTGTCCCACTAAGAATGGCTGTCGGCCATATCTCAGAAAGTGTTAGTCGTATGGCTTGCGGAAAAAAAAAAATTTGGTAAAGTGGTCATGAGAAATTATTTTCAAGTTTCTCAGACTGGCGCTAGAGGGCGCAACAGTAACGGTAAATATGAATCACGAAGTTTCCTCAAAAGTCGCCTAGTTAAGGTATCCCGAAAATAACATTTTTGTATATTTCGAAGATTTATTAATAAAATTCACCCATAGAACGTGTTCGTCACTTTTCAAATAAGGTGGTGGGGGAAGGTTGAACATTATTTGTAATAAATGCTGGGCTGGCTTACCATAATTTAGTAAACTTAGTTTTGTTAAAAAGGGCTTTTCTCACTCTATATATAATCTTATGAACTACGGCAATATGTGTTTTACACTAGGCGCTAGGGGGCGCTGTCTTACAACTTCACAAACATTGCGCGTTTTTTCCATAATTGTAAATATAATACTATATTCAATTTCACCTGATTACAAGCATGATTAAAAGTCTAAGAAGTCAGCGAAACCCGCAAGTTAATATCTATTTTCAATCCGGAGATATCAACAACAATAATCATAATTACGAAACATTATGATTTTATTTTCAAGTTGCCATTGTAAAGGTTTTTTTAAGAGTCAAGTAGGCCTTGGAAAAACAAAATATAAATTAAAACTGTGCACGCCTGTCACCTTTCATTATTACGTCAAAATTTTTGTCGTGCCAACAGTGTTGTGTCGTATTTGATTTTCAAAATGCCTCTGTTACTTGAAGAAGCGGTTACATACATCATTGCGGTGTATTTTGAATGTTTGGGAAATGCAACAATTGTTGAACGGGTTTACGCAGTACAATACCCTCAAAGGCGCCGATACGACAGTAGAATGTTTAATCGTTTAGCTAGCTGTTTTCGTACTACTTCGTTCGTCGCCCTGTATATCGCAGACGCCGCCGAAGTCGAACCGAGGAAAACATTGTAAATATTTTGGGATATGTGAAATTTAATGCACAAATTAGTATTAGATTCATTGTTAGAGACTTGGGCGTTACTCGCTCTACTGCGCATAGGATTTTATTAGAAGAAAGGTAAGTATATATTTCTCTTAATAGTTTTGAAGTCAATGTAATAAGTATTTTGTTCTTCTTTGATATATATATATATATATATAATATTGGAAGATAGAAATCTCCTCTCCAGAATTTTGTGGACTGATGAAGCTAGGTACTTTCCATAGTAATGGAGGAGTAAACCGCCATAATATGCATTATTGGTCGCGGGATAATCCCCATTCGATGCGAGAGGTGCAGCATCAAGGAAGATGGAGTGTCAATGTCTGGTGCGGCATTTTGGGTAGCAGAATAATTGGACCGTTTGCATTTAATGGGTCGCTTACTGGCCAAAGATATTTACATTTTTTAAATTACGAGCTCCCAATTCTTCTTGAAGATGTGCCCTTGGATATTCGCAGAACTATGGTTTTCCAACACGATGGATGTCCTGCACATTTTGCGGCAAACGTTCGTCAATTTCTTGACGACACATTTCCTGCAAGGTGGATAGGAAGAGGGAGTATATTTCCGTGGCCTGCCAGGTAATATTCTAGGATATATTATTATTGTGATACTGTTAATTAAAGTGGTAATTTCTATTTTAGATCACCTGACTTAACATGCCTAGATTTTTATCTATGGGGGAGATTGAAGAATCTTGTTTTCGTTACCAGACCCACCACAAGGGAAAACATGATAGAAAGGATAATGAACAGCAGCCGCCGTATCCCTATGGCAGAGGTGGAAACTGCAGTATTATCAACCAGGGAGATATTGGAATCGTGTATACAGGACGATGGGCGACAATTTAAACATTTAGGTTAGTTTGAGAATTATTGTCGTAACGATATATTTGCTTGAAACATATATACCTTCATATTTTGTTTTCCAAGGCCTATTTGACTCTTAAAAAAACCCTTACAATGGCAACTTGAAAATAAAATCATAATGTTCCGTAATTATGATTATTGTTGTTGATATCTCCGGATTGAAAATAGATATTAACTTGCGGTTTTCGCTGACTTCTTAGACTTTTAATCATCTTTGTAATCAGGTAAAATTAAATATACTATTATATTTACAATTATGGAAAAACGCGCAAACTAGGCGACTTTTGAGGAAACTTCGTTATTCATATTTACCGTTACTGTTGCGCCCTCTAGCGCCAGTCTGAGAAACTTGAAAATAATTTTCAGCAATTTCTCATGACCACTTTACCTAATATATTTTTTTTCCGCAAGCCATACGACTAGCATTTTCTGAGATACGGCCGACAGCCATTCTTAGTGGGACACCCGGTATACTATTACTAAATTAAGATCAATTTAAAGTGCCTATGTACTAAGATACTAGATACTAGATTATAGAAACAGAAAAAAAACTATAATTTAAAACCATATTAAAGGATAAAAAAACGAAAACTTGGTTTTAAATTCATTAAGTTTGGACCAAAATGTTGAACACTCTGTAATACTTATACCAATTCCAATAACAGTTAGGTGATTTTACGTGTTATAACTTTTCTTTCCTAAATTTTAGTAAAAAAACTTGTAAAAATAGTTTAAATCCAACGATTTTTATGTAAAATCGTTGTTAGCCAAAAATCCATTGGAAAATTCATATCTTAACAACCTCGCACTTGATGATCAAAATTCTTTAAAGTAGGATAGACTACTAAAGTAGATAGGACTACTAAAGGCTGCAATATAATAAAAAATATATGGTGTTCCATTTAAAAATAAATATATTTGGCCCACCCTGGATTTTTGAGCCAACCTGTATATTTAAAATTATTTTTGAAAGGTGCGCGGCGTTAACCTGTACAACTTTTGTATAAAAGTTTTATTTCTTAAGTCGACCGTTAACTAGATATCGTCCACCGGCACACTAAATGGACACCATGTATATTACAGCAAAAAAGGAGACACATATTTTCACGAGTATTTGCCGTAGTTTGTTATATTTCTTAAATAAATAACTGTAGAATTACCTTAAAATTTATACTTTTACTTTGATATTTTATTAACATCTTTATTAAACCGGCAATGTTGAAATTCTTAAAAATCACGCCATTTTCGCGAGCCCAACTAAGCGTAACTCCTCGATATAATTTTTAACGTATTTTGGCTGATTTCTCACTCTTTTTTAATTCCGAGGGAATAAGAATTTGTGATTCTTTGTCCTTCTTTTTCTCTGATTTAAGTAAATCATAAAATTAATTCCATGGGTGGTATCGATTTAAGCTTATAAGAAATTAAATAAAACAATGCAGTCTTTCTTCATAGTTTAATAATGATGATGGTGAATAAAGAGGTTCCCTACATGTTTCGAGCGCTTAAGCACTCATCATCAGGGGATACTATAAGGAAAGTACAAAGTTAGAACGACCAATAAATATAAAATAAAGTTTAAGGACTTTTACTTACCTAACATCGAGTTTAGTAGAAAAAACGTTGTCTCAAATTAATGAGTACAACTCATAGTAACTTTAAAGGTTGAAGCCTTGGTATGTGAGATGTTTAATCATCTTTAGATATGAGTTATAAAAAATTTCACATAAGTTCCAGGTTGATCTCAACACGTATGAATTTGGATTCCAATATCACCCAAAATCACAAACCAGAACAAGATTTTAGGCAACAACGCTGGAGCAAAATTTTAGATACCAAATGGTGACTTCCGTTCTTGGCGCTAGACAACTCCCTACCAAAATGCTCAGTTTTACCAGTATGGTAAGAAAATAAAATCGCATGATAGCCAAATGCCTGCAAAATATCTACCGTCCTAACTTATCGAAAGGACGGTGGCGATTCGTCATTATCGATTTGAGCATTTAAACTGTTGAGCCCAAACTCCAAAAATTTCCACTCATCGCATAGTAATTAATCAAATTAAAGCACCTCATAGTATCATAAAATGAATTGTACTTAATCAACATAAATATAAATTTTTAAACGACTATTGAAGGATAATATATTTAACCGGCATTAAGATTTCACTGCTCGATACTGATCAATGCGCGGCATTCAATCCAACGCGCCAGTCTACTTACTTTTGTAGGAAATAACCCCATTTTAATTTAATATACGGAGTGGCAAAAAAGTCGCGCATAATGCCTGTAACTTTTGAATCACCTTTCGTATAGGAAAAAGTGACCTTTATGAAAGTTGATCAGTAAATAATTCCCCACATTTCTACCTGCATGATTTTTTTCTGTCATGTCTGGTTTGGTTGCCATAAAGACTAAATTACTTTCTTTAAATAGAACATCCTACATATGATTGCATATTTGGATTCTACTAGGAAAAATCTGAAATTTTTTGTATTTCAAATTTTTACCTATCTGTAAGCATTTCCGAGATAATGACAGCTCAAAAATGAAAAACTTCCTAATTATAATTATTCCTACCTAATGCCCAACAGTTGAGTCAAGGTGTTTTCATGACAGCGACCTAAGAGGTATCAATTTTGAGTTCATGTTTAATTTTCTGTAGTCTGATTTCCAATTTGTTTACACTATAGTTCATCGGAATGAGAAATAACGAGTTGAAATTTTAATAATGAACGGTTACGGAAATATGAAGAGATCGCAAGATCAGGTTTGTCAACTTTTCAATGAATTATATCCAAATAGGCCTCCAATAAATTAGTCAACAATGTGTCGAGTGGTAAAAAAATTTCGAGAAACAGGCAGTGTTAGGGAAGCCACTAGATCAGGTCGACCTAAAACAACAACAGGGGGAGACAAAGCTTTGGATATCATGCTCTCAATACATGAAAATCCAAAACAATCATGCAGGCCAATGGCAATGGATTTTAGTGTGTCTCATCAGTCAGTGAAAAATTTGTTTAAGCAGGAGAAGTTGAATCCCTACAAGATAAAGTTGGTGCATGAGTTAAACGAGGACGATTTTGATAAAAGGGCTCAATTTTGTGAGCTAATGATGGAAAGATGCAATAACGATAATAACTTCGCAACAAATATAATTTTCTCGGATAAAGCTACTTTCCATTTAAATGGCATTGTTAATGGACACAATTATCGTTATTGGTGTGCTGAGAATACTCACTGATTCCGGAAAGGTCATACTCAGAGGCCCGAAAAAGTTAATGTTTGGGCGGGCATAGTTGGTAGACATATTGTGGGACCTTTTTTTATACATGGTAATTTAAATGGCGAAAAATATCTGAACTTACTCAGGAATCACATAATTCCTTCTTGCAGAATGGTTTTACCGGGTGTAAATAATGGCATAAACG
Organism: Polydrusus tereticollis; assembly: GCA_963920685.1. NCBI lineage: Eukaryota > Metazoa > Arthropoda > Insecta > Coleoptera > Curculionidae > Polydrusus > Polydrusus tereticollis. The sequence goes on along the minus strand of OY987328.1, from coordinate 95,518,141 downwards.
AACAGGTTTGGTTCCAGCAAGATGGAGCACCTGCGCATTATGCGGAAAATGTTAGACAATATATAAGCTAACAATTTCCAGGACGTTGGATAGGCAGAAGAGGTCATATTGACTGGCCAGCGCGATCCCCGGACTAAACCCCGCTCGACTTCATTTTGTGGGGCACTTAAAGAACAAAATCTACGTTAACCGTCCAAATGACTTAGAATCTTTAAAAAAGTTAGAATTAGTGCTCAACTTCGGGCCAATCCAGCGGAATTCCTTTTAAACGTTGTAGACGGGTTCAGGGATCGACTGGCGCTCTGCTTAGCAGAAAATGGTGGTCATTTTGAACACGTGATCCACTAAAATGGTTTCACTTGTTTATTATTCCAATGTTATGTTGCTCAATTGTCACTTTTTCGTATACCAGGTAATTCAAAAGTTACAGACATTATGCGCGACTTTTTCGGCACTCTGTAGTATGAAATAACAATTATTGAGGTTCTCGACGATATGGAAACTAATATTTAAATTTATTAGAAATAGGTACGAAACTCTGCCTTTACATTTAGTGAACCTACCTTCCTTTCTTGACACTTTGGCGATATCTATTATTGGTTAAACAATTAGAAAATAAAAATTTAGTAACAAAATTACTAAAAATTAATTAAATGGTTCCAGATTAAACGGAACGTTACTGATCAGCAAATCTAGAATATATCGTTTTTTATGCAAAAATTCCCCTCGATTCCTCCTTTCGCCTCATGCAAGCTTTCGCTCGCTATTGGTACTTTAGGTATCATTTCTTATAAAATCAAAATATAGCTGCATATAAAAATCCTGCGTATCCTAGTAATTTTTTTTTCGAGGTGGAAACTAATTAACTTCGGTAGATACAAGAAAACACACAAAAGACAACAACGATTATCATATAAATCTATATTATTTAAGTCGGAGCGCTAAAATTTATACAACACTGATAAATCAAGCCCTCTTGAGACCAATACAATCAACTGGCTGAAAGCACTTGATGGTGAAACACATTATTCTTGTATTTTATTTGGAACGAAGTACCTTTTCTAATTAATTTAGTTTAAATAATTTGTATGTAGGGAAAAAAGGTGTCATGTATGATTTGATTTGGGGGAGGGAGGGTGTAATTTTTTTAAAATTATCATATTGCTGAATATTATTATTTGTTTTGCCTTTGCAAGAATCAACATCAACGTTTTTAATTCAAAATAAAAACAAACAACCAATGTCCTGGTATTCAGAACCAAACAAAGTAAAGTGGAAAAAACTGAACAAATAACATTAAATAACAATACAATGAAACCACTAAATTACGCTAGGCTTTTAGGCGTGGAAGTATACGAATTCCTTAATTGGTTATACCCTATAGTTCAGTTCAGGTGTGTAGTAAACTAAAATAAACTAAGTAAAATATAATATATGAAATATATAAAAAATGTTATGATGATGGTTCCAAGATCAAAAGGCTCCGGAGTTAAACTAGCTCTCCGATCGGATCTCCGGGTGGTGGCTGGTCCTGGCGCCTCATCAAGCGAAATTATCCCAACATCCACCATTTCCAATAGGCAGGCGGGTCCTTCGAACTATATTCAAAATGGAAATGGTGTGACAACTGAAGTTGTTAAAAGACACGAGATTAGGAGGACTGAACTCGAACATTAATGCAGTCGTCAACATCTACAATCTATCAAACCTCATTTACTCCCACTAACCGAAACAAAGGTCAGATCATTGATTGGTACGGTCAGCTATTTATATCCTAGATACGACTTCCATCGCCGATTTAGCCAATTTTGACTTTGGTCTCTTTGTCCGCAGTGATATTTCTTGTCAACGAGAGAAAATACATGAGCCTAATGACGTAATGTGATTACAATATTAACGCAGAAAATTACTAAATTAATCTGCTGCCTTTACCGGGCACCAAGCGATACCCATTATAGAGACTTCTTCTCCTCACATGCTTATACTATCGACTGTTTGTAAACCCACCATCCCAATTCCGAAGTTGTCATCCTTGGCGACTTTAACGTTCATAATGCCAACTGGCTCAAATACTCAAATACAACCGACCAGCAAACCGTTCACCTTACAGCTTCTGGTAAAACAATTGGTAGTAAATACCGGCAAGGAAAATCGCAGGAAATTATTTTGAAGTTCGTTTAATAGCCACCATATTAAGGATTCTTTGGATTATCTTGCTGAGACAAAAGTTCCCGAGGGTTTCTAATTTCACCCCGTCGATGTAGTGAAATTGATGGATGTGTCTTCGAGGATTAAGAATAAGTATTCTTCTGGGTACGATGAAATATCCATTAAAGTATTTGAAAATCTTTCGCAATCTGCTTGGCTTTCACTCGCAAATGCAATTAACGTCTTGTCTGAGACCCGAGAATGTCCTTTCTGCCTGAAACGAGCAATTGTGATCCCTTTATATAAGTAGGGTAGTTGCGAGGATCCCTCTAATTTTCGTCCTATATTGCTTCTTGTCACCCTGTCGAAGGTGGCTGAGAAATTGGTAAAATCGAGGATTCTTAGTTTTCCATCTGCATTTGACGTTATTTCCGCCTCTCAATTTGATTTTCAGGAATTTAAAAACACTAGTGATGCAATCTTTTCGCTCCTGGAGACTCTTTACACTCGTCTAAATAGTGGGGATGTGGTTGCGTGGTAGGTACTGCTGAGGAAACTTTACCACTATGGTGTACGAAGAATGGTTCAGAACATATCTCTCGGAGAGGGTGCAGGTGGTGATCCTTGGCGGCGGAGAGAATTCGAAATCCTTGGTATGTCATTATGGTGTGCCGCAAGGATCCGTACTAGGACCAGTACTTTTTTTACTATATATAAACGGCCTTACAATGCTGAATATTCGAGAGAGTATTCAATCTCTTCGCTGACGACACTACTCTCTTGTGGCACGCGGAAACAGATGGAGTTCTTAAGGAGATGATAACCTCAGATTTGCCAAAGATTAAGAGTTAGTGTGATGCGAATTCCCTCAGCTTAAACATCACTAAAACCAATATACTTACTTTTGGATTAATTTAGAATAATTTGAATGACTCATATATAAACTACTAAGTTCTTGGGCCTTTTGATAGACAACAAACTTAAATTTGAAGAACACATTACATTACTGAGTTCTAAGCCTGGTTGCTTTGCCATTAGGGTTGTGTCGAATGACTTGGAAACGGCGACAGCAAGGATGGTGCATTTCTCACTGTTCGCACTTTGGGTACGGTATAGCTTTTAGGGGTTTTTGCAACCAGCAATTATTTAATGCAATTCTTACCTTACAAAAAAGAGCTATACGGTTTAAGTGCAGGATGAGAGTTAGGGAGCACTGCAGACCGCTGTTTATTGCACAGGGAACATTGACAGTACTATCATTATTCATCTTAGAAACAGTGCATTATACATAAAAAGTATTATATTCATATTATCCCTAATCGATACATAATACTAGAATCTGCGCCTCCCTATACCCAGACTAATCCTTACTAAAAAATCTCTTATAAATATGAAAGCCTCAAGATCTCTATAACCATTTGAGCACGGAATACAGACGGTTGCCATACGCGCAGTTTCGGAGGAGGGTAAAGAGAGTTTTAACTACAAGGTCTTATTACAGCTTGGAGGAATATTTTTATGATAGTATTATAGTTATGTATGTTTTAGTTATTCTTTATTTTACTTTGTGCTAGTCTCGCATTATATCTTTTGACAGGTATTTTTATTTTTATATTTATTTTATTGTTATTTTTATAATAAATAGTAAGAGAATACTACTTGGCAAGTGGTAATCATAATATGACATATAAATATGTATACATGTGAGAACTTTGTTCTCTAGCCACTTGCTGAGACCTTATATAATAAGGATTAACCAAATTATGCTAAAAAAGCTATTCTCTGGGCTACATGCCCCAACGAGCGCTGAATTAAATAGCACAATTTGACGTATTTTGACTAAAATACAAACTCAGATTGCAGAAACTACTGGGAAAGGAAAGAATGAATCTTTGTGTGCTCGCTTGTCATGCTTGCCCTGTACTGACGAGAACCAAAGAGTTCGAAACCGGTCTACAGGTAGCAGCAGCATAAATAAAGATTCATTCTTTTCTTTCCCGGTAGTTTCTGCAATCTGAGTTTGTATTTTAGTACTAACAGTGTTAGTCAAAATACGCCAAATTGTGCTATTTAATTCAGCGCTCGTTGGGGCATGTAGCCCAGAGAATAGCTGTTTTAGCATAATTTGGTCAGTCCTTATTGTATAAGGTCTCAGCAAGTGGGAAGATAACAAAGTTCTCACATGTATACATATTTATATGTCATATTACTGTTATATTTATTGTTAGTTTTATTCTCTCCTTTATTAAGTATCCGCTTTGTAAGCAAGATCTTTGTTCTTCTTACAATAAAGCATATTTTCACTTTGACATACCACTGAATGTAAGATGAAAAAAGTGATGCATTTACAATATGTCTAGATTTAAGATTATAAGTACCTACTTTAAACGTGTCGTATATTCTAAACATCACAACAACAAAGGTGTAAGGCAAAATTCGGAAAAAAATACAATATCTCGGGAATATGCTGTCTTATTTTTGTCAATGTGTCTCCTTTTGACCTTTACATTGCAAACTTTAAAAAAGTAGCTGACATGTACACTTACACGCTATGCAGTAGAGTTAAATTCTCAGTAGATAAACATATTCCGACTTGCGAGACTTTTGAAGCTTCTTTTCGCTCTCGTTCAAGATTAAATTAATTACGTTTTTAAATAATTAAGATGATCCAAACATTCTGAAATCATACCAATAGTATAGGTTTGTGTTCTAATTTTAAGTAGTGTGTCTTTAAATGGCCCTTACAAGATGCTACCAAAAATTCTTAAGGCTAAAATTTGACGATCTGCACGAAATTTGGTACTAAGAGTTTTTAGATGTGAATTCTAGATCTGATAATAGTATTGATGCAGATGGCGACACCAGCAGGACTTCGCATACATTTAAAGCTTTATATCTTATTGGTGCCTAATGAGTTATTTTTCCAATGCATCTCTTCGGTCAACCGTTTCTGAAATAATTAAGTTTAAATGTTTTATTCCTTACTGAAAATTGCCATTGCCTTTCTTCACAATTTATACAATCTTAGGGCTGGTCCAGAACCTTTAAGTTTTGTGTAGAATTCAAATAAAAATCCTCCGGAATGTGTACCTGGGTCGATTAGACGGAACTTTTTTTCTTGAAAAATGTTTTATATGTGGAAAAAAAAATGATAGCTTCGACGTTCTGCATATCGAAAGCTATTAACTTTTGGACTAATAGAAGTTAGGCTATATCGTCATATTTTAGCGTGAAGAATTTGTGCAAGTATGTCGTACAGACCTTTTAGAGACACGATCTATAGGCTCTTTTTAAGTTTATTGGCATGGGCTGATCAGCCATTCAGTCAGTCCCCTAAAGACTAAGGTTAAGTTGCTTAAATATATAAATGTTATAGAGTAAGGTGTTTTAGACAGGGGTTAGGCCCTGGCCTTACATAGACACTGTATCACCCACAGTATAAGGTTGATTCGTTTTATTTTTGCTACACCAATTAAACACAACTTATTTAGCTATGTCTTTTTATTCTTCCACTTTTCACTACCCTACCAATATTACAATTTTTACATTGATAAACACGAGCACATAATTTAAACAACCCTAGAGCACTGCACCGAGATACCGTTAGGATTTCATTGGTTTTTACCGTAGAGAACGAATCAGAACTCGAATTAATTACAGCCTTATTACCGTCCGAATATAACGAGGGTTATTTAAAAGACATGTTCTGTATAGAACGGAATATTTCACGTATTTACGCGAACTGCAAAACACTGAGGTGCAACTTCGTGCACGTCTTAACTTTTTATTCAACTCTGAGATTTACGGTACCTTCACTGTACGTTTAAAAGAATAGTAACCTCTGTTACCGGGCACGCGTCCCCAGAATATCAATTACTTTAACATTAGAAAATCACTTTGCCTGACACACATGTCAGATCAAAACATGTGCTGTTATTGTTTTAGCCACGTAGAGGTTCTGCTTGCTTTGAAGTCTAAAAGGACAGTGATTTCATGATTTGTATTGACCAACCAACGGATGTCGCTCCCACCGTCATACTTGTTTACTGCCAATAGGGAGATTAAAGCATCCGTTGTGCATTAAATGATATTGCCCTTTGTCGGTTAAAACATCACAGAAACTAATATACATATTCTCGAAGCCGCAAACCTATTGCAACCGATTAGCGGTTTTCGTAGACGTGAATTTAATACTATTTAGTTTAGAATACAGCACGTTTTTATGTTTATAGAGAATTAGAATACTGCGGGATAAAATACTAGTTTATTACTTTGATTATTAGAAAACGTGTTTCCCAAACATAAGGCTTAATTAAAAGAAAGACATAAATAAACGGATACTCATACTTCACGACCAGAGATCTATCAGGACGACTTTAAAGCATCACAAGGACAGGTGGATCCTTTAGAAAGGATTTTTAGATTTTCTATAATCTTTTCTGTAAGAAGTTCATAATGTAGGTGTAATTTTTTTTGCATACGTTAACAAATTTAGAAAATTGAAGGGAGATTGGAGTTTGTAGGTACTTTTTAATGATGAATAATGGCGAGATTGTAGCTACTTTGTACATTCAAGAAACATATTATTTAAATCACTCCGTACATTGCAAGTATCGCACAATTCAGAATTTAAAATATTCATCTTGAAAATGTGGGCAGGATAGCAGGCATGTCCAAATTTTAACATAAACGTATAATAGTAGTTACATAATGTCGATTTACATTGAAATTATCATATCAGTATTTATTTGGTAGAGTAACTTAAATCTGTGCTTAACTGGAGGTGTTGGATAAGGTGTAATTGTGCCATCTATGAGTCCATTTATCTTAAACTCGAGCATTGAGCATGTTAAAACCATCGGATATGTCGAGTTATGTGCCATTAATAATTGCGTCTTTGGCTGGATAATGCTCAGCATATTCATTTCCATGATTACCTGTATGAGCCTTTGTCCATACGACTATTACATTTTACCCTTAATATGTCAGTAGATAAACTTTTTAATATCCAATTGAATAGGATTAATCTTATAATTCCAACTATGAATTTCAGCGAGGGCTGATAGAACAGATTTGTAGTCAGATACAATGACAATGTTGGAATTAACATAATTTTGAGATGCAAACTCCAGTGCTTTCAGAATTGCTATGACTTCAGTTGTATAAATTGAGCTGAACAAAAAAGAGCACCATTTCGTTCCAGATTCTTAGAGGAGTCCGTATATATTACTGAAGAGTCTTCGATGGTATAAGTACTTTTAGTTAAATATTTTTTGTGCGGTCATTGATTTAATAAAATTTTCCTCATACGATTTTGTACTTTATAGTCATGATGCTAAAACTTTGCCAATATTAATCCAGAGGGAAAAAGCAATTATTATTTTTACATTATCTACTATATGAAACGGATTTTTTAATTAGTTTTCTGGCTTTTCCTCCTTTAATAATGGATAATTTCAGTTTATAGCCCAGGGGTTGAATAATTTTAGCTTTTTAGATTTCGTTGGAATGTGACAAAATTTCGGTAAATAATTAAAACCTGTAGCCTAACTAACCTCCATTGAATCAGCAGCAAATTTGCTGTCGTTTATTTATTTTTGACTTACTTAGCATGTTTCAAACGGCCGATATTTCAGTACTCTTTAATCGTTTGTAAGTGATTTTTTTGCCAATTGTGTATTGTTTATTAAATAGAGGTTTATAACATGAAACAAGATAGGCTAGTTTAAGTTAGTTCAGCTATTAAATTAATTTCCATTTTAGGCACTTTCAGTTAAAATTATAAAAGCTTCTGCAATCCGTTAACCATCCATGAATGTAAAAATATTCTGAAAAGCAATTTTGGATAATGCGAAGTGCGCCAAGTTATTCGAGCAAATACTGTCCTCACCTGAAAAATTATGCAGACTTGCATTACCATCACGCTGCAATCTTTTTTCTCCTCTCCCTTTAGTAACTTTTAAAGACGCGGAGAAACGAAGCATTTATTCATTTGCCAAGTTTATTTTTGCAGATTTAATGATATTTAAATTTCGAAACGACCGTTTTAAATATCCCTAAGCTAAATGATTCATTAAAATTCTCTTGATGATAATTTTCCAAATATTAATTTAATTTTTCTCTAGTATTTTCTCTAGTTACTTATTTGTTTTGTAATATAAGAAGCTTGTAGACAATTCAGGGTGGTCCATTTAAATCGTCCGTTTTAAAGATTAACAATTTTGGCGCTAATTATTCTATTGTTAAATTTCAAATACAGTATTATTGAATACCTGCCAAAATCTTGTTACTTACATATAATATTTATACAGTACTGGCCACACAGAATAGGGTCAACTTGCATTCTCTTTTAGTAGAACACGTTATATTGTGTTTTTTTCGAATCTCTTGTAAATTTCCATTCCAAAATATACCGCACTAACTATTTCTTTTAAAAGGTTAATATTAAAAAAAAAACAAGCGTACCTGACCTAACCTTTAATAGTGTAATTTCATCTATTGTGTAGATTATCTAGGTGTCCTAAGATATATTAAGTAACTCTTTCTAAACCCTATAGATTTTTACTTAAGGATTACGGTTGTGAACGGTACACAGCAGAAAATAAATTGCAAGTTTATTTATAGCCCAATAGATTTCAAATTTGGAATGGTATATAGGTAAATATAAACGTACGCCGATACGTTATAACTTTTTTCTTAAATGACCTACGGCCGACGAACTCAGTGTTGTTTCATAAACTATTAAAAAAATTTAAAATATGTTCCGCGGCAGCATTGCTATTACCATTTTCTGTATAACCAAACTAAACAAATTAAAAAAAAATTTTTTGAAGGTGTCTAAATCATTTTCCCTTCGTTTTTGAAGTACGGCCGTCGGCTACCGACCTTTTGCGGATTACGAGGCGAAACTTACCGCAATCGCACGTTTGACGCTGGAAGGCGGAGCCAACTGTATGCGAACAGACTCGGGGATTTCGGAGCGTTTATTAATTATTTTATGCTAAAACTTAAAGGAAGTGACTTCGCTGCCGGCGCCGGCACCCGGAAAAGAAAGGAATGGCTGCCGGCGCCGGTTGCCCGTTCAATGTTCGCTCGGCTGCCGGCAATGGCTAATCCACCTTTTTGGTTCCAATTCGCCCTTTTCAAGTCTCTTTATAGACTTTATTCGTTAAACAGGCGCTAAGACGGCATCTAATCCACCTTTTTGGTTCCAATTCGCCTTTTTCAAGTCTCTTTATAGAGTTTATTGGTTAAACAGGCGCTAACACGGCATCGAATCCACCTTTTTGGTTCCAATTCGCCTTTTTCAAGTTCACCGGCCAATTATTTACCAGCCCTTTTTGAGTCGATCTACTTTAAAAAAAAATAAAAGAGTTATAAAAAACTAAAAAAAGTCATAAGAAAACTAAAAAAGTCATTAAGAAAAAGTGGCCGAAACGGGATTCGATCCCGGGACCTATGGCATCACACCCAGATGCTATATCTACAGCACCATTTAATTGCTTACAAACTTCAGTTGTAGAACAGCGGCAATACCTGCGTTGCCGGCAGCGGAGGCACGGCCTCAGGAAACTGCCAGAGCTGCCGGCGCCGGCAGCGAAGTCACTTTCAAAACTTAAATGTAATTTTCGGTTGTTAGTCATGTTTGCAACCTAAAAACGTGTTTAATTATAAGTTTAATGATGTTTCCAGAATTAGCAGTATCATAGGGTTGGTCAGTGCCTACATGTTGCAGTGTTTGGCTTAATTTTCTGTGAGAGGAATATACAAATTCTATAAAACAACCCACATTTAGTAAAAACGATAAAAGTATGTTCACACCTCTCGCCATTGTCACTTATAATAGCCAGTTTGTACTCAAAAATATTGCTTGATATTCACAAAATTTGGATTCTCAGCTAGGATGTTAATTCTTAGTAATAGATAGACAGAGATTGATTTTAGGGCTAATTTTCGAGTAAATAATTGCCTAGAGACTCGCTGGTGTTTCTGCTGATGTAAGTTTGGAAGCGTGTATTAAAATGTTATTAATCTTTATATGCATTTATCTCCTATAATGTGTTACTTTAAAGAAATTTTAACACCGATGTTTTAGTTTTGATCTTTTTTTGATAACATCGATGTTTATTTTTAACATCGATACATCGAAATAAAATCTCAACTTCCTCAATTGGTCGGGTGGGAGCGATATCGCCCGGCAATCGAGAGATCCCAGGTTCGAATCCCGTCTTGGACATGGGATGTTTTTTAGTATTTGTTAGATATTTTATTCCAATTATTATGTTATTCAAAAGAAGCGACTGGCTGAGTGGCTGAACAGCAAAGGACAACTTAAAGAAAGAGCAATTCTAAAAATGGCGCTACAAGAAGCAGTTTCAAATTAAATTGATAAAAACACAGAATTAGAAACATTGGAAATAATTTGCACATCTCGCACATTCTAGCTTGAAAAATTCTTTACGATTTTCTTTTATACCCGTATTACATTCAACATATCCAAGCCTTACTTCCACGAGACTTTCCCCTGCGAATCATCTTTTCTCAATGGTTTTTGGAGAATATTGCGTAAAATCCCGTATTTGGCTGTGAAAATGTTCAGAGGCGAAACTTCTCAAGAAGCGCTATCAAAAATTTTCACAATGTTTATGTTTGGACAGAAGACCCGCGTGTTATTGTAGAATCTAGCCATCAAATTTTCGTTTAATATCTGGGTTGGACTTGTTGAAAATCACTTAATTGACCTAGAATAGAATGTGGTTTATTTATGATGAATCAGTCATGAAGCAAGAGAAAATTTAAATCTTCAATGGATGTAGCCGTATATTGATGAAGATCCATTATAGAAACTTGATAGGAAAAATACAAAATGTATAAATCTTCACTTAAAAACGTGTTTAATTATAAGTTTAATGATGTTTCCATCTGACGAAGACACTGTGTGTCGAAACAATTGTTATAGTGTGGAATAAATAATATAAGCGAAGATTTATACATTTTGTATTTTTCCTATCAAGTTTCTAAAATTTAAATCGTTGATTTCATATACTATAATTAATTTATTATTCCTATAATGTTATGTCAGTGAAAATAAGTAACAGTAAAATTCGCAGTATTAGGTACCTGCTAATGAACTAAACAACAACCCTATTTGCCCGAAGCAGCGAGAAAATCGGTCCTGGAAGAATATGTCACCGCCTACTCCCCGTCGAGTAGCTTTGTTCCTCGCCGCGACCGTCCAAACAAACCTACCGAGGGTCGTTTCCCTTAAATATACAAATAAAATTTATCATAAAAATAATCCAGCAAACGATTAAATATTACAAAATTAATAACTTCAAAAAAGGTGTGACATCCGTTCTACTCAAGACATTTGTTTGCTCTAAAAGACAGTTGCTGCACAGCTGCCGATACTACTGCTACAAATGACTGTATATTAATTTTGTCTCTTAGAACTCTCCATGCAAAATAATCAAGGGGATTAAGGTCAGGACTCCTCGCAGGCTATAGGGCTGGACCACGATTTCCAATCCATCTCTTACCCAATATTTGTTGAAGACGACTATTTTTACTGTTTGACCGTTGTGTGGTGCCACACTGTCGTGCATAAATCACATATTTCTTATATGTTCCAAAGAAATGTCCTCCTCGATGAGCCCACAAAGTTTATATCGTAAAAATTCCAAATATCTGTTACCATTTAAATTTTAATTATAAAAAAAGGACCACCTATTTTATTACCTCAAAATCCTAGCCACGCGTTAACCGAAAAATTGTACTGTGGTCGAGTCTCTTTTAATAATTTAGGGTTTTCAGAAGCCCAAAAATGATAATTTCTCCGTAGAATTTTCCGGTTCTGCAAAACGTCGATTCACCGCTAAATAAAATGTTTCTTATTATTTCTGGATCAATTCCTATACTTTCCACATACTATCCAATTACAAAATTTAGTTGTTCTTTTGCTATCACTAGGCCTTAACTCTTTTCTTGAGTAGAAAATGTTTTCGTTGAGAAAGCGCATTTTTCGGACTATTTTGGCAATGACACAAGAACCACCTTTACCTAAGGGTTTACCTTATTTACCTGAAATAATAATAGATGTGCGGATAATAGGCTCATGTTCGTTTCTTAAATCGGTCTTCCACCTTCATTTCAATTTTGAAAGAGAGTTGTTGCTGGGCGGACGTTGAACAGAGGGGTTGATTTCAAATTTCTAAATTTACATTTAGAGGTAGAGGAGGTAGGAAGAGAGGCAGCGAGGAAGAGGTTACATTCAAATCGTTATTGTGCCCACTGCTGGATCGAAACTGTGTTGGCAGAGGCAAGAGCTGGGGAGGAGAGAGCCAGTCTCTCGGTATTCTATATGGTTTGAGTGGGTTCGAGTTAACGTGTGATCATGTGATAAGGGGATTAAGGGAAACGTCCCTCCGTTTGTAGTAGTACGGGCCGAATAATTGTTTTGTACAACAAAAAGTCCTTGCACGTAAATTTAGTGTACTCTTATTATTGATAAGTGAGTAGATAGCATCAAGTTGTCCATTTGCTTTTTTTAAGCGTTGGTTTAGGTTATCTGTCCAAGCCAGCCGCTTATCAAACGACAGACCCAGATATTTAATAAGATTACACCAGCCTAGACTTGCAATCTGGTATGGGGTAACTAGCTTCTGACACGCGAGAAGTAGATGGCTGGGGTTTTGGTTTTATCTAGCCACACCTCAATAAGTTTTATGTGGCGTTGTAGCTTTGAAATTACCAAACTTGGCTGTTTGACGGTGGCGGTGATCGCGGTATCGTCAGCAAACAGATATAGTTCCGTTTGAGTGAATTTAGAAATATCGCTGGTATTGATATTAAGAGCCGGCGCAAGGGGGATCCCTTTGACGTATCGCACAGTCGATATCGCATTCTCTGATAAAACCGCGAAAATCCTGTCCGTCAAAAAAGAGTAGATCGGCATTTCTGACCTTATTAACTTCAGAATGAGTCCGTCGTGCCAGACCTTATCAAACACCTTGCTGACGTCGAAAAATACAGCTCCCCTGCTGAATCGTCTGTTAAAGCCACTTCGTATAATAGAAGTCAGTCTAGTTGTTTGGCGCACCGTTCAATTTTTCTTGATTTAGATAGAATGCCCTGTATACAATTTTTAGTAAATTAAAAAACCGTCTGAATTCTTTAAATTCTTATTAAAATGATATTTGTCATATTGATCTGGACGCCGCGCCGAGGGGATTTTCTTTTATCTCAAGCAAAAAGCTCCGACTTCAATGTGTATTATCTGAAACATCTCCCGAAGAATATACTCCTTTAAACATCAAAATTACTTTCTCGTCGCAATTTTCGTTAAGAAAATTATGCCACCTTTGAGATAAATATTCATTAGCAAAAAATCTCTTGCTTTGTACTAAATTCCTTCATCTCCCTCGATATACGTAAATTATTAAGAAATATAATTCAAATTAGTATTCAAACCTCCTACTGTGCTAGGTCTGAGTAAATTAAATTGAAGAAACAAAAAAGGGGAAAAGAATTTTATGTTTTTTAATATTGTAATGAGGGGCAGATTGTGTATAATAACTGCTATAAACATCATCATAATATCATGGAAAATATTAGCGGGCGATAAAGTTCATAATGCCCGGTAATTATTATTAAAGAAAATATTGAACAAAATTTGTATTTATTTTGTTGTTTTCCTATGTTAAATGTACAGTTTTTGAATTTCCCTGAGAAAGAAGCTGGACCAACTATGAAATTTTGCGACTCGATTGCTGAGTTTCTCGATGTTCATGCGGATTCCTGCTCCATTTCAACATTATTTAACATATTTTCTTTTTCGGTAACAGAGGTAGCTTTAATTTTTGCTATTCGGTTTTTCGACGTGATGCTTTCCTCTATATAACCCTTCGCTACGCTAGTACTCTTCCACTTTCCGTGTAGCTTAAGAGTTGCAAAGGAAGCGCCATCCTCGATAAGAAGTGTGGACGAGATCCGACGTAGGCAATGTCCTGTATATGCCTTGGCGTTTTCTGAATTAAGAAATTTTGCTATGATTGAAGGAACACGTCCTAGTGTATTTTTACCCACAGGCATTTACCATTTCGGTATGTAAGGAAAAATCTGCGTTTCTTAATTCCTTTTGGCCTTAATGCAGGGTACTGTCTAACCAATTTTAAGGCATCTATTTGGTCTATTCGATGATAGTAAAACGTTTTGGCGTGGCAGTTTTAGTTTCCGGTACCTTGACAAGCATAACAGGCCTCTTATCCTCAATATCATCAATGGTCAATTTTTTACCATCCCATCCCGTCTTAGGCCGCCAAAAACTCCCATTACGAGTACCACTTCATGCAGCAGGAAGGTATCATTCGGCGTATTTTTGATAAAAGTTAAAACTTGTTCACCTTCCAAAACTTTCGACTTTTTAGGAAGATATCCCTTAGATTTAACTTTTAAAAATGCTATTAATTGACAATATCTTGAAATACTAATGTTTTCCTTTACTATAAGTTCAGACTTCATCTAGTAATATTTTGTCCAAAGGCTATTTGAGGTATATTTTTCCGAATAAAATAAAGTAAAAATAATTAAAAATTGTTATCACCAATGAGCAAAAGGGTTATATACCAATTTCTAAAAGTAAGCCATCATTACTGTTTTATTAATCACCGTAATTAGGTTTTTTACTTTCTATTGTAGAAAAATTTCATACTTCTTGACGTGCAGGGCTTTAGATATTGCCGGTAATAAGTTTTTCTTAGCTTTCTCTATCCAATTTCCACATTTTCGTTTATAAAACGTAAAAGACGCTTGAAATAAACAACCCTTAGCAACCGTCAAACTTATTCTATGACAATCGATCAAAGCTCACTAAATACTAAAAATTGGCGAAAATAGTTTTAAAAAAGTGCAGGAGTTTAACTATTTTTTTTTTTCAATTTACAAAGAAAACGCATCAACCACTTGGGGTTATAAGCGTGACCATAGTTACAATTTATTAGCTATATTTGGTCAAGCAAGTCACTGTCTTTAAGAAAGTTTAACACATTTTGTAAGTCTGTGTTCAAAATTTCCTGCATATTGTCTTTAAGGTTAGATTTAAATCTTAGTTGGTTAAATTTTGGGCAGTCTATTAAAATGTGTTTAATGGATAAAGGCACTTGACACTGTACACAACTGGGTCGATTTTCTTTTGACAGGATGTAACTATGCGTTAGTTTCGTGTGACCTATTCTCAGTCGATTTAACGTGACTTGGTCTCTTCTATTTCGTAGGTTGCATTCCCACGGTTTTACATTGCTCTTACATTCCCGTAGCTTCGCCGGTGATCCGTCCCATTCACATTGCCATGAGTAAAGTATCCTGTTCTTAATCCAGCACTTAAAGTCACTAGTCATGGAGTTTGGCACTAGTATTGAGTCGGGATCTTCTATGGCAGCGCGCGCTGCCTTGTCGGCTTTCTCGTTTCCATCAATGCCGATATGTGATGGTATCCATATAATGATAACTTCTTCTCCCATACTATGAATATCATGAAGGATTCGGTATACTTTTTGGACGAGTGGATGTTTAGAAAAAGGATGTTGTAGTGATCTAATGGCGCTTAGTGCGTCTGACAGAATCAAGTGGACTCCAGAATCTCTCTTCTGGACATATAATAAAGCCTGGACGATTGCATATAGCTCAGCAGTGAAAGTGCTGGTGTATTTACTTAGTCTAAATTTAAGGGTGCAGTCAGGCGCTACTACAGCTGCTTCAATTCCTTCGTCGGTTTTTGAGGCATCGGTATAAATCTTGACTTCTTGGGGAAGATCATCTAAAAGCGCAGCTAATTCTGTTTTAATTAAACTATGGCATGATTCATGTTTATGGTATTGAGTCAACTTTGTAACACAGTTAGGTTTAGTAATAATCTAAGGGGGAGGCATTAGGTGGTCCTGTTGTAAAAATTTAGGAAATTGAATATTGAATTTATCTCGATATCGATTTATTCGTTCATAGAATGTTGGTCTAGAGCGTTTCTTTGCATTGTACAATTCGTGGTATCGGTCTGAAAAAACGTTTTGGTGAGATGGGTGTCCAAAGTTTCCAGCTACAGATGATGCATACGATAGGGAGAGATAGGTTCTGCGGTAATTAAGAGAAGGTTCGGATTCTTGACAGAGTAAACTATCCACAGGGCTGGTCCAGAAAGCGCCAAGAGCCAGACGTATACCTGCATTGTGAATTGTATCTAGGAGCTTAAGTAAGGATGGTGTCGCAGAGTCATATGCAATTGAACCATAGTCCATTCGTGATCTGATTAGAGCTCTATAAACTTTAAGTAGTGTTTCTGTGTCCGCCCCCCATGATCGGTTTGCTAGAATTTTTAGCATATTTATTCCTTTGCGGCATTTCAGCACCACATTTTGTATATGGGGTTTCCAGGACAGGCCTTTATCGAACACCATTCCAAGAAACTAGACGGTGTCAAAGAGCCCTAAGGGTCGCCCATATATATTAAATTTAGACAAGGTGTTATATTCTCTGATTTTTTGGAAAACATAATACATTCAGTTTTCTTTGTGGAAAACTGAAATCCAGTGCACTCGGACCATTGTTTAACTATTTATATTTTAAAATTAATGAAAAATAAAGTATAGTATACATCACAGGCGTTACTTGACTATAATGCCCATCAGGCGAAAACTATCCCTCGGGCTAAAGGCCCTCGGGCTAGTTGCATTTGCTTCCGTGCATTATAGTCTACTTAACGCCCTTGGTACATAAATAGCTATAAAAATTCAGTAGGGAGTAACTCAAAAAAGTTTTCACAATGTTTTTGTTTCATCGTTTGAAATCCGGAATTTTTTAAGGCTTTTAACAACGGGTCCAAATCAAGAAACGTAATTAAATTTACTTGTCGGCTATCGTACTAAATTATGTTAATATAATGTAGTAGTTTAGATCGAAAGTACAAAAAAACAATACTGCAACATTACAATATTTTAAAAATTCAATTTAAAAAATATCAAGATTGATTGTTAAGTTTACTTGAGAGATAACAACTTTTTGTATGCAAATATATTTTTTTTTAATTGAATATTTAGAAGTTAAAAGAGCTTAAAAGGTATGGCGCAAAAAATGTTGTATATACCGTCAGCAGCATAAAAATTTGAAAACAATTTTGAAGGCGCTTTTTTAAAATGTATTTAAAATATAAAGTTTCCTTAAAAATTGAATCTATTGACACTTTAGCATCAATAATGTAGACAGTTGTTTCTCTTTGTTGTGTGGTATTTTTGTCTACGAGTGTATTATTTAGGTATTGACATTGAAAGGCGGGCAGATTGAAAAAAAAACGTAAAAAGCAGAATGAAGTTAAGTAATTGAAAAGTGAAGTTAATGTGCCTTGATGTAAATTAATATTACACTTTCGTAATAATTTTAGAATTATTCCAGTGTTATGAAAGAAGAAAAGATATCATTGTAAGTCAAATATGTGCCCTTTTTAACTAGATTAATAACATGAACGACAAAAAAGCTTTTGTCAATTAACCTCAACTGTTCACTAAAAGGGTTAAACTTGTTGTTTTTGGGAAAAAGGAGCATATAAGTTTATGGGTCTAGACATTTTAAAATTGGCCATCATGCGTAAAATTTCTTATATTTTTATTAACTTATTTTTTAAGTAAATACAAATATATTTTTTATTCGATGTTTTTTTAATAAAAAATTATGAGTGATATTCAAAACAAATATCGTTACTGATTTCACAGGTTGTAGGTCCGTCCTTAGTATTTGTCTATCTTCTGCAGGTACTTCGTATCGCGTTTGGATGATTTAATTTGGTTGAATCCGGAACATCAAAAGTTAATATTTTTTTAATGATTAGGTGCAGCACTGCAGGGATAATCCTTTATGGCGCTTTGCGAGCGGTGCGGGTGCGCAGGGGATCTTTGGAGATTATACTCGTTGGGGAACACGGCCTTAAGGAGGTCGTTCTAGAGTGATGACGTTCTTCAGATGACAGAATTCTTAAACACTGTCGTTCGAGGGACACTAAGCTGAACCACGTTCGGGTGGGCTGCAGTATTTCTACCATGAACCGCTCTGGGTGCACGGAATCAAGCGGGGAACCTCAGTTGAGCACTTGTCATGAACATATTGGAAAAATAGATTCAAGTCGCCAAATGGCTTTCGATGTTCAAGGCTTTCCAGGTTGTTTGTCAGATCATGGTCACCGATCAAGCAAATGGCTCTTCTTTGAATGAAATCTAGCAATGTTTGGAAGCAGAGCCCTAAATATGAGAAGAGTACGCGGCTTTATAGAGCATCAAAAGTTGTTGGAGTGTATAGAGGTTCTTAGTTCGGAAAATTATTCCAAGCTTCTGCGAGGCTTTCTTAGAAATGGCCGCAACGTGACTATGCCAAGACATATGACTATTCAAATTGACGCCCAATAAATTAATTGATTAAGCCAAGGGAATCGAGTGTCCCGCCATGACTATATACTTGGTTACTGTCACCCCAAGACAGAATTTCTTCCAGGTCTTTGTTGAAATGTGATACCTTTTGCTACCTATAGAGATGTGCACTGGCAGCCGATGTTCGAGCATCCAAAGTAAAAGATGAAACAAGTGTGCTGTTATCAGCGAAGCTACGTAGAGGGTTTTTAGTTTTTTCCAAAAGATCCTTAATGTACAGTAAAAATAGGGTGGGCGACAATATAGAACTTTGAGGGACTCCGGCGTTGATGTTAAATGTGTCTGAAAGGAATTCGTCCATCGCCACTCGCAGAGAACGGTCTTTAAGAAAGCTTGACAGCCATGAACAAAATTGAACCGGCATTCCGTATGTTCTCCCTTTAGTTAGGAGCCCTTCATGCAATACTAGGTCAAATGCCTGTATATCAGTATTATGATTGACATTTGCCTTCTTTGTTAGGGACTTTGGTATTGCTAAAAATTTTTAGGGGATGTTTATTAAACATAGTTAAAATTCAGTTTAAACTAAACACCGCGTGTTTTGAAACTTATTATTTTGTGTCAACAATTACAAACACCCTATGTAGGTTATGAACTGCAACAAATATTTAAAACAGTTTTTAGTTCACCATGTTTTTATTATAAGAGTATCGCTTTTTTATACAGGGCCCGGCAACAACAGGGTACTACCTATGATAGGAGCCTTACCTTAGGAAATTATTTTCGAATATGCAGGGTGTTTTACACAAGCCGGACAGCTTAAAACTAAAGGTATTTAAATGGGAGAACCTATATTTTTTACACGGAATTTGTGTCCTATTTGTTTATGTAATCCCAATTTTATTTTCCAATATGTGGCGGTGTTGCCAAGTTATTAATTATTCTTCTAATTTGCTTGCTTTAGCACGGTCGCAATAAATAGGTATATTATGTAGGTACTACAATACATTCATTGATATTAGTTTGATATATGTTTTGCACTATTTATATGATTTAACAACATGTTTTTTATACAGGGTGCTCTAATTTGACTTCCAAGTTTCGGGAAGTTTGAATTAATTTCCACAATGTATGTTTTGTCAAAAATTGAACTAGGTACTAGGTATAAGTCTAAAATATTTTTATTATTGTCTGCGGCGTTGCCAAATCATGACTATTTTCTCCATAATGTCGATATTTATTTTATAATTTGATAGCTATACAGTGAGAACGTAAAGGTTGGAACAAATTCATTTAAAATTCATGTTTCTTTTTTTTCGAAAAAACGCTCGGACCCGTAATTTTTTTTATTTTTGTTGTGCACTTTTGGAAGCTTAGTTTATGTAAACAGGTTGTCCCAAAAACAAGTTATGATGGTTTACTTTATTTTCCTAAATCAAACTGATTTAGTAATAATGTCAAGTACCTTACACCTGTTAAATTCCCTTATATGAAAACAGGACCCATCATTCTCTTGATAAATATGCCACACCAAACATTAACTTTAGGATTGGTCTATCCCCGCCTATCTTCAGCCAAACAAGGATTATTATTAGACCGATATATGTAATTTCATCGGTTTTCCAAACAGTTTAAATAAAAGTAAGCTTCATCGCTAAATAAGATATAATCTTGAAAATGTGGTTGTTGCCATTTTTTCTCCAAAAACCAATCGCAAAATTTAATTCGCATATCACAATCATCGTTGTGAAGTTGCTGTATAGGGTGTCCAGTTTTCGTATGTTTTACGGATTATCTGCGTTATTAGTAAAGATAGAAGGTGGCGGTTTTCGCGGCACTGTGTTACTTTTTTGAGAAAGAAACGACGCCATCAACAGAATTTTCATAGCCCCCTTAGTTTTTTAGATACGGCGTAATTTTGAAAATTTTGCATTTTGGGACACCCTATCTCGTTAACGCTGCAACTTATCAAAAAGGTAAAAAATGGACTTATTAGTTTTTTTCACGTATAATCCAGTGGCTTAGTCAGACTTTTTCTATGTTCAATTGTTTTCGAGAAAAAGAGCAAACTTGCATTTTCTTAAATGGGACATCCTATATATTTTTAGCTATTATGATTCAGTTTATTACAAGCTTTTTAAAAATATATAATACTTTATAGCTGTTTGCAATGTGAAGCTCAAAATTTACATTTTTCAAGAAATTTAAATTTTTTTTTAGTAGGCCATGACGGGTATTTAGGAAAACAAAAGATGACAGGCTTGTTATCTGAAAAAATCTTTATTTACTGCCAGAATAGGTTATCCATTTTCTGTTCTTTATTTCTATTCAGCTTTGATAAATAGCAGTTTTTTTTTTTAATTATGGCTGCGAATGCAAAATTCGAGAACTATGAAAAGTACGATATGTTCGTTTGTTATATTCAGTGTAACGAAAATTCGGATGAAGCATTAGAAGTTATATAAGAAGAAGAATATTTTTAAAAATAAAATCAAACTTAACTGAAGTCGGTTCATTTTCCAAACCCCGACCTAGTATTTACAATAAGGAAAACCAGGACATTGATGAAGTAAAAGTTTTGGCTTCAATTGAAACACATCAAAGTAGTTCTTGTAGAACAGTGGAAGGTTCTGTCGGTGTTACAAAATCAAGGGTTCAAACTATTCTAGAAAAACACAAGTTTAAGCCATACAAATTTCATGTCGTACAAAACTTACATCTTGGTGACGCAGAGCGCCGCGTAGAGTTTTGCAATTGGTATTTACAAAATGTAAATAGAGAAAATCATTTTGAAAGAACGATTATATGGTCTGATGAGAGTCATTTTACCAGTGCCGGTATATTTAATCGGCAAAATACTAGGTTTGGTGCCAGAAAAATCAACATGTTATATTTCCACGGGAACGGCAAGGCAGATTTGGGTTTAGCGTTTCATGCTTCATACTGGGAAGTAACATTTTATATAATATAGGTATTTGAAGGTGGTCTTACTGCAAATAAATATTTAGAAATTTTGGAAAACATTGTGCCTGAAATAGTAGAGAATGTGCCCCTAGCTCATCTTAATAGCTTATATTTGCAACAGGACGGAGCTCCCGCTCACAATGCTCAAATTGTAAGAGCATATCTTAACAATAATTTTCCTGGCTGCTGGAATGGAACACATGGACCTGTAAGATGGCCACCCAGGTCACCCGATTTAACGGTTTTGGATTTTTTTTGTGGGGCTACCTAAAAAATAAAATTTATACCGTCCAGTGCCAAACGATGGCAGATTTAAGAGAAGCCACTGAAAGAGCCTTTAGGGAGTTACAGGCACGGCCTTTTATTATTTTAAATGCACTGAGGCGAATCAGAACAATGTGTGAAACATGTCTTAGGCATAATGGAGAACAGTTTGAGCAATATTTATGAGACAGTTTCCTAAATCATCAAATAATTGTAGCTTTTAATTTTTGAACGTATAACACAACTGGGTTAATTGTTATTTATATTTATAAAAGTTATTGTTATAGGTATATATTTTTAGAATTAGCGTTTTGTATTTGTGAGAAGCTTGTGACAATTGTTTAATCTTAAAATTTATATGGTGTACCGTTTAGAAAAATGTAAATTTGTTGAAAATTGTAAATTTTGAGGTTCACATTGAAAACAGCTATAAAGTATTACATATTCTTGAAGAGCTTGTGATAAACTAAATCATAATAGCTAAAAATATATAGGGTGTCCCATTTAAAAAAATTCAAGTTTGCTCTTTTTCTCGAAAACAATTTAACATAGAAAAAATCTGACCAAGCCACTGAATTCTACGTGAAAAAAACTAATAAGTTTATTTTTTACCTTTTTGATAAGTTGCAGCGTAACCGAAATACGGGGGGTGTCCCAAAATGCAAAATTTTCAAAATCTAAAAAACTAAGGGGGCTATAAAAATTCTGTTTGTGGCATCGTTTGTTTCTCAAAAAAGTAACACAGTGCCGCGAAAACCGCAACCTTTTATCTTTACTAATAACGCAGATAACCCGTAAAACATACGAAAACTGGACACCCTGTACACTCATTATTTTATAGGGACGGTATTTATTTGAAGTTGGGGTTGTCCAAACTGTAGTCTGAGCGCAGCCCACTGCTTGCGCAATCTTACTTGTAGATCGATTTGGGTTTTCGACACTTCCAAAAGAAATTTTCTTCTTTTTTTTTTCACACTTTCAGAAGCTTTCAACTTGACCAAGTTTTGTCTTAACAATTCTGGACTAGGACCAGGTTTGTCTGGATGCCTAACATGGAATTCAGTGCGTGCTTTTCGTAAACTTAATCCACCAACATGCAAAAAAATTAATTCAATTTTCTCTTGAGGTGTAATACGATCTATTTTAATCCAAGACTACACAACTTGTGGGATTTTATATCCGGTAATACAACTTTTGCTGGTGTTAAAATAACACTGTAAGAATAATGGGATATTTATAACATTTAATTTTAATATTGTTTCTAATCTGAATATGTGCAAGTAATGAGGAACGATAAATTTTGTTTTATATTTGGAAGAATCTGTCCCGAGCACAGAGTTAGAGTGAAACCTTATCAGGTGGTATGCGAAGTCAATAAAGATAAAAGAAAAATAATAAAGATCGAATGTTTGGATTGTGCGGCTTCTGCTGGGGGTTGTAACCATGCAGTTGCGCTTCTTATGTGGCTTCATCGGCGATCCGAAGAGCCTGCTCCAACAACGGTTGAATGTTACTAAAAAAAAAACCGGTACTTTCCCAGATTGGAGGTAATATAAAATTTATTTAAGCAGTTGACAATGGGAAACGTAAAAAACAAAGGCAAAGAGATAGCCCGAACTGTCAAGGTTTTCTTGAAGAGGTTGTTGAAAACATAAAAGACCATGGAAATTATGTTTGTCTATTAGCGGTACACAATAGGCAACCTATTACTAATGTTGTGACAAAACTATCAATCCACAGGCGTTTATTGAATTTTCTTAATAGAGAATTACAACATTCCGCTGAGAATTCCTTAAGTTTCTGCTGTGATAGTTTTACTGAAGACGATATCGAAAATGCGCTGGCACTTAGCTACACTGATAAAACTGTGCTCCCTTAATCAAATAATCTGATTTATTTGGTGAATAATTATTGGTAATAAATAAATGTGATTTTAAATAACTAAATTTGATTTAACTGAAATAAATGAGAGTATTTCGTTTTATTTGCAAAGTTATTTGACTGTTGGTTGATTTGTGTCAAATCATAGAACCCTTCAAACAAATATCTTACCAAAAAACCACTAAAATAACAAAATCTAAATAACTAATTATTTAATCGAACTAATTTTTATTTGGGAACTAAATCCCGTTAATCGCTAGTTAAATCACCCGATAGAGAACTATTTAAATGTCTAGGTCATTTAAACTAAATAATTATGTATTTACATTAAATCCTGAATATAAAACGACCGAATATTTACAAATAACTAATTATTTAATCGAAGTACATTTCAAGTTAAGAACTAAATACCTTTAACTTTAATTTAAATCATTCATTGCCGAGCTTTTCAAACAATTTGGTCATCCAAACAAATAATTAAGTATTTAAATGAACTCCTGTCGCCTACTTCGGGCTTTGAGTAATTTGATTGGCTATACAAAAGTGGCCTGATCATCGCGTTTTGGTCATTGGTCATTGTGATTTTGTCTTGTAGAAATTTATGAGTGAGAGTGAAATCTTCTTTGTTAGTGGCACAGAAGTTAGTGGTTCCATCAAAAATTAAAACGAAGATATGGGGAATAAACGTAATATGAATAATTATTTAGAAGATTGGGGTATATCGAGGGGTATATCCCATATGTTAGATACTTTTGAAGGTAGGAAACTATATTTGAATATTTTAGTTACGCATGAAACGAGTTAAAGAAGTAAGATAAGAGGCAAAGAAAAGATACTTGTAATACCTAATTTGAAATTTCGAACACAAAATCTTTTTAGAAAAATGTAGCCAGGTATTTATAAATCATGGCTACCTAGGTTACAAATAAGACAGTTTTTCTCAATTTGACCATAATTCAATACCTATCAAGCCTCCTAACGTAAAAAATATAATATAATTAATATAATATTATTAATTATTGTACCTAATATTTGCAAATTTGACTTTATTTAATTTTTTATCAAAGTTATTAACTTCTCTATAATGTTTTATTGCCGTATATTTTAAGGGGAACAACAACTAATGGTCGGATTATACAGCAAGATAACATAACATAACATAAAAATAAAATAAGAGTTGAATCTACAGATCTGCCATAAGACGTTTATAGAAACACATAACATAAAAATAAGAAATAAAATAAGAGATGGTTACCTTTTAAATTTTATGTTATTTTTATGTAAAAATAGTTGTGCGCGTGCGCGTAATTTGGCATAACCTTTATTTTCGGCAAAAATGTGTTTTTTTCTGTTGGTTTGCCTTATTATTTGAACACTATAAACAATTTGATAAGGTTTGTGATTATTATGGTAGGTATAGGTACTGATTAAACCATATTCAATAGCAACATTTCAATATTTCTTATTTTTATGTGACGTCTGTATAAACACGTACTTGGATAAAATAAGAACTGATTTGAATGAACATTCTGATCTATTGAAAATTAAAAAAAGGTATTTAAACCAAATAAATGTATATTTGATCTAAATAAATATAAAAGACAAGTTAAACAATTATGTACTTGAATAAAAAAACAATCACTTTGATGGAAATCACCGGTTTATTTAAATCAAATCACTTAAATTGTTTAATTAAATAACGTTGTTGTTACGGCAAATACATGTAAAACAAAAGTAAAATAAATATGTACTTGATAAAATAAATATAAATATCAATCAAATAAACATTTCGTTAACTTAACTTTTAACCTATTTCACTTAAGGCTTATTTAAGTTAGGTTACTGTTAAGGAAATAAATATTTGCTTGAATTTTGTACTTAGTGATTAGTTCCAAATAAAAAGTAATTTGTATCAAATCAGATGATACTAATTGAGGCAAATAATCCCTTAATATTTTTCAAATACATATTTGTTTGGCTAATAGGAAACAAATATTTATTTGAGTCAACTGTAAATTTTTTTAACTCAAATAATTAATTTTATCAGTGTATGAGCAAAGTGAAACATCATCATGGTACGAACTTCGTTATGGCTGAATTACAGCTTCTTAGTTATACAATGCAGTTTGTAAAACAGCTGATGGAGTCCTTACGAAGCAAATCATGGGTGTCGCAAAAATATTCCGAACTGCACAAATAAGGAGAAATTGGAAAAGCTAGTTATTGTAGAGCTCGAGAAGCTATTACATATTAATATAAAGCGGTCTGGTTTTATAATTTTAAGAAAATATTGTATTTTGTGTGCTTCACTCGACGGCGTTACGGAAAATTCTGTAATAGCAGTTAAGTGTCCTGCTTTAGAATTTGCAGTTTCACGTTACATAACTACTTCAGGAGAGGTAACAAGACGATATCTCGGTCAAATTAATATGCAGATGTTGGAAAGGAAATTAAAAATAGGCGTTTTTTGTGCAGTAGCCCTGATTTCGAAACATCTATTATAGGAAACACATTCGAAATACAACAAGCAGACCGCTAAGCCTTACAACTGAGCGAAAAAAAAATTAAAATTTTTTTTTAACAAGTGGCATGTGTTCCCTTGACAGAAATACTACAGTTTTACCACAAAATTTATAGTTTACAATCCTGTGGTTTTACGCTGAAACTAAAAAATGTGAAATTTTCCTATTCATTGTATGAGGAGCAAAATTAAATCTTAAACAATAATAGCTCGTAAGCCGCCACTCTAATAAATAACTTGCATTCTTTATGTTTTGTCTAGATCTAGAATCTTAAGGTGTATCAAAATTTGTCAGAAAAATGTGATGTTGCCGTTTAACAAAATAAGTTTTTTTGAAATAGCGGCCAATCTGGCAACAACTCGTTTATTTTCTCCACGCACTTTTCTTAGATGGACTAATTCCTAAAACTCCGCTTCAGGAATCATAGGTCTATTTATTCAAATAAAAAAGTGGGTCTATGTCAAAATTTTAAAAAATAACCCTGCATATCATAATGTATTACTGTTGTAGTAAAATGTCATATGAAATAAAGTAGTAAGCTCCTATTAAGTCTCTTAGAAATAATTAGGTAGGTACAAGTTTATATTTTCTTGCAGAATACTTAAATATTTACAAATAGAAAATGATGCTATTTTGCGTAATTATATTATTATTAATTAAAAGATTAATGATTTTAGGTAAAAGGTAAAAAGTATAACGGTGCCTGCAAAATATGTTTAACAAGTGATATGCGGGTAAATGTGGGCTTTTAATTATACAACGGGAGTTACTCATACTAATTTCTATTTAATTATAACAGAAAGATGCATACAGCACTGGCTGTTTTTCGCAAAACCTAATGAAGTACCCATTTTATGACGTAATGATAATTAAATTATTACCATGAAAAAAGAAATATACACCTTGTCTAATTAACAGACACCATTTTTTTGTCTTACATGATTTTAAAGAATATTTTCCTGAGTATTATCCTAAGACAGTTCCGTGACTCTTGAATATGAATATTAAACGTGACTCTGACAGCTGATCGATATATTATTATATCCAGTTCATTCAATGTAATAAAGATTATTAATGTCCGCTATTATAGGTTACGGCTAACTAAAATCTTGTTAAAATCAGTTTAGCTGATGGAATGGGCCTCGGTTATTGGCCAATCCCTAGGTTCAACTGTAACCTTGAAAGTAATTCGAACCTGTAATATCCGGCATTAATGGTATAAAGTACTTCCCATCATATTGCGTTTGGCTTAATGACTGCAATAAAACCCTTCATAAACTCGGCTTTCGGTTTCGCAGAGACGTATTAACCCACATTTGTTTTTAATGCCAGTTTATAATGGCAATAGATAGGTATATTACTTGATTTGTTAATCAAAATTAATAAACTCTCTAATTAAGGTTTTGTAGAAACAACATAATTATTATTAGGATATTTCTCAAAACTTTTTAGTTACAGGTACCTGTAGCTTATATAAATAGTAAACATAATATTCGAAATAGATTAGTACCTATCTATTTTACTTTAAAACAGTGTGCAACAAGTTAATATTAAAAGTATGTGGAGGCCTTGGGAATCTTCAGCTAATGCGATATCTAGCTACCCTAAACATTCCAGGAAGCATTTATCTTCTGACGCCAAAGTGATCGTAAAAAATGTACGTGAATCGTTATTAAAGAGCGGCCACCTTAAAGTAATTGCCATTAAAAATACCAGTGAAATGGCGAAAGTTCCATTATCGGCGGTACGAGATATTATCACAAATCTGTGATATTATGCTAAAAGGACATTTTAAAAGAAAAGTTCACAAAGATACCGGAAAAATGAAGTGCGTAGATGATTGTGACAAGGATGTTATTCGCAGGAAAATATACCAAATGTATCGAGAAAATTTTGTGCCCACGTTAGATTCTTTTAAATCACGGTTAACAACTGACGATACAACGATATCATGTAGCAGTACAAGTCTTCACCGCGCTTTGCAAGAGATGGGATTTAAGTATAAGAGAATAAACAAGAGACAAATTATTATGGAGTCCGAAAGATTAAGAAAAATGAGATTTCTGTACCTTAGGGAAATATAAAAGTTTAGATCCGAAAAACGTTCAATAGCTTATCTGGATGAAACGTGGTTTGACACTCATGAGACGGTCAAAAAGGGATGGGCTGATTTAACTGAAAAACGCCAAAATAAAGTCCCTTCAAAGAAAGGAAAACGAATAACAATAATTCATGCAGGTGGGGAGAATGGATGGATCCCTAATTGTTTATTACTGTCGGCAAAAAATATAAAGGATTTAAGTCTGGACTATCATGAAGATACCAACGCCACTCTTTTTGAAAGCTGGTTTAAAGGCACTTTGCTTTCAAATGTACCAGAACACAGTGTTATTGTGATGGACAATGCAAGCTACCACAGCCAGCAACTGGAAAAAGTACCGAATGCATCAAGCATATAATCCGCAATAAAATAGTTCATGTTAAAAAATGACTTGTACTTCGAGGAAACGTATAGTAAAAAACAGCTGTTAGAATTGTTAAAGGCATTTAGTATTAAAAAAGAGTATGTGTGTGATAAAGTGGCGAAAGAAATGGGTCACACTACACTGTGTTGCTACTGCCACCCTATTATTGCATTTTTAACCCTATTGAACACATGTGGCATCAATCAAATTAAATCGAAAATGAGAACTGAAAATAGCACACCTACTCTTAGTGGCAGTGTAATAGAGCGAATAAAGAAAGTTTTCGGTGAAATTCCAAATGAAAGTTGGAAAAATTCGGTTAACCATGTCTTAAAAAGTGAAGACTCTTATAAAACTACACAACAAAACGAAATACATCCTCTTATTATAAACGTGGATGATAGTAATAGCGAGACTGAATTAGGAATACGTTCTATAATTACAATTAAACCTTCTGTGTTTATGTAGATATATTTTTTTAAGTAAGCGGGTGACCAAAGGTCTTAAAAAATGCGTAACAAAGAAGCAAGTGAAAATGTCGAATGTCATACATTAACAGCGGACTTACAGGCAGTTAAAGTTTGCCCGTCTATTAATGCAAGCTAAACTTACTATAAAACAAGACTTTGCGTGCATAATTTTACTGTTTTCGATTTAGCCAATAAGCACTGTGCAATACTGTGCATGCTATTGGTTCAATGAAGCAAAAGCTGATCTCCAAGCGTCTACGTTTGCAACCGGTTTGACGGACGACATAAGGAGACACCTTAACGATTCGAATCCCATAATTATCTATTCCGATGAATGTTCATATCAAAATCGCAACGTAGTTATGTCCAACGCCCATCTCCACTTGGCCTCCGAGTTAAAAATCAGAATTTACCATTTTGTGAAGGGACATACACAAATTGAGTGCGACAGTGATTGAAGGGAAAATCAAAAATACATCTATCAAGCGACTATTCCGTCTTGTGCAAAGAGTCCAGAATAATTAGTACTTATGGAACAGATACCCTAGATCATACATTCTTTAAAAACTTCAAGAAGGACCTCGCATACCATTTGATCGGGCCAGGTAGAAAGCCAGGTGAACCGACCGTGACCGATATCAGAGCCTTGCAGTACTCACCAGAAGGGATTATCAAGTACAAGACGAATTTCGACACTGACTTTTTCGATCTTCCCATTAGAGCTACAGCTCTAAAAGTGTATGAATTTTCACGGCTATTCAATAATCGCATGCCAATTGAGAAAACTAAGTTTTATCATCTACAACAATTGAAGCCAGTTATCCCCGTTGATTGCTGGTTATTCTACGATAACCTACCTTACTGATAAAATTACTAATATAAAAAAAAATAGTGTCGCTTCCATATAGACCCCCCCCCCCTCCAAGGGCAATTCCACCCTTTGCCATACAATGGAGGAATGGCAGCCTGACCGTTTGAAACTTCCCATTGTATCATTCTGTCTACATCTGTCAATGGAAAAATGTGTCCTTTTCAGGATAGAAAATAGGAGACCCCTTGAGAGGATAAACTCATTGGCAATATAAACTACTCGGTGTTCTTCTAACCCCCCCCCCCCTCCAAAAATCCCTATTGACAGGTGTTAATGAGTGGTAATACGTTTTTTTGCAACGGATTCGGACCCTGCGCGTTTTTCTCTTCCAAAACACATCGTTCATTTTTCAAAATTCGACCAAAAATTCATTAGTTCAAGCAATTTGCGTTGGCCTTAAATCTTTAGATATTATACTCCTTGGAAAACACCACGTCAGGGCGGAGGCAACAACTTCTAGCAGTTATTGCCGGAGCTCGTTTCAGAGTGATGACGTCTCCAAATGAAAGAATTTTTGAACAGCGTCGTTTGAGGGACACTAAGCTGAACCACGTACGTAGCTTCAATAAAATGGGTTCTTTATTATTTTAATGGTTTCCAACTAACCCAAAACAGCCGATGACAATAATATGTAATTCAAAATTAGAGAAAGACCCTGAGAAAGGAATTGGTAAAAATCTCTCAAAAATCTAATACGAAAACCGAGACAGAAATATTCTTGCAAGCACGAAACCTATAAGTATGTAAATAAAACAATGCAGTCTTTCTCCACAGTTTAATAATGATGATGCTAAATAAAAAAAAAAAAAAAAAGTTGTGGCTGAGTTGTACTCTTTCAATTTCAAAATTTTTTAATAACATAATTTTTGACCACTGTTAAATAATGATACCACATTAGCTAACTGGACATGGTTTGGTTGAAATAAAACAATGATTTTATTTAATTTTTTACATTAAATTTAATTTAAAACTAACAATTAAAAAATTTAAAAAAATTTTTCTCCTCCATATAGTTTAAACTATTCCATTGTCTTACTTAAAATGTTTCCTCTTTGATCAGAAAATCCGAATTTAACCAGAACTTCATCCATATCTAAAGATGATTAAACATCTCACATACCAAGTCTTCAACCTTTAAAGTTACTATGAGTTGTAGTCATTTATTTGAGACAACGTTTTTTCTACTAAACTTGATGTTAGTATCCCCTGATGATGAATGCTTAAGCGCTCGAAACATGTAGGAAACCTTTTGATTAAGCATCATCATTATTAAACTGTGGAGAAAGACTGCATTGTTTATTTACTTTACATTAACTTCACTGAAAGCATGGACTATTTCTTCAACTATAAGTATGTACTTGCCGGAGAAACTAGCCGGATTGATTCCACCATTGGATTGCTAAAGAGCGTCGCTCAGTACTACTATTTACTTGCTGAAAGAAAATAATATCAATCATCCGGACACTCAAAAATCGCCAAATAGTGCGAGAGTGGGAATGTGCGAGGTTCCTCCTTTATTTGGAGTCTAAGAAGGACCTTACCTTCGTCTTACCCTAACAGTGTAGCCGTTATCCACTATTTTATTGAGCGGAACTGTAAATGTGTAAATAGAAATTATTGGTAATCACTGAAAATCAGTGATAAATCATTAGTAATCCCTCGGACATACCTATAAGCAAAAGATTTCCCCCTTAGAAACGAAATTGACGTGTCTGACCTATTTTATAAAAAGTGACTATAAACAGGAAAAGTCGGGCTTGTTCCGTTTTCATCGGTCAACTCTAGTGCTATAATATTTAGTTCCA
Source organism: Polydrusus tereticollis (assembly GCA_963920685.1). Classification (NCBI taxonomy): domain Eukaryota; kingdom Metazoa; phylum Arthropoda; class Insecta; order Coleoptera; family Curculionidae; genus Polydrusus; species Polydrusus tereticollis. The sequence goes on along the minus strand of OY987328.1, from coordinate 95,486,348 downwards.
TACAGCACGCTATTTAACGCGGTATATTTGGCTAGACCTGTATAGTTCAATATGTAATCTTAAATACAAAACATATTAAAATAATACATTAAGTGGGTAGATATTTAATTGTTGTCACACGATCCTAAAAATGTTGGAAATGGCTCAAAAATGTAAACATATAAAAATAGAAAGGTTGAGCGCTAACTGCTGAGTGACGAAGAAACATTTTAAGTAAATGGTTTCGTTTAGATCTGAACCGGGGATCACATTTGACACGGCCGGGATTTGGGAAAGGAAATCATGTAGATTAAATAAGACACATTTTGTTTATTCAGTTAAGTGAATTGTTTCACATATATTTACAATTTTTACAAAAATAATAGTTTCTTGTGCAATTATTTCAAAACCGAGTTTAAAACTAAAGAAACGTTTTTATGTTAAGTGGAGCTAGCCGAAACTTGATAAAAATCCATTTTAAACTTGTTGAATGAAACCACCTGCTTCTATATTTTCGTTAAACTTTATTATTAACACATTAGGTACAATTGTTTCGCCAACACTGTGGCTTCTTCGGATGTTTCTAGCAAAATAAACTGGCTTACACAAAATTATATTAAACGTATTTGTATAATTAAAAATAATTATAGTAAAATTTATTATGTTAATAATAAAGGTTCAATGCAATGCATAGGTCCAATTGATTATTTAGTTAAAATTTTGTATTATTGTGTTTATTTATTACAGTGTATTCTAGTAAATACAACGTTTTACCTTTGTTATTCAATTGTAAAATTATCGAAAACCATAATTTTGATGATCATTTTAAAATTAGGTAATAAAGGTAACATATTAAATTTACTAGAATTCATGGAAATAGACAACAGACATGCAGACTAAATGAAAACTTGAACCTAGAGAATTCCCCATTATTGAACCTTTAGCATTAATATAATCCATTTTATTATAACTATTTTTAGTTACTTAAACCCGATTAATATGATTATGACGAGATTATGTGTACGACATTTCATTCTATTAGAAACATCCGAAGGAACAATAATTGCTATGTGCAAATTACAAAGTTTAGTGAGAACTTAGAAACCAGTTGTTGTATTCTATAGTCTATCTTTAAATGATGCAAAGTAGTTAATCAATCAAAACCGTATTCCCCATGGGCGTGCAAGATTTTTTGGCATGTATAGATTTAAATAGGCCTGAATTTTTAAATTTGTGCAGAATTAGTACAACTATCGACATTAAATTCAAGTTTTGTCTTCAAATATAAATTTTAATGTTAAATTTTTTAAGCTTAAAATTATGTACATCCGTACAATTTACCTGGAATTTTAGAAACCAATTTTATCAAAACTAATTAGAGTCTAGGTACTTATTCCGTTTATGCTTTAATCATTTTATTCCTTTTTTTTTGTACCTAATCCTGATTACCTGTTTGCTAATTATGTGGTTATTATGCCTCTATGGGAATAATACACCTACTTACATCAACTAACCTTGGGTGTTTGTTTCTCAGTGAAACTAGTCAAAGTGTGAAGTGTCAGTGTATTTCTAATTAAATATGGAGAATTTTCAACAATTGCCTAAACGCCCTAGAGTCGGTCCACGTACAGTAAATGGAAAAAAATTAATTCTTAACTGTAACGATTCTATTTAGAGTAAGAATGAAAATTTGAGTGTTGACAATGCAGTGCAATTTACAGCAGATATGCTTAACGTTAGGAAAACAATACTTTTAACAGAAGAAAAAAGTGTTGGCGTCAGGCCACCAAAAACTTTTCCAGGACGACCAAAACTTGAGCTGGATGACGGTAATGCACAGAATAAGGCGAAAAGTCCATAGTTTCTTTAAAAAAAAAGAAGTTCCCACGCTGGACATAATTTTGTAATCAATCCGAGAAGACCAGGACTACCCATTTATGTGTAGAAATACGCTTTGAAAATTATTAGAAAAAATGGGTTTTCGGTGGAAAAAACGTAATAAGCAATCGATTTTAATGGACAGAAGCGATATCGACTGTTGAAGAAGAAATCAGTTAAGAAGCATCCGTAAAGCCAGAGAAGAAAACAAAAAATATTTCACCTAGACGAAACATGACTAAATGAAGGTCACACTGTGACTTAATTTTGGCAGGATGAAAATATTAAAAGTTCAAGGCAAGCCTTTTTGGAAGGATTGTTCACAGGATGAAGACCGCCATCTGGAAAAGGACGTCGACTTATCATAACCCATATTGGAAGCTCTAAAGGCTTCGTTAAAGGTGGTCTACTGATGTTCAAATCTAAAAATACAGGAGACTATCACGAAGATATGAATGCCGATGTCTTTGAAGAATGGTTCGAGCAAATGTTTGATCTTATACCAAAAGATGCAATAATTGTATTGGATAATGCAAGTTATCACTTTAGGCTGACGGAAGAATTACCGACAAGTGCGTGGCGTAGAAGTGAAATAACAGAATGGCTCAAATATAATTTCCATTAGATTCCTAAAAAAAAAAATTTTGGTATTAGCCAGTTTACATAAAAATGCATTCAAAAAATATGCAGTCGACAAATGGTAAAGTGACGAGGAAGATCTGTGCTCAGACTCCCTCCTTATCACGGCGAATGAAACCCGATCGGACTTATATGAGCTGAAATGAAGACAGATGTCGCCAGAAAAAGCAACAGGTACTTATAAAATTGTGGATTTAAAAAGACTCTTTAATAAAGCTATGGGTAAAATCAGTGCGGAAAAGTGAAAAAAGTGTATCGATCATGTGATAGAAGAAAAAGTCAAAATATGGCAGGTAGATATAATAATCGAAGAACTGGTTAAACCGCTTATTATAAACGATGTTAATGAAAGCTCATCTTCTGAATCGGACTAGGAGTAAACCACAACGATAAAGTAGTATTCGATTATATTGTATCGATATTTTATATCTTGTGTTTGCAATTATATTATGTAAAATAGTACCACCCATTGTTATTTATTAGTTATTACGATTTTTTAAATGTTTTAATATGTTATAAATGTCTACGAATTTAATATAATACAAGGAGAATAGGCATCTTTAGGATTTTTGATTTAAAAACTTCCCCAATACAAGCTCCTGGCTAAGGGATTTTCCTAATAACAATGGTAAATCCTCAAATATAACAATACCTTGCGATAAATTCACGGTGGACCTACATAAAGAGTCCTCATTATTTGGATCCTTTAATGTAAACACAATAGATTTTAAGGGATGCTGTTTAAATTGTTCTTGATATCCGGTACGCGTCTTGCATATTTAATGAGCATTTATTACTTCGCGCCATTTAAAGATAGACTTAAGCAATGTATATATATATATCGGTAGGTAGATACAAAATTACAAAATATGCCCGTTTATTGAATATAATTTACCTATAAAATTAGTTCCTACCTACCTTCGTTTTTTGTTATTTGCCATTTATATTACCATATCTTGTACTTTTAGTTGCTAACAAAACATAAAGACGAGCAATTTACATAATGTCAATATTGAAGAATCATTTAAAATTCAAATTCGTCTTTGTCGTATGATAGAGATTTTTTTATAACGTTATTAAAGATCATTTCAATTAGTGATATATTTACGAAAGCATGCATGAACAATTATTAAAATTGCCTACGTATAATTAAGTTCAATTATTGGATATATTATGCCACCTAACTTAAATACGTATTCAACTCAACGTCATAAAAATTAACATAATATATCAATTAGACATTAATTACAATAATGATATGACTTATTCCACTTCATGACAAGAATTCATTAAAAATTATGGTCTTCAAAATACTTTTCAGATATATGTGTCCAATCCGTGATGTTTTGTAGGTATTCCTGCATTACCATAGTAATATAGGTAGAGAAAAATATAAAAAAAGAAAACGGTCTCAAACTTTTAGCTTTAATAAAACTTTCATAAGGTTCGCTTATTGTCATTATCATTAGCTCTCGAATGAATGCAACGCACAAACTATTATACAAAGCTCAGTTCTATCTAACAGGACAGAAGGCAGGAACAAGATGCAATTTACATATTCCTGTGTTATGTCCTGTATTTTAAATGTCACTTTTACCGAAGAATTAGGTAAGCCTAATCAATAAATTTTTTTATAATTTAAAATTTAGTCAAACGAAATTCAATGCTACGGTGAATTTTCTTGCTCGATCGAGTGCCGGCGTCGAGCATCGGCGTTCGAGTCGTGGAAGAGAGACCATTGAATTGGTCATCGAACAGAATTTTTACCTAGTTTAATGCAGCACCCTCGCATTGTTTAGTTATTGTTTGCTTTAAGAGTAGCGTCGGATATATATATATATTGAAATTGACACGTGCAGAAGGTTTTCAGCAGTATGAGCCTTTTTGTGTCTCATTCAAAATTATATTTTCTAGATCGACTAAGAAAGACCAAGGAGGTCTAACCTAATTCTCGGAAGCACTAAAATAGAGTGTGATTTAGTACTTAAGTGTATTTCGTGTACTTAGATCTGTCTTGTATAATATAGTAGTTAAGCAGTTTTTATTTAATGATTTATGATAGTTATAATACTAGAAACACAATATTATTACAAATTGGTATGACATTTTTTTGCTTGGCTTCACCCCTATCAAAAAACACGACACGCCACTGCATTTTAGTTGTGATGAAGGTTATTTAATTGGCGAACTATTCAAGCCTTTTATTAATACTTTACGTTTGAGTCCGAAACTTGGCGTTGTGTGTTACTATTTGCATATTACACAAGGAAGTGATAATTATTCCATTAGTAAAACATGAGTAATCACAAGAAAATTGGACCAGAAACATATTGGTTTTGTAAAACGTTCAACAACTTTTCAAATCCAATTCTGATTTTAAAGAAATTTCTGGCAAAATAAAGGCAGATTTGTTGGGTTTCGGCGATGCATTCGATTTTCGTAAAATACTAATCATTTTGGTGTTACAGGAGGAACAAAAGTAATGTTTTTGGACCTAACCTGTGAAGAAAGTGGGCAGTGGGATAAGGCTAAAATGCACCTTAATTTAAAGCTCCTATCTTTTCGAAAAACGATCGCCTTAGACTCTTAATGTCACCATTCCCATGCAGAACAGATAAAAAATTATAAAGGAGACTCTGCAGTTATACAAGTTAGATATTAAGAGCAGGGCAAGATATGGAGATAATTTGATATAACCTAGCTAATGTAAACAATAGAAAAAAACACATACTAACTTAAATTTAAAATATCTTGTCTAATTAACTAAGTAGGTCTGCCATACGATGTGGCATGCTTGGACACTGAAAGTATTAACCGCTTCTTGCGGAATATTTTTCCATTGTTAAAAAAGGGAAGATCTCAAATTGTTTTTGGTTGGTGACTACTTCCCCTCGACTTATCCCTAAGAAGTTACACACATGCTCGATAGGATTTAGGTCGGGGCTATTGGGAGGCCAGTTTAATCCATCACTATTTAAAAGAGTTGAATATTCACTAAGAACCTTAGCAACTGCGAAATCACGACGAAAGATCGTGCTAGCTCGTAAGCCCGATCGATTCTGATTATACGATTTAATTCAAAAGTCTGTTTAGAATTTATTTTGATTGGTTAGATTTCCGCCCAGTACGTCAACTGCAACACTAAAAATTTCGATAGCTTTCTATAATACCATTTTGGTTTTATATCAAAAACGTTAGAGCGACAAATCGAAACGTTCTCTATAAAAATTATGAATAAATAAACAAACATAATGTTGAGAAAATATATTATGCGGCTCCAAAATAAAATACATTATAGTAGTGTTACTATATTTACTGCAGACAGGTTAAATTAGTTTCTCCTTGTAACATGATGAGTATTTTAATCGGTATGTTATATACGAAAACTGGAATACATCGCACAAATACATTCAATCAATTTGTTTTTACTCTTCCGAAAGCTTGATCAAATTCGGTCTTAGATTTAAACGTTATTGAATATTAAAGTTAATCCATATTTCTCTTGTTCTGGTTTTTATTTTTATCAGCAGTATAATATAATAATATGAAAAGTAAAGATTAGATTATATTTTGGGGCGAGGGAAAAGCGTTTTTAAAAAACACAAATTTTAATAAAAACAACATTAATCTTTAAAATCCCTTTTTGTATATAACAAATTTATTTGGGTTGAAAGAAGCTAACAGATTGGCTATAATAACAGAGGTACTCAGCATTTATACAGAATCTAACTTGCACATGTGCTTTTAGTCATATGATTGCATTCTGATTTGTAAAGGAAGGAAAGAATAATAAGAGGCAAATTAAAAATATAGATATATTGACATTTCAAATATGTTTGTATTATCATTGTACTAAAGAACTTTTTATACAAAATAGATGTGTGTCAGTTGGTAAAATATAAATCCGAGTATAGGTTAATCCATTTAAATTGCTTGGACAAAACGAACTTTTAGCGGCACTGTTAAACCCTCAGTTAAACCTTAAAGTTTGAACATATTAGTCTTCAGTGCTAAATAATACAGGCAGGTAACAGAAAAGAAATACCTAGTATTCAACGGAATTTATAATACATGTCTAGAACTATTACTCTAGAGCGGTAACCTAGGTAGGTACAAGGTAAATGTAAATTAAAAATACAAGGATATATCAGTTTTTATTTTTAAGAAAATTAAAAATGGTAATCACAAAAGGGTTTATTTAACACGGGACGCCATTCAGGACTTTTAAACAGAATTTTCTCACATATTCATGGATTTCGGTCTGTTTCGTCAAGTTTTGATAAAATCTGTAAATTGTCAATAGTCAGACAACCACCACCACCGTTTAAGCCAGCAAGTAAATGTATCCTACACGGAACCTGCAATACAATCCTGAAAATGCACATGCACACTTATCGTCTAAGCTCAGTCCAAGAATTACTCCCAAGCGACGTTCTGCAGCGAATGTAAGTTTCAAAATGGTTTATGGTTAAGTTGTATAGTAATGCAATCGTCTTTGAAGAAACCTTTTCTCTGCCTTTTTAAATAGTCAAGGAATGATAATGTAAAGTTACCTGCATCCTCACAAAGTTGGCGTATAGGTGGTCATATCGAAAAGAAGGTTATTTTAGCCGATTTTTTCAATTCGATATCGTCTTGAAATTTCAGAAAATGTTGTAAACGCATTACGCGATGGAGAGAAAGCTGCGCATCAAGCAAAACGGTGCACCAATTTACGTTACTTACGTTTTGAAAACCATTTGCGAAAAGTTAGACAAGCTACAGGCTAGAATTATAAGTAAATTTCAGGAGATTAAAACCTCACCCAAGAGAGCACACCAATGTTCTGGATTCTATAAAAAGGAAAAAGAGAATATTTGGAAGTAGAAGGTGGGAACTCCTCCTATTTAGTTTAAATTTATAATTTTTACAATAAATAGCAAAATAATACTACTTGGCAAGTGGTAATATGACATAAATATGTACATATGTGAGAACTTTGTTCTATATCCACTTGCTGAGACCTTATACAATAAGGATTAACCAAATTATGCTAAAACAACTATTCTCTGGGCAACATGCCCCAACGAGCGCTGTATTATAGCAAAATTTGGCGAATTTTGACTAACACTGTCAGTACTTAAATACAAACTCAGATTGCAGATACTACCAGAAAGAAAGAAGTGAGTCTTCATTTCCAATAATGGGATGCTACACTGCTGCTACCTATAGACCGATTTCGAACTCTTTAGTTCGCGTCATCTATCATTGGAAATAAAGATTTATTTCTTTCTTTGTCGGTAGTTTCTGCAATCTGAGTTTGTGTTTGTCTCAGCAAGTGGCTAGAGAGCAAAGTTCTCACATATATATATGTAAGTAAACACTATGATTACTAATCACAACAATTTACCTAATCTCAATTTTTATACAAATTTGTAGTCTCCCTGAGGATGGAAATGAAATAAATGATTTCCGAAAGCTTGGAATAACAACTTTAAAGAGTATTCTTTCATTTGCTGCACTCCCCAATATTCGCTAGTCTATTTCTCAACTACTCAGCAACGACTACCCTCTCTATATACTTATATATATATACTTATGTTATAATTTTTAGGTTCTTTGTTGTATATGTTTGATGTTAAATTTTGTTTTATGCAATGACAATTATCATAATGTAATTTTCTTACCAATAGAAACTTCAGAACTTAACAATTCTATTTTTCATTCAGTTTTACCTTTTACCTAAGTTATCTTTCAAGAGTAGTAATTCAATATATATCTGACTGGTTCCGCAGTATACCTTGAGGATATTTTTGTTTTTAATCTTACGATGTTTTAAGGGTCGTTGTTGTGTCATATTATCGGTCAGAGTATGGCGTATGACTTTCTTGTACTCATTCTTATGTTTCTTCGTCACTCTTATAATTAGTTGCTCAATGCTTTCTGATATTAGTTATCATAAAATTACCTGTTTTTAAGGTAATCCAAAAAACGGGAGTATTCCAGTAGATGATCACAATTTAACAAAGTATCACAACCACCGTGATACCACAGTTGTTACACTTTTATTAACCATAAACACCTTTGTTATGCACATACACTTTTTCAGGTCACTGATTCGCATCAAATATTTATTTAAATTCCTGTTTAATGAACTAATATTTTATTGCCAGATAAGATTAAACACGTCTACGTATGCTCACAGGTTTAATGACGTTTATTGCACAAGACTATTGTAAAAGTCTTATTGATGTCTTTAATATATATACACTATATTAAATTACCAACTATTAGGCGCAAATCTGTATTTTTTTTATTGGTGATTAATTTTAGGAAGGAGCCTCCGAAGATTATTAAAAAAAGGCTTAAAAATTATTTTTACGTATTATTTAAAATATATATATATATATTGATTTATTCGGCTACTAATTACATCGCTTACACTTCTGTGTCTTTTTTGATATGTTTGTTTCAATTATTGTTCTTAGTAGGTACAATATCCGTTTTAACTATTAATCTTCAAATCGGTTATTTTAAAGATTATGTTTTAATTATTGGGCTTGTGTGATAAATTCTACCGAACACCTTTTATAATATATCAAATATTAAATATTGAAGGTTTTTAAACAATTCTCCAATTTTTCTCTATGAACCAAAGTTAGGCGCTAAATATTGAAGGTTCCAAATGGTTCACTACGTCTTGCAGTTTTCCATTCAGTTAAAAACTTTTCACTTTTTAGTTCAAGCCACCACTACCATTAAATGGTCCACCTAAACTTTTACCAACACCGGCCACTCCTGGTCCATCGTGACCAAAGGCCATCATCCGACGAACAACGCGAAGAGGAAAAACAAATGAATGTCGCGGGCGCGTTCACTTGTTCCGCGTGCGGCGCGCCGTGGAAAATGATCAGAAGCACGTCAAGTTCCCGGTCGGAGAATGATTATAGGCAAGAGCATACACAGCGGTGTTGCCATTTGGAAAGAAAATTGCATATTTTGGGAAGAGTAACTAAAAACAATATTATACTTAATAACATCGGTAAGTCGGTAACCAGATAATAATAAATCGGTAGGAAAACATGAGGAAATTAAATTTAGGTAAAAAATATTACACTTTCATGCGATATTGAATGCTCTAAAAGCTTAAGGTATTCTTCTTTGATACTAGTTCACTTATAGCAAATATTTTTTAAAATTTAAACCTGTAGAAATTAATATAATTTAAATTTATGGGCCGACAGTTGGATACAGAACTGTGAACCCTACGGTGGTGCCAGCTCGTTCGCTGGCTTGTTTTGACGTTTTGTTGTTTTCATTCATGCGTGTATTTAAGAATTGTTTAACAAAAACTTCAGATCTTTTCATAAATAGCATGAAAGAACAACAAAGGTGGACATACATATCTCTGTTGATTACGTTGTGTACCATTTGTGAAAAATGCCGAAACATTTGTTGCAAAGAGCTAATAGCTTCTCTAATAAGGGGTCGTCCATAAATCTCGTGACGCTAAAATTCGCTAAATCTGACCCCCCCTCCCCCTGTGAGGGTAGCGTGACGCTTGACTAGACCCCCTCCTAATACTTCCCTAAACGTTATGTGTCACGGTGACCAACCCCCCCCCCCCCTTATGTACAATGCTGAATAACCAGAGTAAAGAATACATTTTAAATAAATCATAGGTTTATTTCTTTCCATATTGTTGATTTTAACATGCAAATTTGAAAACAAATTAGGAGTACTTATACATCGAACTAAAAATTAGTCAACTAATGAAATTAGACATTGGTCAACCACAAGGCATATTATTCGGCAAGAGTAAAGAATACATTTTTAATAAATCATAGGTTTATTTCTTTCCATATTGATGATTTTAACATGCAAATTTGAAAACAAATTAGGAGTACTTATATATCCCACTAAAAATTAGTCAACTAATAAAATTAGACATTTGTCAACCGCAAGGCATATTCCTCGGCATACTCTCAAGCCAAATGAGTTTTAACCTCAATTCACCGCGCTGTGCGCTGATTGGGTGTTGTGTCCAATCGCATTGTCGTACCAACCGTTCGACTTTTTTTGCAATTGAAAAAATCGTTTTTTAAAATCGTCCCGTGACGGTTGAAGAAATCCCCCCCTCCCCCTGTGACAAAACGTGATGCTTGCCCTGACCCCCTCCCCCCCTCAGAGCGTCACGAGATTTATGGACGGCCCCTAAGCTATTTTCAGGAAGAACTTAACAACGATGGCATATTGCTACCCTTGACAGCAGCAACTTTAAAGACTGTGTTAAGGTCTACATGTTTTATTTCTACTTTAGTAATTTTTAGCGTGTAGCAGCTGCCCTAAATTTAAATATATCCACTGTAGGCGCAGTTTTAACGTTTATTAAGGAAAATAAATTATTAGAATTACCAAGAAGGAAACGTTCTGATGCAGAGAGACAGAGAGTTGTAAATATTGCAAGATTGGATATTAAATATTCGTCACACTATTTATGGAATGTACGAAACAAGTAAGTCTTATTGTTCTAAAACTATAATATTATACATTGGTAGGCACTTTTATAGAAAATCATGTAACTTTGAGAACTTTAAGTAACAAATTGAAAGACAAACAAAAAAAATGAAACAATATACGAAAGAACAAAATAATCCTTGTACTAATTCGTTTTCTTGGATGAAACATAGATTTTTCAGAATATCACTACTGGTCGATCTTGGTAAGATGAAAATAAAGGAAGTGTTAGATCTACTAAAAGTGATGGTAAAAGTTATTACGCAGTAAACAAATATGTGGCAAAAAAGTCGCGCATAATGCCTGTAACTTTTGAATTGTCTCGTATACGAAAAAGTGACCTTTATAAAAGTTGTTCAGTAAATTATTCCCCACATTTCTACCTGCATGAATTTTTTCTGTCATTACTGGTTTGGTTGCCATAGAGACTGACTTACTTTTTTTTAAAGGGAGCACCCTGCACATTTGGATTCTAAATTCTTTTGTATTTCAAATTTTCACCTATCTGCTAGCGTTTCCGAGATAATGACAGCTCAAAAATGAAAAACTCCTTAATTATAATTATTCTTACCTAATACCCACAAGTTGAGTCAAGGTGTTTTCATGACAGCGACCTAAGAGGTGCCAATTTTGAGTTCCTGTTTAATCATCTGTTGTCTGATCTCTAATTTGTTGACACTATGGTTCATCTGAATGAGAAACAACGAGTTGAAATTTTAATAATGAGCGGTTACGGAAATATGAAGAGATCGCAAGATCAGGTTTGTCAACAGTGTGTCGAGTGGTAAAGAAATTTCGAGAAACAGACAGTGTTAGGGAAGCCGCTAGATCAGGTCGACCTAAAACAGCAACAGGGGAAGACGAAGCTTTGGATATCATGTTCTCAATACATGAAAATCCAACACAATCATCCAGGTCAATGGCAATGGATTTTAATGTGTCTCATCAGTCAGTGAAAAATTTGTTTAAGCACGGTTTTAACAACGAGTTAAACGAAGACGATTTCGATAGAAGAGCTGAATTTTGTGAGCTGATGATGGAAAGATGCAATAATGATAATAACTTAGCAACAAATATAATTTTCTCGTATGAAGCTACTTTCCATTTAAATGGCATTGTTAGTAGGCACAATTTTCGTTATTAGTCTGCTGAGAATACTCACTGGTCCAGGAAGGTCATACTCAGAGGCCCGAAAAAGTTAAAGTTTGGGCGGGCATAGTTGGTAGACATATTGTGGGACTTTTTTCATAGATGGTAATGTGAATGGCGACACTTAAAGAACAAAGTCTAAATTAACCGTCCAAATGAATCTTTAAAAGCCAGAATTATTGCTGAAATTCGGGCCATTCCAGAGGACTTCATTTAAACGTTGGGGTTCGAAAGGGGTAGTGACGCGGCTCAGATAGCCTCTCCTACTCAAAAGTCAAGTTTCACCTTCACGTGGTGAACCCTGTTTTCACAGACGAGGCTTGGCGACCGAATCGAGGCGGTATAACCTCCAACGCGGGAGTGGACAACGACCCGGAAGACGGAAGAGACTAGGATATCCAACGGCAGACGGGGCGGAAGATCCATGATCCATGTCACAGGGCAGCAGCTGTGATATTACTAAACCAAGACTATCGACAAATATTGTCCCTAAAGGCTTGGCACAGACAGTCACAGGCGACAATCACATATGGATTCCCTCGGCTGTGGCACTGCGGTGCAGAAAGCAAGGAGAAACTACTGCACTATAGATTCTCAAGAATAGCCACAATGACAAGTAGTGAAAGAGAAACGGCCCCGAGTCCCCGGCGTCCCTTTAATGGGACAGGGGTGCGAAGAATCCCCGGGTGGAATAGGAATAAGAATAAAAACACAACATTGAACCGAATAGCGACATGGAATATCAGAACTCTCTACAAAGCTGGGAAGATAACAAACGTCGCTCTAGAGATGCACAGAATGGACATAGAGGTCCTGGGTCTTAGTGAGGTGAGGTGGCCAAACGCAGGACAATGCAAACATGACGATGTGGTGCTATATTACTCAGGATGTAACAACGGAGAACACAGGCATGGTGTAGGCATTATGATCAAAAAGGAGCTTCAACAACACGTCACTAACTTCATACCCTTCAATGAGAGAATGATGTTGATTCAAATATGCACCAGCCCAATAAATACAAACCTTATACAAATATACGCTCCTACAGCCGAGAGCGATGAACAAACTGTAGAAAAGTTCTACTCGGACTTGGACGAACTAAGCAAAAACCTGAAGAAGCACGAACTCAACATAATCATGGGAGACTTTAACGCCAAGGTCGGTAAGGGCCGAGTTGGCAATGTAGTGGGGGATTTTGGACTGGGAGATAGAAATGAAAGGGGCGACAGACTCATACAGTGCTGCCAGGAAAAAGAGTTGGTCATCACAAACACCTTTTATGAACTGCCCCCTCGGCGACTTTACACCTGGACATCACCTGGCGATAATAAAAACAACCTTATTAGAAATCAAATAGATTTTATATGTGTTAACAGGCGGTTTAGAAACAGCATAAAGAGTGTAAAAATCTATCCAAGTGCGGACAGTGATACTGACCACAACTTGCTGTTAGCCAATGTAAAAATGAGATTGAGGAAACTGCGAAAATCGATAAGACCAAAGAAAGTAAACTTGGAAAATCTCAAAAAAGAGCCATATCAAATACAGTTCAACGAATTAATTGCGAGGGATTTATCCGAGGCATCAACAACAAATATAAATACCGCCTGGAACAAGGTTAAAACAACAATGCTGAAGGTGGGGGAGCAAGTCGTGGGCAGAAGGGATCAAACATCGAAAAAACCATGGATGAACCAAGATATCATTAACCTTATGGAAGAAAGACGTAAACACAAAAACACCAACAAAGAAAAATACAAACAATTAAAAAGACAAATAGAACATGACATAAGGAGGGCCAAAGAAGAGTGGATGGAAGAAAACTGCCGTGAAATGGAGGAACTAAATAACAAGCACGATACCTTTAATATGCATAAAAAATTAAAAGAACTTACAGGGCATACGAGAAAAAAAATACCAATGATCACAAGAAACATATATGGAGACATTCAGCTGACGGAGGAAGATAAAAAGCGAACCTGGGAAGAATACGTGACAAACCTGTTTGCGGCGGACCGAGAGGATTCATGGGAAGAAGATGGCCGGGAGGACCATTTAGCTATTCTTAAATCGGAAGTGGAATACGCGATTAAGACAGCAAAAAACAACAAAGCTGTAGGGCCCGACAACATTCCGATAGAAATGTGGAAAGCATTGGATGGCAGAAACTTGAACAGCCTTACAGAATTTTTAAATAGAATATATAAAACAAGGGATATTCCAGAAGAGTGGCTTAAATCAGTGTTTATTCCGCTACCTAAAAAAAACAATCCCAAGTCATGTGACGAATATAGGATGATCAGCCTGATGAGTCACCCTTTAAAAATCCTCCTAAAAATTGTCCAACAGAGAATATATCGCAAATGTGAAGAACAACTAGATGAGATGCAGTTTGGCTTTAGAGAGGGATTAGGAACTAGAGAGGCTCTCTTTGCTCTAAAAGTAATGCTACAGAAGTGTAGAGAATATAATAAAAATGTATTCGTCTGTTTCATTGACTTCCAGAAGGCCTTTGATAAAGTCCAACACGACAAACTTATCGACAACCTAAAAAGTATTAATCTGGATCAAAGCGATATCCGTATAATAAAGAGGCTATATTTTAACCAAACAGCAGTAGTGAGGGTTGAAGATATGGAGACGGACGAAATAAGAATCCAGAAAGGCGTCCGACAAGGCTGCGTCCTCTCCCCACAACTGTTTAACTTGTACTCCCAATTTGTGTTTCGTAGGGCGCTGGAGGAAAGGCGAGAAGGGGTGAATATTGGGGGGACACTGATTAATAATCTTAGATTCGCAGACGATACTGCAATAATGGCGGAGAGTGCAGAAGACCTGCAAACCCTACTGGAGCGAGTTGACCGAGCATGTGAAGAAGTAGGACTTAGCATTAATATAGAAAAAACAAAATTCATGGTAATAAGTAAAAACTCTAATATTCACCCTGTTATCACACTAAATGGAAAACAAGTAGAGCGGGTCCAAAAATACAAATACCTTGGAACAGTCATTAATGACCTACTAGATCCAGACGAAGAAATCAAGATCAGGATAGAAATGGCTCGAAAAACATTTGGTGCTTATTCTTCAATGTTAACCAATAGAAGTTTGTGCCTACAAATTAGACTAAGGTTCATGGAGTGTTATGTATGGTCGGTATTGCTATATGGGGTAGAAACCTGGACCTTAAAAGCCCAAACTGTCAAAAGACTAGAATCGTTCGAGATGTGGATATATAGACGCATGCTAAGGATATCCTGGACACATAGAATAACGAACGATGAAGTACTGAGGCGCATCGGACAGGAAAGGAAACTACTAAAAATTATCAAGATCCGTAAAACAGCATACATAGGTCATATTCTGCGCAACGACAAATATATACTGCTACAAAACATAATGCAGGGAAGAATAGAAGGAAAGAAAGGAATAGGAAGGAAGAAAAAATCCTGGCTTCGTAATGTAAGAGAGTGGACAGGAATGAATGTTGAAGAACTATTCCATGTGGCACGGGACAGAGACGCATTCAGAAATGTGGTCGCCAACCTTCAATGAGAAGACGGCATCGGAAGAAGAAGACGGGTTCAGGGATCGACTGGCGCTCTGCTTAGCAGAAAATGGTGGTCATTTTGAACACCTGATCCACTGAAAAGGATTCACTTGGTTATTATTCCGATGTTACGTTGTTTAATCTACTAGGCTATTTATTTTGTTATTAAAAAGCCTGTTACAATTTTAAATAAATAAAAATTTGAAACACAAGAAATTCAGAGTTTTCCCGGTAGAATCCAAATATGCAATTTTATGCAGGGTGTTCAATTTAAAATAAGGAAGTTGGTCTCTATGGCAACCAAACCAGAAATGACAGAAAAAATTCATGCAGGCAGAAATGTGAGGAATAATTTACTGAACAACGTTCATAAAGGTCACTTTTTCGTATACGAGGTAATTCAAAAGTTACAGGCATTATGCGCGACTTTCTTGCCACTCTGTGTAATATGAGAATTTTACCTACATGATATTATACATATTTTTTTAGGTAGGTCTGGTAGTGAAGATGGTTTATTGAGGTTGAAGAGGGAATTTTTTCTTCTAAAACGAAGCTTCGTGACTACCATGGAGAAATGAATCAGCAAAATGTTTTACAATGGTTCTAAAACCAATTTACAAATCGTTAATAGGCTGTTCAAATATATTTTTATGCGCTTTTTTAACATGTTATTAAATATGCAAGTTAAATTCTTTTCAACCATAAGCCACCAAAAAAATATTTAGTTGATGGCCTGGCTGAGCAATACAGACATAAAGTTTTACGGCTTCCTCTATACCACCTTATGTTCAATCCGATCAAATATATTAGGATTAGGTACTAAAAATTATTATAATAGACATATTGGTCGAGATGGCAGTATACAAATTGACTGTATGCATACGTGGAAAGGATAATTGCGTACCGCTACTCTTAACGTTTGGAAAGATTCAATTCGGCACACAGAAAGCGGGACAGTGGCATGAAAGAGAACACGTATTAGATAGACTTAACATTTAACCCATTATTATTGAACTAAATTAAACTAGTGATTTGGAGGATGATTGATGGTTCTACTTTTGTATTGTTATTTTTATTATTCTTAATTGAAACCCAATAACAAAAAACACTAGAGTATTTTTAAATAAGGACTATCTACGTGTAATTCTATTTTTGCCTAGTTTATTTTTGCAAAAATACGGCGTAATAAATATATTTCATAAATAGGTGTATAAATGTAGCTCTACAATGGATTAATAACCAAAACTTTTATAAAAAACGTAACAATAAACTTACATAACTATTTCAATACAATTTAGGTATATGTACCGGGTGTCCCACTAAGAATGGCTGTCGGCCGTATCTCAGAAAGTGTTATTCGTAACATTTTTGTATATTTCGAAGATTTATTAATAAAATTCAACGTGTTCGTCACTTTGCAAATAAAGTGGTGGGGAAGGTTAAACATTATTTGTAATAAATGCTGATAACTCCGGTCTGGCTTAACATAATTTAGTAAACTTAGTTTTGTTAAAAAGGGCTTTTCTCACTCTATATATCATCTTATAAACTATGGCAATATGTGTTTTACACTAGGCGCTAGGGGGCGCTGTCTTACAACTTTACAAACATTGCGCGTTTTTTCCATAATTGTAAATATAATAGTGTATTCAATTTCAGCTGATTATAAGGATAATTAAAAGTCTAAGAAGTCAGCGAAAACCGCAAGTTAATATCTATTTTTAATCCGGAGATATCAACAACAATATTCATAATTACGGAACATTATGATTCTATTTTCAAGTTGCCATTGTAAAGGTTTTTTTAAGAGTCAAATAGGCCTTGGAAAAACAAAATATGAATTGACACTGTGCACGCGTGTCACCTTTCATTATTACGTCAAAATCGTGCCAACAGTGTTGTGTCGTATTTGATTTTCAAAATGCCTCTGTTACTTGAAGAAGCGGTTGACATCATTGCGGTGTATTTTTAATGTTTGGGAAATGCAACAATTTTATTGCTGAACGGGTTTACGCAGCACGATACCCTCAAAGGCGCCGATACGACATTAGAATGCTTAATCGTTTAGCTAGCCGTTTTCGTACTACTGGAAGTATTCGTCGCCCTGTATATCGCAGACGCCGCCGAGGTCGAACCGAGGAAAACATTGTAAATGTTTTGGCATATATGGAATTTAATCCACAAATTAGTATTAGATTAATTGTTAGAGACTTGGGCGGTACTCGCTCTACTGTGCATAGGATTTTATTAGAAGAAAGGTAAGTAATTATATCTATATGTTATAACTCTTAAATAGTTTAGAATAATGCCAATATTTCTCTTAATAGTTTTCAAGTCAATGTGATAAGTATTTTGTTTTTCTTTAGGCTACATCCTTACCATATTGTGCTCCATCATGCTTTGACCCCGCAAGATTATGATAGAAGATTGGATCATTGCTATTGGTTGCTCAATATGATATTGAAAGATAGAAATCTCCTCTCCAGAATTTTGTGGACTGATGAAGCTACTTTCCATAGTAATGGATGAGTAAACCGCCATAATATGCATTATTGGTCGCGGGATAATCCCCATTGGATGCGGGAGTTGCAGCATCAAGGAGGATAGAGTGTCAATGTCTGGTGCGGCATTTTGGATGGCAGAATAATTGGACCGTTCGTATTTAATGAGTCGCTTACTGAGCAAAGATATTTACATTTTTTAAATTACGAACTCCCAATTCTTCTCGAAGATGTGCCCTTGGATATTCGCAGAACTATGGTTTGCCAACACATTTCCTGCAAGGTGGATAGGAAGAGGGAGTATATTTCCGTGGCCCGCCAGGTAATATTATAGGATATATTGTGATACTGTTAATGAAAGTGGTAATTTCTATTTTAGATCACCTGACTTAACGTGCCTAGATTTTTATTTATGGGGGAGATTGAAGGATCATGTTTTCGTTACTAGGCCCACCACAAGGGAAGACATGATAGAAAGGATAATGGACAGCAGCCGCCGTATCCCTATGGCAGAGGTGGAAACTGCAGTATTATCAACCAGGGAGAGATTGGAGTCGTGTATACAGAACGATGGGCGACAATTTGAACATTTAGGGCGCCACTGAGAATTATTGTCGTAACGATATATTTGCTTGAAACATACGTACCTTTATATTTTGTTTTTCCAAGGCCTATTTGACTCTTAAAAAACCTTTACAATGGCAACTTGACAATAAAATCATAATGTTCCGTAATTATGATTATTGTTGTTGATATCTCTGGATTGAAAATATATATTAACTTGCGGTTTTCGCTGACTACTTAGACTTTTAATCATCCTTGTTTTCAGGTAAAATTGAATATACTATTATATTTACAATTATGGAAAAAACGCGCAATGTTTGTGAAGTTGTAAGACAGCGCCCCCTAGCGCCTAGCGTAAACCACATATTGCCGTAGTTTATAAGATGATATTATAGAGTGAGAAAAGCCCTTTTTAACAAAACTAAGTTTACTAAATTATGTTAAGCCAGACCGGAGTTATCAGCGTTTATTACAAATAATGTTCAACCTTCCCCCACCACTTTATTTGAAAAGTGACGAACCAGTTCTATAGGTGAATTTTATTAATAAATCTTCGAAATATACAAAAATATTATTTTCGGGATACCTTAACTAGGCGACTTTTGAGGAAACTTCGTGATTCATATTTACCGTTACTGTTGCGCCCTCTAGCGCCAGTCTGAGAAACTTAAAAATAATTTTCAGCAATTTGCCATGACCACTTTACCCAATATATTTTTTTTCCGCAAGCCATACGACTAACACTCTCTGAGATACGGCCGACAGCCATTCTTAGTGGGACACCCGGTATATTGACATCCTGGAAGATTTTTACAATAAAATAAGTAAATATGTGTTTAATTGTGTAAATTTATTTGGCTTGTATGAAGAAAAATACCTAGGAACTCGGTTATTTTGGTTTACAATCTGGCAACACTGCCGATAACTGACCTCACTTGAAGGGTATGACTTGCAACGGAAATTATTTTGCATTAACTATATCTACTCGTACTTTGCTTCCAGAAGGTTTTTTTTTTAATGATTTAGTTATGGGGAAGAACAGCAACTAGGCGAATAAGTTATCCTCTAGACAGGGTGCTACTTTATGACAGGCCGTAATTCCAAATGCGCATTCCTGAACCAAATTCAAGTAGAAAAGTTCATATAAACAGGTGTCCTGAAAAGTCTGGTTTTCAAGATACAGGGTGGCAAAGTTTAAAAAAAATGTCGGTTTTTTATTAATATCTCAAAGATCCTTTTGCCGACTTTGGCAGTGTTGATAGTTGTGATAAGACGCTAACTGAATGATAATTATGAGTTCCAGTGACGTCCGGGGGGGGGGGGGGGGGCAGTCTTACGAATAATATAGAAAAATGTACGCCACTGACTTGCTAAATATTTTGTATTGTCATCGGGTTGAGCAGCTAGAAATACAACTTTGTCATCTATTAATATTTTTTCGTAACTCACTTCGTTTTCGAGAACAAAAATAAAAGCCACAAATTCCGAAATAAGATACGAAAAAATATCAAGAAATAAAAAAGTTGCATTTTTAGCTGATTAACTGGAAAATAATATTAAATTTTTAAACAAGTCAGTTGCTTACATTTTTTTTCTCAATATTATTCGTGAGACTGCCCTCCGGGACGCCACTGGAACTCATAATTATCATCTAGTTCATGCATATTTTCAGAGATATACTATCCCATCCGGAACTACTCTTGTTTTTTATTTCGGAGAAGACGTTCTTAATTTCATGACTGTCTGTGGGATAGAAGTAAAATGTGTCTCGGACCCTCGCTTTATCAAGAAAGTCAAGTGCACCTCTTATGGGATTTATATTTTTTGATAAGTTAGATGCTACCGAACAATAAAAGGAGTTTAAATGTTCACAGGTCATGTTAGAACTGGTAGATGTGACCACTCCACCATTTAGGTCCTTTACGATTCTCCAACTTTCTCTCTGTTTATTGTCCGATTGATCAATGCGTCTGTTATAGTGCAGTTGCTTAGCAAGTTTAATTTTATTTATTTAATTTATTAAAACGTGTGCTTTATATTTTTTTTTTATTTTGGCCTTCTTTTCAATAAATAAATCCATATTTATAAAGAAAAAAAAAACACGCAAATTTTGAAAATTTTTAGGCTTACATTTTATGTTGGTAATACAATCAAATTAATTAATGCAACCAAACATACACGACAGCAAAATAAAACACTTGTGAACATCATTACAAACCTTAAAAATAAAGAAAACTGTTCCATAAAAAGTTCATTACGATACTGAAAACGATATCGAAACAGCTTTTTTGTACAACTGTCAAAAAAAGTTGACATTTTTTCATCGCTATCGATACGTAAACCTTTTGTTTTTTTAACAGTGAAAAAAAGACTTTTTTTCACGGTGAAAAAAAGACTTTTTTTAACTGGAAAAATGATTTACAAAAAAAACGATAAAACATTACTTTTTAAAAAATGTATTGAATTTTTTTGTACAAATTTACTAATTAATTACCAACTACCAAAAAATCTCATTTGTTACAATAATAATTGATGGTGAAGTTCGAACAATTGCTTCCAATATTAATTCCCGAAGCTAGTCCACCTTGCTGCTGATCAGAAACGCTAGATATTCCTTGAAAAGTTGAGTCCACAATTGTATCAGTTATATTGATTTGTTTGGAAGTAGAGGAACAATTTAATTTATTAGAAATATCAATTTTATTACTCAAACTATCTTCTATATATCCTTCTGCTATGGCGGCAGATTTCCAACCACCGTGGCGTTTTATAGATGTCATGTTACCCCCTGCATTGGCTAAGAGAGTTGCAGAACTCCTCCTAAAACAGTGACCTGTGTAGCTCTTATGCAATTCTTTTCCCAGCCATTTTGCAATCAAGCTAGGAATTTCCCCTATTTTATTTATTCCCACATGTTGGTCAACACATTTTCCTCTTGAATATTTTAAAAATAATCTCTTTTTGTGTGTATGGGACGGCCTTAGTACTCTATACTTGCGATATATCTCAATATAATCAGAATTTGAAACGGTAAACATTCTTGGGCAATAGGTCTTTGTATCCGGTATTTTAACAATCAATATAGACCCGGTATCTTCAATGTCATCAATAGTTACCTTCAATAATTCTTCACGGCGACAAGCACCGCTGATTCCCAAAATTAACGCAACCTACAATTAAAAAAATATTGAAATTACTGAAATAATACAAAATTTTGATCATCTGTACCTTATAAAGTAAATTTGTTTCATCATCAGCTTCTTGAATGAATTTATTAATATCGTCTCTCGATAAAACTTTAGATTTCTTCCCTCGGTATCCGACGTTCTTGTTCTTAATAAAAGGCACCAATTTTGAAAACTTCTTTATATCAATATTTTCTTTAACATTCAATGTACTCTTCAACATTGAGTAGACACTCCATAAAGTAGAAGGTTTTACAGTTTTTGATTTCTCCTCAAAATAGCATATAAGTACCTTTTCAGACACTTTTTGTATATTTTTCTTGCCGCACCATTCACGGAATTGGTTATAATTTTTCTCGTATATAAATTTTGATTTCGCCGGTAACATGTTAGCTATAGCCGAATTTGCTATATCGGCTATATCTGAAGGAATCTCGCTATCACTATCGTAATCTACATCCATTTTAAGTACTTATACTATTTATTTAAAAAATTGCAATAAATATGAACAGCTATCAACGTATGACAACAAAACAAGCAACGTGCCAACAAACCATTTCTATAGTAACGACAGGGCTGTTAACTTGATTATGTGAAATTATATGGTAAAATTTTTATTATAATATACAATTTTACCGATTAATTCAAACTTTCAGTTGTACAAAAAATGTTGTTTGTATTTCGTTTGTGAAATTCGTGTTTTAATGGCACATTCGAGAGAATTTTTCGCCTCGACCTGCGGTCTCGGCAAAAAATTGACACTCTCATATGCCATTAAAAAAACACTCACTTCACGCACTTAATACAAAAATAACTATTTTCTACTGACGTTTTATAATAACCCCTTTTTGACTGTCGTTTTGATTTTTAAATAACCTCCTTTTAGGCACAGCGTGCTTGAAAGTTTTTTAAGCACGCTGTGCCTAAAAGTTATTATTTGTAATTAAAAACTAAACACAGACTGTAATTTTACCTATTTATTATAAATATTAAAAGTACAGTTACTTATATTATTAAAATTATTGCTTGGGTAACCTAAAACAGTACGTTGAGATATTTCTATTTGTAAAATAGATGAGGAATTTGAACTAGAACTAGAAAATGAATCTGCAACAGCAATATCAATTAAACCCATGCCACTAGTAGAGCTGGTAGAACATTGTGATTCATTAGATTTAACACGTTTGTTGTTAGCGTCCAAAGATTTTTCACCAAGAATTTTTTCAGAATTTTTTTTTTGTGTTCTAAAAAATCGTCTATATACCCCTCAGCCATGGCATTTGACCGCCAACCTCCATATCGCTTTAGCATCAATATATCCGCTCCATATATTATTTTGCCTTTGGAAGCCCCAAGAACTCAGCAATTTTCTTTGGTGTTGCTCCAATGGTATTAATGCCCACTGGAAGTCTGGAACATTTGGAGTTTCTGTACGTGATAATAAATCTTTCATGGGTTATGTGTGCTGGACGTAATTATTGGGAATACTTTCGGACAATATTCAAGAAGTTGATGACGTTAATAGAGTCTTCGCTAATTACACAGCTTCTTGCAACATTTGTTTTAGTGTTTGGAATGGTTATTTTAATTAAAGACTCCAAGATTTTGATATTATTCATCTTTAAATATGTGAGCTCTTCTCTGCGACTCGCTCCAGAGACCCCAGAATAAGAATGACTTTGTCAATAAATAGTTTTTTTGTAACGCGTGTATCAAAAAGAGGCCTGTTCGAACCTCTCTCGGGGGCGTACAGCCATCCTTTTTTGGCCAGCTGAGAGATCGCATGCTCAACTGTGCTGAACGGGCGTGTAATAGCTCTAGGGCAAATAAGGAAATAAGGATAGAAGATGACAAATAAACTGTGAGTAAGTGAGATAGACATACTGCGCCAGAACGCAGCATGTAACTCTGTCGGTAATGCAGGTTCGGGTAGTGCTCGCCAACGAAAGCAGCTAACTTCACATCAGAACGGTGTTGTTGCGATCTCGGAGATGTCAGAAGTCAGAAGTGTCAGAACATTTATAGAAATTGTCGATTTTCGCGTGTAAAAATGTCCGATATTGAAAGTTATGGCTACTGTACTCCGCCAGAAATATCAAAAGCAGCCCAACACATTACAGATAATTTACTGCCTGCAAAATCGAAAGATCTGTATCAAAACACCTACCTAACCTTCAAAACATGGAGAGAGAAAAAAGGTGCTAATCGTACTTCGGAGTCGGTCCTCATGGCTTATTTCGATGAATTGTCGAAATCGTATGCGCCTAACACACTTTGGTCCATATATTCGAAGCTGAAAACAACTATCAGAAACACGGAAATGTCGACATCAGTAACTACCAGAAAGTAATTTCCATGCTGAAAATCAATCAAGTTGGATATAAGCCAAAAAAATCCAAAGTCTTTACTTCCGAAAACATCACGAAATTTCTCAATGAAGCTTCTGATAATGAATTCCTGGCAGTAAAAGTAAGAAAAATTCAAATTAATTACAAAACCAACTACCAATTACCATATAAATTAATTATAAAACAGAACATTCAAGCAATTTTTAAAAGTATTAACATTGAATAAACTATGCATAAAATAAAATATGAACTATTTAATAACATTAATAACAAAGTAATGAAAACGATTTAATTATTTACAGGTTGTTATGATATTTGGAATTACTGGAGCATGCCGAAAAGATGAATTGACAAACATAAAGATGTCCGATATCGAAAGAGAAGGAAAAATTTTGCTTGTTCGAATCCCGTTCACCAAAACAAACGTCGCTAGAAGTTTCACTATGGAAGGTGAATTCCGTGACATCGTGGAGAAATATGCAGCTCTTCGCCCACAGAACTGTACAATTGATAGATTCTTTCTAAGATACAGTAACGGGAAATGTGCAAATCAGCCAATTGGTAAGAATACATTTGGGAAGATGCCACAACGTATTGCGGAATACCTGAAACTGGCACAGCCTGGACTGTATACTGGCCATAGCTTCCGTCGAAGTTCGGCTACTTTGCTGGCGAATGCTGGTGGCGATATGGATATGATCAAAAGACATGGAGGGTGGAAATCTAGCAAAGTAGCTGAAGGATTTGTTGAAGAGAGCACAGGCAATAAAAGGAAGATTTGCAATCTACTTACTTCGGACATAGCACTGGCTTCAACATCAACAAAGGAATGCAACAATGCAGATAAACAGTCAGCAACGAAGAAACTGATGCTGAGTCAAAACGTCAACATAGTTGGATCTTCTTCGAAAAAATCAGGTTCACTGCAGCTGTCACATGGATCCAGAACTCCCATGATTAACATTGAAAACTGCAGTGTTAATATCTATTACACAAAGTAAATGTTGCAGCAGTTGACAGCATTGTATTAGTGTTCTAATTTTTCATATGATTAATAATAAGATTAAAATGTGATTAAAAGATTAATGTGATTGATATATCAGTAATAAAAAAAGGTGATTAATATGTGATGTAAAAATTAATGAGATTTAAATGTGATTTAAATATAACTGAGATTGATATATGTTTAAAACACTTATGAGATTGATATGAAAATATGTGTGTGTGTGATTAAAGAATTGTTGTAATCAAGATGTGATTAAAATAACAATATCGAAGATTAATAAACATACTTTTTGAAGGAGGACAGCGAGAATAAAAAAAATGATTGTATCATTTTTGTCTTCAAAATAACAAATTTTGAACATTAGATATTGTGAAAAATATGAACAGTGACATCACATTGTAAGAAATGTATTTTTCTCAAAGTTTTTAATTTTTTAAATATCATTTTATTGCAAAAAACAAATGTTCAATAAATGTCAAGATTCAATCGAAAAAAAGGACTATAAAAAAAAGTCAATTTTTCCAGAAAAATGTCAATTCGTGAAGTATTTAATTCTTTTAATATTATTCTAATATAAAAAAAAAACAATTGATTCTACTATGTGTTCAGATTTGTTTGATACACTTGTTACAAAAAGCACTGTACGTAGCGTGAGCGAGATGGCTATTTTAACTCGTGTGATAGCCGACAGAGCGAAGCGTTAAAATAGCCGTGATCTCGCCCTTGCTACGTAATGTACTATTATCGCCTGCTTCTTTGACAAATCTTTCTATTTGTTCCTTGGATACAAGTTTCGACTTTTTGGGCTTATACCCCGTGGATTTCCTTTTCAAAAATGTGATTAGGTTTGTAAATGTCTTTATATCAACATTTTTATTTAAATAAACCATCGTTCGAAGCATTGAGTAAGTACTCCACAAAGTTGATGGCTTATAGGCATCGGATAATCGTGAAAAATATTCCAAAACGGCTTTTTCTGATAAGTTTTTTACCTTTTTTTCTTCACACCAATTTTTGAATTTTTCGTATGTGCCCTCATACAAACTCCTTGATTCTTGAGAAACAAGGTTCACCATTGCCTCATTTGCGGCATTTTCAATGTCTGAGTCTTTTTACCTAATATTTGCCGCAGTTTTTGACAAAAAAATTCTTTCGAATTAATTGTGCCAATTTTGTAAATGAAACACAGGTAAAAAAATTTTTGGTAAAATAAATTAAGTTTTTTATTATAAAACGCCCGTAGAAAAAATATTGTATTCCATTCGTTACAAAACAATGTCTTTTAGTCACTCTGACGTGTTGTTCAACTTGGCTTCGCCTCGTAGGACACTTTTCACGTCGCGTGCCTAAAAGACCCTTATTTCGTAACGTGTGTATAAATAGCTATTTTATGAAACCAAATCAGAAAAAAATATATAGTTATACAGGGTGTTTCGGATAAAGTTATAAAACGTTAGCCAAAAAAAAAATACAGGCACACGTGGCGGCCGAACCACTACGTATAATAGATTTCAACTTTTGATGTCGTGTAGAACATCGACCTTCAGAACTCTATTATCTTTCGGTACGATCAGAAAATTAAAAGTATTTATTTTGATTGATTGAAAACCAAAACAGGCCTCTATTTGGTACTTAATTAAAAGTCGGAAAATATACCGTGCGAGCAAAGATTGTAATATAAATTAAAACAACACTTCTGTCTTCCTCCACAAATATTATATATTTTGAAAATTTTTTTTTAACGATTGTCCCTACATGTTTCGACTATCTATACAGTCATCCTCAGGGGAACTAAAAGGAATGTGTGAAAGTACAAAAATAACAGGTACCATAAGAGACTTACCTATATCGAGTGTAAATTGGGTTCTAATAGTTGTCTCAAATTAATGAGTACAACATTTAAGATAATCATAGCAAGTGAAATTTGTTGAGTTGAAGACTAACTTGAAGTAACTCAGAGTTGTGAATATGTAAATCAGCACATTTTAGTTTATTTTAAATTTGTTAATAAAAGTAAGAGAATTTAATTATTTTTAATGGGTATAGTATAAAATAAATTTTAATGATTAATATATGAGCATTTTTCGATATAACATGGTTTATGTGGAGAAACCAAAAAAGAAAGAAAAACTTTTTGAATTATTTTATAAAAAACTATGAAATTTCATGTTTTGTGGAATAATAAAAAAACTAAATATAGTAGGATAGGGGCTAAGCCCCTATGAGTTTAAATAAAACCACATTTTAGTATGAAGAATTAGACAAACAATTTTTTTAAGAGAAACAAAGTTTCGTGCTATTCACTACCACGCTTGACTTAAAACGAATTTTAAGGAAAGTGTGGTTAATGTATGAAATGAATAAAAGGTGGTTTGACATATGGCATAAGAAGTATCAGACTGTAGAAATCCTAAAAATTAAAGTGTCAGTACAATTTGGAGCAACTCGATAATAGGTTTACAAACTCTACAAGCTATAGTGAACCTGATGGTTGAAAGTTGTAATTGTTAAACACATAAAGTACCTGAATATGGGAAAGATTGAGACATCTGTGAATGAATGCATAAATTAATAGTTTTCATAAATTAATAGTTTTTAACAATTTTAAAAATTATTTTAAAAAAGGGAGTTATAAAAGTTCATGGGAGGGCAGATTAGAGTCAAGGTTCACTGCACTTTACACTAGGTGGACATTTAAGAATTTAAATCGAAGATTATAATAACATTATAAGGAAAATTATTATAATATGACAAGAATTGAAATCAACTAACTAGAATGAATATTGGGCAGACTGACGTAGGTATGATATAATTAACAATTAATTGTCAAGGTTGAGTAATATATAATGGGATGGAAAGAGTGATGGTCTATAAATGAATTAAACACAAATGTTGTAGCACTAATGGGAGGGGTGAGACTAATGACTAGCCGATGCACTGATCCATGAGTCGTTGATTCAAAAGTCCAAAAACGACCCTCAATGCCCACCGCGACCAGATGAGAGGACCACACACTACAATTTTTTTCTAATTCTTCATACTAAAATGTGGTTTTATTTAAACCCATAGGGGCTTAGCCCCTATCCTACTATATTTAGTTTTTTTATTATTCAACAAAACATGAAATTTCATAGTTTTTTATAAAATAATTCAAAACATTTTTCTTTCTTTTTTGGTTTTTCCACATAAACTATGTTATATCGAAAAATGCTCATATATTAATCATTAAAATTTATTTTATACCATACTCATTAAAAATAATTAAATTCTCTTACTTTTATTAACAAATTTAAAATAAACTAAAATGTGCTGATTTACATATCCACAACTCTGAGTTACCTCAAGTTAGTTTTCAACTAAACAAATTTCACTTGCTATGATTATCTTAAGTGTTGTACTCATTAATTTGAGACAACTATTAGAACCCAATTTACACACGATATAGGTAAGTCTCTTATGGGACATGTTATTTTTGTACTTTCACACATTCCTTTTAGTTCCCCTGAGGATGACTGTATAGATAGTCGAAACATGTAGGGACAATCGTTAAAATAAAATTTTTTCAAAATATATAATATTTGTGAAGGAAGACAGACGTGTTGTTTTAATTTATTACCTACACTCCACTGCAAGTATGGACTACTTCTTCAAAAAAAATTGTTATCATCAAAGTGTGCTTTGCATCTAAAGCCGTATGGCTTAGCGGTAGAGCTTAATACCTGTTGGGTGTCAGTAAATAGCAGCGTTATCAATCAATCAGTTATCTGTCATCTTTAACAGTCGTTACCAGTAATTTGATTCAACGCTAGTTTATCCAATTTCTTATATAATTCACGCAATGAGTTTTACAGAACAACACAAAAAATTTATGGTTGAAGCGTATTTCCAAACGGAGTTAGAGTAAATGGTGAGTGGAAATACAATCAGCGCTTGTGCGCAGACGACTTTCGCGAAAACTTTCCTAACGACGCTTTTACTGATGAGGATTTTTATCATTGCCTGAAAAATTAAAAATTTAGAACACTAACAAGAAGGGATTATCCAAGAATGTGGTAACATTTTTCCAAAGATGCTGGTTGACGCTTTCAAAAATATGAAGAGACGTGTAAATTTATGCTAGGAGCGGTGGCCAATTTCAGCAATTTCTATAATATTTCAACTCCACTTCGAGAATGGACTATTTCTTTAAACTAATTTCTATAATGTTTATTTCCCTTTCCCTATATTCTTAGTTTGTTAATTTTGTAAACAACAAAAATAAATTTGTACAGTTAACGACATACCGGGTGTTGCATCGTCGAGCGGGACATAGGAAATCCCATGTAATTTTAAATGGGGTCAATTATTGGCTTCCCTAATTATTTTAGAGAAAAATTCTATTTAGGTTTATTAAAGAGCACTAAAACCCACATTCAAAAGAATAACTTTAGACATTTTTGATGAGCCCGTTTACGGGTTATCGCCGATTTCTTTTTAACTATTTCTCCTTTTTATGGCCCCGTATTTGCGGGCACCAGTCAAGGTAAAAGATGACTGTCAAATAAAGTTGTCATTTTGAAATGTGTGCTTTATTGTTATAAAAACTCGTACATCGAAAATATTAAAGGTGTATTTATGAGTACAAATTAATCTGAATAAAACTAAAATAAAGTATCCAATTACAAGGTTAATTATGACATTTTACATGTTTCAATATTTTACTAATTAATAGGTAGGTACTATTAAATTGTTAGAACTTTAGGATTTAAGAAGATGTTCAAATATTCCTCCATTGACTGCTAGACAATAACCGAGGCGATCATAAAATTCTCTTCTTACATTCGCTAGTTGGTAAACTGAAATTCTATTGCATTCGACAGAAATAGCATTTTTTAACTCGTCTAGATTTGGGTATTTTTTATCTTTGTATATCCTGTTTTTTAAATGGCCCCAGAGAAAGAAATCATTTGGCGATAAATCAGGAGACCTGGCTGGCCAATTTACTGTATGATTTAAGCCAATAGCATTTCCATTAAAAGCACGGTTTAAATATTCCCGGACAGCCAGGGTACTATGTGCCGGGCAGCCATCCATTTGGTACCAAACTTCCTGATTTTCCCTGGCGGCATCATGTAAAGTAGGTAAAATATGATCTTCAAGTAGTTCCAAAAAATATTCTGCATTTAAATTTCGTGTAAGAAATAATGGCCCGATAATATTTTCTCCGAAAATCCCAGCCCATACATTAACTTTTTGTGGATATTGCGTCCTTGTTTCCACAAACCTGTGTTGGTTTTCTTTGCTCCAATATCGATAATTTTGAACATTGGGTTCATTGTTTAAGGTAAATGTGCATTCGTCAGTGAAACTAATGTTTATTAAAAATTGCCTATCCATGTTTGCTCTTTCCATCATACCAAAACAAAACTCCTGTCGTCGTATTTCGTCCCTATCTCTTAGCTCTTGGTGCTTTTCATATTTGTATGAATAATATTTATGTCGTTTCAAAGCTCGTAACGCTGTGGTGTGATCTAATCCTATGTCATCCTCAAGTTTCCTTGTGCTGATCTTCCCATCATTTTCTTCCACGCACAATAAAACTTGCAAGTCCCTATCATTTCTTGCATCTCTTCTTTGTTCCTGCCTTTCTTCACATCTGCAGTTATTTATTACAGTGCCTTTTGTCTCAAATTTCTTGATAGTCCTTTCGACTGTAGATTTTGCAGGTATCGGTCTATTCGGATACAGAGCAGCAAACATGTCTGACACATTTTGATAACTATTTCCTTGATAATACCATTTAATCATCAATATTTTTTCTTCAGAAGTGTAATTCATGGCTGATATTTTCGATGTACGAGTTTTTATAACAATAAAGCACACATTTCAAAATGACAACTTTATTTGACAGTCATCTTTTACCTTGACTGGTGCCCGCAAATACGGGGCCATAAGAAGGAGAAATAGTTAAAAAGAAATCGGCGATAACCCGTAAACGGGCTCATCAAAAATATCTAAAGTTATTCTTCTGAATGTGGGTTTTAGTGCTCTTTAATAAACCTAAATAGAATTTTTCTCTAAAATAATTAGGGAAGCCAATAATTGACCCCATTTAAAATTACCTGGGATTTCCTATGTCCCGCTCGACGATGCAACACCCGGTATAAATTCATACACTCCGCCCATGCATAACCCAATTACAACAAAATTGGGTAAAGCGGGTTTCCCACCTTGCTGCTTATACCCGGATAGAACACCAGCTATATACCTACATAGCTGTATATAATTGTATGTACGATTTTTGACCATAACTAATAATGGATATTTCTAAATATGTTTGTTTTTAAATTACAACCGCGAAATTATAAAATTATAAAACAATACCAGGAAAACTACAAAAGTATAAAGCCTAAAAGGGTAAATTTATTAACAACAACACACAAAATACTAATATTTAATTGCTGCGCCATTGGATTCTAACACTAATCGTAATCTTCTTGGCATTGACAAAATAATACTTCTGGTGTAATCCGGAGTTAGCCCTTCCCAAATTTCTTCTATTTTATCAAATAACTCTATTTCATCCTGTGGTTTAAAATTTATTTTATACATTTCTTTTACCATCAATCCCCAAACATTTTCAATTGGATTTAAATCAGGACTTCTTGAGCACCAAGGCAGACATGTTACGTTGTTTTCTCTAAACCAGTTACCTACATTTCTTGCAGTATGCACAGGGCAGTTATTCTGCTGAAATATAAAGTTATTTCCTTCAAAAACTATCGCGGCAGAAGGAAGAAAAACATTTTTCAAAATCTGAAGATATATATAACTGTTTAATGTTCCACCAATATTCCAGCATACACCTGGACCGTGAACACTTATGCATGCCCACACATTAACCAAGAAACGTTCACTGGTTTGCTTTTTTTGAGTATGCTTCTCATCATATCGGGAATTTGGTGATCTATATACTCGATTCCTTCCATTATATGTAGACTGAAAAGGTTTCTCATCGGAAAATATAACATTTTGGCAAAAAAAAAAAATTTCTGGTAAATATTGCATAGCAAAACCAATTCTTTGTTCCTTATCACTATTTTTTAAAAACGGTTTGGATGCAGCTGCTCGATTCCTTAATTCGGAACATAGTCTTACTCGGCGTTGCGCAGTTTTAGATGAAGCCGGGAACCCTGTTCTGTGCATAGCGGGTACTGCAGTTTCAAATGGATTGTGCCTTAAATACTCTACCAAATTTCGGTCTTTTTCATTTGATGATTTTCTATTATTTAAACCTGACCCAACAGACCTTTCAAGTGTTTGATGATAGCGCCATTTTTTTACAATTCCTTGAACAGTACTTCTAGGTACTCTAAAATGATCAGCTATTCTTCCATAAGACCACCCTATTTCTTCTAAACATATTATTCTTGCTTTTTCAATAGTACTTAAATGAGGCATTTCTTTAATCAAATAAGATGATAACAATACTTTGACAGATATCATGATAACAATTAACACGTTACAAAGGTAATAAAGGTAAAAAAAGCTGCATTTACAGTGTCACAGTTTAGTGTACGAAATTAAATGTCGTCAACTGTACCTACTTGTTAACTTATTTTAATATTCTTCAGTTTGGCATATAATCATGTCATACTATAAATTTGACACAATTTTAACCTAAATTTGGTTAGATATAATATCGTCCCCTCATAATTGTGACCTAAATCGAGCCCTACGTTTTTCAGTCCAAGCCGTCTTGGATGAAGATAATTCTTGCTCACACGGTATAATAGATTGAAATTTTCTGATGTTGTGTAGAACGTCGACCTTCAGGACCCTATTGTTATTCAAAACAGGCCCCTATTTCGTACTTACTGAAAAATCGGAGAATATAAATAACTGTTTTTTTCTGTAACCTCTTAAAATATAAAACAACAAATTTTAAATGCTTTGGGACGTTTTCGACAGTCTCTGTTTAATTCTTTTAAAAGAGGTATTTAGATCAAAATAATGGAATATTTTCATCTAAATATGTCTTAAGGATTTTGACCGGCTTTAGTGTACCGGGTGTCTCAGATTATGATTAAATTCAGCTACATTGATATTAAAAATCGGAAAATATAGGGAACTGTTTTTCTTGTTAACCTTGTTCTGAAACACGAAATAACAAATGTTAATAAAAAACGATAGTTTACCAGAAAATTACCTATAAATAGAAACATAATACAAATATCTCCCTTATAGATGAGAACATAATAAGTTGCGTATAAAAATAAAACTCTTATTTAATTATTTACAAAAATATGTAAGTAATTTAAAATATGTATCTGAGAAAGTAAATTGTACTTCCTCTGCAACTTGTATACTTTGTCTCTCCACTTTAAAGTAAAGAGCTTGGAGCTCGACCGGCTACAAAATCAGACGCTTGCGCATTGGCGTTTATTCTTACCTTACCAGTGTTGCCATTTTAAGCGGCGGTAAATTTTAAACACTTTTGTGATTGTGAGGTTAGGTTAATTTGTTCTGTTATCAATTCCCGTTTCGGGCACTTTTTCTTAACTTACTTAAATTTTTTTTTAAAGTATATCGACTCAAAAAGGGCTGGTAAATAATTGGCCGGTGAACTTGAAAAAGGCGAATTGGAACCAAAAAGGTGGATTAGATGCCGTGTTAGCGCCTGTTTAACCAATAAAGTCTATAATTATTAGTTACAGCATTATTTAGTTGATACAAAATCTTTAAAACCTCACTTCGAACATTAAAACTGGCAACGCGGTAGGTTAAAAATTTTGTAGCCGGTCGAGCTCCAAGCTCTTGTACTTTAAAGCAGGTAGTGACAAACTGTCATTTTTGCAAAATAATTTGGAAGTTGGTGCATCGAACATGCCAAAAATCTCTTCAAAATGTCGATTTATTCTCCAGGAGAACGTATTCAGATATTCAGATGGCCTCATCAAAGGAATACAAGAAATGGTTGATCAAACTGCCGCTTTTTATCAAACAACATTGCAACAGTACCGGGTGATTCAACCATAGAGTAAAGCTTATTATCTCATTTGTTTCGGGAATTACCAAAAAACGTTAAATACAAAAGTTATAGAGAATGTTAAGATGCATAGTTTAAAATTTTTAAGTATACAGGGACGTTAAAAAAAAACGTGACGAATATAACATAAGTTTTTTTTTTAAATGGAAACACCCTATTTTTTAATTTGTTTTTAGATTCTGCATGAAATTCTATAACTTTTTTGATAATAGTAGGTACCTGTTCTAATATTTTAATTTTTCTAGAACAATATTAGTTTTCACTCTTATAAAAAATGACAGTTCCGCCATTGCTTCTGAAAGTGGAATATTCGTATTTGATACAAACGTTCTATTGGGATGACAAAAAAAAACATGTAACGAAATGTGAGTTAGATGCTACAGGGCGTTCAAAATAAATTTATACATTTTGACTAATTTAAACTGAAAAATATCATTTTTTTAAATGGCACACCCTGTATATTATTACTTTTTCTGATAGGTTTTATAACTGCCATTAAGTATATCATATACATTAACAGTTTGCGATTAATTTTCATTTTTCTCAATATAACCCTTGTTTTTATTACACTAACCATTAATGATTTTTTAAAAATTTCCCAACTTCCCGATGGTAATAAGCAGGAGCTCCGTCTTATTGAATCCACATTTGTTCCCTTTTAATGTCATCAACGTCTTCAAGGAGCTGTGTTAAGTTTAAATATCTATGCCCGTTAAGTGGTTCGCGGAAAAAATATGGACCAATAACTCGAAGGTTGTTGATTCCACATCATACATTAAGCGACCAATTTTGAATTTCCTGGACCCAGAATGGATTAATTGTCGAATAATAGCGCATATTTTGGCGGTTAACTACTCCATTATTGCGAAAGGTGGCTTCATCAGAAAACATTAATTTGGACAAAAAATTCGGATCGGCCTCTCTATAGTTTACTCGTTGTTCAAAATCATGGTCTAGAGGTTCTTGGTGTAGTTTCATATGGAAGGGATAATATTTGAATTTTCTCGTGGTGCGATTAGCGGTAGATTAGGTCGTGTCACATAAGTTAACTAAGTGACGGCTAATGACCTGGGAATTATCTTCAACATGAAGAAAAGTCTTAATTTCTTTTTCCTCATTGGTAGCATTCCGGTTTACCACCTTTGGTTTCTTATATTCAACGCTACCATTACCATGAAATCGTTCCATTAAGCACTGAAAAAATTGTCTAGTTGGTATGCGTCTATTAGGGTACTTCGCACCGTTAATCTTACTGCCAAAAAACAATTTTTTTTCGCCTTGCCCAGTATATAAATCATGTCAGTTAATTCATTTTTAGGAAAATCCATAAATATTTTATTTTTATAGGTACGACAATAAATTAAACTATTTTTACTTGCTTAATATTTCAAAATTTAACAATCCCTAAATTTTTGTTTTGTCATGGCCAACTTACTTTATAGCGTTAGTCCCGTTAGTGTGATAAACACAAGTGTAAAAATGAGAAAAATCAGAATAATTCGCAAACTATTAAACATAGGTATATAACATACTTAATGAAAGTTGAAGACTTTTATAAAACCTATCAGAAAAAATAATAATACACAGGGCATGCCATTTAAAAAAGTTGATATCTTTTGATTTAAATTAGTCGAAATGTATAAATTTATTTTGACCGCTCTGTTGCATCTAACTGAAATTTCGTTACATGTTTTTTTTTGTCATCCCAAAACGAACACCTTCAGAAACAATGGCGGAACTGTCAATTTTTTATGAGAGTAAAATCTAATATTCTTCTAGAAAAATTAAAAGATTAGAACAACTACTATATAGGCTTAGGTATGCAACCCTATTAACAGAAAAGTTATAGAATTTCATGCAGAATCTAAAAATAAATTAAAAATTAGGGTGTTACGTTTAAAAAAACGTATGTTATATTGGTCGCGCTTCTTTGAACCACCCTGTATACTTAAAAATAATTTTAAACTATGTACCTTAATATTCTCTAGCACTTTTGTATTTAACGTTTTTTGGTAATTCCCGAAACGAATGAGATAATGAACCTTACTCTATGGTTGACTTACTCTGTACAATGATGGTTCTCTCAAAAATTTGATGGATGTATTGGTCAGCCAAAAAGAGATAAAAAAAAACGCAACTGTAGTAGACGAAGAATTCAAAATTGAAGTACGCTTGGCCGTTGAAGTAAGCCCAACAACTAGCCTTACTCAGCTTGCTGATATTTGCAATAAAAATCGAGAAGTAGTTGTTACGAAGCGATAAAATAATATTCCCAAACAGCATTACTTAGCATAATTAACTATTTATAGATATCCAATAAAAGAATAAATGTTTTTCATAAGGTTCATTATTCTCTAGTATAATAAATATTCCCATAGGCACATGTAATCTCAGACCGTATGCGTCTGTTTTTCTGACATTCTGAAATAATACGTCCTTTTTTTCAATTTAATTTTATACCTCATTTCTTGTTTCGTTTCCTTTGGTCGCAGATTTCCACAAGCCATTTTCCGAAAAGAAAAATAACAATTATAATAAAGCCATGTCAAGACTGAATGTACCCAAGGGAAATTGTTTACGTTTGCTTTAATGATAACTTTGTAAAAATGGTAAAAATAGAACGGCATATTATGATCATTAGAGTTTTTTACATGATATTAGATAAGAAAAACAAGGATAATTATTGTACAATGATCTAAGTCATTTTTATGTGCGTGTACATTATTGTTAACATTTTATTTTCTTCTTTTCTGACCAGTCTCTACAATATTTGGAACGACTTGGGCTTAGGAGATTTTCGATCAAGCAAACTTTCTTATTGCGAATGACTTTCATGTCTTAAATTCATATTTATACCACCAAGAGCTGTAACCCCTACACATTTTTGTGCATTTTATTAATATTTTAATCGAAAAACTCATTTTAATTGTACACTCGATTTAACAGAGCAAAGAAAATTTTGATAAAATTCCATTATCCATAACTTCTTTATTAATATGCCGATTTCAAAAAAAATCCGACAAATTATAGCTTAAAATATTCTATTTATTCTATAACTTTCGAGGTTTACAAAATATATAGAAACTTGATGCCATACAGCGGCAAACAAAACAGTGATTGTGTATCATATCTTTTAAACACCCATTGGAACTATCACTTTCAATTTAAAATCTTTTCCTAATAGCAGATCAGTATAGTTTATAAATAAATCTTTACATTTCCTTGCAACACTGTGGTTACCAGTGGCGTATTTAGGATTGTGACACGGGGGGGGGGGGGGTCCACTTATCTTCCTTAAAAAAATGCGCCGCAGACAAAATTTTTTTAGGTGCCACGCCCTTTTTTGGACTGTCTAACTTACAAATTTTACGTTTTGATAGCCCGGCTCAAAAAAAACGTAGAAATAAAGCAATTTTTAAATATAAACGCCAATATTTGCATTTGAAATATTAGTTTTTTGAAGGTATGTATAACGGTATACTATTTTACTCACCTGAATTAGAAAACACGGAACAAAAAATAAAATTTAACAATTATTAAACTAAAAGACTGTGGAAATCCCCAAACATCTGGAAAATTTGAAATAATGTTTCAGGTTATTTATTGCAAATAAATGAATGTGAATTTCAGTTTTCTTTACTACTGAGTCCACGGGGGGTCCAGACCCCCCCCGGACCCCCCCCCCCCCTAAATACGCCACTGGTGGTTACCAATAAAGTTAACGATAACAAGGTTGAAGTCCTGAAGAAGCTGTTGGTATATGTAATATTGGTTGCAACATTTGGTATACAGGGTGTTTCAGAAGAACGGTACGTAACATAAGGGTGTGATGTGTGATTCCTTGTAATATTTTAAGAGAAAAAGTTCATATGAACATGTTTCTAGAGTTACCCCGTTTGTGATATACAGACTGTTAAAATACTTTTTAACAATTTTGTTTTTATCATTTTCTTCAATATCCTTTCCCCGATTTTATTGAAATTTCGTACCGTTATTCAAAATGATAAGGGGCTTAATTAGCCTTAACTAGATTAAATTTATTTAGCCCAGTGGCATCCCGGGGAGCACATTAACGAATATTATTGAGAAAACAATGTACGCCACTGACTTTTTTTAAATTTTGATATTTCTTTCCGTATTTACCAACTAATAATACAACATTTTCGTTCCTTGAATTATTTTCATATCTTGCTTCGTGTTCGAGAGAAAAAATAAAAACTACTTTAATGCATGTATAAAAAATTACCTATGTATGTGTATGTACTTCAAAGTTAGTTAAAACATTTAAATTAAAAATAAAATTATTTTTTTAACAACGATACAAAAAAAAAGCAACAGTCGACCAAAGCAAATGTTGAAAATGGCCACCTTTAGATAAAAGCAACGATTGCTATCGTCTCACCGTTAATTCTCTCATACGTTCAACAATGCCTGCATTACTTCGTATCGCATTGCAACTTTCAATAATTCGAATTCCTAAGTCGTTTTCATCTATACAGGCGTCTTGTATACAAGAGACTTTAGGTGATTCCATAAATAAAAGTCTAGCGGATTTAAGTCGGGACTGCGAGCTGGCCAACCTTGAGGATCTGCGCGTCCAATCCAGCAATTAGGAAAAGTGTTGTCGAGGTATTGACGAACAACTAAGATAAAATGAGCTGGGGCGCCGTCGTGCATGAATCACATAATTTGTTCTTATTTGTAGAGGTACGTCGTCTAACAGATCGTCAAAGTCTTCAGATAGTAACTGCGTATAGGAGTTTCCATTCAGTTAAGATGGTAAAAAGTATGGTCCCATAAGATAGTCGCCAATGATCCTTGCAAATACATTCACCGAAAATTGTTGCTGAAAACGACCTTCTCTAATTTTATGAGGATTATCGTCCGCCCAGAAATGTTCGTTATAAATATTTATAATGGGTTCTCTTGAAAAAAAGCCTCATCAGTAAATAAAATAATTGATATTTTAAGGTCGCGTGCCCGGTAACACAGGTTACTATTCTTCTAAACGTACAGTTAAAGTACCGTAAATTTCACATTTAAGTTTTGATTTAATCTCTACAGTAAAAATCCTAACGGTATCTCGGTGCAGTGCTTAGGGTTGTTACGTTGATGTATTCATGTTTAACAGTATAAATATTGTAATATTGTAAGGGTGGTCACAACTGGAATAAAAAGACATAGCAAAAAGGGTGGTGTTTAATTGGTCTAGCAAAAATAAAACGAACTAGCCTTATACTGTGGGCGATACAGTGTCTATGTAAGGCCAGGAAGAACCCGTGTCCAAAACACATGGCTGCTCTTCCAAATTGTATTCAACGGCTTTATAATGGGCTTAAGAATTATTGTAATAAAGGCCATTCATTTTGCTCAGTGTGCCCACAACAGAACAGTGTTTATTAAGGTCTAATATAATTCATAATTAGTATTTTTAAGTAGTACTTAATAAAATCGCAAAAAACAGAACGGTTGCAGAACATTCGAATAATAAAACTACTTTGAGATGACGGGCTTATTAGCTCATTATAATGTTATATAAATATTTGTTAAATATAATTGTCGCTGTGCTACTTATTTGATAATAAAATGTGTGATTACCTTTGCATGTTTACATTTAGGCAAGATGAAAATACTTTACTTAACAATTACTGTAAACAAACCCGTAATTAAAAAACCTTCGACTTCGACTTTGCAAATTTAAGCCAGTAGATCTTTTACCTTTTACGTAGCCATTTGTGTAATTAATTTAGTAATAATGTGAGAAAAAAATAAATATTTTTTACACAGGTGTTTAAGGAAATAATTACCTCCAAGTCATAAACACATTACCCGATCGATCTAAAAATAAATTTCAGATCCAACCTGTGTCAAGTAAAAGCACTTAAATATTTCTTCTCATAAATTGCGAGAATCCATAAGCAATGCCATTAAAGGCAGTCAGCTTAACCCTTTTATTATTTATTGTCAATTTGAACATTATGCCTTTGGATAGGTGACTGTTAAATTAAATAAATACTGATAGGGTAAACCTAGTCGTTGGACATGCCAGAGTTATTGGACATTTTAGTTGTTAACTTTAAAAATAAGCTTTCATTTAGCCAACTAAAGCACTATTTGCTAGATGGTTAGAGTGGTCCTTAATAATTAATAATTGCCGTAAGGCGCATGCCCACTATTTTCAAACTGACAGTTGTCATCAGTTAATTTCTAGTTTTTGGTTTGTGATGAATATTCCAAAATAAATTTATTTATCTTAAATTTTAGTTGTTTTTTAAATACACTTCTCCAAAAAATTAACGCACCACCAAAAAATAACCAAAAGTTTAAAGTAAATTTTTGTCAAAACTACTTGTCCGATATGAATGAATTTCTTTTTGAATGACAGGTCGACTCTTCCAGAAAGTTAGTGTACTACTGTATTTGCATACAAACTTATTTTTGTATAAATACGGGGGGGGGGGGTGTTGCAATGATAACCTGATTTCTTCATAAAATTTATAACACCATGTGGAGTTCAACAGTTTTAATATTAACTTAAAATTAAAATCAAACTGTAGCTTTATCTTTTTGTAACATTTTGCTTTTGGATTTACTCTAATATCTTGGTCACAATAAGAGACACACAATTTTATAGCATAACATGTTTTTATTAAAATTTATTATTCAAATTTAACAACGAAAAACAAAGAAACAAAATCTAAAAAAAATGTCAGTAGCGAGTATTTCCGCCTCTGGCACAAATAACTGCTTGGCAAAGACGGGCCATACTTAAATTAAACGACCGTATACCATTTTGGTCAAGTTTTTCCCATATTTCAATCAGTCGCCTCCCCACGTCTTCCAAATTGTTCAAGTTCCGTTTCTCTTGTAACCTCCTCCCAAGAGTATCCCAGAGATTCCCTGCTGGCCATGCCATGGTATCGATGCCAACTTCCTCTAGATAATTCCTCACAACTCCAGCAACTTGAGGCCTGGCATTATCTTGCATCAACAAAAATCCTTGCCCTATATATATGGCGCAAATGGCATTACATGTTTGTCTAAAACCTCCAATATGTACCTTTTAGCTGTAAGGCTTCCATTATTTATGACCACAAGTTCTGTGCGACCAGTCAAAAAAATACTTCCGCAGACCATCACAGATCCTTCTCCAAATAATGTGGTATTTGAGAAATTACGCTGAGCATATCGTTCGTTAGGGCGTCGATACACACGCATGCGCCTGTCATTATTATATAAAGAAAATCTTGACTCATCCGTAAATAATACCTGTTGCCCTTCAGCTTCTAACCAGTTACGATGTTCGCTGGAAAAATTCAGCCTCGCTCGTCGATGATCTCTAGTTAGAGCTGGCCCCCGAGCAGCAATTCTAGGTCTCAAATTCTGTTCTCTTAGTCGCTGAGGAACTGTTTCACCACAAATTTGTAAACCATTAGCATCTCGAAGCTGGGTTTGAAGGGTCCGAGCTCTTATAAAACGTTGCCTTAGTGCTGATATAGTCTTAAAAACCGCTCCTGAATAGGGGTTGTTATTCGATTCCTTCCTTGTCCCGGTCTGCGACCATGACCTCCAGTGTCTCTAAATCTTTGTATAATTCGTAAAACGATTGTATGACATACATTAAATCGTCTACCAATTCTTCGGTAATTCCAGCCTTCCTTGGACAATATTAATGCTTGAGCACATTCTTCGCGAGTAAGATTTCGTGTTTCACGTTTCATATCAATCAAAATAAAGGTTTTTGCGAAAAAAATGTAAGGACTAACACTGAAAATATACTTCTATGAAATCCTTTTTGACATCTGTATTTAGGTAATGACAATTTACTGTAACTTATGTTTAGCCTGCTAGTCACTTTAGTGCATACAATGCAAATTAAAATTAATAAAATAATGTTACGCTATAAAATTGTGTTTCTCTTGTTGTGACCAAGATAATAGAGTCCATCAAAAAACAGAATGTTACAAAGAGACAAAGCTACAGTTTGATGTTAATTTTAAGTGGATATTGTAACTGGTGAACTCCACAGGGTGTTACAAATTTTATACAAAAATAAGTTTGTATGCAAATACAGTAGTATACTAACTTTCTGGAAAAGTCAACCTGTCATTAAAAAAAATCATTCAAATCGGACAAGTATTTTTGACAAAAGTTACTTTACACTTTTGGTTATTTTTAGGTGGTGCGTTTCTAATTTTTTGGAGAAGTGTAGGTATATATTTATTGATTCGGTTATACATTATGTAAAAATATAGTTTATTATTAAGTTCTTTAATTATTGTGGAATTCTAACCTACAAATTTAGCGTCCAATAACTATAGTCAAAAAAGTATGTAGGTATATATTTATTGATTCGGTTATACATTATGTAAAAATATAGTTTATTATTAAGTTCTTTAATTATTGTGGAATTCTAACCTACAAATTTAGCGTCCAATAACTATAGTCAAAAAAGTATACAGTGTGTTACTGTTTATTAACTAATAATAAGTCAACTTATTTACAATTTTTTTTAATACATTTTCAGCGTTCCAATAACTGTAATCAAGGTGTCCGATCACTGTGTTTAATTTTTTTTTTCGGTTCGAGTGTATATCCATAGGGCTGACACCCAAGACGGATTAACCGAGAACCGGCGACACGAGTGAACACGCGAGCGTCGAAAGATATTTTAATTTGCAAGCCGTCGACGATTTCGTCCTAACACTTGTCTCTTTTTATCTCTCGTAAAGTGCGTATGTTTGTTCCTGCCTTGATTTCGACGTATTTATATAAAGTTTTATACTGCCAATAAGACTATGAGGTCGATTTAAAATACATCCGAGCCCGGAGGAATAATAATTTATTGTTTCATTGCGTAACTCGATTCTTTATTAGGGGGATTTTTCGTATGAAATTCCA
Organism: Polydrusus tereticollis; assembly: GCA_963920685.1. Classification (NCBI taxonomy): domain Eukaryota; kingdom Metazoa; phylum Arthropoda; class Insecta; order Coleoptera; family Curculionidae; genus Polydrusus; species Polydrusus tereticollis. The sequence continues at coordinate 95,443,124 of OY987328.1, read as the reverse complement.
CTTCTTGTAAGGAATATTATTTGTTGGTTTAAAAAATAAATAAGGTCAGAATTTTGTAGGTGGATCATTGACATAAACCATAATAAATCTGACAAATGCCCCTTATTACGAGATTCTATAATGTCCTATATAATACTTTTTTTAAAATTGTAAGTCAAGAACGAAATAATGAGTTCGAAAATCTAAACCAAGAATTTCTTGGTGTTTATAATGCAGATCTAATGAATCTAAGCACCGAAATAATATCAAAGGCAATTAATCTAGAAGAGATTACTACTTGTACCACATCACCATTACCACCTTTAAATAAAGTAACAGTTGAAGCTTTAGTTCATGCTCCTGTCTAAAATTCTCAGAATAGTCAAAACCTGGAAGAACCAAAACAATGTGTTGCCAAGTACCTAACCACACCGGAAAGTCCTAAAAAAAGGGAAATATAATACCTACAGAAAGATATGCTTTTGCAATAATATCAAATAAGTATCAGGAAATGTTTAAAAAGAAGCAAGGAAAAAAGAGAAAAAAGACAAAGAAAAAGAAAAAAGAAAACGCAAACGCGAGGAAAAACTAAGTTTAAAAAAAGAAGACACGAAATGCAAAAAAAAAAAAAAATAAGTGACGATAACGAGTGTTTTGTATGTCACAGACAGATATACAGTAAAGATTAGAGAGAGAGTGTGATGATTGTACAAATTACTTTCATAAACTATGCATTCCATCAAAACACCCCCAACCCTTAATTCCTGAAGAGGGAGATTCAGATAAATTATTTCATTTTCATATTTGCTACGAAGAAGCCGGGAGTGATGATTTGTCAGATTCAGAAATTGATGAATTATTTAATATGTATAAGGAACACATAAAAAGAACTAATTACTGTTGTATGTGTAGTTTAGGTTACAGGTTACATTTGAGCAATAAAACTTATTTTTTTTGCTACTCTGATTTTTTCATATAATCTAAATAGAAATTGCTATAGAGTATTAAATATGATATGAAGAAAAAAATTGTGGTGGAAACAATAATAATTAGTATTAAAGAAAAATAATCTTAGCTGCCAATAACTATACGGTTTACCCAATAATTGTGATTAACCAAACTAAAAATTATATTTTGTTTATTAAATAAATATTTTAAGTATTTGATATGATGTCAATACTGTTAACAAACGCTGATTTCAAATAAGTATAAATTCATTAGGAAAGACATAAAAAATAATGTTTATGGCAACGTTGCTAATGATGTTAAGCTCATAATAGTAGTTAGAAGGAGGAAAATAATTATATGTTGTCTGATGCGTTATTACTAAAAATGGCAGGTCGTTGTTTGCATTACAACGTAACATCAGGAAACAAAAGCTTGCTACCACAAAAGTAAAATATAGTTTCTGTTCTGATTACAGGCAGCGTTGTAAGCAGAGAAGAGAAACTCTACTAAAAGGCACATAACATGGCAAATGAATTTGTAAGTATAATTAAATGCAGATTTCCTGCATGGGTTGAGGATTAAACTCAGTTATTGGGGATTGAAGCAAGATGCTGTCAATGTATCGACCTACTGAATGAATATACAGGGATCTCGTAAACCACCGGACAAACAGAAATGATTGAATTAGAGAAAAGTTGCGCATTGCTGAACTGTGAAACGTCATGTTTTCAAATTTCAGAAATTCTGAATTTTTGCGATACCGTTCTTATTGTTTTCTAACTCTATTTGAAGAGATATGTCAAAATAAATTTTACATTCTTATTGCCACTTTTTATCCTCTTCAACAAGATTTTATTGAATATCAATTCTGACCTTTCGTTTTTTCGCAACCATCATCAAGTTTGGTTTTTTAAACACTCCAAAAATTTTATGTTACATTTTATAAACTTTACACTTTATTCTGAATCCAACGACATATCACACTTGTTTTTTGTTAGACGTTTTGCACTAAAAAACTCGTCATCAATGCAAATGAGCACCTTATTTAATTTTTTTTTTTTATTTTTGTTTTTAAACTCTAATTTATTGTCTTTAAAAACATTTTTTTTTATTTTACATTATTTACGATATTATTAGATTAATTTTCAAATGCATAATTATTCAACATGATGGCACATAATAAAAATAAACTAATAACAAACCACCACAAACGTATGAACAATTTTGAAATTATCTTAGCTTATCTAAAAAATCTAATAGGTTAGTAACAATTAATTTTATTTTTTTTTAAACATTTTTATAATCGAAATTATTTTTCATTTTCGAAAATTCCACCCTCATTCTCCAAACATAAATACCACCGGTAAACAGTTTCCTCCATAACGTTATTTAATACTTCTGGAGTAATTCTTCCTATTGCGGCTCGAACTGCAGCTTCTAACTTATCGTTAATTTGAAAAGTCTTCCAGTAAACTTCATTGCCAAGGAATACCCAAGAAAAAGTCCATCGGTGTAATATCTGGGGATCGCGAAGGTCAGTTTATAGGACCACGAGTGGGAATTAAATGTTTTGTAAGCATTCTCTCAAATATTGCATATTATTTCTGAAATCTTGTTGAAACTACATATTATTGGTTACTGCTAAGTCGTCAAGAATATCTTCGATATCGTTTGTTAAAAATTGTCCGTATCTTTCCGAATTTAGCGTTCCTTCATAAACTATGGGTCCATTAATTCGTGTTTCCAAAATACCGCGTTTATTTTTCTTTGTGTGTAATGTTCCATTATTTTAAATTTTACTACACGATGTAAGAGTTAAAACAAATAATAATAATTACCAACTTTAAAAGGGACAGGGACCTGTCACCAGGTGACAGATCTAAACAAATGATTTAAACAATTGCAAACGTTACCCAATTTCATAGCTGATAGTAATATTAAATTTAAATGGTACATTATATTCGAATAGGACGCGTTTTTAGAAAATAATTTATATTATAAAAATGTTAGATTTTTTAGATAAGCTCTAATAATTTTCAAATTGTTCGTACGTTTCTAATGGTTTGTAGTTAGTTTATTTTTATTATGTACCATCATGTTTAATATTGATGCAGTTGAAAATTAATCTAATATTAACGTAAACAGTGTGAAATAAACAAATTGTTTTTAAAGCCAACTAGAGTTTAATTACAACAACAAAAGCAAAAAAAATTAAATAAGATGCTCATTTGCATTGATGATAAGTTCTTTAGTCCAAGACAACAAGTGTGATATGACGTTGGATTCAGAATAAAAAGTAGAGTTTATAAAACGTAAAATAATATTTTTGGAGTATTTAAAAAAACAAGGTTGATGATGATTGCGAAAAAACGAAACGTCGGGTTAAGAATTTGATATAACCTTATTGTAGGGGATAAGAGGTGGCAATAAGAAAGTAAATGTATTCTAAGATATCTCCTCAAATAGAATCAGAAACCAATAAGAACTAATAATATCGCAAAAATTCGGAATTTTTGAAATTTGCACGTTTGTTTCAGAGTTCAGTAATGCACAACTTTTCTCTAATTTAATAATCTCTGTATGACCGATGGTTTACGTGACTCCTGTAGAGTGAGTGCAATCTTATTTGGGCACTCTGCATATCTACGTTCATTATTAAAATGCGATTCTTAGAAATTACTACTACAAACAAAATAAATTGATTGATATTATTGAAAAAAAAAATAATGTGCCACTTGACCCCCCTCCCCATTTAATATTTTAAGGGTAGCATCTACCCTTCACCACTAACGCTGCAAATATTCTTTTAAAGTGCCCCCCTTGCAAATAAAGTTTACGTAACTTACAGAATTTTAATATTATTTACTGAAAAAGAGATATTAAGACTGAAAAGTTTACATGTTTGGTTTGGACAATAATCTTTTAATCAAATAAGTTTGTCCTATTAATAATGATAATAAAACAGAAGTAAAATATTTTTTTTTATTCGCATGGGGAAATTTTTGTTGGTTTTAGTGACAAGACAATTATGTCTTTACTTAGAAAATTTGTTTACTAGTTTCCTAATGTTTTTACTAAAATAATCGATATAAGCAATAATGAGAATCCCTTTTAATAAATTTGTCAAAGTGTATTCCTAGGTAGTTCATGGTATTGAGTTACAATTACATGAAATACACGCAGGGTACCAGTTAATAGAGTTATGTTGAGATAATATTATATCACTTATGCCACGCTTAGTCATAAAAGATGAAATACATCTTGTATGTAGATATTTAAAGTTTAGCGTCTAACCAACTAGAAAAAAAAATGTGTTTCTCCTCCATAAGACCAAAAATGGCCTTCTTAACTCATCAGCATTATGCTTGTGTGTGCGGAAAGAGCAGTTTATTAATTTGCAAGTAAATAACTAACCATATAGTGAGAAAATTAGTTTTTCTGTTGCTAAATAATTAAGATACTCATCCCAATTTGGCACGATGGAAATATCCACCCTCTTATTGTGTACAAAAACAAAAATTATAATAATTACAAAACGATTAGGATTTATATCTTATCTACAACGAAAACTGTTAGGTATTGTTCTAATGATGAATGAGTATGTATTTTATAGTTGCTGATGATTTTTATATCGCTAATTTTTCGTAGCTTGCCGGTACAACTACAATAATTAATTTTGATATTATTATTATTATTAAATACTCTTATTAAGAATTTAGAAAGAGTAAACTAACAAAACAGTTACATATTTAATGATAAATAATTAGACTAATCAGACCAAATTAAATCATATTAAATTAAATTAAACCCTCTCTACAAATTATTAAAGGGTGAATTCTAGCTGATAAGCAGCTACTTAATATTAACCCTTTTTACTATAGATTTACCATCGTCACCGTGAATTAACAGAATGCATGACATCTATAAACAGGGTCCTGCAACAGTGCGTCGGGCTCTCATTCGGAAATTTCATTCATATGCGGGCTTATACTGTATCATAGAGTGTATTTCAGGAAAATATTTTTGCATATACAGGGTTGCCCAAAAAAGTGTGGTAACATAATGTTGAGTTTTTTTAAATGGGACACCCTGTGTTTTCTTGCATATTTTGGTTTGTATTCTTATCCTTGAATCCCTGAAGAAAAACCAAAAAAAAAAAAACTGAAAACATTTTTGGTAGTCACGGCATTGTACAGAAATAATGACAAGGAGTCCAGAGATACGATGAATTGAAGAGTTTTTATCGATTTTATACAGGGTATTCTAAATAAGCTTTCAAAGTTTGAAAAGATCTATTTACTTCCCTTAACATTTCAGGTGGTATACTACCAAACACGTCTCTAATTCTTTGCTGTATATTAATGGCAGTTGTCGGAGGATTATTATAAACAATTTGCTTTACATGTCCCCATAAAAAAAAGTCAAGCGTTGTTAGATCCGGCGAAAGGTATCATCAAGGTAATTTCTTACATCCCATGAAAAATGCGCCGGAGCTTCGTCTCGCTGAAACCACATCCAATTTCTAATATATGGAGCAACGTGTGCCATTAAACCTGGTAAATTATTTCGTAAAAAGTTTAAATACATGGGCCCATTAAGATGACCATTAAAAAAATATGGACCTATCACAGTATCACCAATAATTCCACCCCACACATTTAAAGACCACTGGTGCTGCTGATCGACTTGTCTCATATATCGCGGATTTTCTGTGGAGTAATAGTGAAAGTTATGCCTATTTACACAACCGGTGTTATGAAATGTAGCCTCATCAGAGAATAAAACATTATTGAAAAACATAGGATCTTCTTGAAATTTCATTCTTGTCCAGGCACAGAATTCGAGTCGATTTTAAAAATCTCTATCGCTGAGAGCTTGATGGAATTAAATGTGGTAGGTATGAAAACGATGCTTTTTTAAAATTCGTTGTACAGATATTTCGGTAATATCTACTGCTTTCCCTATTTTATTTTGGCTTATGTGTGGATATTCAGTAACTGTTAATAATACTTCTAATTCTTTTTTCTCGTTGGTGACAGGCTTTGTTCTTTCTTCTTTTGTGTACACGGCATTTCCAGTTTCAACAAATCTTAATAATAATCTTTTAAAACTTTTTTCGTCATGCTGCCTTCTCTCTGGATAACGTGATGCGTAAACTCTACTTGCTAACAAGCAATTTTTTTCGCTCTCGCCAAGTGCAAAAATCATATCAACTAACTCTTCTTTACTAAAATTCATTTTATTATCTTATACTTAAGCGCTAAATACTATTAGCCTTAAATGACAACTTTTTTAAATTAATTAAACTTGTCAAATTTTAATGAAAATGGAATCCCAATCGTATTTCAAAGCCTACCAAGATTTTCATGCGTAACCTTTACTAATACATTATTTTGCTGTTATTTGAACAGAAATGTTAAGGGAAGTAAATAGATCTTCTCAAGAGCGTATTCATTTATGCACAGATCAAAATGGAAGACATTTTGAACATTTATTGTTGTTTATAATATTAACTTAGGGATATAATATGTTTAATTGATAAAATAAACGTTCTTTTTACATTTTTACACAACAGAATTTACGAAATTTGCAATTATTTCGGCTGGAAATAACCTACATGCTTGTATTACAAAAAATATTTGTTTATTAATTCTACGTTACATTAGGTAAAAATATACAGGGTGTTCCATTTAAAAGATTTAAGAAAAATTAGTTTTTAAGGACTAATTTTTGAAACCTTATTTTAAACACCCTGTATAAAATTGATAAAACTCTTTAATTCATCGTATTTCTGGACTCCTTGTCATTATTTCTGTACAATGCCGTGATTACCAAAAATGTTTTCAGATTTTTTTTTTGGTTTTTCTTCAGAGCTGCTAAATTTTTTTATCTTAGTTTTTAATTTATTGCTCTTAAACTACAGCAGCAAATTGCATAAAATTATAGATACTAATAGAGGATAATAATACAAACTAAAATATGCAAGAAAATACAGGGTGTCCCATTTAAAAAAATTCAACATTATGTTACCACACTTTTTTGGGCAACCCTGTAGAGAAACGGAACCATATTTGAGACACTTTTTTTGTAAATTCGAAATAAAATTCAGCGCTAAACAAATTTTAATTAATAATATATTAGAATACCTGCTTATTGTATTAACAAAACAGTGATGCAAAGAAACTACATTAAAATAGTGATCTAGAGAAATTATTAAACTTAAAGGTTTTTTTGTCGATTGTCCTATGAAAATAAAAGGTTGCCTAATTTTAGACAGACTGACGTTCCAATTTGAGACAGATATCCTAGTTTGAGATACTATTCAAAAAAGCTCTTTCCTTCGCAGATAGAACATAAATAATTAAGATTTTTAATTTCCCCACAGTCTTCATGGGCCCATCTGCTGCAGTATATACATTTTGCCCCTTGCTCGCCATGCTGGTCCTCGGAATATCTACCCGAACAAAATAAGCACTCAGCATCACTGTTACTCGTCTGAAGAGGAATCAGCCAACGTAAAACTGTTGTCGCTTTCTGAGTTTGAGCTAGAGGAAGACGGGCGTTTTTTCTTTTCTGTTTTAATCCTGATGTGGAAGCTTGGTCCTGTTTTGAAGCTGACGATTTTCGTAAAACTGAAGTGGCTTTCTTTACCATTCTCTTTGACTGCTTCCCTTTTGGTTCTAACTCTCCACTGATTATTTTCTTATGTATTTTTGTAACTTGCTTATTTTCTAAACTTGTTTGCAATTCGTCTTTCTAAGGAGTGAGAGTGATAATGGCTGCCTTATTAGCCCTAACATTCGGCTTAGTTCCTTTGGTCTTATATAGAGGCAGAGGACAAATATCCGTGGGAGAAACATAGTCCTTTAGAGGCTGATTTGTTGCGACTGGACTTGGTGTTCGTTCATTTCTGTCCTGCGTTTGGAAAACCATTACTTCATTTTGATTTTGGTTCTTCAGAGGAGCTTCTTCATGATTTAATTCTTCTGGTGTGCTTCTTGAATAACTATGCTTATGCTGAACTATAGTAAGACCCATTTCGCAGACATTGAAGACCGTCTGGGAAGGATCTTGAAGCTTGTTGTATTCTAATTCATAGAGATTAAAAAACGCTGAGACTTTTTTGGGAGTGAAAAATTTAATACGAGCCGCAGACATGCCTTGGGGTGTTCTCATTGAGAGTTGTGGGTGTCTCTTCAAAAATAACCTTAACCATTTTTTCCCAGCTGATTTTGTAACTCCATTAAATGGATGCGGTATCTTATTCTTAATTGCAAGCTGGAATGCTATTCGTTTAATATCGCCAGACCTCAGACGATAAAAGCGTTGTTCCATGGCTAATGAATATTGAACTAGTTCATTTTCTAGTTCTGCAGAATAAGTTGGTTTCCGGCCTATCGACAGTTTGACAAGTTCTTCTGGACTTTTATCTGAATTTGAATATTTTTTCACGGTGCCTTTAGGTACATCAAAAACTATTGAGGCCTTTAGATATTCCATCTTCCTATTACGCAATGCTTTTACAGCTTTTATCATAACATGAGGGTCCCATTTCTTGTATTTTCTTGGCATCTGTAATAAAAAAACGAAAGTATTGTTTGGGTGCCTAATTTGAGATAGTCTCAAATATAGATCTCATTTGGTGTCTCAAATTAAGAATTTTTCGTTAAAAAATTGACAACAGTATCTTGGGTTAGGTATGAAAAAATATTGCCAAATTTCAATAAGAAATCACTAAGCAACACCTACACTAACTACTACGACACATAAAATATTTTATTTCACCTTACCTTGACTGCAAGTGCCGATTTATTCACGCTATCAAAAAAACGTTATTAATCAAATTACACAAAACATGTTCTTGTACAGAAACAAACCAAGTGAAGGGCTCGACAACCACTACGCGGCAGTTTATTTTGGTTAGTTTATGCTTTTATTGTTTGATGGCCTTACATATTCTTTATGATAAGGGGCTATCTCAAATTATGCACCTATCTCAAATTTGGTTCCGTTCTTCTATATGCAAAAATATTTTCCTGAAATACACTTTATGATACAGTATAAGCCCGCATATGAGTAAAATTTCTAACTTAATTTGTTTAGGACCTATGAAAGCCCGACGCACTGTTGCAGGACCCTGTATAATCTATAGTTTTTTTAGACACATCAACCGCACTTTTAACAATAATTTAGCAAATAGAAATAAAGGTCTGTCTTTACCACCAAATAATTTTATTTGCCCCTCTAGGGTAGAAAACAAATAATAAATACATAAAATGACGATGAATTAAATTAAATTTCTTAATGCATGTGTTGTACTAGTTTCGGCTTTAGAGAAAGTCATCCTCAGTCATTTTATGTATTTTTATAACCCTTGTTTTCTACCCTAGAGGGGCAAATAAAGTTATTTGGTGGTAAAGACAGACCTTTATTTCTATTTACAATCTCGCCACAGAATATGGACTACTTCTTAAATAATTTAGCACTTACTTCCAGGCTTAATCATAACAGAAATCAAATTTGACCAAATAGTTATTACATAACAATAACATATAAATATCCGCAAGCACAGTAGTTATACAATACAAAAAGAAAGAGCAGGAATAAATATATGTCAGACTATGCATAATACAGAAACAAAATTTGATTATCTCTATAAGGCTTGTATAAAGTGTTAGCACAAATTGTTATTGCTAACATTCTCTAAATTTGTTTTTCTTTTCAGTTTAATATTTCATAGAATTTAGACCCGAGATATGTCCATTAAGATTTGTAATCCACGCAATTTACTATATGAAGGCAATTTTCAATTTGCAATCTCAAAAACGATTTCCCCTTTCGAACCCTTGAATCTTTTGAAGTCGAACATGTTAACGGAAATTTTATTTCAGCAAATGCAGCCACGCACGTTTATTTCTATGCTTTTCTTAATATATAAAGAGAGAGAGAGAGACAGAAAAAGTTCCAAAGTCCAAGATTACGTGCCAAGACCAAGATATAGGTAGTTTAGAAATAGCTTTTCCAATTATATTTTACTATAAAATATTCTGGTGATGTTTTCTTACAAAGGGTTAAGTAGGAGTGCATTTCTTCTATCATAGGTAATACTAACTTGTTTTATCCAAAAAGCGTGCACACAGTAAATACAATACTAATGAAACATACAAAAAAAATACTCTGAATTTAAACTTAAAGCCATGTCCACACCAAAGAAACACAGAGGAACATTTTGTTGCTGGTTGCCGCAACCTGTTTATGGAAACAGAAACAACAGCAAAAGTTCCGTAAACATTCTGTCTACACCAAGGTAACTCATTTTTGTGAATGTTTCGTTGTGTTGCTGCAACAGAAAACGTTGTGTCTACACCAGTGCATTGTGTGTTCCTAGTTTCTAAAGAATGTGGTGCGACGAAGATTTACAGGCAGCAGCAGCTGCAATTGTAATTATTTTACAAAAACAAAAAAAAGAGTCCGTAAATGTTGGACTAGGCCAAGTCTTTTAGACCGAAAGTCACATGGTGTCAAATATGTTCTAAATTCACTAAAGAAAGATGATATAATATCAGAATGTATTGATAATGGGTATGTAAAAAAATTTTGTCGTATGAGTAGTACTGATTTGGAATGGTTACTGTGGCATGTTTTTTACTGTTAGATAATGTTTTTGGTATACTAACCTAATATAATAATAATAATAAATTTTCGACAACGACGCGACGGCTTCACGACACAAGTTTCGAGTTTCGGGAACAAGCAACAACATGTCCACACTGATACAAATACTGTTGAGAAACAAAAAATGTTTACCAATGTTTCTATATTTCTTTTGATATTTGCCGCTAAATATGGAAACAAGCAACTTATAGGAACTATTGTTGCTACAACTGTAAACAATGAGGAACTTAAATAAACTTTTGGCAACATTCAGAAACAAGTTCCAGGAACAAGCAACATAAACATAATGTTCCTATGTGTTGCTTTCGGTGTAGACGTAGCTTAATAATTTAATTCATGGTAATCATTTTTTGGAACTATAAGCACGCCCAAATTTTTCAACCAGAGAAAGTATTTTATAATTATTATGTAAATAATGTATAAAGTAACGTAACTAGATGGTACAAAAAATATAAAAAATTAAAACGTTTTCTTGTCGATTTATTTATCATACGTACAAAAGCTTTTTTTTTATCAGATAAACTTTTATTTGTTACAAAAACTAGATTGCGAAGCTGGAGCGTTTTTATCTATTACCGTTTGTTTGAGTTTAAATTGCTAAAAAGTGATCTAGTTTGAGTTAAAAAAATAAAAGTTGATCCGATTTTAAAAAAAAGATCGAGTGATTTTTAGCTAGAGAGATTCATGAATTTTGGCATGAATAGATACTAAAAAAATAATAGGTACTACACTAACGAAATGTTTGACAGCATCAAATTAATTTGTAACAATAGGTCAGGTTACCGAGCAATAAAAAAGAAAAGCTACTCGATTTTGAGCTGGAGAGGTTTTTACCATTTAATTTTTAGCTGGAGGGGGTTTTAACGCGATAAAAGAGGATGCACCTTTTTTTTATCGATGTCAAAGTGATCAAAATGCAAATGTCAAATGGACATTTTATTGTAGGAGTGAATTTATCATACCACAAAAGTAGGTATTCCCTTACTTGAGACCGTATCTCCTAAAACACATGTATTTTCTTATGGAGAAATTTCCATTATTCAGCCATGCGCATTCCGTTATGATGGCATCCATTTCAACCCAAACATTATAATGTACTTTTTTCCTTTTTGTGACATGCGTAATTGATATAGTAATTGTAGATATGCTTTAAAGTTCCTGTACAAACCTGTTTAGGACTCTGTTGACTGATGCAGTGTAGATTAAAAATATTATTATTTTAAAATTATTTATTAAATTTAAGGCACAAAACTTTGTTTATAAGTAATTGGTATAATTAATCGGTGTTATAATCATAAGCCTCTTGATTAAGAACGACCATTTTAATTTAATTGTATATTATGTTGTTAATGTTACATGGTATATTTTACGTAGAATAATAGTTTTAGATTTAGGATTAGACAATCTTCTTGTATTTACATTAAATCATTAAACAAGTTACATAAAAAGGGGGGGGGGTTTTACGTTTTAATATTTAAGTTAAACATACGTGTATGTCAAGGATAAAGCTAGATCAAAAGGATGGAACGAAATCGAGAAAAGTATTCAAGTAGTTGGGATAATTTTAGGGTTTTTCACAGGGAACCGACCTAGATGTCTAGGTAGATTAAATAGCAGTTGCTTGTACCTGATCGCAAAATGTGTTTACCAATCAAGTTGTAGTTAGTTAAAAAAAGGCATTGGTTTTATCTGGATTAAACCGTTCTGATTTAAAAATAATTATTATATCAATGAAATATTCTTATGAAATATATAGTGTAACATACACAAACCTTTATATTATATTCATCGAATTGAATGATTTTCACACTTACCTAGAGTGGACCTTCTATTGGATGGCCGAAGGCAACATAGATTTTTTTCTCTTCAATAAATAAAAAAAAGAACCACATGCGGACGCTGAACTCTAATCAGCATATTTTACTAGTAAATGGACCTATTATTGTTGTGTACAATGATTCGATGATTTATCATAGTTTTGTATGCGATCTACGAGGGTTCCACCCATATGCTATTAACGACTCACTTTTTTCAAATATCACTCGATGTCAGTGTTGTAGTTCTGGTTGCGATAACACAGAGTAATTGGCTGTTGACAGTGTTTATAAAATAAAAATAGACTAACCTTTTCTGCAAACGTTCTTAGGGACAGTTGTCTTCTTTTTTTTATAACGGATATTGGCACAAAAACGGCAGTATAGTGGTCTTTTGTTAATTTCGGATTTATTTGATGTGTGGATTGACGAGGCAAATATCATTGATGATCAGTGGTGATGATTGATATTTACGTTTTACCTGTTAGCCTGACTTTGTAATCGTTTTCAAAATTTCTTCACATTACGACCCTGATGATGAGCTCGCAAACGCATAGACAAAAAGTTTTTTAAATATAAAAGGTTTAAGGAGAACGTTTGCCCTTAAACATTATACGCTTATTTAAGACAATATTAATTTAAACTACAAAAAAGTATATTGTTTTTATTAAAATTGTACTATTTATACTTTAAGTATGTATAGATATTTTTATTATTTTGTAACTATGGTGAGTTCTTTGTATTCCAAAAAAGTGGATTTTCTGAATTATTTTATTTTACTATTATTATACAGTATTAGTATTTGTCTATCATTAGTTTGCTATAGCGTTAAATAAGGCCACTGCATTTTATGCATTTTTAATTATGAATTCAAGACATATTTCAATTCAACTAACAATTTGCATGTTTAAACATGTAACTGTTTAAAATAACCACCTGAAAAGTAATAACATGTAAGAACTAGGTCCAGTAAAAAATACTACAAAAACTAAGATTAGGGTAAAATCACCTTCTAACCAAGTATGGCTGATTCCAAGAAGATATCACTTCAATGACCCTACACTCCCAGTATAATTTACTTTTAGTTCATTACCTCATTAATTCAATCTCGCGAATTAATTATCCCCTCCCGCTTCATTTTTGAGTAACCCAATAAGTTCTTTTCCCCCACCCCTACAATTCACTACCCCCACTCCAATCTCGACAGATCCTACATTATAACTAGGCGTCTGCAGAAAGACCTTGTCATATCTACTTTAGACAGGCAACCGGACAGACACATCTTGTAGAAATTTACAGAAAGATGGAGAAGTTTATTATTGTTAAAGACGTTGTTAAAAAGTTACGAGAATTTAACCTTACAGGACGCACTCTAGAGTTTAAGTTAAAACCTGTTCCACAGGGAGTTGAACCAGTTGGTTGGGTGGAAAAAGGAATTAATCAAATTATTCAAAACGCTACAGTAGGCCTACAACCCTTAGATCGTGTGGGTTTTAGTTTTTGCTCTAAAGACTTCAACCGAGGAGAAGGTTGGATTCGCTTCAAAGCAGCTAAAGACATAACCTTTCAAGATGTTTGGAGTGTTATAAGTGGCATTTATCAGTCAAACTCAGCAGGTCTTAATACAGAATCATTTTGTCTTAGTGTGACAACTGTTAGATTACCTGTTGGTGGGGGCAGAGGAAAAAATTATAACAGTTTTCACGAGGAATGTGACAAGCGACGAGGTATTATAAGTATTAAAAATACCGATAACCTGTGTTTACCACGTGCTTTGGTAGTCGCCATTGCCCATAATAAAAGAGATCCCGAATTCAGTAAGGTTAGAAGAGATATTAGTAAAATTCAAACCGAAAGAACAAGATCATTGTTGGAGAGAGCTAAAATTAGCATTCCTGAGGCAGGAGGTGGAATTCCCGAGTTAATACAATTTCAAAATCATCTAAAAGAATATAAATTAGTTGTTTATAGCTATGGATCAAAAGGACGAAATATTATATTTGAAGGTTCAACTGAAAGCAATAAACGGCTGAACTTATTACATTACAAAAGCCATTTTAATGTAATTACATCGCTGACAGCAGCTTTTTGTTCTAACTATTTTTGTGAAAAGTGTTACGTCCCATATGATCACAAAAATGAGCACCGATGTGGTGGAACCTGTCAGGCATGTCAGCAAGCCCCTGCTTGTGAAATAGCAATAAAAATTAAATGCCAGGACTGTCTACGATTTTTTAGAAGTCAAAACTGTTACGAAAATCATAAAAAGGATTATTCGTCAGGCAAATTTACAGTATGCGAACAAATTAAACTATGTTCTATTTGTTTAAAAACCATTAAAGCCAAAAGAGCACATGTATGTGGTGAAATTTATTGTAAAATTTGTAATAAACATGCACCCGAGAATCATCTATGTTATATTCGGCCTGATAAGGGAAAACCTAAGATTAAAGATGTTCTTTTTGTATTCTACGATTTAGAGACGAGCCAAGACAAACTATTGGAAAATTCAACGTTTTTACATGAAGTCAATCTCTGTGTTTTCAAACAATACTGCGATGAGTGCATGGATTCTGAAGCAGATACTTGTAAAAAATGCGGTCTAAAGTTACAAAAAGTCAGAGGTATAGACCCAGCGGGGACATTTACTAACCATTTGTTACAAATGAGGAAAAACTTTAAAGAAATTATTGTAATAGCCCATAATGGTCAGGCTTTTGATCACCAGTTTATATTAAACTACATTATGACAAAGACAGATTTTACACCTGAGTTAATCATGAGAGGTACCAAAATAATTACGATGCAACTTGAAAATGTAAAATTTATCGACTCACTTAACTATTTCCCTATGGCTTTAGCCAAACTACCAAAGGCATTTGGACTTGATGATATTTTTAAAAAAGGCTACTTCCCGCACCTATTTAATACAAAGGCAAATGAAAACTATATAGGACCTCTACCATCAATTGAATATTACTCCCCAGATAGTATGAAAGAAGAAGACAGAGCCAAATTTCTTAAATGGTTTGTAGAGCATGAAAATGATGGTTTCGATATGCAAAGAGATCTGGAAGACTACTGCGTATCGGATGTCGAAATTCTTGCACAATCATGTTTAAAGTTTAGAGAACAACTTATACAAACTACCAATGTATGTCCATTTACTGAAGCCACAACTATTGCTTCAGCATGCAATAAAATTTTTAGAAGAAATTTTTTGAAGCCTAATACTATAGGAATCATACCAAAAAATGGATACCGATGGAGAAACAGGCAGAGCAAAATTGCCATAGATTGGTTACTTTGGACCGAGAATCACAGAAAAATCAACATCTTACATGCTGCTAATGGTAAAGAAGCTGTTTTAAATGGTGTAAAAGTTGATGGTTACTGCTCCGAAACAAATGAGGTATTTGAATTTCAAGGATGTTATTTCCATGGATGTACTGTATGCTACAAGTTCGGCAGGAACGATCCTCTTTCCGAGGACCCCTCAGAAACGCTAAATTTAAGATATGAAACCACAAAGGCAAAAATTATGAGACTAAAAGATTTCGGTTTTTTAGTTAATGAAATGTGGGAGTGTGATTTTAGAAATTTATTAAAAAATAATCCAGAGATAAAATCCTATACTAATACCCATTACAATAAAATTTTGACAAAACTAAATCCAAGAGATGCTTTTTATGGAGGACGAACAGGAAATACATGCGAATACTATGAAATAAAAGATACGGAAAAAATTAAATACGCCGATGTTTGTTCCCTCTATCCGTACATCTGTAAGAGTTCTAAATTTCCACTATCACATCCAGAAGTGTATGTAGGAGATGCGTGTAACAAATTAAACCTAAATAATATAGATGGTTTAATTAAATGCACAATTCTCCCACCAGAAGAGTTGTACCAGCCAGTACTCCCTCAAAAAATAAACAATAAATTGATGTTTATTCTTTGTCGAACATGTGGTCAAGACATGAATTACAACGAATGTAAGCATACCAGCGAAGAAAGGGTACTTGAAGGAACTTGGGTTCTGGACGAGGTACTTAAAGCCCTAGAAAAAGGATATAAAATACAAAAAATACATGAAATCTGGAAATATAACGTACGAAAGTTTAATAAAGAAAACGGTGAGGAAGGATTATTCACATCCATGATGAATAAATTCATTAAAATCAAACAGGAAGCATCAGGCTGGCCTAAAGATTGTGAAATAGAGGAAGACAAAGTTAAATACATTGATCAGTTCTTTGAAAAGGAAGATGTTAAACTAGAGTATACCAAAATTATTGAAAATCCAGGGCTAAGATCACTGGCGAAATTAATACTTAACTCGTTTTGGGGAAAATTCGGTCAAAGAGAGAATCAACCAAAGACGAAAATTGTAAATAAACCAGCAGATTTATTTGCAATGTTTATTAACCCTGCAATTTATATCAATGGGGTTATACCCGTCAACGATAAAACATTACTTGTCAATTATGAATATATAGAAGAAGCCAGCGATCCGTTGCCGACTGTTAATGTTGTTATAGCGGCTTACGTAACAGCGCAAGCGCGCCTTAAATTATACTCCTATCTTGAAGCTCTTGATAAAAGAGTCTTATACTATGATACAGATTCCGTGATTTATGTTTCAAAAAATAATGACCCCGATATATCAACGGGGCAATTTATTGGAGACATGACAGACGAGTTGGAGAGTTATGGCTCTAACTCATACATAACTAAGTTTGTTTCTGGAGGCCCCAAGAATTATGCATTTAAGGTTCACTCGACGAAAAGTAATTTAGAAGAAACGGTCTGTAAAGTTAAAGGTATAACTCTCAACTATGCCGCATCACAAGTAATAAATTTTGATGCAATCAAACACATGATTCTTCAAAAATCCGAACCGATCCCCATCATATCCAGAAGCATACGGCGTAGCAAGGAGCACATTGTGACAACTTGTACTGAAGTCAAACTCTATAGACCTATTTCAACAAAGAGAAAATTTCTATCGGATGGAAGCTCCGAACCATATGGATATAGAAAAAGAAAAACCCATTGAAAATAAAATATATTGTATATTTTGTATGTATTGTATATAAAATATATTATAAATATTGTATATCTAGAACCGCTATGGAGTTTAAAAATGTAAATTAAGTAATAAACAATTTAAAATATCCATTTTGGTTTTATTTTTTTCTTTAACAGTAAGAGTTTTCAAAAGTATTTAAATAAGTAATTATGTACATATTAAAAAAATATGTTTTTATTTTTTACAAAGACACTTATAATTTAAATAGTTTGAAAATATTATCCAGTCATTTAAGTACTACACTTAAACTTAAAGTAAAGTTCTCCGAAGCCACAAAAAAACACTAAGGGAATTGGTTCTTTTCAGCTATTTTTCTGTTATTCTTATAGTAATCCATAATCGTTTCAAATTTGAACGACCCACATGATAGTCTTTTTTTTTTTTTTTTTTTTGTAATTTATGCATATTTAATTACAAGGTTTCATACAACTTTAACAAATAGAGTTGTTTTTTCTTTTATTTTTTTCTTTTCTTTTTTCTTTTTCGGTTCTTAAGAAATGCTAAAGAATCTGTACAAAACAAGTCACGAATTAACTAAATAGCCACCATTTCACTAAATACTTAACACTCAGTATACAATTTTCAGAAATGTCATGATTAAGAACGGTTCTAGTCATTTTATACAAGATTTCACATGATTTAACAAATTTAAAACATTTTTTTTAATTTTTACTAAATTCTAAACACTCAGTATACACTTTTAAGAAAATAGGACGATTTGCGACTGTTTTAGTCATTTTTTACAAAGTTTCACAGGGCTTAATAACGTTAAAACATTTTTTTTTTATTTTTTACTAAATTCTAAACACTCAGTATACAATTTTCAGAAATGCCATGATTAAGAACGGTTCTAGTCATTTTATACAAGATTTCGCATGATTTAACAAATTTAAAACATTTTTTTTAATTTTTACTAAATTCTAAACACTCAGTATACACTTTTAAGAAAATAGGACGATTTGCGACTGTTTTAGTCATTTTTTACAAAGTTTCACAGGGCTTAATAACGTTAAAACATTTTTTTTTAATTTTTTACTAAATTCTAAACACTCAGTATACAATTTTCAGAAATGACATGATTAAGAACGGTTCTAGTCATTTTATACAAGATTTCACATGATTTAACAAATTTAAAACATTTTTTTAATTTTTACTAAATTCTAAACACTCAGTATATCATTTTCAGAAAATAATACAATTCTGTACAGTTTTACAAATTTTCACAGGTCTTAATAACATTAAAACATTTTTTTAATTTTTTACTAAATTCTAATCACTCAGTATACAATTTTCAGAAATGACACGATTTAGAACAGTTTTTACAGATATTTACAAAGTCTTAATAACATTATATTAATAATTATCTAACATAATGTATACAATTTCAAGAAATAGTAGATTTTTAATCCATGTACAAAATTCAAGAATCTAAAATACAATTAAATGTAGGCTTTTTTAATTGGCATCTCAGGCAAATTATTTCCCCCAAAATTATCTAAAAAAGATATACCAAAAACATTCTAAAGCGGTTTTTTACCTCTATAAGTATGCAGGCCGATCCGACCCTTGTCGGTTTTATTACCCGCATAAATTAACACAGTAGAGAGATATTAAGAGTTCTGGATCAGGTGGTGCTGGTGGTGCTGGTGGTGCAACTAACCCAGGTGGTGCAGGTGGTGCGTTTTACGATCTAACCCGGGTGGTTCGGTGGTGCGTTTTATGATCTAACCCGGGCGGTTCGGTGGTGCGTTTTACGATCTAACCCGGGTGGTTCGGTGGTGCTGTTTACAAAATAACCCGAAATTAAACCCGACTTTTTACGACCTAACCCGGATGCTTTCATGAGGCGGCTTCTTATCTAACCCTAACTTGAACCTTAATATTTATGAACTGACCCGAGATAAAAACCCGACTTTTTACGACCTAACCCGGATGCTTTCGCGAGGCGGCTTCTCATCTAACCCTAATTTGAACCTGAATATTTATGAACTGACCCAAGATAAAACCCGACTTTTTACGACCTAACCCGGATGCTTTCGCGAGGCGGCTTCTCATCTAACCCTAATTTGAACCTGAATATTTATGAACTGACCCGAGATAAACCCCGACTTTTTATGATTTAACCTTAGTGCAAACGCCGCTGTTAAAGCGATATAGTAAAAAAAAACTCGATTAAAATTTTATCTTGTTCGCTAGACCAATTAATTTTCCAAATATTATAATTAAAACATACAATCACTACACTGGCGCACCGTCAAAAATCGTGCTTGTACTATCCCAACGTACAGAGCGTCCGCTTCAGAAAATACGGTGCCGTATTTTTTTGCGCCGAACGCTCTGGAGGAACACACTCCGATTTGCAAGCTCGCCGTCAAATTACGGCCACTCTTTTGCGGTACCGCTTTGTAGGAAACCAAAGCTTTAGTGAAACGCCACTGCCCCAGAACTCTGTCCATATCTCTCTACTGTGTTAATTTATGCGGGTAATAAAACCGACAAGGGTCGGATCGGCCTGCATACTTATAGAGGTAAAAAACCGCTTTAGAATGTTTTTGGAATATCTTTTTTAGATAATTTTGGGGGAAATAATTTGCCTGAGATGCCAATTAAAAAAGCCTACATTTAATTGTATTTTAGATTCTTGAATTTTGTACATGGATTAAAAATCTACTATTTCTTGAAATTGTATACATTATGTTAGATAATTATTAATATAATGTTATTAAGACTTTGTAAATATCTGTAAAAACTGTTCTAAATCGTGTCATTTCTGAAAATTGTATACTGAGTGATTAGAATTTAGTAAAAAATTAAAAAAATGTTTTAATGTTATTAAGACCTGTGAAAATTTGTAAAACTGTACAGAATTGTATTATTTTCTGAAAATGATATACTGAGTGTTTAGAATTTAGTAAAAATTAAAAAAATGTTTTAAATTTGTTAAATCATGTGAAATCTTGTATAAAATGACTAGAACCGTTCTTAATCATGTCATTTCTGAAAATTGTATACTGAGTGTTTAGAATTTAGTAAAAAATTAAAAAAAAATGTTTTAACGTTATTAAGCCCTGTGAAACTTTGTAAAAAATGACTAAAACAGTCGCAAATCGTCCTATTTTCTTAAAAGTGTATACTGAGTGTTTAGAATTTAGTAAAAATTAAAAAAAATGTTTTAAATTTGTTAAATCATGCGAAATCTTGTATAAAATGACTAGAACCGTTCTTAATCATGGCATTTCTGAAAATTGTATACTGAGTGTTTAGAATTTAGTAAAAAATAAAAAAAAAAATGTTTTAACGTTATTAAGCCCTGTGAAACTTTGAAAAAAATGACTAAAACAGTCGCAAATCGTCCTATTTTCTTAAAAGTGTATACTGAGTGTTTAGAATTTAGTAAAAATTAAAAAAAATGTTTTAAATTTGTTAAATCATGTGAAATCTTGTATAAAATGACTAGAACCGTTCTTAATCATGACATTTCTGAAAATTGTATACTGAGTGTTAAGTATTTAGTGAAATGGTGGCTATTTAGTTAATTCGTGACTTGTTTTGTACAGATTCTTTAGCATTTCTTAAGAACCGAAAAAGAAAAAAGAAAAGAAAAAAATAAAAGAAAAAACAACTCTATTTGTTAAAGTTGTATGAAACCTTGTAATTAAATATGCATAAATTACAAAAAAAAAAAAAAAAAAAAGACTATCATGTGGGTCGTTCAAATTTGAAACGATTATGGATTACTATAAGAATAACAGAAAAATAGCTGAAAAGAACCAATTCCCTTAGTGTTTTTTTGTGGCTTCGGAGAACTTTACTTTAAGTTTAAGTGTAGTACTTAAATGACTGGATAATATTTTCAAACTATTTAAATTATAAGTGTCTTTGTAAAAAATAAAAACATATTTTTTTAATATGTACATAATTACTTATTTAAATACTTTTGAAAACTCTTACTGTTAAAGAAAAAAATAAAACCAAAATGGATATTTTAAATTGTTTATTACTTAATTTACATTTTTAAACTCCATAGCGGTTCTAGATATACAATATTTATAATATATTTTATATACAATACATACAAAATATACAATATATTTTATTTTCAATGGGTTTTTCTTTTTCTATATCCATATGGTTCGGAGCTTCCATCCGATAGAAATTTTCTCTTTGTTGAAATAGGTCTATAGAGTTTGACTTCAGTACAAGTTGTCACAATGTGCTCCTTGCTACGCCGTATGCTTCTGGATATGATGGGGATCGGTTCGGATTTTTGAAGAATCATGTGTTTGATTGCATCAAAATTTATTACTTGTGATGCGGCATAGTTGAGAGTTATACCTTTAACTTTACAGACCGTTTCTTCTAAATTACTTTTCGTCGAGTGAACCTTAAATGCATAATTCTTGGGGCCTCCAGAAACAAACTTAGTTATGTATGAGTTAGAGCCATAACTCTCCAACTCGTCTGTCATGTCTCCAATAAATTGCCCCGTTGATATATCGGGGTCATTATTTTTTGAAACATAAATCACGGAATCTGTATCATAGTATAAGACTCTTTTATCAAGAGCTTCAAGATAGGAGTATAATTTAAGGCGCGCTTGCGCTGTTACGTAAGCCGCTATAACAACATTAACAGTCGGCAACGGATCGCTGGCTTCTTCTATATATTCATAATTGACAAGTAATGTTTTATCGTTGACGGGTATAACCCCATTGATATAAATTGCAGGGTTAATAAACATTGCAAATAAATCTGCTGGTTTATTTACAATTTTCGTCTTTGGTTGATTCTCTCTTTGACCGAATTTTCCCCAAAACGAGTTAAGTATTAATTTCGCCAGTGATCTTAGCCCTGGATTTTCAATAATTTTGGTATACTCTAGTTTAACATCTTCCTTTTCAAAGAACTGATCAATGTATTTAACTTTGTCTTCCTCTATTTCACAATCTTTAGGCCAGCCTGATGCTTCCTGTTTGATTTTAATGAATTTATTCATCATGGATGTGAATAATCCTTCCTCACCGTTTTCTTTATTAAACTTTCGTACGTTATATTTCCAGATTTCATGTATTTTTTGTATTTTATATCCTTTTTCTAGGGCTTTAAGTACCTCGTCCAGAACCCAAGTTCCTTCAAGTACCCTTTCTTCGCTGGTATGCTTACATTCGTTGTAATTCATGTCTTGACCACATGTTCGACAAAGAATAAACATCAATTTATTGTTTATTTTTTGAGGGAGTACTGGCTGGTACAACTCTTCTGGTGGGAGAATTGTGCATTTAATTAAACCATCTATATTATTTAGGTTTAATTTGTTACACGCATCTCCTACATACACTTCTGGATGTGATAGTGGAAATTTAGAACTCTTACAGATGTACGGATAGAGGGAACAAACATCGGCGTATTTAATTTTTTCCGTATCTTTTATTTCATAGTATTCGCATGTATTTCCTGTTCGTCCTCCATAAAAAGCATCTCTTGGATTTAGTTTTGTCAAAATTTTATTGTAATGGGTATTAGTATAGGATTTTATCTCTGGATTATTTTTTAATAAATTTCTAAAATCACACTCCCACATTTCATTAACTAAAAAACCGAAATCTTTTAGTCTCATAATTTTTGCCTTTGTGGTTTCATATCTTAAATTTAGCGTTTCTGAGGGGTCCTCGGAAAGAGGATCGTTCCTGCCGAACTTGTAGCATACAGTACATCCATGGAAATAACATCCTTGAAATTCAAATACCTCATTTGTTTCGGAGCAGTAACCATCAACTTTTACACCATTTAAAACAGCTTCTTTACCATTAGCAGCATGTAAGATGTTGATTTTTCTGTGATTCTCGGTCCAAAGTAACCAATCTATGGCAATTTTGCTCTGCCTGTTTCTCCATCGGTATCCATTTTTTGGTATGATTCCTATAGTATTAGGCTTCAAAAAATTTCTTCTAAAAATTTTATTGCATGCTGAAGCAATAGTTGTGGCTTCAGTAAATGGACATACATTGGTAGTTTGTATAAGTTGTTCTCTAAACTTTAAACATGATTGTGCAAGAATTTCGACATCCGATACGCAGTAGTCTTCCAGATCTCTTTGCATATCGAAACCATCATTTTCATGCTCTACAAACCATTTAAGAAATTTGGCTCTGTCTTCTTCTTTCATACTATCTGGGGAGTAATATTCAATTGATGGTAGAGGTCCTATATAGTTTTCATTTGCCTTTGTATTAAATAGGTGCGGGAAGTAGCCTTTTTTAAAAATATCATCAAGTCCAAATGCCTTTGGTAGTTTGGCTAAAGCCATAGGGAAATAGTTAAGTGAGTCGATAAATTTTACATTTTCAAGTTGCATCGTAATTATTTTGGTACCTCTCATGATTAACTCAGGTGTAAAATCTGTCTTTGTCATAATGTAGTTTAATATAAACTGGTGATCAAAAGCCTGACCATTATGGGCTATTACAATAATTTCTTTAAAGTTTTTCCTCATTTGTAACAAATGGTTAGTAAATGTCCCCGCTGGGTCTATACCTCTGACTTTTTGTAACTTTAGACCGCATTTTTTACAAGTATCTGCTTCAGAATCCATGCACTCATCGCAGTATTGTTTGAAAACACAGAGATTGACTTCATGTAAAAACGTTGAATTTTCCAATAGTTTGTCTTGGCTCGTCTCTAAATCGTAGAATACAAAAAGAACATCTTTAATCTTAGGTTTTCCCTTATCAGGCCGAATATAACATAGATGATTCTCGGGTGCATGTTTATTACAAATTTTACAATAAATTTCACCACATACATGTGCTCTTTTGGCTTTAATGGTTTTTAAACAAATAGAACATAGTTTAATTTGTTCGCATACTGTAAATTTGCCTGACGAATAATCCTTTTTATGATTTTCGTAACAGTTTTGACTTCTAAAAAATCGTAGACAGTCCTGGCATTTAATTTTTATTGCTATTTCACAAGCAGGGGCTTGCTGACATGCCTGACAGGTTCCACCACATCGGTGCTCATTTTTGTGATCATATGGGACGTAACACTTTTCACAAAAATAGTTAGAACAAAAAGCTGCTGTCAGCGATGTAATTACATTAAAATGGCTTTTGTAATGTAATAAGTTCAGCCGTTTATTGCTTTCAGTTGAACCTTCAAATATAATATTTCGTCCTTTTGATCCATAGCTATAAACAACTAATTTATATTCTTTTAGATGATTTTGAAATTGTATTAACTCGGGAATTCCACCTCCTGCCTCAGGAATGCTAATTTTAGCTCTCTCCAACAATGATCTTGTTCTTTCGGTTTGAATTTTACTAATATCTCTTCTAACCTTACTGAATTCGGGATCTCTTTTATTATGGGCAATGGCGACTACCAAAGCACGTGGTAAACACAGGTTATCGGTATTTTTAATACTTATAATACCTCGTCGCTTGTCACATTCCTCGTGAAAACTGTTATAATTTTTTCCTCTGCCCCCACCAACAGGTAATCTAACAGTTGTCACACTAAGACAAAATGATTCTGTATTAAGACCTGCTGAGTTTGACTGATAAATGCCACTTATAACACTCCAAACATCTTGAAAGGTTATGTCTTTAGCTGCTTTGAAGCGAATCCAACCTTCTCCTCGGTTGAAGTCTTTAGAGCAAAAACTAAAACCCACACGATCTAAGGGTTGTAGGCCTACTGTAGCGTTTTGAATAATTTGATTAATTCCTTTTTCCACCCAACCAACTGGTTCAACTCCCTGTGGAACAGGTTTTAACTTAAACTCTAGAGTGCGTCCTGTAAGGTTAAATTCTCGTAACTTTTTAACAACGTCTTTAACAATAATAAACTTCTCCATCTTTCTGTAAATTTCTACAAGATGTGTCTGTCCGGTTGCCTGTCTAAAGTAGATATGACAAGGTCTTTCTGCAGACGCCTAGTTATAATGTAGGATCTGTCGAGATTGGAGTGGGGGTAGTGAATTGTAGGGGTGGGGGAAAAGAACTTATTGGGTTACTCAAAAATGAAGCGGGAGGGGATAATTAATTCGCGAGATTGAATTAATGAGGTAATGAACTAAAAGTAAATTATACTGGGAGTGTAGGGTCATTGAAGTGATATCTTCTTGGAATCAGCCATACTTGGTTAGAAGGTGATTTTACCCTAATCTTAGTTTTCGTAGTATTTTTTACTGGACCTAGTTCTTACATGTTATTACTTTTCAGGTGGTTATTTTAAACAGTTACATGTTTAAACATGCAAATTGTTAGTTGAATTGAAATATGTCTTGAATTCATAATTAAAAATGCATAAAATGCAGTGGCCTTATTTAACGCTATAGCAAACTAATGATAGACAAATACTAATACTGTATAATAATAGTAAAATAAAATAATTCAGAAAATCCACTTTTTTGGAATACAAAGAACTCACCATAGTTACAAAATAATAAAAATATCTATACATACTTAAAGTATAAATAGTACAATTTTAATAAAAACAATATACTTTTTTGTAGTTTAAATTAATATTGTCTTAAATAAGCGTATAATGTTTAAGGGCAAACGTTCTCCTTAAACCTTTTATATTTAAAAAACTTTTTGTCTATGCGTTTGCGAGCTCATCATCAGGGTCGTAATGTGAAGAAATTTTGAAAACGATTACAAAGTCAGGCTAACAGGTAAAACGTAAATATCAATCATCACCACTGATCATCAATGATATTTGCCTCGTCAATCCACACATCAAATAAATCCGAAATTAACAAAAGACCACTATACTGCCGTTTTTGTGCCAATATCCGTTATAAAAAAAAGAAGACAACTGTCCCTAAGAACGTTTGCAGAAAAGGTTAGTCTATTTTTATTTTATAAACACTGTCAACAGCCAATTACTCTGTGTTATCGCAACCAGAACTACAACACTGACATCGAGTGATATTTGAAAAAAGTGAGTCGTTAATAGCATATGGGTGGAACCCTCGTAGATCGCATACAAAACTATGATAAATCATCGAATCATTGTACACAACAATAATAGGTCCATTTACTAGTAAAATATGCTGATTAGAGTTCAGCGTCCGCATGTGGTTCTTTTTTTTATTTATTGAAGAGAAAAAAATCTATGTTGCCTTCGGCCATCCAATAGAAGGTCCACTCTAGGTAAGTGTGAAAATCATTCAATTCGATGAATATAATATAAAGGTTTGTGTATGTTACACTATATATTTCATAAGAATATTTCATTGATATAATAATTATTTTTAAATCAGAACGGTTTAATCCAGATAAAACCAATGCCTTTTTTTAACTAACTACAACTTGATTGGTAAACACATTTTGCGATCAGGTACAAGCAACTGCTATTTAATCTACCTAGACATCTAGGTCGGTTCCCTGTGAAAAACCCTAAAATTATCCCAACTACTTGAATACTTTTCTCGATTTCGTTCCATCCTTTTGATCTAGCTTTATCCTTGACATACACGTATGTTTAACTTAAATATTAAAACGTAAACCCCCCCCCCCCCTTTTTATGTAACTTGTTTAATGATTTAATGTAAATACAAGAAGATTGTCTAATCCTAAATCTAAAACTATTATTCTACGTAAAATATACCATGTAACATTAACAACATAATATACAATTAAATTAAAATGGTCGTTCTTAATCAAGAGGCTTATGATTATAACACCGATTAATTATACCAATTACTTATAAACAAAGTTTTGTGCCTTAAATTTAATAAATAATTTTAAAATAATAATATTTTTAATCTACACTGCATCAGTCAACAGAGTCCTAAACAGGTTTGTACAGGAACTTTAAAGCATATCTACAATTACTATATCAATTACGCATGTCACAAAAAGGAAAAAAGTACATTATAATGTTTGGGTTGAAATGGATGCCATCATAACGGAATGCGCATGGCTGAATAATGGAAATTTCTCCATAAGAAAATACATGTGTTTTAGGAGATACGGTCTCAAGTAAGGGAATACCTACTCACAAATAAACTGTTGGACAGAAAAATTACATGTTATTTACATGTCAAATTTTAAAATTGAAAAAAAAATTACAATTATTTTTTATTATTTAATAAATCGGGCCAATAGTATGCAAAGTCGGATTTTGGATAAAAATTGTTTTATTGGCTATACAAGAATTTATGAAATAATTCTATTGTAAATGCCACCATTATAAATAAAAATTGAGCAAATACCTATGGTGAAACGAAAAGTAACTAACACATCCATGATTCGTTTTATAATAATTATTATTCAACGTCAATACTTTTCTTTTATTTATTAACATGTACAACCCTCACACTAAGGCTCACATTATTAATATCCTCATACCTCATAACGTAACTACAAGATAACTTCTAAAATGTCATTATTCTACCTACTCTCAATGGTTGACAGCAGAGCGAAGGATCACTAGATGTAAAATCGCAAAAAACCATAAGCGTGACAATAACATGTACCTGGTGTTAAATTACACAGGTGTCTTATTTCATAGTAGAACATTTACAACTTACTTACTTTAGTTTTTAACGTCGATTATAAAAATGGCAAATAATTATTCCCTAGTGTTGTGTAAGGGTGTGCCTGACGTAAAAGCAAAGACCATAGTTGTAAATGTACAGGGTGTTCGCGTATATTTTGCTTAATAGATATCTCCATTATTATTGGTTTTAGCGAAATTGTTAAATTAGCAAAGTTATAGCATTGTCACCAAACCTTCAGAAAATGAAAGAAACAAGAACAGCTGAGTATCGGAAGTGGCAGTTTCTTGACAAGTGACAGTTTTTTCAAATAGAATACCCTCAATTTTTTTATTGTATCCGTAAAAGAATTTTATCCTCTTTTTAAATATATATTGGTTGTTGGAGTTATTTTTTACCCTTTTGGAATTATACGAAAATATAATAGAATTATCATTAGCCTCATTAAAGTTTTGTAAATGGCTTATGTTACTCATAGCAATACCTGTCACCTTGACTATATTACCCTTGGCAACTTCTGTCTTCTTGACAAATCTTAATAGACGTTGTCAAAATCAGGGTCTAAATTAGATACTTTGAAGAGCAAAAGTTCGAAATTCTTAAAATATATATTAAATGTGAACACAACAAGTGAGAAGCGCAACGCGAATTCAGAAGGCGACATCTACATTTAGTAATTCCTAGCGAAAACACTTTCCAAAATGTGTTTCATCAACTTTCTAAGCGAAAAACATTACAAAGAAAGAAAAGTTATTGTCGGATACTTGAGGATGAAGAACTTGCTGTTCTTTTATATTTTTAAGGTAATTTTTATTTGTTTTTATATTCGCCTCGTATCATTTAAAAGCTTAATTTGATTTCAAAAAATCCACAAAATTCGATAAGGGACTGTGCAAGTTCAAAAATTAACAGAAGAACAGAAGCAAAGACGTCTTGAGTTTTGCCGTCACATGACAAACATCCTCAATAATAGCGCCATTTTGTTTGAGAACATTATATAGAACACACACTTCTGAGCATCGCAGAATCCGCATCTTACAGTTGAAGTGATACGTTCTGGGCGGGTATCAGTAAATGTGTGGTGCAGCATAGTGCAAAACAAAACCATCGGTTCAATTTTCATTGATGGATCTTTAAATGGAGTTAGATATCGTGAAATAATTGCACATAAAATAGAGGATATTCTTGAAACTTTTCGTCTAAACGCCGCAAGGAATTTAATATGGCAGCAACATGGTGCTCCATGTCATAGTGTTCTTCCAGTTAGTGAATACTTCAATGAGAATTATGACATTTGAATTGGTCGTGGAGGGACGATTGCATGGCCTCCCAAGACATCATTAGACACATTTGTTTTGGGCTATCTCAAAGACAAGATATCTGCATCCAGACCAAATAGTGTTGCTGATTTGCTGGAACAAATCCAAATTGAAATTGACTTTCTCAACTTCGGTAGGCCAGATATGGTTGCTAATGCAATTTAAAAACTAAAAGAGGGTTAGCAATCCTGCATTTTAATGAACGATGGCCATTTTGAGCAGTTATAAAAATAATATATATGTTGTGTAATGTTTCAAATTCGTTCCAAAACGGTAAAAAATAACCCCAACAAGCACTATATACTTAAAAAGAGGATAATTTTTTTATTTCATTTTCTGAAGGTTCGGTGAAGATGCTATACCTTTGCTAATTTAACTTAACAATTTCTCTAAAAACGGAGACATCTATTGGGCAAAATATACGCGAACACCCTGTACATGACGCACTAGTACACCAAACACCCTATGGTACTGTTCGAAATCTAATATTGGCATATGCCAATATGACGGGAGTTAATGAATCAAAAATCTACAGGCTTCCTAGGGAAAGAAAATCTTGAACTGTAGCCCCTACAAAACAGTCGTCAGGAAGGGCACCTGTACAAATTAATGAGAATGAAAAAAGTGGCATAAGAAGGAGACTAATTCAATTATTTTCATGGAGGTTATGTGGCTGTTGTCACTAATTGGGCATTAAAAACATAAACTGCCAACCCAAGAAGAACCGAATTAATTAAGAAGGAACCTATATACTGAAATCGCAACTTAAATCCTCGTCTGGTAATATAGTTTTCATGCACGCATGCATGCGTTACTCTCGTAAGTATTTATAATTTAATAAGAAATCCTTCAGAATGAAGATCAGCTTATGTATAATATGCTCGTTTTTAATAAGAAACGTACCCTAACGCCGCAGGCTCGACCGAAACGAGGCTAATCAATTTGTAATTCCTCATACAACAGTTTGGGCGACCCTCGAAACTGTTTGAAATTGGTATTTTTGTTTCACCGGAGAATAATGGATTTTCATTTTGCATCCCGCTTAAATTACAATTTCCCGAAAATTATCTTTACTGTAGAGCTGATCGCGTGTTTCAGAAATACAAAATAACACAAATTAACTTCAGGTAGCATATCATCATTATATTGGGAAAATGTACATTTAAACGAGTATAAAATTAGATGACTATTAACAGAATTAACGGTAAAATAAAATTACCTTTTACCCTTCTTAAACAGTACCGGGTGATCCATTATAAAGGTCACCCCCCATTAACTCTTTTATTTCAGGTTTTAGAAATAAGTGTTAAATTCAAAAGTTGTAGTATATGTTCCGGAGAATTTTCTACGCCCATTAATACTTATACAGGATGTCCCAAATAAGTATGGCGCAATAAAGTTATGTTTTTTAAAATGGGGCACCCTGCATATTAAACCATTATGATGAAGTCCTTTAAATGCTGTTTTCAAAAATATATGATACATTATAGTTATGTTTAATATTTGGCCCAAAATACGCCAAAAACTAAATTTTGACTTAGTTGGCCGTGCATCGCCATCTTGTTATGAATCGTCTTGTCTTTTGTTTAATTATGACATTAAGGATATCTTTAATGCTTGATTTCGGCAAGAATTAAATAGTAAAACTATAAAATAAAATTTTTCAGACAAAACGACAATAGTAATATAATTAAAAAAAATATTAGGAGGAAAATAAACAATATAAATAACTGGCTTAATAAAGGTTTAGCTAAATAAAAAAAGGGTTATCGACTATGTATTTAAATGAATGGTGGTCACTTTCAACATTTAGCCGATTACACGAACTAAATATATAGATAATTTTTTGTGTTATATTATTATTACTTATTGTTATTATAGAGTTATGTATATAGGGTTATATAGTTTAAGTTAAGTGTTATAAATTTGTGATTGAACTTGTGTTTTATCATTATTGCCGTGAAGTATGAAACAAAAAAAAATAAGACAGATGTGAAAACAAAAGACAAGACGATTCGGACAAGATGGCGATGCACGGCCAACTAAGTCAAAATTTAGTTCTTGGCGTATTCTGGGCCAAATATTTAACATAACTATAATGTGTCATATATTTTTCAAATCAGCATTTAAAGGGCTCCCTCATAATGGTATAATATATAGGGTATCCCATTTTAACAAACATAACTTTATTTTGCCACACTTATTTGGGACACCCTGTATAAATTTCAATAGGCGTAGAAAATTCTCCGGAAAATATCCTACAACTTTTAAATTTAACGCTTTTTTCTAAAACCTTTAATGGGGGGTGACATTTATAATGGATCACCCGCTTGTTCTACGCGCTTCCACGTATAACTTGTGCGTCCGTCGTAGTAGTAGTAGTAGTAGTAGTAGAATAGAATAGAATAGAATAGAATAGAATAGAATATAACTTTATTTCATATGATGCTTTTACAATACATACTATACACAACTGGTAGGTACCATAAAACATAAAAGAAATGACGTCAGGAAATTACACTTTTATAATTTCATATTAGTTAAGCTACTATTACCACTTTATGTATTCACTCCACTTTTACATGTTAAAGTAATCTTCAAGTTTGTATGGTTCAAGATCAATAAGCAATTTTTTAGTCTTTAACTTAAACTGTTTATAACATTGTACATTCTTAATTATATTTGGTAATTTATTATAAATTCTTATACACATATATGAAGGGTTTCTTTCCGTCATTGTTAACCTATGGATTGGATAAGTTATGTCTAATGTTCTAGTATTATACACATTATTTACATTATTTGTTAGGAATTCCTCTTTATGTTTAAATAAATAGAGTAAACATTCATGCAAATATAAGCCATATATTGTCAAGATGTTGTTGTCTTTAAATTTGCCCCTACAAGATTCTATTATACCCATTCTGAAAATTATTCTTATCATTCTTTTTTGTACAATAAAAATTGATTCAGTTTCCGAGCTAATTCCCCAGAAAATTATTCCATATCTAAGTAGTGCCTCGAAATTTGCAAAATATAAAATCTTGAGAATATCCCTGTTAACATAGTCTCTACATGTTCGAATTGCATAGCAGACTTTATTTAATTTTTTACCTAAGCTTTCAATTTGGGGTGACCATTTCAAGAACTCGTCAATGATAATCCCTAAGAATTTAGTATATTTTACTGTCTCTATGTCCCTTCCATTTAATGTAATATTTATTGGTTTATCTTTTGTTGTTCTGCTTGTACTAAAAATCACAGCATTAGTTTTATCTTCATTAATTATTAATTTGTTATTTTCAAGCCATTTTCTTGCATCTGAAAAAAATAACTCTACTTGCTGAATGAGATATTCAGGCTCTTTTTCACCCACTAATAAATTAGTGTCATCTGCAAAATTTGTGATAGCTCGGTTATCACTATCTGCTATGCAATTGAGATCATTTATGAATATCAAGAATAGAATTGGGCCTAGAACGCTCCCCTGAGGCAGACCCATCGTTATCTCTTTAACATTAGACTTTACTGCTTGATTGTTCTTAGTAATTAATACCCGTTGTCGTCTATTTGATAGATATGAATCAAACCATTTTAAAGCATTCCCCTCAATTCCATAAGCACTAAGTTTTAAAAGCAAATAACTCCAGTCAATGGAGTCATATGCTTTTGATAGGTCTATAAATAACCCCGCTGCTAGCTTACCTTCTTCTAGTAGTTTTAGTATTGTCTGTGTGAATTGGTGGACTGCCGTTTGTGTCGATCTATTTTTAAGATACCCATGCTGAGTAGCACTGAATAATTTAAATTCATTAAAAAAACTTAATAACCTTCTTGCCATTGCAAGCTCGAATATTTTTGAAAAACTATTTAGTAAACTTATTGGCCTGTAATTTTCCATCTGTTCCGGATCTCCTTTCTTAAGAATGGGTTTTATTAATGAGAGTTTTAACTGATTAGGAAAGATGCCAAATTTTAAGGAATTGTTCAAAATGTAACACATAATACCAGATATTTTGCTTATAGTAAGTTTGACTATTTTTGTAGTAGTAGTAGTAGTAGTAGTAGTAGTAGTAGTAGTAGTAGTAGTAGTAGTAGTAGTAGTAGTAGTGGTGTCAAATCGAGATTTTTTTGAATTGTTTAATTTCTTTAATTTTCTCATCAATTCGGCAACTATTCGCGGGATGTGTTGCGACAATCAAATATACAGGGTGTTTCACAAAAAAGTTAATCAACTTAAAAACAAAACAAAAAAAATTGCACGAGCCACGGGGCAGATATCTTTTTTATGTTGTAGAGAACGTTGACTTACAGAACTCTATTGTTTTTCAATCAGATCTGAAAATGGCAGGATTCTATTTGATCGATTAGAAATGGAAGCAGGCCCCTACTCGGTAATTAATAGCTTTGGAACGAAAAGTTGGATCAAAATGCGGTTGAGATCGTCGGATAGATCATCTCAAATGATTTCTTTTTAGAATGTATCTTTCTATACTTTCTATACCCAAAAAATTGTAGATCTCATTATTTCAAGATACCTCATTGAAAAGCACTCCTCAAAAGACAAAAAATTTATATTTTGTATTTTGAAATTTTTTAGACGGGGTGTTTTAGAAGTACGATACGTAACTTAAGGAGGTGATTCCTTATGATATTTTAAGAGGAAGAGTTCATATAAACATGTGTCCGGAGTTGCCCCGTTTTTGATATACAGAGTGTTATAGGTTTTTAGAAAAAATCGGTTGCAATCGTGCGTTTTATCAGAAGGTGGCAATTTTCATTTGCATTTTCTTTGGTATTATTATTTAAAAAAATAATTTTATTTTTAACTTAAATGTTTTAATTAACTTTAAAATACATAGGTATTTTTTCTATAGCTGCAATAAAGTGGGTTTTATTTTTTTTTCTCGCAAACGAAGCAAAATTCGAGACCAATTTAAAGAACAAACAAGTTGTACTATTAGTTGGTAAATCTGAAAAAAATATTAAAATTAGTCAGTGGCGTACATTTTTTGTCAATAATATTCGTTAAGGTGCTTCCCGGGCCGCCACTGGACTTAATGAATTTAATCTAGTTAGGGCTAATTAAGCACCTTATCATTGTGAGTAACGGTACCAAATTTTAATGAAATCGGGAAAAGGTTATTTAAAAATTTTTTCTCTTTTTAAACTTTGTAAACCCTGTATATTAAAAACGGGTGAACTCCGGACACATATTCATATTTTTCTCTTAGAATATCATAAGGAATCACCCCCATGCATAGGTACCGTACTTCCAAAACACCCTGTATAGCTTGCACAAAATTAAATAAAACAAAAATTTCTTTTTTAACTGAAATATTTTAAAAGAAAATACTTCTTTTTACATTCCTATTAGTTTATTTGATTCCCCCGTTATTTTTGAAAAACACGCACTAAAAAAAACTGAAAGTTTTATACCAATATTACAGATATCAGCCACGAAAACTGCCAAAAAATCACGTCTTTTCAGGATTACAAATATTGTCAATTCATACAGGGTCGGCCATGACCGTAACAAGTGTTTGTATCTGGCAAAGCTTAAATTTACGAGATACGTCAAGGTGTCAGAAAATTAATGTTTTAATATAATTTTTGTGCTAATGTGCTATGTTTTAAAAAATCTTTTCTTTCGGTGGGCGCAGTAATTTTTCTACAAATAGTCGTATTTATTCCATAAAACTTAATAGCAAAAGTCATTGTAATATGCCTAATTACTATATACCTAAAGAGTGATTACGTTGTTTTTAAACAAATAGGATCCAACTACGTTGTTTTAGGGTTGAGTTGAGATAAATTACTATTAAAAATGAAAAAAAAATAGCTGTCTTTGTTAACTTTATAAATCATAAAATTTTAGAGTGTTGTCAATAATTTCAAGTGGTATCCCTGGAAGTTTTTAACATTTTCTGCCTTGATAAGGATTTACAAAACTGTGCTAAATTAAAAAAAAAATATGTTTTTAGATGAAATGAATGGAATATTTTCATTTAAAATATTTCGAAACATTGTTGGCCGCTTTTACTATATCCGGTCTACCAAATGATTAGATTATTGAACATTACTACTCGATGATTAACTTTTATTGCCTTTTTGGACATAAAATGATATATTTCTGATACCTAGCTAAAATTTATTGTTTATTCGATCCTTGTCACCAAAAACTAAATATAAAACAAAACTCGCTGTTGTAGATAAAAAAAAACATAAAGTTGCGAACGAAAATAAAAATTTTTATCTAATTATTTTTAAAATACTTATTTATTTATATTGCTTAAAATATTAATTTAAAAAATAATAGACGTCTATACTTTCAATAATTACATTGTATTAAAACTGTGATTGGCCTTAGGTCTTGCACGATTAACCCATTAATGCCCACGGGGTAAATAGCAACCTACATATTTTTTTTTTATTTTGTGCACAAACCGGCATCAATGTCACCATGCATTGGAAGACGTTCTTGGGACACAGACCTCTTTAGTTTTAAAGCGACTGCTTCGTTGTGTTAGTATTTGACCTTGTTTCGATCACTTCATTTTTATCTAAATTTACACGTTCAATATGGCTTCACTAAATTGCTGGTAAGTACAAAATATGTGTTAAATTTATTAATACAATAATAGGCAAATATTAATTTGTATTTCTCTTGCTTAACATATGTAAAAAATCATAATTTTTCCAAACCAATTTTATACACAATTAACGGAATTGTTATTACACCTCCAGATGATTTTTCTGACAATACAGACTGTGACTCTGGAGACGAAGAATACAACAATCCTGGTCATTTTAACCACAACCAACTTCCTGTCGAAGCTGAAGTATATTTTGAGGATAACCGAACAGAAGACGATTTACCAAATACAGAGTTAGTCTCCGATATACCTGTCGAATGGGATGATGAAGATTATCTTCCTCTTTTCAGTTTTGTGAGACGTGTTAAAGAAATTAATATTTGCCGGACAAAAGGGGATTTCAGCTCTAATGCTATAGATAATTTTATTGGTTTACCTTCACCAATTACACTAACTTTAGAAAGTTCACCCTTGAAATTTTTTGAACTTATGATGTCACCAAAAACTATCTCAGATCTTGTAAAATATTCAAACGTCTATGTTGCCAAACAAAATAAACAAAATTTTGAGGTTTCGGATGACGAAATGTATGTTTTTATTGGAATTCTGCTTCTGTCTAGTTATATTCCTTTACCAAGAAGGCGAATGTTTTGGGAAGAAAACGAAGATGTTCACAATACCCTTGTATCAAAATCAATGAGACGGAATCGATTTGAAGAGATTTCTACCATTCTAGAAACAATTCGTCCATTTATAGATGAACTAAATAAAACTTTTCTTAGGTATGCACTCATCGAGCCAAATGTTTCAATAGATGTATGGAGATATGGATGTAAGCAATTCATGAAAGGGAAACCTGTCCGTTTCGGGTATAAAGCTTGGGTGGCAGCATTGAGACCAGGCTACTGTTTGCAATTCGAAATTTATCAGGGTAGAAGAAAATCTTCAGAAAAACAAGTGATGGGACTGGGTAAATCAGTTGTCATAAATTTTGCTCCCTTATTACAAGGCCATTTCCCAGGACTATAGTTTTCGTTTTACTTTGACAATTTTTTCACCTCCGCGAAACTAATATGCAATTTAGAAGAAATAAATTGCGGAGCTACGGGTACCGTGAGGGAAAATAGAATGAGTAAGTGTCTACTAAACAGCAGTAACGTTATAAAAAAATGGAAAAAGGAGCGATGGACGTCGCAGTAGATGAAAATAACAGAATAGTAGGTGTTCGATGGAAAGATAATAATATGATATCCATTTTGTCTAACTGCTATGGAATGATCCCTGTACAAAAATGCACTGGGTATTCAGCAAAAGAAGAAAAAAGAGTAGATTTTGATCAGCCATTTCTAATAAAGCAATATAATCGATAAATGTGAGGAGTCGATCAGTTGGATAAACATATTTCAAATTATAGGATAGCAATGAAAGGTAAAAAATGGTACATACCTCTCATATACTGGGCAATTGACGTGTGCACTGTAAACGCATGGAACCTAGCGCTTCAGTACGGTTGTACTAAGGATAATTTACTATTTAAACGCGACATTGTACGTGAACTTCTGCCAAAATATGGTCAAAGATCTCTTGTTGCTGGAAGAAAACGTGCAAGTATCAGATATCCTGCCACTTCTTCTGGAAGACACCTTGTAATTGTCCGACACATACGAAGACGACGCGAAAGTTGCAAGAGTAAAACAAATAAATGGTGTGAAACTTGTAATGTTTTCCTTAACGACCCATTCAAATATGGCGGAATTTAGACTCATTTTTCAAAAGTTTTATGAATACATATTTTTTTGTTTCAATATCAAGAATTAAGGAAATACTAAAGCAAACAACAGAATAGGTATTTAATTTTAATAAATTAAAAACATTTTTGAAATTTAAAAACCTTGGCTAGGTATATTAAATATTTAGTTTTCTTTTGCATTTCTTTGTTTAAAAAAATTTGAAAATATCCGCACTTAAGGATAATTTAAAAAGTGTGTGGCCGTAGGCTCCGCAAAGTTACTCTAAATAATTAACAATACGTGGGCGCGCTCAATTGTATCGGTAAAAGTGCGTGGCCAAAGGCCTCGCACAATTACGCTAAATAATTAACAGTAGGCCACGCATTAAAATGATAATTCTTACTTGACTAGAAACCCGATTGATTCCAAATCATAGTCCACAGGAGTATGGCTAGCAAAATTACACTCATTTTAGTAGTTTTTTACTAAATTAAGAATCTCTATTTTATTTTATTATTTGTTAAATTAGCAATCTTTACTTAATTTGAATTTCGAGTTCTTGAATGCACCCCATCTTTGGTCGCAGAGGAAACTTGATTGCATCTAGATAGTTAATTAGTTATACAAGTAGATTTTACCAAACAGTACGATGCTATGCTGACGACAACGGAATGTAAATCTATATCGGTATATCTCCTATCATCAGTGACGGATAATAATAGACTAGAAAATCCAATTAATAGGTTCCATAATTGGACTAGTATTAGACGCAAAGCTTCGCTGCAGAATTCACGCAAAAAATATTAGAAGAATTGTATCAGGTATGAAAAAATATACTGGCCCTTAAAAGCTGGAGGCACAGATTGCCATCTTATTTTAAAAATTATAGACTGTCACAACATTTTGAGAGAAAAACAATTAGTAACCAGATGTAAGTCAAATACAAACTCATGCAGTTCAAGATATTCTAGTTAATCATTATTTCCATTTAACATGAAAATAGTGAATTACAGCATAGAGTACTCACTACATAATTTAGTAGAAGACTATAAAATATGTTATATTTTTCAAAATAGTAGGTACAATAAAAGTAATGTATACCGGAATCTTTATCACCACTCCTTGTAAGACGCCAATTATTATAAAACTAAAAAAAAGCTTTCTATAATAAATTTCTTAAATTTCCCGGCAATAACAATGAAGACATTTACTTTAAGGCCCTCGACATAGTCATGGCCACCTGGATGATTTCTTAATTGCAGTTTTGAGTTTCAATAACAGATGAAAGTCCGAAGGTGACAAATCGGGTGAATAGGCTGAATGCAGAAGCAGTTGAAAAGCAAATTTCAGTAAATGCTTTCTATTGTCACAGAAGATTTTGGAGCTCCAGGGCGCGGCCTCGACCCTTTTGTCTTTTCTGTCACTTAAATTCCTTGACCCCAATGTAAGCGCAATTTTCCCATTAATCCTTATTGTTTTTTCCATTCCAGGAAAAATAAATAAATCAAGCAATATATTCAAATTTTATTCATTTTTCAATTTCAGTCGATACCCATGTGTTTTAGCAATTGCGAAACAATCCCTAAACTCATTTTTATGAAAAATAGAATGATAAAGAGTTTTCATCCAAAATCAAAAGATTTTTCATCTGATATAGCTTTTGAACAGGCACCAACATTTTGCCGATTTAATATTACGGTTCAGGTGCTATGTGTTATTGTATCGGATTTCTGGATTATCTTGTCAGCCTTTATAATACAGACTACTTTAATCCATACTTACTAGCAACCAGCCGTTAATCAGCGAATTCTTAACACACCACAGTCATGAAGATTGATTTTAGTTTAAGGGTAGCATTCTCTTGGTGTCGGTACTGGTAACGGTAACAAAGTTTGGAGTATCTACATATATACCATAAACAAAATATAAAAACATATTTGATATTGGCAAAATTTATTATCTTATGAAATCGTCAAAAGCAAAGTGACTTAATGTGTTTTTAATGCTTTTCTGCAAATGCACAACTGCGATTCTGATATTATTTTGGAATTTGTTCCCATTGTGTGTCTCGTTACCTTGTTTTCCGCAAGCTGACTAGGTAAAACCAGAGATCCAAATTATTATTACCTATTATTGTGACACTCAATGATAAAGGCGAAACATTTGTACCGCGTTGCAAAGAAATATTGAGGCCTTATGAATTAAGGTACAGCAATAAGTAGTATAGATCTAACAAAGGAAAACTTCAACATGTTTTATTCGTCATAACAGTGAAAAGGTAATTAATAGGGTCGCAAGAGAAATTTTAGCAATATTCACGGTTAAGGATATACAGGGTGACATAAGTAAACATTTATTTTAGAAAATTTGCTACGATTTGAAAATATGAT
Source organism: Polydrusus tereticollis (assembly GCA_963920685.1). NCBI lineage: Eukaryota > Metazoa > Arthropoda > Insecta > Coleoptera > Curculionidae > Polydrusus > Polydrusus tereticollis. The sequence continues at coordinate 95,403,074 of OY987328.1, read as the reverse complement.
TAAGCGGATATGAATCAAATTTGGTGCAGTTATGTTTTAGAGAGCAAGAAAGACGATTTCCTAATCAGTTGTAAGGTATCCTCTAGAGGACACTACTTACACAGTAAGAGTTTGGTAAATTTTCTCGATGTTTCAATTAGTTTTTGAGTAATTTTCATTTAAATGGTAGATAGTAAGAAACATTTAAATAAACATATTTCTTAATAAACCCTAATTTATTAAAAATAGGAAGGTTATAAATAATTCAGATCACTGTAGTAATTGCTGAAAGTGACCACCATTAACTTTAAGACATTTTTCAACTCCTTTTTCACACCACATTAAAGAAAATATTGTCCTTATTTTAATAAAATTCCCAGCATCCTGAATACGTGCCAATGGTGTATCTCTTGTATTAATTTCACCACTGTAAACAAAATATTTTAATAATGTCAAAAGGATTCATATCTAGGCTTTGAGGCGGCTGAGGAAATTCACTACTTCGATCAATCCAGCGATGCTGGAAACGTTACTTTATATGACTTTTAACAGGAACAGAATAATGGGGCTGTGCTGCATCTTGCATAAACCACATACCTGCTCTAAAGTTCAATGGAATATCTTCTAATAAATTCGGTAAGTCATTTTCTAAGAAATGCAAATAGTGTTCGACATTTAGTCTTTGCGGAAGTTCAAATGTACATTTTAAATCGTCGCCGATGATGCCACACCAAATATTTACACTAAACTCGTGCTGAAAATGCCTTTCATTAAGTAGATGTAGATTATCAATGGAATTAATAATGATTGTGTCTCTAATTGAAAACTTCACGTCTGGTGAAGGTCGCTCATCAGTAAACAATATTTTTTTCAAGAACATATTTATGTGCCTTATATAAAAAAGAAGTGCTTCTTTTCTTTCCGTCAAACCCAATTCTTTGACGCGTCTTGACGTATTACGGCTCGTCGGCAAGGCTATAGAGTCTGACGAAAAGGAAAGGGGCCTAACAGTGCATTTCAACATATAATGTAAAGATACAAATGCGGGATGTTGTACGTGGCGACATCTCGTGGCAATCGAGCTATTCACCGAACCAGACCAGCGAGGTTCTTAAAGAAGACCAAGTGCCTGCATGGAACCTGCATAAGCAGGTATCTAATGTCAGGTGGCGTTGAAAGCCAATTGTCGGTTTCGAACCGAAAACACGATATAAAAGAAAGAAGTTTGTCCCTTTTCTTTCCAAATAAATAGCAAAAGAATGTGTTTATAGTACCATACGGTATCTTCCACTTCAGATTGCTACAAACTTCTAGAAAATAGCGGTACCTAGGTATATCGTACTGCCTAGGCAGAAAAATATTATGGTAATAGGGTGTTTCGATTTTCCGATGGTAGGTATGCTCGCTTGTTATGCTTGCCCTGTACTGACGAGAACCAAAGAGTTCGAAACCGGTCTACAGGTAGCAGCAGTGTAGCATCCTATCACAGGGAATAAAGATTCATTCCTTTCTTTTCTGTTAGTTTCTGCAATCTGAGTTCGTATTTTAGTACTAACAGTATTAGTCAAAATACATCAAATTTTGCTACATAATTCAGCGCTCGTTGGGGCATGTAGCCCAGAGAATAGCTGTTTTAGCATAATTTGGATAATCCTTAAAGTGGTTAGAGAACAAAGTTCTCAGATACGTACATATTTATATGTCATATTACCTTTCCTACTTATTCAAATATCAGATACCAAAACCAAGGTATCACAAAATTTCACTATCGTTGAAAAATTTTATTTGAATTTTTATCGAAAATATACTGATCTTCGTCCAGCAGATGTCGCGGCTCTTCTTAAAATATGTAAAAGGTAAATGTATCAGAAATCCGGTCGGAATTAATACGTTCGGAAAATTTCCTGCTGCTATAGCAATATTTCTGCAACTTCCACATTCAACACTCTATACGGGGCATTGCTTTCGCCGTTCCTCTGCGAGCTTACTTGCCGATGCTGGAGCAAATTTGACGACAATTAAGCGGCATGGGGGATGGAAATCCTCAACCGTTGCGGAAGGTTACATCGTGGATTCCTTGGAAAATAAAAATTGTATTGCTCGAAAATTGCTTACAGTACAAGCGACATCAACCGATGATGCTTCAACATCAACTGGACATGCTGCTGTTTCTGTTCAATCCTACTCAACTGCGAAGAACAGCAGAACTGAGAAAGGAATCCACTTTTCAAATTTGTAAGTGTAAATAAATAAAATAGAAATGTTTTTTGACGTTTTCTTGAAAAAATTGACATTTTACTTTTAACACAAGTGCCTTAAAGTAGGTATTCTAAGGCACTAGTGCCTTAAAGTAGGTATTTTAAGGAACTAGTACCTTAAAGTAACATTTTTAAGGCTAGTATACAGTGTTAAAATTTCCATTTTTAACACGTTTGTAGGAAAAATATTTTATGTTATTTAAAAAATTTTTGTCATGTCCGAAAAGTCTTTCAGCATTCAAAACGCCGTTTTAAAGCCGATGAAAATGTTTGCAAAAGATACGAGTTCTGCCTTTGAAAGAACATAAAATTACTTTTGTAATTAAATTTTTAACAATTAAATTCGTTATAATTATTCAACTTTTTCTTAAGATTTTTTAATATTTTTAATTAAAACATCTTAAAATTAAACATTTTGATACTGTGTACTGTTATTGTGTTTAAAAATAATACTTATAAGTTTAACTAGCATTGCTTTATTCATCATTAAAAAAATAATTATGTTTTTGTAATATTAATAAGGTATTCACAGTAGAAAAATTATTTTGTGTAAAAACTTTTGATTATTTTAGTAACGACAACAAATGAATTACATATTCCGTAGAGGGTTAGGAAGATAGCAGCTGAGGTTGTCGTTAATTCTGTTTTTATCTTAGATTGTAAAATAAAACCCTGGAATAAAAATAAAAAATTCAAAACAAAAATTTATTTGGCCTACGCCACTCAAAAATACATAAAATATCGACTTTGAAAAGTTTAAACTCAATTATATTCTTTAAAATGGATTTATTTTATTTTCACGCATTCTAAATCTTTTTAAATGCTAAAAGTGACTCAAAAAAGTGCGGTTTTAACTTTTAATAGAGCACCCTGTCTTCTTTTAATTTTTAGATTCTAATTGAAATTTTATAAGTTTGTGTTGTATAATGCCATAATTAATACGCATAAATCACAATAATAATTCTTTACAGACAAAACCTTTTAAAGTTAGTTTATATTAAAATGTTTACATAATAATCTCCCCTTTTATTCTTCTAAATATTTTGTTTTTGTGATGGCTTATATACCGTATTATATTTTAAAATCTGTTTGGTTTAACTTTGTACCTTAAATTATTATACAAAATAATTTGAATTCTAGGTCCTGTTGTTGAATAATATCATCATTTTGGAAATTGGTACAGGGTAGTCCACTAAGGATAACGCAAAACCTTTATACCTGAAAACAATTAAAAAAAAAATTCTAACACTAGTTCATTGACGCACAAAAATTTAATTAAAAATAAAATAAAAAGCCACCAATATTTATACAGGGTGTCCCGGAATATGTGGGAAATCTCTCGGACTCACATAGAACATGAAAATATAAGATGACAAGTTCCTATAAAAATTTTTCTTACAGGCTCTCCCTACGTAGGTATGTGCCCCTGAAGGACGCCGCTGGAAATCGGTTTTTCTTGAATAACTTTCAAAGTATTTAATGTAGTTTAATAAAAATTTAATGTCATGGACACTAGTACGCACCTCTTAAAATAGTGTCCATAAAACATATTTAGCTTTTTTAGTTTACTAGGGGCGGACTAAGCTTTACAACTTAATGCTTAAATTTTTAACACCCTATATGACAAAGACAAAAATCTGCGTAGCTTGCATCTTAGACTAAAAAAAACTACTCTTGTTTATTGTCGATAAAATGAACCGTTTTCGAGAAAAAGAATAATAAACGAATAGTTGTGGAAAACCTATGCTCGCTAAAAATGTGCATTTTATTTATTTATCGGCACCAAAAAACGTATTGGTGTTGCAAACGCTACTATGGTACGAAATAAACAAAATATCCTGCATTTTAGAACTTGTCATCTTTTACATCGCTGACACATTTTACTGATTTTTGGATTTCGTGTTGAATTTAATTGTGAATTAAACAAGGTCATACAAAGAAATATTTCCTAATCGTACTATGCCAAACCAGAAGACATTTGAACGAGTTAATCCACGGCTAAGGAAGAATGGTGGGCAATTCCAGTTAAAACGATAATACATATTATTGACTTTCTTCATAATTTTAGAAAAGTTTGAGAAAATAGTGCTGATGCTGGTCTAAGAAGAACGTACGCCGCAATTAGAGGAATATATTTTAAATGCTGTAGATGACACTCCATCAACGAGCACTTGAAAATTATCAGCACAGTTTAATACATCGAAAACAATAGTACATGAAGTTCTTCAAGAACAGCTGTTGTATAAATATCATTTGCAAAAAGTACAGTTGACGACATTTAATTTCGTACACTAAACTGTGACACTGTAAATGCAACTTTTTTACCTTTATTACCTTTGTAATGTGTTAACTGTTATCATGATATCTGTCAAAGTATTGTCATCATCTTATTTGATTGAAGAAATGCCTCATTTAAGTAGGTATTATTGAAAAAGCAAGAATAACATGTTTAGAAGAAATAGGGTGGTCTTATGGAAGAATAGCTGATCATTTTAGAGTCTATAGAAGTACTGTTCAAGGAATTGTAAAAAAATGGCGCTATCATCAAACACTTGAAAGGTCAGTTGGGTCAGGTTTAAATAATAGAAAATCATTAAATGAAGAAGACCGAAATTTGGTAGAGTATTTAAGGCACAATCCATTTTAAACAGGGTTCCCGCGGCTTCATCTAGAACTGCGCAACGCCAAGTAAGACAATGTTCCGAATTAAGAAATCGAGCAGCTGCATCCAAACCGTTTTTAAAAAATAGTGATAAGGAACAAAGAATTGGTTTTGCTATGCAATATTTACCAGAAAATGATTTTTTTTGGCAAAATGTTATCTTTTCCGATGAGAAAACTTTTCAGTCTACATATAATGGAAGGATTCGAGTATATAGACCACCAAATTTCCGATATGATGAGAAGTATACTCAAAAAAAGCAAACCAGTAGACGTTTTTCGGTTAATGTGTAGGCATGGATATGTGTTCACGGTGCAGGTGTATGCTGGAATATTGGTGGAACATTAAACGGTAATATATATCTTCAGATTTTGGAAAATGTTTTTCTTCCTTCAGCCGCGATAGTTTTTGAAGGAAATAACTTTATATTTCAGCAGGATAACTGCCCTGTGCATACTGCAAGGAATATAGGTAACTGGTTTAGAGAAAACAACGTAACATGTCTGCATTGGTGCTCAAGAAGTCCTGATTAAATTCTAATTGAAAATGTTTGGGGATTGATGGTAAAAGAAATGTATAAAATAAATTTTAAACCACAGAATGAAATAGAGTTATTTGATAAAATAGAAGAATTTTGGGAAGGGCTAACTCCGGATTACACCAGAAGTATTATTTTGTCAATGCCAAAAAGATTACGATTATTGTTAGAATCCAATGGCTCAGCAATTAAATATTAGTATTTTGTTTGTTGTTTGTTAATAAATTTACCCTTTTTGGCTTTATACTTTTGTAGTTTTCCTGGTATTCTTTTATAATTTTATAATTTCGCGGCTGTAATTTAAAGACAAAAATATTTAGAAATATCCATTATTAGTTATGGTAAAAAATCGTACATACAATTATTTACAGCTATGTATATAGGTGGTATTCTATCCAGGTATAAGCAGCAAGGTGAGAAACCCGTTATACCCAATTTTGTTGTAATTGGGTTATGTATGGGTGGAGTGTATGAATTTATATGTCGTTAACTGTACATGAATTGATTCCTGAAGATTTCTCTTGTAGAATTAAGTTTGCAAACTGGCTAATGAATCAGCAATGATATAACGTAAACTTTATTAGCATTATTCTTTTCACGGATGAAGCTAGGTTTACCAAAGCTGGTATCACCAATTTACAAAACATACATGTATGGGCTGATGAAAATCCTCATGCCACTATTGTTTCGCATCATCAACATCAGTTCCAATCAATTAATATCTGGACAGGAATCATTGGTAATTTCTTGATTGAGGATTGGACCATTCGTATTGCCGGAATGCTTGAATGGACAACTTTATTTGGAGTTTCTCCAGAACGCTTTTCAGCACTTACCACTTGAAACACGCCGAAACATGCACTTCATGCACGATGGGGCACCACCTCATTTCAGAGATGGTGTACGGGAGCACCTAAATAACGTCTATCCCAACCGTTGGACAGGTAGAGGAGGCCTCCTCGATCTCGCGACCTAACGCCGGCGCCGTTGGATTTTTACCTGTGGGAACACCTGAAAAACTTGGTGTGTTCCACTCCGGTCGGCACTGGGGAGGAACTTCTACAGAGAATCACGTTTCATTGTGATGTGAAAAGGACCAAGGCTGGGTTATTGTAGCGGGTACAGCAGTCCTCAATCGTCGTGCCCGCGACTGTGTCAGACTTTACGAGAGCCCATGTTGAACCTTCTTATTAAGTTTTTCAATAATTTCGTTAAGGTGCCTACTATTACATCACTGCGTTTTTTTAAGTTGCTGTATTTTTCCGGATTAAACAACTTAAAATGAAACTTATCTGTTGTTTAAATGACTTTCGTATCACACATTGTTGTCGAGAAACAAACTAGAAATCATGGTCCTTTTTATTAAAAATAACCAAACCAAATAAAATATTCAAGAGAAACCGATTTTTAGCGGTGTCTTTCAGGAGCACATATCTCCGTAGAGGGGTCCCAAGACAAAATATTATAGAAACTTGTCACCTTGTTTCTTCATGTTCTATCTGAATCCGAGAGATTTCCCAAATTTTTCCGGCCACCCTGTATAATACCTACAGTGTGTATCAGCCAAATGAAATAAATTCGATAATAAAAACATGGGGGCGTGTCCGAAAAAACGCTTGGACACGTCGATTGGTATAACTAGTTGCGCATCTTTTCCAATAAAGACTTTTTATACAGGGTGTGTCATGTAACAGTGGCCAATACTAACTTTCTTATTTTAAATGCAACACCCTATAGATTATTCAATTTTTGGATTCTTCAGAAGATTCTAGACATATTTCATGTCCAATATCCTATACCTATCTTTAACTGTTGAAATATTATGTGTTGTCAGATTTATTGCAAAAATTAACAACACACTAAAAAACTAATAAGTAATACTGTTTATTTCTTGATAATGTAAAAATAAAAAAAAAAAACATTAATGTAGGAGATGTTAAAAATTGATGTTAAAATGTTTTTACTGATATGAAATAAAGAAAAGGTATAAATAGTTTTGTTTACTTTTGTTTAAAACGCCTGACCTTAGCTAATTGTTGTCTGTCTGCATGACAGTAGTTGTCAGTGTTATATTCGATTGAATTTCGTTAACTGCATATCAGAAAAATGGTTTATTTAACAGAAATGCACAAAATAATAATTCTATTGAGATGATTGGTTATGGAGATAAAACACGGACACAAATGGAAGTTGCTCGCTTATTTCATAAGAAATTTCCAAATTTGCCGCCTATAACTCAAGGGACAATTAGTAAAATAGAAAAGCAGTTTCGACAGCTTGAACATGTGAAGCAGATAAAAAAAAGGAGCTGCCAATGCAATAAGTGATGATACCAAATTAGTATGCTTGAGTTTCAGGAAAACCCACATACTTCTAGTCGAAAAATAGACCCAATGTTCGATGTTTGCTCATGAGCTCATGGAAGACGATTTTGATAGGAGAACGTATTTTTGTGAACAAATGATGGCAATGTTAGATAACAATGTGATCCAATTAGAACATGTTTTGTTCTCTGATGAGTGCACCTTTACACTTCACGGTCATGCTAATCGTCAGAATTGCCGCTATTGGTCTAGGGAAAATCCTCACTGGATAAGAGAAGAACAAACGCAATATCCTGAAAAGGCTAATGTTTGGGCAGGGATTGTTGGAGATCATATCATAGGTACCTTTTTTATTAATGGCAATTTAAATGGCGATAATTATTAAGCACTGCTCCAAAATAATGTCTTGCCAACTTTGACAAACTTATATCCTGATCCAGCAAACCCACAACTTCCAGCGACTATGATATGGTTTCAGCAAGATGGAGCACCGCCCCGTTACCAAATCAATGTCCGGCAGTACCTCAACCGAGTATTTCCAATTTGGTGGATAGGGAGGCGTGGATCGATGGCATGGCCAGCACGATCCCCTGATCTGACGCTATTAGACTTTTTCTTATATGGTTAGGTCATAAATATTGTAAACAAAACAAAACCCCTCGACTTAGCTGACTTAAGAAGACGAATAACGCTTGCGATTAGATCGGTCACGACTGAGATGTTCAGTAACGTTAGAAGAAATTTCTATTTAAGATTAGGATGTTGCCAAGGACGTTCGCGGCGAGCATCTTCAACATCTCCTACATTAATGTTTTTTTCTGTTTTTAACATTATCAAGAAATAAACAGTATTACTAATTAGTTTTTTAGTGTGTTGTAAATTTTTGCAATAAATCTGAAAACACTTAATATTTCCGAAACAGTTGAAGATAGGTATAGGATATTGTACACGAAATATGTCTAAAATTTTCTGAAAAATCCAAAAATTGGATAATATACAGAGTATTGTATTTAAAATAAGAAAGTTAGCATTGGCCACTGTTACACGACATACCCCGTATAAAAAGTTTTTATTGAGAAAAATGCGCAACTAGAAATATAGTTGGGGTCAAGCAAATATTTGACGCGTGACACTTCCACATTGTCATGGGTGTCAAATACGGCAGGCAACTCATAATATAAAAGTTACTAATGGCTAATTTATATTATAATAATTACCACCCACTCGAAGTATTTGTATCTTTATCCTTTTATATGACTAAAAAGAGACATACATAAACCGAGTTACCTCAAGAAAAAAGAAGAGAAGAAGAAAGGAAAACACATGAATCGAACATCGAACGTAATTTTGTTTGTTTCTCCCTCTTGTGCATTTTCAATGTCATATCACTTGTCGACCGTACGTGAATTCTCGTCGATTTGGTAAAATGCAGATCCGCATTTTATTTATTCCAAAACGAGTGATGTCGTTGTCTTGTTGACATTCTGTATTTGGTTTTGGATTTTGAGTATTTAAATCATTTTATTGCCTTTTAATAGTGTTCTATTGTCTTTATTTGTGTAGTGAGTGTTAAACATTGTTTATAGTTTTTAAGACTTTTATTTAGTATTATTTTTTTAGACGTGTGTTTATCTTAAGATTATATTTCGGAACCACTTCCTTATAGACCACCATGTAGTTACGCCTCTGGCGCGGAACGACCACTAGATTTTAAGAAAAATATACACAAATATATCGCTTGCCGCCGTCTCGCTTCTCCTGGCTCATTATGTTTTCTAGTGCGGAACGAAACAGTGCAATGTCGCCGCAAAAACAAAAACGTGCTCGTGCCGATACTCCGAATAAAAGAAAAAACAAAATACGAAAATTGATGAAATCTTTGCTTAATGATATTTCAAGTAAGTAGTAATTATTAATTTCTTGGCTTACAGCTATTAACTCGGGTATTAAACTAGGTTTCTGTACTTTTTCTCAACCAGCTTAGCGAAATCTGATTATGTGCAATTATATCGCACCAGAAAGTAGCCAAAATTGACACTATGTACAATTTTACCGTACGAATGTCATCAATCACGTAATTTAAAATTATATTATTTAGTTTGGTGCATTTATACCGCACTAGGTATCCTTTATGCTATATGTATGTGGGTACGTAAATAACGTTGGAAATATGCATAATTAATAAACCCAAGAATTCTTATCAGTGTGAGTCATTTTTATACCTGCTTTTTGCTAGTAGGATCGTAACAAAGAAAGTGATTTATTTGGCTGAATGTTTATGATCCGAATAGAAGGCATGCACAGTATAGATGGAAATAGGATAGTACTCAAACATAACTGCTTAATTTTATTTTAATATAAGCAGTGGCGTTTTAATATATAATAATTAATTTATTATTATATAAATTCCCTTGGTTGTCTTTATAGGTGACGCGACCAGTTCTTCTTCTGGCTTTGAAGCTGAGGGAAGCAGAACTAGAAACGCGAAGCAATACAGACGTCAACCAAGACGTATTATAGAGTCGTCTTCATCCTCCTCAGATAATGAGGAACTTGAGCCCCTAAATATTGATAATATTCAACATAAAGATAACACAATAACAAATATTCTTCAATCAGATCAGAACCTTTTGGGCGAGGATCCATCAGTTAGCAAAGCCTCCGGTATTCCTTTAAATGAAGCCATTGTGACTCGGTGGTCTTACTACCTTACAAAAGGTCTGGAAAGTAGCACTAGGGAAACTTTAACGGAGAAATGGAAAATTCCTGATAACTGTTTATTGTTGAAACCACCACAAATCAATCCGGAAATTAAAGGGATGGTTTCTTCGCATGGGTCAAAAAAAGACACCTACTTATGTAGTGTTCAACAGAAAATAGGCCGAGGACTTAGTGCCTTAGGTTCTGTGTTAAATATTCTTGTCTCAGAGGATTGTCCATCAGGCCTCAAAAGCAAAATAACACCAAGTCTAGTAGATGCTGCACAATGTTTTTGTGAATCGCACTATTTTCTATCAAGACATAGGAAACATGAGCTATTACCAGTATTAAATCCTTTAGTAAAGAGAGTAGCCGAAGACAGTATTCATGATACTTTTATATTTGACCAGGACTTTAATGATCGCTTTAAAACTGCCCAACTTACAGAGAAGGCAAATAAAGAAATGGGGGCCAAGCCCAAAGTGATATTTAAAAAAAAGTAATTTTGTGGACAAAATGCCATCTGCAAGACTTCCTTCTCACTCTACGATACCAAGTACATCTACACAGTCTTTAAACGACAGGCGCCCCTATTACAAGCCCAGATTTCGGAACCAGCCACCGTACACGAAACAACAACAAGGGAAAAGACAGCCGATGTTCCGGAGGAGATATTAGAGGTAAATGAAAAATGTTACGCGGGTAGAATCCGACAGTTTTACAGCCAGTGGTCTCTTATAACTTCTAATGATACTATATTGAATTGGATTAATGGTTATTCTATTCCTTTTAATGAAACGCCAAAGCAATCCGATAGGTTGGTTACAAAATAAATCAATAGCAACGAATTTAAGATTTATTCAAATTGTATTAAACAACTAAAGTCAATTGGTGCTATTCGAAAATGTAAACCATGCAAAAACCAGTTTCTGTCAACATATTTTTTGGTACCTAAACCAAGCGGAGGTTTCCGCTTTGTTTTAAACTTAAAAAAATTAAATACCTTTATTTCTTTATCTCATTTCAAAATGGAAAATATCAAATCGGTCAAGGATATGATTAGTAAAAACTCATATATGTGTTCTATTGATCTAAAAGATGCGTATTTTTCTATTTCAGTTGCTAGGAAACATAGAAAGTATCTAAGATTCTCATTTAATGATTGTCTTTATGAGTTCACCTGTTTACCTTTTGGGTTGTGCACGGCACCTTTTGTATTTACGAAGTTATGCAAACCAATTCTACAATATTTAAGATCCAAAGGTATTATATTAGTAATGTACCTAGACGATTCAATAATTATTAGTAACTCTAAGGAAATATGCTCCAAAAACGCCAATATGATTGTTAAAACATTTCAGGACTTAGGCTTTGTAATTAACCATAAAAAGAGTGTGTTAAAACCAAATCAGTCCTGCAGGTTTCTAGGCTTTATAATTAATAGTAATAGATTTATAATACATTTGCCTGAAGATAAGGTCATATCAGCAAAACAAAAAATTTTGAACCTGTTACATGGTAATTTTTGCAAAATTCGTGATTTAGCCAAACTTCTGGGTTATTTAGTTTCAATTTGTCCCGTTTTTTCGTACGGTTGGTTATATACCAAAGCCCTTGAGAGACTAAAATATATTTCTTTATCAGAGAAGAATGGTAATTACAATAGTAAAGTATCCCTCTCCTTTCAGGCTCGTAATGATCTTATTTGGTGGCTTAATAATGTTACCTTATCGGGAGTACAATTGGGGTCCAGATCATTCCAGTACGAAATTTTCACAGACGCTTCATCTAAAGGTTGGGGGGCAGTTTGCAATTCTGAAAAGGTACACGGCTTTTGGAATAAAAAGGAGAGTGAAAACCATATTAATTACCTAGAAATTTTAGCCGTACTTTATGGCCTAAAGTGCTTCGCCAAAAATCTTAATAGCTGTAATATCTTGTTAAGAATTGATAATACAACTGCTATCAGCTATATTAACAGAATGGGGGGAGTCAAATATTTAAAGCTTCAGGAAATTACAAAAGAAATATGGCAATGGTGCGAAAAGAAAAGCCTGTGGGTGTTTGCATCTTATATTTCTTCCAAAGATAATGCTGAGGCTGATAAAGAGTCCCGGTCCTCTTCCATAGAAACAGAATATTCCTTGAATGTCCAGGTTTTCCAGGAAATAGTTCAGGCATTTGGTACACCAACAATAGATTTATTTGCATCAAAGTCCAATGCGAAATGTAAAAACTATGTTTCTTGGAAGAAGGACCCAGACTCAGTGTTTGTTGATGCTTTTACTAAACCATGGTCTTTTTTCTTTTATGCCTTTCCTCCTTTCCCTCTAATATTAAAGGCCCTAAATAAGATTATTATAGAGAAAGCAGAGGGTATAATGGTAGTTCCTGCTTGGAATACTCAACCCTGGTACCCATTATTTTCTAAGTTATTAATTAAAAAACCCTTAATTTTTAAGCCTCATCCAAATTTAATTATATCGCCTTTCAGAGAGAGTCACCCCCTATGGAAAAAGCTTACCCTGGTTGTAGGGTTCTTATCAGGGAAGCGTATCGCAGAAGGAACATTTCAGAGTCAGGAATAGATATTCTGTTAGCGTCTTTAAGCCAAAGCTCTTGGAAACAATATAATACCTCTTTAAAACTTTGGTGGAACTTTATTATTAGTAACAACATTACCTTAGAAAAACCGTCTATACAAGATATCTTACATTTTCTTACCGTACAATTTAAGAAAGGAAGCAGTTATGGCTCACTTAATTCGCATCGCTCAGCATTGAAACTATTATACAATAAATTTGAAGATGAAGATATTCTTAGTCGTTTTTTCAAAGGTATTTTTAAGCTTAAACCTACTTTTCCTAAGTATAGTGTAACTTGGGATCCAAGTGTGGTTTTAAATTATTTGTCAACAATGTTTCCGTTAAATGCTTTATCTTTACAAAAATTAACCTTTAAACTTGTAACGTTGTTAGCTCTTGTCTCTGCACAAAGAATGCAGACCTTATCAAAGATACAAACTTCAGACATAAAACAAATGCAGAATCATATTGAGATTAGAATTTCGGATCTTATAAAGACATCTAAGCCAAATAGGGCACAGCCCTTGATCACTTTGCCGTTTTTTGTGCAAAAGCCAGAGTTATGTGTGGCTACTACTCTTTTTTCATATATTAATAGAACGAAAGATATTCGCCATAACACGCCATACCTCTTCATAACACATAAAAAACCTTACCATAAAGTTTCGGTACAAACCATTTCAAGATGGGTGAAAACCGTTCTTAAGGATAGCGGTATAGATACGTCTCAGTTTACTGGACATTCTACCCGCCATGCTTCAGCCTCGGCTGCTTATAGAGCAGGAGCTAATGTTGAAGCAATAAGAAAGGCTGCAGGATGGTCCTCAAAGTCACATGTTTTCGCAAAATTCTACAATAGGCCAATTTTGACTGAGGAACATTTTGCAGAAACTATTCTAAAACTCGCATAAAGTAATAGTATAAATCTAATAAATTAATGTGTTATAGAAATATGCCATATAATCCCTAGTTAGTAAGTTTGTTAAATTGTTTACTTGTTCGGTATTGCTTATTTCCTTTTAATAATAATACTAATGGATGTCTTTACAATGTGCATACCTATTACTTACATGTTTATACATCTTTTTCCCAATATAGAATAAAACTATTATAAAAAATGGCATTATTTCACTCTAAACCTTCTTTTTTTTTTTATATATCTATATAGGTACATAAAGAGGGTTTGCTTAGATTGCGTAGGCAGTTATGCTTTCAACATCTACATGGTGGTCTATAAGGAAGTGGTTCCGAAATATAATCATAGATTAAACGACTTACCTGTAAGGAAGTTCGATCTTGATTATATGAGGAACCACTTCCGCATAGACCAACCCTCCCAGTACAGTTACATAATATTATCCCACCCTTAGGTTTCCTACGCAATCTAGGCACTAGAAATCATAATGAGCCAGGAGAAGCGAGACGGCGGCAAGCGATATATTTGTGTATATTTTTCTTAAAATCTAGTGGTCGTTCCGCGCCAGAGGCGTAACTACATGGTGGTCTATGCGGAAGTGGTTCCTCATATAATCAAGATCGAACTTCCTTACAGGTAAGTCGTTTAATCTATGAAAAGTAAGTAACTCTACTGGCATTATATCAATAAACATCATTTACGTTGATAGAATTAGTCGGAAGTGGACAATAAAAAAGGCTAGTGAGTGCTTGCCAACGTTTCGCTTTATTTATGTGAAGCTTCATCAGGGCTGAAATATAATAATTTTCTTAAAAATTTTGGAGCCTGCATATAAAATACCTACATGACAAATAAAGAACATATTATACACAATGACAATGAATATTAACGAATTGTAAGGTTAAAAAGTTAAAATACATTTATTTATAGACATTTATTGGAAACATCACTCTCGTCGTCTTTAGAATCTACGCCCTGCGACCTTAAGTTAAAAACCGCATTGCGTTGCGACGAATTCGTAGAATATAATCTAAGTAGTTATTCGAGTGATCATCCAAATCATAATCCGATTTTTAATATTCGAATACGAAACATCTGATCATTTAAAAAGCTGATTTTGGCCATCAGTAACATCAGTTTTCTCAGTGCATAATTTCTTGCATGGTAGGTACTACTTAAGAGTGCAAAAAAATACAATGTCGATTATGTAACTTGTGAATTGTTAATGCAATTCCTCTGAAATGCCAGAGATTAGAGGAAAAACGTTCAAATTGGGTTTCAATAATTATGCTATTTTGTTTACAAACGTTTTAACAAAAATAATACAGAAAACATATTGTCAAGGCTAAAATATCCAAGGAATATAAGAATATTTAGGACCTTTTTAGGACACGTTATCCGTAGTGTTCTTGAGATCTTATAATATTCGCTCTTAGAATTTTCCTGCAAGGTAATAATTATTTGAAAACTTACAATGGCTCTATTTTCCACTTTCTCTACGAGCCATAAAAAAATACCGTTTCTATAAAAACGCTGGTAAAAATTAAAAAAAAATAAAATGGCACTACCCCACTTAATATATACCAATCTTATTATGGTGTCGCTGAAAAACATTTCTGAAAAGATGTCGCAAGTGGGGTAGTGACATTTAAGATGTTTTAAGTGGACGAGGGTAGTGCTTAGAAGTGGTGGGTGGCAAAATGCCAACGCGTTTTTATAGAAACTATTTTTTCGTTTTTTCTTGATTTGCGTAGACAATATAGCCATTGTAGGTAAGTTTTAAAAGTTTTCACCCGCTATACGAAGGATTACTTATGTTATATATTTTGTAGTTTAACATAAATAAAAATTTAAAATTAAACAGTTCTTTTCATAAAACCGTTTTCCAGGTACAAGTATTTCCTGTTTTTACGGTAAGTCATTATTTTTAGGTAATTACCCATATTCATTAATTAATATAAATAATATTAATCCAACCTAAACAAACAAATAGTTTTCAAGTGTAAACTAATATGTACTTAATTGACTTAGGCTGAAGGACTTTGGGCAATGGCCTTTTGGTGTAAACCAATGAGGTACTTAATAAATAAATAAAAATAATATTAATCGTTATACACTACTAAGATTGCTTTTGTTAAGGCCTGTGATATTAATGGTCAATCCTAAATCCCACCATTACAATGCACAGGATTTATCAAAACAAATTTATTTATATTATAATTCATATTCTTAGACCAATTTCCCAGCAATCATTTTCTGCGAAGGTTTATAAATACCAATATTTGTCAGTCCGGCCCTGACTAAGTATCAGCTGTAATAAAGTTGATGAAATCGAAATAACTAGTATTGGACAAATATGACAAGATGGAAGTGTCACGCGTCAAATATTTGCTTGACCCCAACTATACCAATCGACGTGTCCAAGCGTTTTTTCGGACACGCCCCCATGTATTTAATATCGAATTTATTCCATTGGGCTGATACACACTGTATATGATTTATGTACACACAAAACAAATTTTGTCAAAAACTAACCTACGATGGACGCACTTGTTGCATTTGTTTATTTAAAGAACTTATGGCCTACTAAATTTCACTCCTAGAAGTAAATTTGAATGATAAATTACGATTGCAACTTCTTGTTTAATAAATTCTATTTAAATTTCCTTTTTAGGAAAATTCGGGCCTACCAAATTTCGTTTCGCCAATACACCAACCAATAATATGATTCGAACTGCGTTTAAATATCTTTAATATTTCCCGAGATATTTAATTTCTAATATAGACCTTTTCCTTTTACCAAAAAAAAAAACTTAAGAATTAAGAAAATTTAAGTTTTTTCTCACCAACTTTATAACGAAAGTAAAATCATTTTTATAGTACGATTCTCACAAAACTATTTAAACTATTTTGTAACTAGTAGTAAACTTGGACTTGTGGCTAGAATTCCAAGGAGGTTACTCGGTTGTCTCCTAATAAGCAAGTGTTTTCCTTAATGAACAAAACGAGCTACGCAATTCTAAGCGATTCCTAGAAGAACGCATGGGAAACAAATAAAAATACTGTGCAATTACCAAAGCATTATTTGTCGGAATATAATATGATAAACTAATAAAATAATTGCAAAAATATCTATCTTTAATTAGATAAGCCGACAGAAATCTAGGGTTTGGATTCTGGCATAAAAATTTTAGATTTTTTCATGCCCAACTGGATGGACGTTGTTGTTTAATTTTGAGAATTATCGGCAGTAATCAATCCACCCACAGATTTTATGAAAAACCACACGAAACAAAAATATATAAAAATAACCAAAAAAATAATAAAAGTAACTATATTTTATAGTTCTATACAGGGTGATTCAGGAAGAAATGTGAATATTTTAGGTACGTATTCGGGGACCCAAAATAAACATAAAAGTTTCTATAAACATGGGTCCTATTCCCGGTCGTTACCGCCCGAAAAACAGGGGTAAACAATATTCAAATTAAAAGTTTTATTAAATTATTTATAACAAGTAGGCTACGTTATACAGTTTTCGAAAATGCCACCGTTTACTTCTAAACACAAGTCAGCACTTTGATGAATAGCTCGGGTCGCTCTATGAAAGGATGCGGGTATGTTTCTTACAGTTGCTGCTGCATTTATTATTCGATCGAGTAATGCATCTCTAGTGTCTACATCACTTGAATATACCAATGATTTATACCACCCCCAAAGACAATAATCCACAGGATTAAGGTTTGGCGATCTAGCTGGCCAATTATGCGGACCACCTCGACCAACCACTGGTTTGGAAAGTTATTGTTTAAAAAATTTCGTACTTGTAAATTGTAGTGTGCAGGGACTCCATCATGGTGTAAATACATGTTCTGTCGTACATTAAGTGAAACATCTTCTAATAGGCTTTGCAAGTGATTCTGTAGAAAATTTAAGTATACTTGTGCTGTGAGATTACCGTCGATTATGAATGGACCGATTAATTGACTATTTAACATACCACATCACACATTAATGCTAAATTTATGTTGAAAATTATGTTGTACAGTAGCGTGAGGATTTTCGTAGGACCATCGGTGTTTATTGTGAAGATTATTATTATCATCAGTTAACAGAACATACTTATACAGTCTTCGATTTGCAGAATTGCATCCTTAACACAAAATCACCATCTTGCAAATGTTGAAATCATTGTAAGTGATATGGGTATAAACAATTAATGTGAAGATTCCTCCAAGCAGACGATTGTGTAATTTGATAAATAGCGGCAATTCGCCTTCTCCTTAAGCTAGGATCATTTTCGACGGCGTTAAGGATAGCCTCTTCTAGTTGAACATCAAGTTCAGATTCCCGTTCAGATACAATTCTCGAACTTGGAAACATACCAGATTCTCTAGCAGTGGTAAAAGCTTGTTGAAAAACCTCTTTATCTGGTACTCTCCGGTTCGGAAATCGACGCTGGTACTCGGCAACTGCAAGATTTGAGCTTCCGTTGCAGAAGCCATAAACGAGTATCGTATCAGCATAATCACGATGAGGGAATGTCGCAGGCATAAGGAAATGAATCTAATGTTTAAATTATCAGAAAATACAAATACTGAACACGATTTGACACTGACAAATTTTATTCTTATTAATACCTAATAGAATTACTATTGCTAAGCAACAGTGTAAATGCAGCAGAACATACTTTTTGAAAACTATAACAGTCTAAGTCTTTCAGATTCCATTCTGCTAATAAATCTGCCAAACTCTACATTACAGCACCGTAAAACCATAAAAAAAAACAAAAACAGACACAAAGTTAACAAGTTGGAACTTAAAACGCATAAGAGTAAAAGTGAGAGGTACGATCCCTTTGATGACGTAACTGTGTGGCTTTGACTATTCCTTCAAATTATTTAGGAGTTTCTACTATATTCCTTTAGTAAAATACGGGTTTTCCTACGGAAATTTTATGTCTTTCTATAACTTTTTCATATTTTGTAAATATAGTGCTGTAAAAATGCAAATAGTTTATTGTTTAGCAGTCTTTCTATAATTACACCCTTCTAAATTCTATTAAAATGTTAGTAAAGAAATATAGTTATTTTTACTAATTTTCCGTTATAACCATTTTTTGTACTCATCTGTTCACGTAGTAAAAAATTATAAAAGCCACAAAAGGATTTAGTAAAATTCGCAATAATGTTTCTTACTTTTAAATTTTAACGCATTTCTAAAATGTAATAATAATATATCCCTCAGTAATGGCATAATTCTACCATGTTGTACAAAAAGGCTAACCATACTTTTTTATAAGTCTAGTTTTCAAATTTTTTTTTGGTAAAACTGATAAACAGATTTACAGTTATTAAGAGGTTTTGTAGAGAAATATTCTATAACATTCTAACATTCTTACTAAACTAAATTTACAATACTGTTTTTCCGTGTGTAGTCACAGTCCAAAATAATCGATTTTTCTCCCGTGACTTACGATAGCTGTAGTTTGGAGGGGGTACATTTTAGGACATGTGTTTATAGGAAAGAAATGTTATAATTTGATTTCAAAAATACGCCCTTAAAACCTTTGTAGCGAATTTCTAAACACCCTTTATAGCAAATTAAAATACATTTTGATATTATTTTCAAAAATATAGGATCTAATAAACTGCTCTAGAAATTTCTCTCTCTAATTTAAAGAGGATTACGATTACTCCAAAAGCGTATATTGCTCCTAATACTACCGCCTTCTTAAAAGTTGACTAGTGGGTTCAAAATATTATGATATAAGAACTATAAAGTAAAAAGTCACCAGCCTTAGTTCCTATTCCAACTTTCTACAAATATATGATCGTAGCAAGATTTTTAAAGAAAATTCTCACCAAGAAAATTTTAAATCCTCGTCCTTTTATGCATAGTCAAATTCGAAAAATCTAACTTTATTTGATTAAATCATAATTAAAAATTAAAAATATACAGGGTGTTAATGAATGTCACGCAGATATTTAATAAAGTGATAGTGTTCGTCAAAATAGAAAAAAATAATACTTATAAACATGCGGTCAAAAATACTTTATTTTTGATATACAGGGTTTAAAATTTTTTTTTGGTTTTTTTCGTTTTCCTCACACATTTTCCGAGGTTATTATTTTAAAATTTTAAATCCTCGTCGTTTTATGCATAGTCAAATTCGAAAAATCTAACTTTATTTGATTAAATCATAATTAAAAATTAAAAATATACAGGGTGTTAATGAATGTCACGCAGATATTTAATAAAGTGATAGTGTTCGTCAAAATAGAAAAAAATAATACTTATAAACATGCGGTCAAAAATGCTTTATTTTTGATATACAGGGTTTAAAAATTTTTTTTGGTTTTTTTCGTTTTCCTCACACATTTTCCGAGGTTATTATTTTAAATTTGGTACGCCTGTTAGTTTTTGGAATCTCCACAATAAAATGTCTAAATTGTCAGAGACAGTATACAGAGTAATACATTTTCTGCGCTATCAACAATTTCACCCTCCTAAACTTTTTTTTGGGATACCCTGTATAGTTACTGATGTCCATATTTTGACCACTTGTTTTTTTCTCATTCTTTTTGAATCTCTACATTTTGATCGTATATGATTAATAAGTATCTCGAAAAATATGGGAGAAAAGCAGAAAAAAAAGAAAAAAAAATTAACCCTGTATGTCAAAAATGAAGCATTTTTGACCGCATATTTGCAAGAATTGTTTTTCCTATTTTAGCGAACACTAACACTCTCTTAATTATCTACAGGACATTCATTAACACCCTGTATACCTACACCTACATATTATTATATTTTAATTGGCACGCTATTTAAAACAAGATATCGATAAAAATTATTATTTATACCTTTGTTTATATACGATTTTTATGCTTTTGTATTGTAAAATACTTTTAATTTCATTAATACAAACTTACCACAGCAAGGCCGAACGATCGGATCTAATTTTTAATAAAAGGTTCTTTACTAAAATGATATTAAAGCTGCACTTTTTAAATGCTTTGAAAATATAATTGCTTTTAGCCAAGTGGAAACTGAAATGAAATTTTACCATAAAATGATTTTATCCTATGCTCCTGCATTGACCTTTTAAACTAATAATCTCTCATGAAACAGTTTCCTTGGATTTCAATTAAACATGTAAGCACTTTAAAGATAACAACAATATGTCTTAAATTTTCATGGACATTTTGGAGCATAGTTTCTTAAACTTGGTTACCGAGATCAAAACGTTGAACAGCAATCCTTAAATTGTTTAATCTCAATATTCAAGATGTTTTAATTCAGTTGCTAGTATTTGCCGGTATAAGCAAGATGCGCAATGTTTCTTACTTGTCTGCTTTTGCTCTAATGCAGGAGGCTTGTATAGAGCAGTTATCTAAAGGAAAATACCTATCTTCATTATGTAGCAAAAGTAGTGGGTAAAAATACTGCCTTGTCGTAAACAAAGAATCTGCTATATTAATACGTACGTGTGTGTGATGTCTTCACAACTGCTTCATCAATCATAACTTACCTGAAAAAAAAAATAGTTAACATGGTTGAAAAGTGGATTATTTACTGCATAATTATAATTTTCTTAAATTACACTGGGGAACAAATTTCAACTTTTTTTTTGTTTCCTGAACAAAACCTAATTTTTTGTATTGAACTACACCCAAGTAACTAAAAAATACATACTAAAGATTTTACTTAGCTCGCAAAAAAAATCTGAATTATTTGGTACAAAATTTAAATTTATATGCATATAGAATGAACATTTTAATTTATAGGCATTTACAATGAACATACAAACAATATGTTATTGGTTCAACAATAGCAATTAAATAGCACATTTTTATCAGTAAGTCTAAAGTTTAGACACTCATTTTACGCCTCTTAACCAATCTTTTAAAAGCAGCCTCGGGGGCATCTCTCGTAATAGTCCAACAGTAGTCGGCTGACATCTCACAGTTCCATTTTCCCTAATACCTTCTTTCCTTCTTTGAAATATCCTGGTGGAACCTCTTACCGTGCTCGTCACTTACAGCACCACAATTTTCCGGAAAGTAATCCATATGAGAATCTAGGAAATGAATTTTCAACGGCATATTATAACACCCTAGGTTTTGTTCATAAAAGAAGTTGGGCAAGCAGGTCTTTATAGTTTTCTGCTTTTATGTTTCCCAAAAAATGTGTTGAACTTTTAAATAACTAAAAGCACGGCCTTCCTTGTCCATGGCCTTCACAAAATTTTTTCCAATTTTATATGAAGTGGTGGTAGTTAAATCTTTTCTGGGGGAACTAATGGAACGCTGGCTACATTTTTCTTTCCTAGCTCAAAAGACTCTCTCGGTGGCTAAATTTTGTTTATATAGTGATCCAATCGTGCCCGACTGTCCAATTCGCAGAGGAAGCAGCAGTATTTCGTATAACCTAGCTGCACTCCAAGCAAAATCGCCACAACTTTTAAATCCCCACAAATATGGTCTCCAGTAACAATTTCAAATTGCTATACGTTTCTATCATGTGGACTGAATCCCTCAATATCCCTACAGGTTACCAAATTGTTTTCCATGTTAAACAATGGTGTTAGGTTTTTCTGACGGCTTCGGTACACAGCAACTTTTAGTTCATCTTGAAGTACGTTCCATTGTCGCAATGGAGAGGCCAATAGTTCGGATTTTTTCTTAGGCAATTCCAAATCCCTTATAAAGTCACTTAATTCACTTTGACTTATTTTGTGAAGCTTTTCACTGGGAAGTTCACAGACAAAGTCAGAGTCTTGCGAGGTTGATGGGCCGGCGATATTTTCCAGTACACTCCGTTTGAATCTATTTGATCATCATCAGAATCAAGGCTATATTTCTGAGGTGGATTAGGTACAGGCACCGGGCGTATGGCGGATTGTAAATTTGGATACTGTATCACAGACCTTTTTTTCTCCGAAAAGCCTTTTTTGATGGGAGGTGTCAAGCAAAAGTAACAGTCAGTAACGTGGTCTTTCGGTTCTCGCCAGATCATAGGAAGATCAAGGGGCATCTTATGCTTTTTTCCACTTAGCCAGCAGCGAATGTTGGACGCACATTTGTAGCATCAGATATGAGGAGCCCAATTTTTATCCTGGTGTCCAATTTTACAGCCAAAATACAAGTGGTAAACCTTATGTATTAAAGGGCTAAGTGTACGTTTTTGTTCCACAAAAGTCACTTAACCACATCTATAACAAAAATGATCCGGCTTATTTAAACAAACTCGCGACATGTTGCTCAAGACTCTCTAATTTCTCAAATACGAACAGCTCTCAATCAACTGGTGGTTGAAATACAAGTAACTAACAATTTAGGATTGATGTTATATGTATTTAAACCCCTTATAAAGTACACCTGGTATAATATATCCAGGTACTTCTCATTTATTAATCGAATTTTCCTATACATTACGGGCATGTAGGTAATTATCATAATTAGCATGGATCTATAAAACCGGAGCCAACTGAGACTTTTGCAAGACAGATTGTTAGTTAGTATAATAAAATAAGTAAGATTTTGCTATTTTGGTCACGTAAACATTTTTACTGTTCCCCAGAGGCATTGGTTCTAATTGTGTGTGTTATATTTTCGTAAACATAATAATATAAAATATCAATACATTTTTATATTTTCTTGTATTGTTATTTCATATTATTATGCAAAAAGATCCCTAAAACCACCTTGCTGGTTGATAAAAACAAATTGTTAAATGTAAATGGAACAATGCAGTCTTCCTCCACAGTTTAATTTTAAATTAAATTTTAAGTTCCCAACATGTTTCGAATGCTTAAGGATTCATCATCAGGGGATACTAAAAGGATATTACATGATTGAGAATGAACAGTGAATATAAAATAAAGTTTTAGGACTTACTTAACATCCAGTTTAAAAGCGATGTATGTTGTCTCAAACTAATGAGTACAACTTATAATGTGATACAATAATATGTGAAAGTTGAAGACTTGGTATGAACTAGCTAGTTGTGTTGCTGGTCCTTAAACTTTATTTTATATTCACTGTTCATTCTCAATCATGTAATATCCTTTTAGTATCCCCTGATGATGAATGCTTAAGCATTCGAAACATGTTGGGAACTTAAAATTTAATTTAAAATTAAACTGTGGAGGAAGACTGCATTGTTTCATTTACATTACATTGACTCCACTGTAAGTATGGACTACTTTTTCAACTTTAAATTGTTAAAGTTCTTTTCACGAAAAATGGTCCTCATTTAATAACTGCAATAAAATGGGTGCCAAGTGCGGTAGTATATACTCGTAAATTCCCAGTATTCACTTTCGGGGCCGGATTATAATGATTTCTTCTTCTTATTCTTTCTTTTTCTATCAGCATCACCCCCTGATGGCTAGTGCAACGTACCAAGGCATTAAAACTTCTTGCAAGGCCAGGGCATTCACACAAGAAATGTTGAATACTTTGTAATGTGAGAACAAAACTTTACTGGTTTTGAAAGAAGATGTCATAGGCAAACAATAGTCGAGGAACATATTTCGCTCGTAAAAGAACCAGGTTCTGTTCTTCTAGGTCATTCCGTTCCTTCCACTGGGTCTGCAAAAAGTCTTTGTGAAAGTCAGCGTCGTAGCTAGGGGCCGGTCAGGCGGGCGGCTGCCAGGGGCGCAACCCTCAGGAGGGCGCACTTTGCAACCCCAACAGGCACACAAAATTTAAACATGATGCTAACTCGCATAAAAGCCCGGCGCCCCCAACTTAACACACAAAATTTTACCCAACCCTAAATAAAACATTAAAAAAAAACTTTATACACAATCCAAAATTTTGTCACACTCGTACATTAATATTAGCCGGTTTTCCACTCTCCGACACACGCTGACCAAACCGGCGGTATCGGCTGGTCATACCCTGTGGGAACATACCAACTATCGTGGTAAAACACTGTGAGGGGAATCCCCACAATTTATTTGTTCTGATTTTTTTTTGCCATTCGCCATTCGTAAATAAATCTTCTGTCACGAAAGTCCACGCCCAAAACATTTTTGTTGCTAGGGGAAACAAAATAAAAACGTTTGGCATTGAAAACGGATTATTTTGTGTAATGTCGCGTGAAATTCGCGAGAAGGAGAATACTGAAATAATAAGGTTCACATAATGATTGACTGAACATAGATATTTGGAGATTTTTATAGTTTTTCTGTTCGCTTGAAAATTAAAAACCGTAGCACGCGATTATTTATTACCGTAGCAATGGCAACACTGTGCGATCGAGCGCGTTGACGGACGGGAATTCGTTCCTGGTGTGATGCGTCGCCCGCGCCGAAATTCGAAGACGCCGCTAAAACTTTTAGCTAAAATTTACCAGCGAAAAGTTAATAAGGAATAAAGTAGATACTTAGTGTTAAAGTCAGTATATAATTCATGCGTCTTGTGTAACACCAGAAATGACTACGTTTTCCGGCACAGTGCAAAATATTTTTAATTATTTGTTCGGATCGATTGAACGTTGGCAAGCTTTATCAAATTTAAAATTGACTTTGTAGGGTCATTCTGATACGAGATGGTCATCAAAATGTAATTTAGTTCACGCAAAACGTACTCAACTACCGCAAATAATGAAAATATTACAGACCATTTCAGAAGGAACTGACGAAAGGAGGACATATTCAGTTGATTCTGTATCTTCAGCTAAAATTATTTCAAAAATGAGTAATGTCGAGTTTATTTGTTTATTGGTCGTATGGGATCATCTGCTTAGAAGCATTGACAACGTTAATCGCATTTTACAGAAAAAACCGTTTCCATTGAGGTTGCATCAAAACACTTGCAGGGCTTTGTGGATTTTTTGGATGATTTTAGACAAAATCAATTAGAGATTCAGCAAAAAATCTAGCAAAAGAGCTATCGATAGAACCGGAATCTTCCGAAAAGCGTAAACGAAAGGTTAAAATAATGTTTGATGGAAGGGCCAAGTATAATGCGGTTAGAGATTGAAAGCTACAAACACCGAATAAAATCGTTATTGCCTGATTTAAAAAATTTAGATTACAATGCACTTCTTAATTTCCATGATGAATACGGATTTGTGACCAGTTATCCCAATATAGGGATTGCACTTCGCCAAGCAATGACACTGCCTGTGACTTCTGCCAGCTGTAAAAGATCTTTAAGCAAATTAAAATTAATAAGAAATTATTTACGATCGCAGATTCGTCAAGAACGTTTGAGTAGTATTGCTATACTATCGATTGAGTATGAGTATGAAATTGCAAAAAGTATTAATGTAGACCACATTATTGACAAATTGGTCTCAGAAAAAGCCAGAAAAAAAAAACTTTTAAGAGATTTTATAATTTCTAAATGAACTAATAGGTATTCGTATTGTGTTGTTTCCCTTCCAACATATAAGTAAGTAAGAAGTAATTTTATGGTTAAAAGTATACATAATTTGAATTACACTTTCAAAGTTATTGTGTTGTTTCTCTTTCTAGAAAAAAAGTCTTTGGGGCGCAAAATTTAAGTCTTGCCAAGGGCGCTCATGACCCTAGCTACAATGCTGGTGAAAGTAGTGTTAGCTTTTTACAAGAAAATAACTACAATTTGGAAAATTTAGATTACCGTATCGTCACATCCTATGAATATTATGGGTTTAATGAATGGAATAATAATACAGATGGAGTCAAAATTAGGTCGTCCTTTACAATGGTTTATCTGCCAACTTCATAGCAACGAACTACTATTAAGACGTCTTTTTCAGCACCAAGCAAAAGAAAAAGAACTACCTCTTATTAATATAAATAGATTATGAAATAATAAGCTGCAATTTACCACACGCCGACTTTAATGATTTAAGTTCAGATCAGAGATATCTGTATGAAACTTGTCTCGCAATATCTTCTGACCAATGCCCGCCGACTTATCAAATCGCAATCCGGGAAGAGTAAACTATTTCTGATTGCTTACTTTAGCCAACCGTCTTTTGCGCCTCTATGTTTTAACAAAGAAGTAGTTAATTTCATTCTAAAGGTGTATGCGCCAAAATGGTTCCTTATTAACTGTAATCCATCTTGTGCAATCGTGCCAAAATTTGTTTCGAAAATCACTCACATAAAAATAAGTTCGTATAAAGAGTTGTCCCTGGAGTTGGTCCAATGACGATAAAGCAAAGATAGACCACGCATCTCATTCATATACGTACTTTTACGCCGAGCCTACAACTCACTGTTTATAAGAGGACGATAGCATGGGCAGGCTACTACGAGGTTCAATTAGTAGTGGCGTATCACTTTCAAAGCATTTTAAATGTGGGGTTAAAATTATCAATAATATCATTTCAGTAACAATAATATAAAAATAGGTAACCATGATACAGACCAAATGGTTTTCTAAAAACTGG
Source organism: Polydrusus tereticollis (assembly GCA_963920685.1). Classification (NCBI taxonomy): domain Eukaryota; kingdom Metazoa; phylum Arthropoda; class Insecta; order Coleoptera; family Curculionidae; genus Polydrusus; species Polydrusus tereticollis. The sequence continues at coordinate 95,375,714 of OY987328.1, read as the reverse complement.
CAAGAGCATTGCTGTATTTAGAATTAAAATAAAAAGTGATATCTTGATAGACTGTGTCGACGTATGAATGGATTCGTGCCTTCCAAAAATTATAAAAATATGAGAAAAGAAGTGCCTCAGGTTAACATTAAATATAAAAACATATAAATATTAAAAATATTGTAAAATTACAATTTAATCAAATGAGTACGTCGGAATTTGCTTTGTTACCTAAGTGTTAAATAATACTTCACTTGGGGCAATTGACTCGTAGGCTGGAGCCCGAGGGCTCAATCATGGACTCTGCAGGCCAAACCTGGAAAGGTGGCAACCTTATTACATATAACACTATAGTGGAAGAAAGATTACAACAATAAATTCACAATTTTAACAGTACCTGTTGTTTGTGACTTTTTCCAGTTAATGTATTTTCGGCCAGCAAACCTGCAAGATGGCGGCTGGCAAATCATGTCAGTGCTCTCAAATCACGTTTAAACGAAGATAAAAAGTTACTAGGATTTCACGCCAGAAATTATTAAAATTACATTCCAAACATAAACAAAAGCAACTTTTATTAGGTACCTACATCGTATATCTATCATGTTTCCTCGTGTTGAGTAAAATACATGCAAGAGAGGGACACACACCGGTGCTAACTAACACGAACCATTATACGATCACAGGCCAGGTCAGGCTTTGCTTCTTCGCTGCTATAGTTGTAATAGTACGGGCAAATCAATTAAAAATTTTAATTAATTTTTATGATAAACGCTTACCCACTACGAAAAACTTCGTTTTTAAAAACGCTAATACCGACCTCCATGTTTATGATTGTTCACTAAGATAATGCAAGTCAAAACAACCCTTTCTCCATATTTATATTTTTATGAGCTTTCGATTTTTATGTAACCGTAAAAAATTTGTTTTTGCATTCCCTTCCTCCAAAAACATTTATTAAAGCTGGCCAGTTGGTTTAAACCACTGCCAAAAAAGTCATATTCCTCCAAAAACATTTTTTAGTTATATTACAGGGCATGTAAAATATAAAAGCAAGAATTAAGTTCTGCAAATTATTTTTGTTTTATTTTCCCGTACTATTAATTGAATCCACATTGCCAAGGTAAAGCGTCGCAATACGTCTTGAATGAAATGAAACGTGCTAGATAGAGATGCAATTATAAAGTGATATTAAAGTGTTATTGCTTCAGGTTTTAGTTGACGTTGTTTTGGTGCTTTGGTTTGTCATTTTAATTCGTTTTTATCCATTTTTGTGCCTTGAAGCTTTATTTAATATTAATATTATTGCTTTCAATAATCCTATTGTGATAAATGCTGATAGCGATTGCGATTTTTTCGACTTAACAGATGATGACGAGAAGAGCTAATTTTATGTTGCCATTTTTTTTACTACCTATATTTTGATCCTTTTTGTGTACCATTTCTTGCTCTCAGTTCTTGTGTATTTACTAAACAAGTTCAACAGAATGTTTTTACCTTTTATTAATAATTATACGTTTACTTTTCTTACAAGAGAGAAATTCCAATAGTTTAATCAATGATAAACATCATGACAAGTTTAGGACAGTTGACAAATTTCACTCCTACTTTACACGGGATTGCAGGAGCAGTACTCACATTCCTGGCTTTCGGCTTAGAGCATTAAAAAAATTTTTAATCACTGGCTCCTGTTCAAAAAAATAGTAAATATAAACAGATTCAAATGTGAAATTAAATCCTACCTCACATGCAATTGCTTTTATTCCATTGATAAGTATTTCGGTCCTTCATGAATCTTGCGACTCATATGTGTGTTATGTATGTCTGATGTATGTTCTTTCCATTTTCATTTATTATGTTATGTATTTATATAGACAAGTTTTAAAATTTTAATAATAGTTTGACAATGTTAATATTTGCTTTGTAAATCTGTGTAACAATAAATAAATAAATAAACTGAAAAAAAAATGTTGACTCATAGTGCTATTTTACCTAATGACAGAAAAAATACGCATACGAAAAAATGACAGCAGTGCACCACTTGTTTTACAAAAAATTATCAGAAGACATGTTTGCAAGCCACTTGGTGGAGCACTCTCACTTTTCTAAATAAAGTATGTGGTTTTATATCCTATTAACACATACTAAAATTGAAAATAATCTTAAGTACTTTCAGAGATAGTATAAAATAAAAACACCTAGTAGCAAAAAAATGTCGCCGTTGCGGGCATACGTTCAGATAAACTTTTCTCCTAAAAATATCATGAGAAGTCACCTTGAAATATTACTAGGTCATTAGTCATTAAGGAATACCCTGTATATTTAAAAAATTGTTTTCATTACTATGGAAATTAACATATTTTATTACAATTTTTAAGTCCGGTTCTGACCATAAACAGCTGCTCGCCATTATATTGCTGCCAATATTATTCTTACTAAAAATTAAATAGCTGAAATATGACTGTTGTCACATGCAATGTCGGCCATCTTGCAGGATTACTGGCTGAACCAAGTATATCGTCATTAACCAAAAAAAAAAATAATAAAACGATTTAATGCAAAGGATATATTACACACATTACATATTATATGATACGAATAAAAAACAGTTTAATTATACTAAAAACAGGCAGTTCAGTTATTTCATGCCCAGGGGTAGCCCAGGAGAGGCCGGCGGCTCTTCTATACCATAAAAAACAACTAAAATATGGAGTTTAATAAGTTAATAAGCATAAACCTAAACTTTTTTACGCAGATTTTTAACAAGTAGGTACCTAACAAATTAAGATTATTCATTAATGTATTTTTAATTAATTATTCTACAACTTTTGCCAATCTAGCCTATTTAGAACAACAGTGAATTTGTTGTTCAAAGCGCAATATTTATAATAGTCATGTTAAAATTAAACTAATATGCTGTTTAACATCGACATTAAAAAGATACCTTCATGAACCGCTACTGTTGGTCGAATTATCAATGAAAGGTTTATCTCATAAATACTTACTTGCGAAATGAAAATCCATGCACTGAATCGGTTATTTTGCAAACCTGACACTGTCTCGCCATATTGTAATATTATAATTATCTCACAAAACTATAAATCACAATAATCTCACCACTAAATTATTTTATAAATCCGAAAATGCTTCATAATAAATTATAATGTCAAAATTGTGACATTTCATTTTTTTATTTTTGCTTGCTACCGCTAGGAGGCAGACGTTGACACGTTTTGCGGACTCTACACCAGTGTCGAATAGTCCGAATTATATAGCTGCTGTTCTAACTGTGAAGTTAATCTTTGATTGACTGCCAGCCAACAGGTTTTCTTAAAACCGGCATTATGCGCGGCCCTAGCACTAGTAAATATCAAATATTTACAAATTGAGTCAATTTAAGCTGAAATAAAACCCAAAATGGGTAAGTTTTCGATTCTTTGGCAATAGTGTATAAATATTTTGACCGTGGAACTCGCGAGGAACCTGGCGGAATTTTGCATTTGACGTCTTGTCTGCCTGCTATGATAAAAGAGCGTTCGGCGTCTATCTTTGCTTTATCGTCATTGAGTTGGTCTGCCCATTTAGATAAGTCAGTACTTAATAAAAGACTTTAGAGAGATATTATTAATACTGTTATTCAACGTAATTCATTAAAACTATTTAATAGTAATTATAATTATTATTAATATTAATATTATTAAATATAGTTTTTCCAATTTTTTTTAAGAACTTTGGGCCCCGGTGTAGAGCACAAGACGTAACATAGTCAAAAAACGGTAAATATGAATTATTTTTGTTTTGCTTAAAGGCAACTTTTTGTCGCTTTTCCAAATCCATTTTTTGTTAAGTTTTATTTTTTGGCCCACCCTACTCTATAATGATATACTGTCACGGGAACATATTTTTTTATTGGATTATAAAACATATCGATTTTCTTATTTAGTATTCAAATTTAATTTTTAAAAAAATTATTAAATGTGTCTTCTGAGACTTCTGATCAGATTCAACAAGGCTTCTTTTCCGGACTAATTAAACATATTTGACATTATAAATACATTTTTTCCACATTTTTAATCCTTGACACAAATTATGAAGTTACTAAAAGATGCAAATTTATTTATATCAGTCTGTCAACAAAATTATTAACTAAATACCACTTCCGTTTTTAACGTAGTCGTCGACTTAATTGGATTATTTTCTTAATGGCAGAGCCTTTTTGCACCCGTGGGATGTTTATTATATTAACTGGACTAACCGAACATAAACAAAAATCTTTCTCCTTATACTCAATATTTTTTATTTAAATAACCTCGCTTCATCCATAATGTCTTTTCATTAAATTAAATGTTCACATTTATAATTAAAATTTCACTTATACTAAACCTTTATACAATTAATATGATGTTAACATAGTTAATATGACTAGTTATCACACTACGTCTTCAATTTTATATTCATCACCTTTATCAAGTAATATGAGGATGAACCTCTAGACGTTCGAAACGTGTACATGACTTACAATAAATTATGAAGGAAGACTGGATTGTTTTATTTACATTTTGTATATGTGCCTCACAAGTTATAAGAGGGCTACACAACAAAACACGTCAAAATTACTTTTTCATACATTTATAATATTGAGGGGGCCCGTCTCTATTAGCGCTAAGAACAAACTTAAAGCTGCACAGTTGTGTGACGCTAATTTAGATGATCCAATAAGGAAGGAAAACAAGACACCGAGTGCAGAGGTTTTTGTTGTCAGAGACAAAAGTGGCCGCCAGCTTTTAGACAGTGGAGACGGGCCTGGGTTAAGTTCTAAGATTATGAGCGCCACGCAGTTAAGTGGTGCACCTTGCCTCTGGAAGAGATGTCCGATAGTTATGAATGATAACTGCGAATCACCCTATAACTGCCCTACACTTAATTTCCTTTACCTTCAAATATTAACCTAGGTTGGGGATAGTAATGTAAAACAACAACGCTCAGTATATTTAATCTATTTGTCATAAGATGTTAGTCGCTTAAATGCAGGTTGACATTATTGACTATCGGTAGCCAAATAGGTATAGACCTCGTATTGAAATAATATGATGCTTAGTTAGAGTCTAAATTTGTAATGAAAGATTTTAAAATAACAGTGAAATTTGAATTAATGAGCAGAACGTTCACCAGATCATATTCCTATGTTCTTCGACCAATTGACACAATTAGTGATTGTCAAACAATAAAATAACAATGATAATTATGCCATTATAGAAGCACGTACAGTAATTAAAAGTAAGGATGTGGAAATACGATAAACTCCACAGATAGGATTACTTTTTACTGTAGAAATATAGATGTATGGTCAAGTCTTGAGGTCGAAAGTACAGGAAGATTTAAGGATATGACCCAGCAACGTTAGAACTATGGAAGCCAGGAGTACTACAGCGATACTTACATTTATGTAGGTAGATTGATACGCGACTACAAGTCAAATAAATAAACCGACTGTGAGTGACACCAAATAATATACAGGGTGCTATCAATATACGCTACTCAGGGATGTAGGCCTACAACACGTGATCACGCCTTGTTTACAGTTACCAGACCGCAGTCCGCTGATGCAGTATCCTGACCGAAATATAAAATAAGCAGCTAAAATGTACGATTACTATTTACTGTACTATGCAAGTCATGACAGATAGCATTATTGCATAACACTGACTCAATGTAGTAGTAAAATCCCAAATAAGTACTAATCCCTGCTCTGTAATATCGAGCCCCTTATTATGTAAGCTATGGCATTAGCTCGGTTACATAATAGTTCTAATCTTAGATACTAGTAAAAACCCAAACAAAAATGTATTACTCCCTGCTCTTCTATATCGAGCCCCCTTATTATGTAAACTATGGCCTCAGCTCTGTTACATAATAGTTCTAATCTTAGACACTAGTAAAAACCCAAACAAAAATGTATTACTCCCTGCTCTTCTATATCGAGCCCCCTTATTATGTAAGCTATGGCCTCAGCTCTGTTACATAATAGTTACAATCCTAAATACTAGTGAAATCCCAAATATGTACATATCTTAAACAAAAAATAATACCCTAAATATGTCCATACCCCAACCCTTTGAATTGATCCCTTCCCTAGCCAAGAATCAACATAGGAGATTCTAAACCAATTATAAACAAAAATATTTAATTCAAATAAACTTCTCTCTATGTGATCTCGCAAAAAAAAACAAGTGTACTAGTCAATAAGTCTTAAATGGGTTCATTGAATTGATATATGAAAATATGTTTAAAAACTTGCGTTCTCAGCTTCAACTCAAGGCCATGCAATGCCTGAGGGATCCTATGGAACTCGAAGTAACCGCCTCTCTAATACACCGTCAGTGTAGAGACTCCATGGAATTAATAAGCCGACAAGTGTGCTGAATGAACCTCAACACTCCAAAATCCAAATGAAACCAAAACCAGAACCAAAAACCAGGACTAAAAACCCTAAAATAGAGGAAAAATACCTCTTAATTTATGAAGATTTACCTCTTAAGATTGACATAAGTATCTACCCAATATACATTACCTCTGCACTTAAGTAGAGGGTCCTTTTAGGCCTGAATGCCCATACTGTAGTCCCAAACAAAAGATCCCACGCGGTCGTCACCACGAGTGAACTCTACTCCAAATTTATATCGCCCCTGAAATATTATTTCGAGGACTTAGATATCGATTTAATAGTCAAATATATTAATATATGAAGACAACCGTACCTGAAGACATTAAGCGGGGCATAGAACCACAGCATATGGCGGCCATTAAATCTGATCCCATTCCAAAATGGCGTGAAGTACTTCCATCAATATCTAACTACATCAATTCAATCGGAAATCCATAACTTCACAAAGATTTGCGGTGCTAATCCATCTACGTGGCACTTACAAGCTCACAGGCTTCTCAGCGATACATTACCGAAATCTTAATTTAAAATGGCGGCGCCATGCCGGAAAAAAGAGGAGACAGCAGGAGACAACGACTTTAGTCGAGAGATGTGAAATGTCTGCCGGCTGTACCGGTGTACCCTACCCTTCCTCCAAGATCTTCGGGTCTAGTACAGCACTATCCCTTTCTTACCCGCTGCGAAGAGCAATTGTTTCTCTCTAGCATCTGGAATAAATCTCCAATACGCAACTCGATGAGAACACGTGATTCGCAATGTCAACAGGGTTGTCAAACGTCAGGATCAGGATATTGCTATGGGGAAACCACCAACGTACTGCCGCAACCAGATATACCTTTATAAAAATCTCATACCCAAGAAGCGACCAATCGAGTGATTTCACCATTACGTCTAAATCCTAGGAGCTGATTATTGCAAGATTACGCCATTCACCATCCAGACCACCGCCTGGCTGTTTTGGCCATGTACAAATCGTTTCGAAACCATGAGGTCCGATTTCATGGGGAATTTGTCCTAAAATAACTGGCAACACCGTAGAACACGTGCAACAAGGCCAATATACGCAGGGCCCTATCGAAATGGTGACCCCGAAACTCCAACCTGTCAAGATCAGCTGTTCTCAAAAGCCAAACTAGAATTAATTCCATAACATGCTAGCGAATTAACTAACAATCCAGGAAACCCATCATATAATACGTCAAAGTAAGTTCAGGGGCACGATCCTGAAGCTAAAGAGGTATATTCCGTTATAAATCAAGCTTACAACAAAGGTAAACAACTCGACTGAAACTGTCATAACATTAGAAATTATCGTAGGTAACGTACATTAAATCCATCTATTCAAGGAGAACTTACTAAACACAGGACCCAGGACAACGTATAAGCTATTTCTGATAGCAGAATAGCTGGAATCCCTCGAAACTCAGTATGAAGTGACCAATTGCCAGGACAAATTAGGAATGTCACTGAAAGCACTAATGATTTTGCTGGCATACACACAAGATTTTAACGTTCACACTACATGTGGAATAAGGTAAATTATTATTATAAATTTGTGTTTATTTATACTATCTAAATCGTAAAATGAAATTTGTACGTTACATTTTCCCCCCCTAACTTCAAAATGATTAACCCCTATGGTTAATCAAAGGAAAAATTATCCTTTAAGTCCTTTGAATGCCAGACTCCTTGTAGACTGCCATTCTCATCTTTTAACTCATAAGTCCAAGGTGAGATGCGACGATGGATTAAAAAGGGTCCTACAAACTTCGGAGCTAGTTTACTAGTGAAATGCTTTGCGGCGTCTGAGATGACGTAGTTCTTCCTCCAAACGCTATCGCCTACAGAATAATCAGCATTTCTTTTGCGTAGGTTGTACCGAGCAGCACTCCTTTCACCAGCAGTTTCCAAACGTTTCTTAACAGCACTAAATAGCTTCCTAAATGCCTCGTTTCTTGAAACTCCCGGTGTCTGGGTACCGTTTTCTTCTTTAAATAGTTCCTGATTTTTGTAGTCATCTCCAGATAAACACATGTTTCGACCAAAATTAACAAAATAGGGTGACACTCTAGTTGTTTCTTGGTGAGCTGTTCTCAAAGCACAAGCTACCTTATGTATCTCAGCATCCCAAGTTCTATGATTATCCTTAACATACATAGCCAACATTGTCTTGATAGTCCTATTTTGCCTCTCCGTCGGATTCGCTCTAGGGTGGTAATTGGCATTAAACTTAATTGAACATTGATATTTATCCACAAACTTCCTAAACTCATTACTCCTATATTGAGGGCCATTATCAGTCAATAAAATCCTTGGTACGCCAAACACTAAAAATACTTCTTCTTCAATTCTTTTGATAATAGTCGCTGAAGTCGCTTTACGAAGTGGGAAAACTAAAGAAAATTTACTGAGGTAGTCAGTAACGACTAAGATAAACGAATTTCCCTTGGTGGATCTAGGTAAAGGTCCCATTAAATCTGTAGAAATTACTTCCCAAGGTCTTGAAGGTTTAGAATGTGAAACCATCTGATCTTTAACTCCGCGAGGATCACTCTTATAAGCAGCACAGACGTGACACTTCTTGATGTAGGACGCTACATCCTGACGCATCTTAGGCCAATAATATTTTCCTGTTAATCGTGAATACGTCTTATATACCCCCATATGACCAGAAGTTGGAGGGTCATGTGCCAACTTAATTAAACCAGATCGTTGCTCCTTTGGTACTACTAATTTCCAGAAATCCTCGGAAGATGAAAAACTTGGATAGTCTTGTTTGACATACTTGTATAATTTTCCTTCTTGATAACGCCAATTTAAAAATTTCAAAGGGAACTTCTCAATGTTTATAATCATACGATGATACCACTTATCCCGAATTACATTATCGGTTGTTTCAGCTACTTCCACGCTATCTATTATCGGTACTGTCCTAGATAACATATCAGGCAAAGCCATATCTCGACCGCTTCTGTGCTGTACTTTAAAGTCGTACATTTGCAACTTAATTGACCAACGTCCTAAACGTCCAGTAGGATCTTTAAGATTTAAAAGCCATTTCAGACTATAGTGATCGGTAATTACTGTAAATGGAACACCCTCTATGTAGGGACGTAATTTCTGTATCGCCCAAACCAAAGCTAACATTTCACGTTCTGAAGTAGTATAAACTCTTTCCTGCTTCGTTAAAGAACGGCTTAAATAGCAGATTACCTTGTCTCCATCCTCGTGTGGCTGATAAAGTACTGCGCCGATGCCAAAACCTGATGCATCTGTCATTATTACGAATTCCTTAGAATAATCTGGACAACTCAAAATCGGTGCGGCGACCAACAGTTCCTTAATCTTCCTAAAAGCAGCATCACACTCTGGTGTCCAATCGAACTTTTTATTTTTCTTAGTAAGGGCGGTGATTGGTGAAATGATTGAAGAAAACTCTGGCACAAATCTACGATACCAAGAAAAACTGCCAACAACTCTTCTAACTTCTGTCACTGATTTAGGTTGTTTCAACTCCAGCATAGCTTTAACCTTGTCAGGGTCTACTCTGAGACCACGTCTATCGACAACATAACCCAAGTATTTCATTTCTGGACGACAAAATTGACACTTGTCCCAACTAACTGTAATACCAGCACCTTTAAGTCTATTAAATACCTCTTCTAGCACTTTCAAGTGATCTTCGAAGGTCTGTGTTACAATGACAACATCGTCCAAATAAACAAATACATATGGGGCGAGATCAGTCAAAATCCTATCGATTAGTCTTTGCCAAGTAGCAGGTGCATTATGAAGCCCGAAAGGCATTCTTCGGAATTGATATAGTCCTTTGTGACAAATAAAAGCAGTCAGAGGTTTAGACGATTCTTCTATAGGAACTTGCCAATATGCACTCTTAATATCTAAACTGGATAAAAATTTTGCATCCTTGAGTTTGTCCAAAGTGTCAGAAACAAGAGGAAGAGGATAACTGTCTCTTTCTGTCTTAGAGTTTAAAATCCTATAGTCTACACAGAATCTATATTTGTCTGTATTTTTCTTTCTAACCAATACTACAGGTGATGCCCACGAACTGTTCGACGGTTCTATTACTCCCAATTTTAACATCTCTGCGATTTCGTCTTCTACGACCTTTTGTAATACTGGTGAAATTCTATAGCTACGCTGTCTGATAGGTTCTGAGTTAGCTACGATAGTATGTTCAACTAAGTTTGTACATCCAATATTTTCTCCCATAGATTCTTTAAAATTAGTCACTAGTCGGTCCAGTTGCGATTGTTGACGATTGTCCAAAATGGTTTGAAGTTGGTCAGGTTGTATGCAGCAGATATTGTCTGGATTCTCCGCGAAATGCCATTCATTATGTCTCAAATCTGGTACGACACCCATAATACACCAAAAATCGTAACCCAAAATCAATGAATGCGGCAATTCCGGCAAAATAATCACTTCAACAATTCTAAGTCTATCTTTAACTCTCATCGGCAACTGCATCGTTCCAATACTTTTAGTTTTTTGACCATTTGCAACTGTACATAACGACTTCTTACTCTCATCCAGTGGTAAATTCAACCTCTTCAAAATATTCCATCCTTTCTGACCAATAAATGTCCTGGAAGCACCAGAATCCAGTAATCCTAAAAACTTGTAACCTAACATGTCTACTTCTAAATAAGGTCTTTCATCATTCTGAGCATGATCGAGAATAAAATCCAAAATTGGTCTGTAGCCGGTAGAATCATTAGACTTGCCTCTAGTCCGACTTCCTAGAAGGGCCTTCGACCGTTTCCCGAATTACAATTTGGGCAGGTCCTCTTCGTAAAACCTTCTCTTTTACATCCAAAGCAAACCAGTTTTCTTCTTTCAACACATCCAATAGCCTTATGTCCAGGCTTGTTACAATTAAAGCATATTATCTCCCTTCTTCTAGAAGTACTTGGTGCGTTTGATCTATCCTGAGGTTCTGCTTCAGTTAATCGAACTTCATCGAATTGCTCTTCGAGTTTTACGTAGGCGAGATCCGGTTCCAAAGAAAATCCTTTTCGTGGAGTAGGTGCATAATCTGCAGCTAGAGTCCTCTGTTCGATTCTCTTACAGAGACTTCTTAGTTGCGCTATATTACTGATCTCTAGAGCTCCTAATTGAGAACGATAAATCGGAGAAATATTCCTAAGTAAAATAGTAAGCTTAGCTTCTTCTGATATCGAACACTGCAATCTTTGGAAGTATTTTGACATTACTGCCATATATGTACCGATGGATTCGTCAGAACCTTGTGTTCTACGCTTTATCTCCTCTAAAAGATGCTCTGAATAAAATGCTGGCTGATATTCCTCTTTAAATCTTTCAACTAATTCATCCCATGAGTGGACTTCTTTTCTACAATCTTGGAAAAATTCATATGCTCGGCCTTCAAATAAATCTATGCCAGAATCCAGTAATATATCCTTCGATACGTTTCGAGCACGCATCAACTCTTCAACACGTTCAAAGAAAGCTGTAATAGACATTCCTTTCCTATCACCACTGAACTTCAAATTCCATTTATGCGGTAGAATAGGTTTGATAGAACTAGCGCTATATGGAGCACATGGTACTGGCGAACTAGTAGTCACAGGAGACTGAAACGGTGATACTAAAGTCGAGCTTGACAATGGAGGAATGACCGGAGGTAGTCGTTGAATACTTCCTTGAAGAACGCAAAGGTTTGGTGGAATCTGTTGATTTCTTCCATCTGCCTGAGCAGCTTTTGTATTTAACTGGTCAATCATTGACAAAATTTGAGCAACTAACACACCTCGAAGGTTAAATTCGTCCGTCGTATTACAAGATATATTATCTATTCGTGATAAAGCATGATTCAATTTCGTCTGCAATCTCAAGTAACTGTTACTCTTACTCGATTCAGAGAAGTTATCAATAATGACCACAAGGTCGTCCAACTTCTTAGTGACTGCTGCTACATCTTGACGAAACGAAAACGGATATGGTGGATAATGTAGGCTCTCATTGTTTCTTTCCATTTGTCTAGCTAGTGCTAATCGAGTACGCATTTCTTCCACAGTGCCAATGGCTATACCTCTCCATACAAGTTCATAGATGAGTTCTTCCTTATCAAGGCGATTCACTTCAACTCTTCGAGACATTTTTAATTTTGTGTCTTCCAGACGGTTCAGAATAAGATGAATAAATAGATCACTACTTACAATACAACACTACTGTATAACTATACAACAATACTATATATACCACAATATATCATAAGAAATTGTGCGCGAAATATTCTGTCACTTATATCACAAAATACACTGGTAGAACAGGTGGTTTACACTATATTCACTCACTATGCAGCTATAATACACTATTCTACACTAGCAACCAATGCTTCACCACTGTTACACCATAAACCAAGTGATAAAAAAAAAATGTCTCAATCGGTAACGTCTATTCCGGGAAAGTCAATATAATTATTTTGCAAGATGAAAATTCAACAAAAGAAAAACTTTCAAAATATTTTCCCCCAAAAATGTGTAAAATCTGCAAAATAATACTGTGCGAATACTCCAATACGGTTCTATACCATTAACCCTATTCAAATAAGAAATAAAAAAAAATCCTTAAATCAAGGAAATTTTCGAAAAATGGCAACCCTGCAAAAAAATAAAATTCCCAACAACTGGCAACAATGCGAAAGCGAAATAATATCTGGCCCCACGTTGGGGTCGCCAATTTCTGTGACGCTAATTTAGATGATCCAATAAGGAAGGAAAACAAGACACCGAGTGCAGAGGTTTTTGTTGTCAGAGACAAAAGTGGCCGCCAGCTTTTAGACAGTGGAGACGGGCCTGGGTTAAGTTCTAAGATTATGAGCGCCACGCAGTTAAGTGGTGCACCTTGCCTCTGGAAGAGATGTCCGATAGTTATGAATGATAACTGCGAATCACCCTATAACTGCCCTACACTTAATTTCCTTTACCTTCAAATATTAACCTAGGTTGGGGATAGTAATGTAAAACAACAACGCTCAGTATATTTAATCTATTTGTCATAAGATGTTAGTCGCTTAAATGCAGGTTGACATTATTGACTATCGGTAGCCAAATAGGTATAGACCTCGTATTGAAATAATATGATGCTTAGTTAGAGTCTAAATTTGTAATGAAAGATTTTAAAATAACAGTGAAATTTGAATTAATGAGCAGAACGTTCACCAGATCATATTCCTATGTTCTTCGACCAATTGACACAATTAGTGATTGTCAAACAATAAAATAACAATGATAATTATGCCATTATAGAAGCACGTACAGTAATTAAAAGTAAGGATGTGGAAATACGATAAACTCCACAGATAGGATTACTTTTTACTGTAGAAATATAGATGTATGGTCAAGTCTTGAGGTCGAAAGTACAGGAAGATTTAAGGATATGACCCAGCAACGTTAGAACTATGGAAGCCAGGAGTACTACAGCGATACTTACATTTATGTAGGTAGATTGATACGCGACTACAAGTCAAATAAATAAACCGACTGTGAGTGACACCAAATAATATACAGGGTGCTATCAATATACGCTACTCAGGGATGTAGGCCTACAACACGTGATCACGCCTTGTTTACAGTTACCAGACCGCAGTCCGCTGATGCAGTATCCTGACCGAAATATAAAATAAGCAGCTAAAATGTACGATTACTATTTACTGTACTATGCAAGTCATGACAGATAGCATTATTGCATAACACTGACTCAATGTAGTAGTAAAATCCCAAATAAGTACTAATCCCTGCTCTGTAATATCGAGCCCCTTATTATGTAAGCTATGGCATTAGCTCGGTTACATAATAGTTCTAATCTTAGATACTAGTAAAAACCCAAACAAAAATGTATTACTCCCTGCTCTTCTATATCGAGCCCCCTTATTATGTAAACTATGGCCTCAGCTCTGTTACATAATAGTTCTAATCTTAGACACTAGTAAAAACCCAAACAAAAATGTATTACTCCCTGCTCTTCTATATCGAGCCCCCTTATTATGTAAGCTATGGCCTCAGCTCTGTTACATAATAGTTACAATCCTAAATACTAGTGAAATCCCAAATATGTACATATCTTAAACAAAAAATAATACCCTAAATATGTCCATACCCCAACCCTTTGAATTGATCCCTTCCCTAGCCAAGAATCAACATAGGAGATTCTAAACCAATTATAAACAAAAATATTTAATTCAAATAAACTTCTCTCTATGTGATCTCGCAAAAAAAAACAAGTGTACTAGTCAATAAGTCTTAAATGGGTTCATTGAATTGATATATGAAAATATGTTTAAAAACTTGCGTTCTCAGCTTCAACTCAAGGCCATGCAATGCCTGAGGGATCCTATGGAACTCGAAGTAACCGCCTCTCTAATACACCGTCAGTGTAGAGACTCCATGGAATTAATAAGCCGACAAGTGTGCTGAATGAACCTCAACACTCCAAAATCCAAATGAAACCAAAACCAGAACCAAAAACCAGGACTAAAAACCCTAAAATAGAGGAAAAATACCTCTTAATTTATGAAGATTTACCTCTTAAGATTGACATAAGTATCTACCCAATATACATTACCTCTGCACTTAAGTAGAGGGTCCTTTTAGGCCTGAATGCCCATACTGTAGTCCCAAACAAAAGATCCCACGCGGTCGTCACCACGAGTGAACTCTACTCCAAATTTATATCGCCCCTGAAATATTATTTCGAGGACTTAGATATCGATTTAATAGTCAATTATATTAATATATGAAGACAACCGTACCTGAAGACATTAAGCGGGGCATAGAACCACAGCATATGGCGGCCATTAAATCTGATCCCATTCCAAAATGGCGTGAAGTACTTCCATCAATATCTAACTACATCAATTCAATCGGAAATCCATAACTTCACAAAGATTTGCGGTGCTAATCCATCTACGTGGCACTTACAAGCTCACAGGCTTCTCAGCGATACATTACCGAAATCTTAATTTAAAATGGCGGCGCCATGCCGGAAAAAAGAGGAGACAGCAGGAGACAACGACTTTAGTCGAGAGATGTGAAATGTCTGCCGGCTGTACCGGTGTACCCTACCCTTCCTCCAAGATCTTCGGGTCTAGTACAGCACTATCCCTTTCTTACCCGCTGCGAAGAGCAATTGTTTCTCTCTAGCATCTGGAATAAATCTCCAATACGCAACTCGATGAGAACACGTGATTCGCAATGTCAACAGGGTTGTCAAACGTCAGGATCAGGATATTGCTATGGGGAAACCACCAACGTACTGCCGCAACCAGATATACCTTTATAAAAATCTCATACCCAAGAAGCGACCAATCGAGTGATTTCACCATTACGTCTAAATCCTAGGAGCTGATTATTGCAAGATTACGCCATTCACCATCCAGACCACCGCCTGGCTGTTTTGGCCATGTACAAATCGTTTCGAAACCATGAGGTCCGATTTCATGGGGAATTTGTCCTAAAATAACTGGCAACACCGTAGAACACGTGCAACAAGGCCAATATACGCAGGGCCCTATCGAAATGGTGACCCCGAAACTCCAACCTGTCAAGATCAGCTGTTCTCAAAAGCCAAACTAGAATTAATTCCATAACATGCTAGCGAATTAACTAACAATCCAGGAAACCCATCATATAATACGTCAAAGTAAGTTCAGGGGCACGATCCTGAAGCTAAAGAGGTATATTCCGTTATAAATCAAGCTTACAACAAAGGTAAACAACTCGACTGAAACTGTCATAACATTAGAAATTATCGTAGGTAACGTACATTAAATCCATCTATTCAAGGAGAACTTACTAAACACAGGACCCAGGACAACGTATAAGCTATTTCTGATAGCAGAATAGCTGGAATCCCTCGAAACTCAGTATGAAGTGACCAATTGCCAGGACAAATTAGGAATGTCACTGAAAGCACTAATGATTTTGCTGGCATACACACAAGATTTTAACGTTCACACTACATGTGGAATAAGGTAAATTATTATTATAAATTTGTGTTTATTTATACTATCTAAATCGTAAAATGAAATTTGTACGTTACAGTTGACGGAGGTAATATCGAAAATAGGCTACATATCGCTTGAAAAAAAGAAATGAATCCTGCACTCATTTCCTTCCTTCAACCATCGCGTCATTCTTTCAGCATATTATCATGTGTCATGGAAGTCAGTAGATCTTTATCTTTTTGATACAACCAATTTCAGATATTTATACCCTGTTTATTTGAGATTGAAAATTATTACAGAAAAAACAAAAATCCAGTCCATTGGGTAATTTCATTGGCGGTTTACACTGCACCATATCTGTGGCTTTGGCTATTGTTGGCTTTTGTTGTTCGAAAAATACATCAATGTCATTTGTCGGAATAAGCATAGGTATACGCAGAATATGCAGATAAAAGCGATCTATATTTAGATATATAACAGGGTTAGTTTTTGCCATGACAAACTTCATTTGATAAAATATTATTGTCAGAGATCGATAACGCCATAAGTCCTAAAACAATTATTTAATTTTTTTCAAAAGGAGCATATTATTATTTGTGCTCAATCAGCTGATAGTTGTAAATCCCTAAGAAAACATGAGGAAATTAAATTTGGGCAAAAATATTAAACTTTCATGCGATATTGAATGTACTAAAAATATAAAGTATTTTTCTTTGATACGAGCCCACTTATTGTAATTGTTGTAAGAATTAGGATAATTTGAATTTTATTGACCGATAGTTGACAACAGAACTGTCACCGATGCGGTGGCGCCAGCTCGTTCGTTAGCCTGTTTTGCCGTTTTGTTCACGTTCCGTGAAAAATTAACCTTTATTGTTGAAGAAAACTGTATAAAGCATTTAAATAGCCGGTGCAAAGAGCTAATATCTTCTCTAATAAGCTATTTGCAGGAAGAACTTAACAACAATGGTCCAGGGTAACCCCTTGACAGCAGTTAGAGAAGTAATTTTAAAGAGTAGGTTAGGTATTTTATTTCTACTTTACTCATTTTTAGCCTTTTTGAATTTCTCCACTGTAGCGCAGTTTCAACAATAGTTAAGGAAAATAAATTATTAAAATCACCTAAAAAGAAACGTTCTCATTCAAAGAGAGTTGTAAATATGTAGAAATTGGATATAAGTTATATCCGTGACACTATTTATGAAGCAAAACAAGTAAGTTGTAACTATTATTAAAAACTATATTTTACATTAATTATGCTTAAGCTATAACTTTTTTTTAGAACACCATGTAACTTTGGCAACTTTAAGTAAGAAATTATAAGACGGACAACTGTTTGATAGTTGTCATAACTCTTTAAGAAGCATCTATAAGGAAATAGACTTCAGATGGAATAACAATGAACCGAGGCGAGGGCTTATGGAACTTTCCTATGTACCTTTCAAACGACTGATATTTTTGAAAGAAAATATAAAAGAAAAAGAAGCAAACTAGTACCAATTCGCTTTCCTGGATGAAACATGAACTTTTCAGAGTCTGGTCGATCTTGGCAAGATAAAAATAATAAGATCTACTGAAGTTGATGTTAAAAGGTATTATGCAGTAAAAAAATATATAAACTATGAGAAATTTACCTAGGTAAAACATATTTTTCTACGTACATAATACTTCAGGCTGGTATTGAAGATAGTTATGT
Source organism: Polydrusus tereticollis (assembly GCA_963920685.1). Lineage (NCBI taxonomy): Eukaryota > Metazoa > Arthropoda > Insecta > Coleoptera > Curculionidae > Polydrusus > Polydrusus tereticollis. The sequence goes on along the minus strand of OY987328.1, from coordinate 95,357,603 downwards.
TGAGTGCCCAGAGGCAATTTCTTTACAATGGTTCAAAAGCCAATTATTGAAAAATTTCTCAAAGCCATCTGTGATTGTAATAAACAACGCACCATACCATAACAAGTGACGTCACTCGAAGGGTATCACATGCAACGGAAATTGTTGTGCAAGGAGTATATGTACAAAACGCAAGAATAGATCCGTAAAGCTAAGGTATGACGATCTAAAGTCTGTTTGTTACCAACTGGCAGCGGCAATAACCAAATTTATGAGAATCTCAAAAATCCAGCGCGACAAAGAAAATCTGACAATGAACGGCAATAACATACAGCAAAATGAGAACTACACATACCTCCGAATATTAATAATAATAATAATTAACTCAACAAGTGACTACAGTAAGAGACGCAAACAAATTTTGATCGGGCTAATCAAATTTCATCAGGATGAGCGCCAGAGATCTAACATTAAACTTGAAGGGGTTGGTGAGATGTTACATCTTCTCTGCACTTCTTTATGGCGTGGAAGCTTAGACGTTGAACGCAAAGACTACCAAGAGATAATAGAAACCATTAAGATCCGAAAGTTGCAATACCTTGGACATATCACAGAGAGAAATATGCTATGCTGCAACTGATTGTGCAGTGAGAGATCTGTGGAAAAAGAAACGTAGGAAGGAGAAGAATATTCCGAGTGCGAAGCTTAAGGAAATGATTTGGATGCACCTCGGGTAAACTCTTTAGAGCAGGAGCCTCCAAACACAGGATAGTCATGATGATTGTTAACCTCCGTCGCGGAGATGACACGTGGAGAAGAAGAAGAGGCGGCAATAAACAATAATGACGCGCGATTTTGGCGTTCAAGCTTTGCTATTGGTCTCGCGGTAATTTAATCTTCGACGGAAACAAGAGCAAAGCTTGAACGCCAAAATCACACGTCATCATTGTTTATCGCCGCTGCCAGTTGGTAATAATAAACAGACTTTACTCCAAAGCTTTTTTTGTGATACACCTAGTATAAAACTTTTTCCAATAATAAAAAAAAAGTTGCGTCTCCTCGAACCAGGCATACATTTCGACGAGTTTCTCTCTGAATTAAAAAAAAACTTAGGGAGTTTCAGTACGCCATAAAAAATTTAAACTCAATTCTCTCAGAAATGGTTGCTCGAAGCGAAACCTACCAAGCATACCTTTTTCAACAAAAAATGTCGTGGAATAAGAATTTATGATTGGAAATTTAATATACCGATGCACAAAAAGTAATGGTGCTTTAGATGTATGCTAAGTGCTGCTGGGAGCACTGCAAGGTACAACAAAACTATAATCAGATATGGATTCCGTACCCCAAAAAACTTTTCTACCAAATTCTGCTACTAGGAGGATAAATATTGGGAAAAAAGTTACAAAAAAAATTATAACTCTGAGGCCTAGTATTTCGGAAACTATCAACTTTCGAAGTTCAGTAAGTTGGGCTAGATCATTATATTTTAGCCATAGGAATGTATGGTACCATTTTGTAAAAACCTTTTAGAGATGGTCTTTACATAATATGACCAGTGAATTTCATACCCGGAATATACTTATTTTGACCAAGGATATCCCCCACATCCCTAGTTCTTAAAATTAGTTTAATAATCTAAACAATATTTTAGTCCAGTTTTATCTCACAATAATTAGTTTTACTTAAAATACTAAAAAACCACTATAATAAAAATAAGTTTTATTTCGAGTTATTTTAATCAACCCAGGGTGTTTCAGAAGTACGGTACGTAAATTAAGGAGGTGATTCCTTAATATATTTTAAGAGAAAAAGTTCATATGGACATGTGATCGGAGTTTCCCCGTTTTTGATATAAAGGGTGTTAAAGTTTTTTATTAAATTTCTTTAAATATCCTTTTCCCAATTTTATTGAAATTTGGTACTGTTATCCATAATAATAAGGGGCTTAATTAGTAGATTAAATTTATTAAGTCCAGTGGCGTCCCGGGGAGCACCTTAACGAATATTATTGATAAAAAAATGTACGCCACTGCCTTTTTTCTAATTTTGATAGTTTCGTTCGGATTTAACAACTAATAGTGCAACTTGTTTGTTCCCTGAATTGTTTTCGTATCTTGCTTCGTTTTCGAGGAAAAAAATTGAAACCACTTTATTGCATGTACAATAAAAATACATATACAGAGTGGCAAAAAAGTCGCGCCTAATGCTTGTAATTTTTGAATTACCTCGTATACGAAAAAGTGACCTTTATGAAAGTTAAGTGGGAAAACAACAATCGTTTTGTGTATTAAGTGTATAATCTTCAAAATCTAATAATTAGCAGAGCGCTTTCGGCCATAGGCCATCTTCAATGCTTCTTAGTCAGGAAACTTCATTGATAAAAAACAATTCTTCATTAAGTGGGTCATCAAGGCCACAATGTAAAAACTTATTCATTCCTTCTTAATTTAAAAAAGTGTACACAGCCCCACATTATCAAATTTATGAAAGTCGTTCAGTAAATTATTCCCGACATTTCTACCTGCAAGAATTTTTTCTGTCATTTCTGGTTCGGTTGCCATAGAGACTAACTTACTTCTTTTAAATGGAGCAACCTGCATATGATTGCATATTTGAATTCTACTGGGAAAACTGTAAATTTCTTATATTTCAAATTTTTATTTATTTAAAAATGTAACAAACTTTATAATAAATAGCCTAGAAAATTGAACAATTTAACATCGGAATAATAAACAAGTGAAACCTTTTCAGTGAATTAGGTGTTTAAAATGACCACCATTTTCTGCTAAGCAGAGCGCCAGTCGATCTCTGAACCCGTCTACAATGTTTGAAAGGAAGTCCTTTAGAATGGCCCGAATGTTAGCACTAATTCTGACTTTTAAAGATTCTAAGTCATTTGGACGGTTAACGCAGACCTTGTTCTTTAAGTGTCCCTACAAAAAGAAATCCAGCGGGGTTAAGTCCGGGGATCGCGCTGGCCAGTCAGTAGCACCTCTTCTGCCTATCCAACTTCCTGGAAATTCTTCGCTTATCTATTGTCTAACATTTGCCTCATAATGCGCAGGTGCACCACCTTGCCGGAACCATACTTGTTCGTCTATGCCAATATTTACAGCCGGTAAAACCATTCTGCAAGAAGTAATTATGTGATTCCTGAGGAGGTCTACATATTTTTCGCCATTCAAATTACCATCTATGAAAAAGGTCCCACAATATGTCTACCAACTATGCCCGCCCAAACAATAACTTTTTCGGACCTCTGAGTATGACCTTCCTGGAACCAGTGAGTATTATCAGCAGACCAATGACGATAATTGTGTCTAATTAACAATGCCATTTAAATGGAAAGTAGCTTCATCCGAGAAAATTATATTTGTTGCCAAGCTATTATCGTTATTGCATCTTTCCATCATCAGCTCACAATATTCAACTCTTCTATCAAAATCGTCCTCGTTTAACTCGTGCACCAACTATATCTTGTAGAGAAGCAAATTCTCCTGTTTAAGTAAATTTTTCACTGACTGATGAGACATATTAAAATCCATTGTCATTGGCCTGGATGATTGTGTTGGATTTCATGTATTGAGAGCATTATATCCAAAGCTTTGTCTTCCCGGTTGCTGTTTTAGGTCGACCTGATCTAGCGGCTTCCCCAACACTGCCTGTTTCTCGAAATTTCTTTACCACTCGATATACCTTTGTCTGATTTATTGGAGGCCTATTTGGATATAATTCATTGAAAAGTTGACAAACCTGATCTTGCGATCACTTCATATTTCCGTAACCGCTCATTATTAAAATTTCAACACATTGTCTCTAATTCGGATGAACCATAGTGTAAACAAATTAGAAATCGGACAACAGAAAATTAAACAGGGACTCAAAATTAACACCTCTTAAGTCGCTGAAAATACCTTGCCTCAACTGGTGGGTATTGGGTAGAAATAATTATAATTAGGAAGTTTTTCATTTTTGAGCTGCCATAATCTCGGAAACGCTTGCAGATAGGTGAAAATTTGAAATACAAAGACTTCAGAGTTTTCCTAGTAGAATCCAAATATGGAATCATGTGCAGGGTATTGCATTTAAAAAAAGTAAGTTGGTCCCCATGGAAGCCAAACCAGAAATTACAGAAAAAATTCATGCAGGTAGAAATGTGGGGAATGATTTACTGAACAACTTTCATAAAGGTCACTTTTTCGTATACGAGATAACTCAAAAGTTACAGGCATTATGCGTGACTTTTTTGCCACCCTATATACTTCAAAGTTAATTAAAACATTTAAATTAAAAATAAAAATGTTTGCTTGAATAATGATATAAGAAAAAATGCAACAGTTAATCAAAGCAAATGTTGAAAATGGCCACCTTCTGATAAAACGCTCGATTGCAACCGATTCTTTTTTTTTAACTTTAACACTCTGTATATCAAAAACAGGGCAACTTTGGTCACATGATGAACTTTTTCTCTTAGAATATCATAAGGAATCACCCCTTTAAGTTAGGTAACGGTCTTCTGAAAAACCCGGTATATTATATAACTTTGCTCTATGTATAAATTATCAGCTCTCTCTTATTTGTACAAATTATGCCTAGGCTCTCGCCATATATGTTCTCGACTATCTTAAATTGTTCCCCGAATTTCTTACCTTCTATTGCTGAAGATGACCTTCCCTAAGGCCGAAATAATATGTAGAGATATCTTACCCTCCAATTTTCTATTGAAATGTTTGTGGGTTAGACAGACTTTTATTCCTACCTTCTATGATATGGGCTAAACTTCAAACCTTTAGTATTAAAATTTCAATTGTAATATTGCAAATAAAGACGTATAATAAATAAATATAAGAAATATACTTAAAAGACAAATCCTAGCACCATACAAGACAGAAGTCGTGCACTTTTTCCGCTAAATAAAATCCTGAAAGATATATGTTACCCAGGGCTTTGCCTGTATTTATTGTTTATATATTATTTCTTTATTTTTATTTTTGGTTGTAAACTCCGAATAAGGTAAAGTATATATAAAAAGAACAGAAATAATTAATCTTACTACTCGCATTGATTATATTATTGTATTTTAATAATGTTTCTGATGTTGTCACGTCTTTTTGAGATACGCACAGAGCAATATTAAAATAAATTAGAGTATGAAACTAAACTTAATTCGCCTGTTTTCTAAATTCACTACCTATTTTATTTTATAAAGAGTAAACAAAGAGCAACGAAATAATTTTACTTTGCTATCTACAGAGCAATGTTAATATAATACATTTAGACGCGATTTTCTATATGAAACAATTTCATAAAAGCATAAAACGGGAATTTCAAAAGGCATTCCAACGACCGCAACCAAGCTTTAAGTTAACCTTTTGACACAGAATGTCGTTTGCATACGATATGCCTAAGGGGCTCAGAAATATTCACCAAAGTTGGACATTATGAAGTCAAATTTGAGAAGGACTTTTATTATGTAATATTTAAATTTATTTCAAAACACGTATTATCAGCAAAATATGTTGTTATGGCGATTTTAAAATTTTATTAATTATATTGATTGGAAAAGAGTAAGTTCTAAAGCAGTACTATAATATTTCCAAGCTTTCCCTACAATTTATTTAAAAGGCTTAAGGGCAGTTAGTAATTAAAGCCGCAACTGAAAGATTTAATTGAACAAATATGCAACAAAAGGCTGGTAAAACTAGCTAATGTTAAAAAAAATATAGTAATACCATACAGCTAAATATCCACAGCAAAAAGGCAACACCAAAGAAACTACTTATTCTATTCCAACAGACATTGGTGGTAAAAATGGATTTGTCGATGGCGGTTTACTAGCATTTAAATCAAAACGGACTGGAGACAATTATGAAGACATGAATGCTAACGTCTTTGAAGAATACTTCCAGTAAATGCTAGATCTTATTCCTCCTGGGTCTTTTATAGTCATGGATAATGCCAGCTACCACTCAAGAAAATCCGAAAAAATACCAACGTCTTCTTGGAAAAAAAAATGACATCATTCATTGGCTTACTGTAAATAAGAAGCCATTTCATAAAGATATGCTGATAAAGGAGCTACTGGAGATTGTAAAGTTGAATAAACCTCTTTGTATGAAATTTCTTGTCGACGAAATCGCTTCAAAACGAAATATAACGGTACTTTCTTCTGGTCGACTTTGCAATACTGTGACAAATAGTAACAAATGACGGAAACCCTTATTCCATTCAGACTTAGAAGCCTAAGACTAAATGATGTAGTCAACTCAGTCGACTATGGGCATATAAAATATTCAATAGCTTTATTTTGAAATATTTATTAGAATGGGTTTTCATTTTTCCGCCACCCATTCTACAGTCCCGTTTTGGCACTGGGTGATCATTTTTGGTTGCAAACTTGAAAGATAGATATGCGCGACGGTATATTTTCAAGGGACGAAGAGGTTCAGTTAGGGATTTTGATTACTTTAAATACAAAAATGTTGAATATTTTTTGGTGACATTGGGTGACACCGGTTAGCCACTCCAAAAGTACATCGAAATTAAGGAGGATTATATTACGAAATAAAGCTAGTGGGTTGTTTTCATCACTTCTCTAACCATTTTTTGGACCTAACTACAGTCTGTTGGTGCGTGCCGCAGGTTAGGCAGAGTGAACAGGTAATAAGAAGACATAAGAACATCATGAAAAACGCTTTAAAATACTTAACGAACCGGACTTCGATGACCTAAAGTTTCAAAGTTGTTATTGCCAGTTTGTTGTCGCCAAGATAAATGGCTCGTCCTTGGATGACATCCAGCAGTCTCAAATTAAATATATAAAAACAGACTCCTATATGTACGCAGTCTAGACTAAATAAGTTGGGCTAATTAACTAATAACGACTGAGTTTGAAGTTAGAAATTAAAAAGATAAATTATATGTTGTTCAGTTATAAAGTGATACATTATGCTACACAAGGTATAATAACGAGACATTCTGAACTTGCCTGGATCAATACTGAACATTAATTTAGCATTATAAAGCCGTCAGAACGGTTTGCGTTATATTATATGTACATACTAATACCAACTGGCCCTCGAAAGTTACGGTCGTTATAAAATGTTGTTGGCAGAAGCCCGCTATATTGTTTACTTATTTTGTTAAAGTTTAACATGTTACATGCTATGAGATTTACTTTTGTATTTAATATATTTGCCGTCCTGCCTGACTTAAATTCCTAAAAATACTAGATCATTGAAAAATACAATACATAAACTTTTTCTGGATATTGCTTACTTACTTGCTTAATTTCTTTATTTAAATTTATAATAATTGAATATAGTTAGTAATTAAATATAATTGGACAGTAATGAAACAAAATCTATTATTAGGTCACTAAAGCTAGAATCGACACCAGGATTCGACCATATAATAACTAAAGTTATAAAAAAAAATGGCGGAATATATTAGCATACTCTTGTGCAACATAGTAAATTAAATTTGTCCTTTTCTACAGGAATATGTCCAGAACACTTTAAAGTAGCGATAATTAAACCAATTTTTAAGAGAAAATCGGAAAATATTTGAAAAGGATTTAAAGCTAGATTACTTAACTTTTTTAACAAAAACAAAATACTATCTCCCATCACTACGGCTTTATGATCGATAAGTCAACAAATGATGCAATTGCCTATCTCGTGGATAGGGGATATGAATGTATATAGATGAAAGTAAACCATGTGCATGCGTTTTCATCGATCTGGCAAAGGCCTTTGACACGGTGTGCCATAGAGGGTTGTTGTCAAGGCTACATGTAGCTGGTATACGCGGACAAACATATTCTCTTTTTAAAAGCTATTTAAAGGACAGGACACAGAGAGTAGATTTACAAGGCACATTAAGTGAGCAACAAATTAAAACCTACGGGATACCTAAAGGCACAGTTTTAGGTTCAATTTCATTTGTAATTTACTTAAACCCTTTACTGAACCTGGAGCTACCAGGTAATATAATATAATTTGCTGATGATAGAGCGTTCTTTGTGCAAGGAAAAGATTGGGTTGATGTTGAGCCAAAAATTTCTAAAGGAATAACACAAATAATTGAATGGTTATAAAGGGTGATTTTTTAAGAGTGTCCGAACTTCTATCCGAGAAGGCTGTGAAATGAACTGTCACTTTTCGCGCTTGTAGTGTCAGAATTATTCAGTATAGTCTGGCAAATCATTATGGAAAGAATAACACCAGAGCAACGCTTGAAAATTGTCCAAATTTATTATCAAAACCAGTGTTCTGTGCGCCAAACTTATCGAGCGCTTCGTGAATTCTATGGTGCCCATAATCGCCCAACCGAACGATGTATTCGCCGAATTATAGACAAATTTCGAACGCAATTTACATTACTCGATATTAAAACAAAAACCAGACAAAAATCTGTGCGTTCCCAAGAAAATATCGCCGCTGTAGCTGCCAGTGTTGATGAAGACCCAAATTTGTCAATTCGTAGACGTTCGCAAGAAGTTGGGCTTTGTTATTTGACTACGTGGACAATTTTGACTAAAGATCTTGGTCTGGTGCCTTACAAGATCCAGCTTACCCAAGAACTTAAGCCGCAATATTATCGTTTGCGTCGTACGTTCGCTGAATGGTCTCTTAGTCAATTGCAACTTGATCCAGAATTCAACCGCAAAATCTTGTTCAGCGACGAAGCTCATTTTTGGTTAAACGTTTACGTCAATAAACAGAATTGCCACATTTGGAGTGAAATAATCCCAAAATGATTCAACAATTGCCGTTGCATCCAAAGAAATGCACGGTATGATGTGGATTATACGCCGGTGGCATTATTGGGTCGTATTTTTTTAAAAATGAAGCTGGAAACCGCGTGACAGTTAATGGGGATCGTTACAGAGCGATGATTAATGACTATTTAATTCCAAATTTGAATGGTATTGATTTGAAGGGGATGTGGTTCCAACAGAACGGAACCACATGTCATACAGCCAACGCAACACTGGATTTATTGAGGGAAGAATTCGGTGAGAAAATTATTTCGAGGAATGGACCTGTCAACTGGCCCCCAAGGTCGTGTGATTTAACGCCATTAGATTATTTTCTGTGGGGTTACGTTAAATCATTGATCTATGCCGATAAACCGGCAGATATTGACGCATTAGAACACAACATAACGCGGACAATTGCAGACATAAGTCCCCAATTGCTTGAAAAAGTGGTCGGAAATTGGATTGACAGAATGCGCTTTGTTAGCAGAAGCCGCGGCGGACATTTGACCGAAAGTATTTTCAAACATTAATGCCGTTAAATGTTATTTCACATAAAATAAATAGTTTAGAGATATCTAATATGGTTATTGTTTAATTTAAATTTAAAGTTCAGACACTCTTAAAAAATCACCCTTTATATGGATACAAAACTCCTTAGCATCAGACAGTACCTAACTATATTTAAAACTAGTAAAAACTTGAGAACGGCTAAACTGAAAAAGACAATAGGTGGGCGTGCATTTGTCAGTGTTGAATACAGGCTATTCAACGTGCTGCCGCAGGACTTGAAAAATAATATTTTTTTGTACAACTTTAAGAGAACATTAAATAACTGGCTTATTCAGAATATCGTTAATTTATTGTAACACAGTAGATAGTTTAAAGGAGTCTTATAAAAGAACATGGAATACTACTGTACTACAGTAGAATTTGTTTATTAAGTTCTTTTTTGTATTTTTTTTTTGGGGTTAATTGTTTTCTTATTTTAAGTGTTTTTTAATTACCCTATTTTTAGGTACACATAAGGTAAACCATGTCTGATCTCTCTAGTCGTCTTCAGGTGAATAGTATTCAGTATTGAGGTGACTATAGTTCTGAAGACGACTAGAGATTTACCAGTTTAAACGTTGTGATAAACTTAAATAAAGATAATTAAAGTTCTCTCGAATGTTTTTTGATTAATCGATTGTTTCGATAAATCGATTATTTTTCGATTAATCGATTGTTTTTCGATTAATCGATATAATCGATTATTTTTAACAATCGATTGTGAAAATTCATAATCGCCCAGCCCTAGCGATGACTGAAATAAATGGTTTTCCAAACTGGACCAATAACGAGGGAACACCTTATATACCGGATTCAAAACGCCTTTCAAACGATACATATGGCTGAAATAGAAGCGGCTGTTCATTCCAAAGGCGTCATTTGTGCATTAAAACTGATGTTGTTCAACATGAACAGTCACTTTGCAGCTGAGGCAGTTTTTTGATGATTTATAAAGCTCAAATTCGGCCATTGCTGGAATACTGCTTACACATTTGAGGTTCTGCTCCGGCTCCTGGATTGTATTCAAAGAAGAGCCACTCACTTGATCGGCGACCATGATTTGACAAACAACCTATAAAGCCTGAAACATTGAACGTAGGTGGGTGACTCTTGAGCCTCTTTACAAATGTTTTCATAGCAAGTGTTCAGGTTAGTTGTTGTTGCCCGCTGAATTCCAACCAGAGCGGTACATAATAGAAACACACGACGAACCAATGCAGTCTACCCATACGTGGTTCGGTTTAGGCTTCCTCGAACGACACTGTTCAAGAATTATTTCATTTAAAAAAAGTCATTACTCTGGAACGACCTCCCTGAGTGTTATAACCTTTTAAGGTGGTTACAAAATAAAACCTGATGGTATCTTAAAATTGTATATAAAGCTTAAGGTCACTAACCTACCTCAGTTAGCTCAAGCTCGTAGCAATTCTTTTGTGAAGGGTCTTTGCCAGTTAAACAATAATGTGTACGTCTGCTCTCCCCAAAGAATGCTGCTGTGCAAGCTAAGATATAAGATTAAGTTTTGAGCTCCACTAACAGCTGCTTTTAGCTCTAACCTGTCACAACAACACCAGATTCCTATGAGTAAACAATGGGGCCCATATGCAGTGCCAAAAAAAAACACAAAATTAATTAAAAATTATTTAATTTGAAAAACGGTAGATCTAAAAAAGGCGATTTTAAATTACAATTTGACAATGCTTAATTCAACTTCTAACAAGTATTCAGTTGACTTATCAAATCAGACAAAAATAGTAAAAGTTTGAGTTTGGCTAGTTTAAACACTCATTATTACGGCGCAAAAGTTACACATTAAATGCATGTCGGCATATTCAACGTAAATTCCATTAATGATTAACTGACCAAGAAGAAAAAGAAGAAAAAAGATGTCAAAAAAAACATAGCAGCAAAAAAGGAATTTTATGAAGATGACAACCCAAGCAAAAAACTATATTGAACAAAAATATTCACATTTACACAGTTACAATACAATATACACAGTTCATTTTATCGATGTCGATCAAGAATACCTTTTTTTAGATTAAGGTTCAAGCTGTCCCAAAATATTGTTGTTGTGCCTTTATTGTACAGGGTGCAAAAAAATAGCATTAGGTACTGTGTTAGAGCTAATCCGTCCCTGGTACACTGAATAAGCCCAATGTGATTAAAAAGACCCATTTTATGGAGTCTTACCTAGTAACTATTATATTAAAAAATTATTAAATTAGATCCAGTATTTTTAAAGTTATTTGAAAACCAACGATTTTCAGGGGCGCCCTCTTTATGAGCCCGTATCTGCGTAGGAAGGAGGGGGGGGGGGGTGTCGTAGGACAAAAATGTATAGGAACTTGTCAAATTATCCTTATGTGTTCTATCTAAATCTGGGAGATTGCGCACATGTTCTGGGACACCCTGTATAATAAATAAATTTGTGTTTTTGGTTTTGTTTATGTTTTCGTATTTCAATAATAAGTCATAGTAAATATAAAGTGTAACCGTGATAAGGGGAAAATAAGCTCCATAAGGACACAAATAATAGATTGGTTGACCTACGATCTTCTCAGAAGGTTCCGTATCAAACTTTTCTTAATACAAGGGCTACGTAATTAGTATATTTTTACTATTGCGCGTGAAAGGTAAAATATTGGTGTTATAATCTTTAATAGTTTTCTTTTAAACCAAAACCTTATGTATAAGGTTCTTTAAAGTATTACAAAATGTTTCATTTTCGGCTTTGTAAGGCAAAGCGTACTTGTGTTATGTATAGATTATAGACCAACTAATTTTTAGTTCAATTTCTAGGAAATTTAACAACCTTCATATCGGAATATCGAATTAGAAAACAAGATAATATAAATGTATACAGGGTGAGAAATTTAAACTGTTATAATTAAAACGGCAATAGATAGATTGGGGGACATATTTTCAAATATTTTTCACATTTGCTCCCCCTCCTCCAGATTTTATCTGTAACGAAAATAACCGAGTGAGAAAATACATTAAATAACGGCAGATGAAGCCTTCAAGCAACATCTCGTGGCAAACAAATGCATCACCTGGCCCGTCTAATAAAAATCAGTCAGAAACGGCGAAGCAAAGACCCGGCGAGCCGGTCATTCTCTCAGGAGTCGCCGCCAAGAGCGCAGCATTAAAAGCCACTTCGGTATACGGATCAAGTACCAACAATAAGAAATCTAAAAGTTAGTTGCTTCCCTTGCTTCTCCGTTTCTGACTGATTTTTGAAAGACGGGCCAGGTGGTGCATGCGATTGTCACGAGATGTCACTTAAGGGCTTCATCTGCCGTTATTTATCTATCTCTCAGGGTCAAATAGACTCTATGGTATTGCTTTCTTTCGTCGGATTCTATAGCCTCACTGACGAGCTGTTATACAGCGAAACGCGTCTGAGGATGAATCCGGCGAAGGGAAGCAACCAACCTTTAGATTTCTAGAGAATATATTGTTTTCTTTTCATAATTAGATGATAAAACTACATAAATAAGCACACAGTAGATGGTTCTAATAATTTACTGACATTGAAACTGCGCTTACGTTGGAGATATTGAAATTTAGGGCAGCTGCTACATGTTAAAATAGTATTAAGTAAAATAAAATATATAGACCTAAGCATACTCTTTAAAGTTACTTCTCTAACTGCAGTCAAGGCTTCAAAGGTAACAATTGTTGTTAGGTTCTTCCTAAAAATAGCCTATTAGAGAAGCTAGTAGCTCTTTGTGCTCTCCCTTAGAAATAAGAACATAGCTCGAGGACAAATAAAAACCAATGACGATATGGCCATTGCAGTTTTGGGTGTAGTAGCTATAAATCTTTATGTCTGTTCAAGGGAACTTGCTCGTGTTTCAGAAATGTGCCAACCATCAGTAATAAAATAGGAGATGATTACACAAAGGGTCTAAATAATAATGGTAGGCATATAGAATATTTGTAAACACCTAAATTAAATTATTTATTTATTTCCGTTATTAAAATTTCGATATTCTCCATGGTCAATTTAGAATAAGTTAAAATATGCACCCAAAATGCTCAATTGTTCTTTTCGGTAGCAAATTCTGACGGTTTGGATGAATCCCTTGAATTTTTGTTTGAAAAGTTCTTTTCTATCTCGAATAGCAAAGTTGCTAGAAGCTGTTAAAATATGAAGAAACACCCTGCACACAATCGCGAGCAATGTGGACGCATCTTAAGACGTAATATAATGCATCTCGATTGATTGGATGCTTATAGAAACAGAAACCCTGCCAAAATACCCATTTCAACCAGTGAATAAGGAAAATAATTAACTTTCTAAAATTGGAAAAAATGCTTAGTATTTTTTTTTAATTCAACTCATAAAATTGCATTTGTATAATCGTCGCTATTAATAAAATCATTACCCACATAAATAAAAACGTCTTATCTATATCATTAAAATACAAACTTTATCAGTTCAAAATTAAACAAATATTTAGTTTTAAGTATAAAAGTTATCATTATAACGCGAGTTTGATAATAGTCTCCTTGGTACTAACCTGTCTTAAAATAGTGAATATCACAACTAAAGGTTCAAACCGAAGAACGACATGTAAGTTATCCCTATTATTGTTATTGATCACATTATTATATTTGCTATTCATTTTATATCTGCACTTATAGTTTTTTTCATCTGCATTGACTCTCCTACTTTTAATTAGCAATAGTTTAGCTGGTACTGGGTAAATATTAGATCTATGGAACAAGACGATGCATTTTTTCAAAGTTGTTGCTACCGCTATAACCCCATAGTTAAAAATTAAATAATTATCTGTTCTATCAAGTTATCGCTTTACGGTCTATTTTTGTTTATTGCCTGTATTTAGATTAAAATCGGAGCTTTTAAGTTATCGAAGCAGATTATGCAAATACACACATATTTTTCTACACTGTCTTGATCTTTTAAGTTAAGTTTGGTTTATTTTTACGATTTACACTCCAGGAAGTATTTTAATGGGCTTTCCGATAAGTCTATGTGTTACCGGCGAAGGCCGCAAGGCGTGCATAGTGGGCAAAGTCTGCCTGATCGGGAGATGTCGACTTTGTACAGTACCTCTAGCCCTTCTTAGCACGGATGTGCTAACTATACCTATTTTATTATTTAATTTATTTTTTACAACTAATTTAATCTAAAATTTTGCTAAGAAACCTTAATATTATGAACGATTTTGACGTTTGCTTATTCATTTTTAAAGTTACTTCCAAAAAAATTGAGAACTTAATAAATTAGTGTGTAATTCATATCTAAGTAGTTATAAACAATTTTACAGAAGAAACTTAAACTATTACCTATCGAAAAGTATGTAAATCTCCAATTTTGAAAATATCTTTCACCAATTTAAAACGAATACATATTAACGCATTAAGTGTTTAAAGTGTCTACCATTTTGCAAAATGCAAGCGTCAATTCGTTTGAAGAACGAGTTCCTCACATTTTTCAACATTAATGGGGTAATTCTACCAAATGATTGTCGGATTCGTTCTATCATGTCCTCCCTTGTTGTTGCTGGTGTGCTGCAAACATCAATCTTGACGGTGCCTTACAAAAAAGAATCAGAGGGCGTTAGGTCAGGTGACCTTGCTGGCCAACTGATCGGACCTTAAAATAATAAAAGTATTAGGTAAAGAAGAAATTTCATATTATTGGGTTTTCAACAACTATTCCTCCCTATCCACTTCTCTGGAAATTGTGCATTTAAATGTTCCCGAACATATCTGCTATAGTGAGGTGGTGCCCCATCGAGCTGAACCCACATCCTGTTCGTTATGAACTCCGGGAGATTATCAGTCAGCCTAACAAAGTCACGTTGCAAAAATTCCAAAAACAAACGACCATTCAAGTGCTTTTCAAAGAAATAAGGTCCAATGGCATAATAGTGGATAACACCACCCCAAACGTTTAAGCTCCACTGATGATCAAAAAGTTGAAATCCGTCATTTTTGACGTTTCGGCTTAAATCATTATTAAATAAAATTACAAATAATGGGCTTGTTCCACCCAGCAGTCCGGGACTAGCTTTTAATCAGAAATAGAGTCCACCAAATGAATATTGAATGTAGGCCCCAGGATGCCTTAAGTCCTACGACTGGTTAATTGTATTTCACAAAATTTAAAACCGTCAGGGACTGATGGTTGGAGCACGCCTTATAAAAACATTATAGAGCTTTATTACTAAAAGAAACGGTACAAAAGCTTAATTAAAAACATTATTAAGTAATGAAAAAAAAATTGGAACAAGAAAGGCAGCGTTTTCAATTTGAGCAATAATTTTTTTTGTTTGCACACTCAGCACAACATCCCATTATATGTTCCATGCAAAGCTAACATTTACAAAACTAACAGCTTTAAAAACAATTTCCTACATAGTGTATCAGCATTATTATATCTTGTAACGACAAAGGCGTTAATTCCAGCAATGTTTAGCATCCCAAAAGAAATTCTACTAGTCACATTTTAGTACCTATGGCAACATTATATGATAAATTCATTTTATCGACGACATCAACCCTACTTTTTGTAACATTGTAGAATGTGTATATTTCAGATTTTTGTGCATCCCCTGTTGTGTCATCAATTTGATCGTCATGATGTCTTTACATCAAGATTAGTAAAACATTTTCGGCCTTTTTGAGGGATACTACCGTTATGCAACTTCCAAAAGCAAAAACCGAAAAAGGCACCGGTCGGTCTCTTATTTGCGTTAGAATAGCTGGCAGCTCACACTTATTTGATTTGATTGTACATGTTCATTTGTGTTCTTTGAGAAGTTTTTTTATTACAGGATATCTCATGAACCAACGGTCCAAAGTAATATTTCTTTCCGAACCTGACAGAAGCTGACACATTTTTACAGTTACGACTACAGTAGAATTTTCTCCTCTAAAAGAACTTTCCGGCTGCACACCAGCATAAATTTCCATATGCCACGTGCAAAATATTCTTGCATCAACAGTTGAAAAAATTTTAATCTCATACTAAGTGGGTTTGTTAGCAATGTACATACGAAAACCGCACCTTCTCCGAACAGCGAGAAGCATTTCGTCTAATATAGCATAATTCCCCACTAAGTAATGCAGTTTACAGTTTGTTTTAAAAAGTTCAAAAATTTCTCGTATAGCTGCCAGATTATCGGTAAACATTCTCGCCTCTCTTGTATGGCTGCAAAAATTTAGGACCCCATTCCATCGTCTCCATAGAAGTCGCAAAGATTCTTTTTTGTCCCTCGTTCTATTCCCGCACAATATAACAAACCAAAGAAAGCTTTTAATTTTACTATTGTAGTAGGAAGAGCGTCATATTTGCCTTTGTTTTTTGTTGCAATTTCTTGGATATATAGATTAGTATGTTCTACTATCAGATCAACGATTCTGCTTATCACTGCATCAGGTTAATGAGAAACTATATTTTATTATCTTGTTCGAACATTACGCGGTAAATCTACATAAATACTACAGTAGATGTTTCACATCATCAGGGAAGTCAGGAAGGGATTGCCACCATACTCGTTGGGACAAAATTTTGACAGGTATCATTTTACAAAGCTGATAACTGATTTTATAAATACTCTGGTCATTTATTTTTAAAATAAGTTTCTTGTGTACCCCGTTTAAGCATTGACTTTCGATATGTATTAAATAATCAAGTTTATTAACATAAGTTATTTAAGCACAGTAACTAATTAAATAAAAACATAACTAATAATTCGCATAAAAATAATAAAATTTGTCATTGTTACAACTCATATGAATGTAACTTATGGACATGCACTCGGCAATTATGTGCATGCAAGAAGAATTTATTCTGATAGGTTTCCAAATCTAAGTGTGCCGCATAATGCAACCATTGAAAGGGTTGATATTTCGGAAATCACTTAAACGCAAGAATGTTAAAAATGTGAAAGAGTTGCTTTTTATTGTTTACTTCAGCAGAATTTCAAAATGCGCCATGTTTCTCTATACATTTGTACTTGATCTATAGATATAGAACCAAAGTCAGAAAACTTCTAATTGAAGAATATCACTTTTATTAAATGGAACACCCTATATATGCTTCTGTCATCCTATAGCTCGTCATAAACTATTCGGCTTTCGTGAAGAACGTCCTTTCCCTATCTCTAATAGTTTTTGAAATATTTTGATATTTTGAGATTTAATGTCCTTGTTATAGCATCTTTTGTCAATGGATCACAGTAGCCATGGAAAACAAAAGAAAATAATGGCAGTGGATGACATTAAGAATCAGATCAATGAAAAAATTAAGCCTTTTTACTGTAAAGTTTATTGTACACTAATTTTATAAGTTGGTACTCAAAATGAACTTTTTGAAAAATTAATTAATCGATATGATTTATGTTTTGGGCGAGGCAGATAAAAATTGAGGGGGTCAGTGGAAAAGTGGTACAAGTAACATTAACATGATTTAGAGTAACTAAAGGTCAAAGTTAATGACTATTAGTAAAATCCTAGTAAAAGTAAGTCCAAGAATGGCCACGTATATCTATTTAAAAAATTCTAATATAATTTGGAATTGTATACTAGGGTTTAAAAAAAAATGCATTTTTCTGAAAAAATTAATTTTTCTCACTTGTACCACTTTTCCATACATGATGATTTGGAGTAAAACAAGTATAAGTGACATAAAAAATACTTTATTTAAAAATTCTGATTTAAAGAAGTGAAAAAAAGTACATAATGACACTCTGACTAATCTTCATCAGACTCTAAAATAATCCTGTCACTTTCATCTACTATGTCTTCGTCGCTGTCACTTTTCTCTTCTATACTGCCAGCACCTGCTTTTGATTTAGTTTTTAGTTGACGTGACAGATTTTTGTGGAAAGTGTGGTACACCGGAGGCACAAAGTGCAACAGCTCTTGAAGATTTTGCCATTTTAGGAATTTAATTTTTGGTGCCTCATTATAAAATAGGCAAAGTTTTTGTGCTGCTGGTCTTCCTTTTCTTTTTAGGGCCAAGTCTGCTTCATAAAATTCGAAAGATTCACTTGGCGTGTCTTTAAATTTCATTGTAAATGGTTGATCTTTTTCAACTCTTATCCATCTAATTTGTCTTCAGGCAATCTTCCTTTCTTCTTTGTCATTGCGAACAATGTAAGTTATACCTTCAAGCTCTGAAAATGAGAAAATGTCTGCCGATGTCATTTGTGTTACAGAAAATTTCTTGCAACTCTCTTTAGTGGCTCTATTCCATTCACTAGGTACGTATACGTACTTAACGTGGCGCTTGTGCTTCTCAGTTAATGCAAAGTCTTCATCGCACTCCATGTAAGTGTGCCCCGGCTCTAAGAACTTGTGGTCCACAGATTGTATGTCAAAATTTTGAACAACGAACATCCAAAATTTTAATACTTTTTCATTCTGATTTTGGCCCCCGCATGAGTCACTGAAGGCTATAATATTTTTTGTTGACTTTGACAGTTGCTGAACAAACTTTAATAAACAAGACGCCACCTCGGAAGATCCTCTACAAGCGATGCTTTCGTCCCATGTGTACAAGTCCATAAAGTTCTCAGATAATATACCTTATTCATCGTTAAACAAGGAGTTGAAAGTGTTTTTTGAAGATCGAAGCCAATGGCTACGGTTTCACCTGCAGACTCTTGAGCAAGCTTCTTCGCCTGTCTTTTTTCTTCCTGTCCTTTCTCTGCTTTCCATTGGTGAACTTCTTTTTTAATTTGTATCTTCTTTCTTTGTTCTTCATCTCCAGATTTTAGTATAAAATACCAAGATTATTATTTTAAAGTCACTTTAGTCACTGGCAAAACACCTCAACGTATCCTAACATGAAAGCACGTTTTACTAATTTACTAAATAGAAAAATGGTATAAGTGCACCTGTACTACTTTTTCCCAAACGAAAAGAGCTTTTAAGAGTTGAGCTTGAGCTACTGATTTATAGATGGCGCTAGGATGTTGGAATAGCACTTGTACCATTTTTTTTTCTAAACAGATATACACTTTAACTAACTTGTGGTGCAATTATCTCCCATAATTGAAAAATGTTACTTGTACTACTTTTCCACTGACCCCCTCAAATGTCTTTTTGCTGAACGACTATACAGGATGAAATATCCCGAGCGGCGAACACAAAGTCCTCGACGTTTTCAAAATTTAATGGAAATGTTTGATTCAACAGGCAGTGTGGAACATTCAAAACGTAAAGTTGTTAATAGAATAGCTACAAATGGTGAGAAAGAACTCGAAATACTGTTACACGTCCTCTACTTAGTAGCCGTAAATTAGCTTCACTCGGTAATACGTCACAGTCAACGGCAAACCGAACAACATGCAAGTATAAATAATATCATCCGTGCCATATTGAGTTACATCAGGAACTTCACGATAAAGATTTTTAAAGGCGTGTAACTTACTGCCAATGGTTACGTATCCAAATTGAGGTAAACCGAAATTTTTAAAAATACAAGTAATGGTACTGTTAATAGACACAATATGCATTATTATGCAACGGAGAATCCACACTGGGTCCGAGAAGTTCAACACCAAAACCATCGGTTAATGTGTGGTGCGGCATACTTCACAACAGAATTATAGGGCCATATTTTTTTAATAAACATTTAAACGGACGTAACTATTTACTTTCTTGCAACATACATTGCCAAGATTATTGGCAGAAGTCGACTATGATGAACGTCAAAATATGTGGCTCCAACAGGATCAGCACTATCCTCAAGGATGAATTGGCCGCGGAGGTTTTGTTGCATGGCCACCAAGGTCTTGTGATCTTACCCGTTATATTTTTTCCTGTGGGGCTACATAAAAGATATGTCACACCACCTACGACAAGGCAGAACGTGGAGAATAGGATTGGGGATATCTCTCAAACAATAACACCAGGCATGTTATCCAATATCCGGGGAGAAATCATCAAAAGGATTGACAAATGTATTGAACAAACATTTACTCGAACATTTATTAAGAAGAAACTGATTTAGGGAAGGGACAGTTATAACAAAATTTCTATATTTTCATTTATTTTCCATGCCTACTGTGATCCATTGACAAAAGATGCTATAACGAGGACATTAAATCTCAAAATATCAAAATATTTCAAAAACTATTAGAGATAGGGAAAGGACGTTCTTCAGGAAAGTTGAAGAGTTTATGACGAGCTATAAGATGACAGAAAAATATATAGGGTGTTCCATTTAATAAAAGTGATATTTTTCAATTAGAAGTTTCCTGACTTTGGTCCTAGCAAGAAAACACCCTGTAAATGAGATGTCAAATATTTTATAGTGAATATGTTTTTTTGACTTTATTTAGTAAGTACAAAAACTATGAATCGTTTAAAGTCAAAATATAAGTAGCATTTTCACAACAACGAGATGCTTGCAAATGCCAAATTTTCATTATAAGTCGAATTATCTTAAAAACTATAACTTTTTCGTATATTAAACCATTAATAAAAATTTATGAAATAATACGTAGAATCAACAAATGTATTCAAATAAAGGGTGTCCCATTTAAAAAATGTAACTTTATGATACCCTACAATTTGGGCGCACCCTGTATAATTCAAAATACTTTTAAAATGTGCCAGATATCCAACCATATCTTAATACGAAAGCTTATTATTGACAAATCATATCTTCAAGGCATAAAATTACTCCGCACAATCGTTGACTCACCCGGTACAATTTATGATCAATTTGACATTTTCAATACCTATTTTCTCAGAAACTATAAAATATAGGTATAGAACGTGATGTATGATTTTTATGTAGAATTTTGCGTAGAATCCAAATTTAACGAAATATGGAGGGTATTCTATTAAAAATAACAAAATTGATATGATAAGTTTATGTAGGCTTTCACGGCCGGAGTCTAATTCAGTATTGGTTTCCGGGCTTGATGGCCGTGGTCTGTTCATATTTCTTACTGACGTTTCGTCTATATCTGCGATAGACATTCTCAAAGTTTCCGATGTGGTAGTGGACGAAGTGTTCTTAACGTTGGCTTGTCGGCTACTATGCTCTGCTCTCGGGGTGGTCTCGTATTTATATCGGTGGATGTGGGCGGGGCCTTCTCTGATTGGTCTGTTTTCATTTCTTTACATTTAGTATGTTTGAGTGCTGCTGTCCACGTTTTACTAAGACTTATTCCTTCTTCTTTCTTATTAAAATTGTTTTTATGTTTTTGAATTTCTATAGCTTCTCTGAAAAGTCTCGGGTAATAGCTGGATGTTGTAGTTAGAATATCCGTCTTTTCAAATTGAATTGCGTGACCTTCTTCTTTTTGCAACGTATGTTCGGCGGTGGCTGATTTTTCGGTGTTTCCTGTTCTGCAACACCGTTTATGTTCGGTTATACGCGTCTTGATGCTTCTTTTTGTTGTTCCTATGTAAACTGAGCCGCAACTACATGGTATTCTATAAACTCCTGGCATTGATAAGGGTTCCCTCCGATCTTTGGCTGATTTGAAATGCTGTTGTAATTTAGTGGTTGGTTTGAAAACAGTTTTGATTTCATGCTTTTCTAAAATCTTTCCTATCCTGTCTGTTGATGTGCTGATCAACAAAAAACCAAATGGAAAATTAGAACACACAGTATACCGCAAACCGACTCACACAGATAGGTACTTAAACCAACGGTCCAATCATCATCCAAGACAGAAAAGAGGAGTAATTAAAACTTTAACTGATCGAGCCAGGAGGATTTGTGGACCAGAACACTTAAACAAGGAATTAGATCATCTGGAAGAAGCATTAAAATCAAACGGATACTCAACTAAAGAAATCCGCCGTGCACAAAAAAAAAAAAAAAAATTCATCAAGAACAGCTCAGCAAAAAGAACCTATCTCAACAACGTATTTACCATATCTTAAAGGCATAACAGACAGGATAGGAAAGATTTTAGAAAATCATGAAATCAAAACTGTTTTCAAACCAACCACTAAATTACAACAGCATTTCAAATCAGCCAAAGATCGGAGGGAACCCTTATCAATGCCAGGAGTTTATAGAATACCATGTAGTTGCGGCTCAGTTTACATAGGAACAACAAAAAGAAGCATCAAGACGCGTATAACCGAACATAAACGGTGTTGCAGAACAGGAAACACCGAAAAATCAGCCACCGCCGAACATACGTTGCAAAAAGAAGAAGGTCACGCAATTCAATTTGAAAAGACGGATATTCTAACTACAACATCCAGCTATTACCCGAGACTTTTCAGAGAAGCTATAGAAATTCAAAAACATAAAAACAATTTTAATAAGAAAGAAGAAGGAATAAGTCTTAGTAAAACGTGGACAGCAGCACTCAAACATACTAAATGTAAAGAAATGAAAACAGACCAATCAGAGAAGGTCCCGCCCACATCCACCGATATAAATACGAGACAACCCCGAGAGCAGAGCATAGTAGCCGACAAGCCAACGTTAAGAACACTTCGTCCACTACCACATCGGAAACTTTGAGAATGTCTATCGCAGATATAGACGAAACGTCAGTAAGAAATATGAACAGACCACGGCCATCAAGCCCGGAAACCAATACAAAATTGATATGATTTTCGTTTAAACCGGAAGTGGAGGTCAGCTGACTCAATGTTGAAAATGTGTATCAGGCTCAACTGTAAAACTTCCCAAATTTCAAAATTGATCTCAATAAGAATATGCCCGCCTTGCTAGTCATCTCATTGACACAATATGACTATTTTTTTGTTTCATTTACTTCAAATAAATCGGGAATTTTGTTGGGGGGGTATCTAAATGTATATTTTATTTTTAGGGCAACTTCCGAAGTAATAATTGAACATACAATAGCGCACCTTCGAGCGCTATTTTTCTTGATTTTCTTACTCCCGTATTTCTATTTGGAAGCAATTTATACGGCATTGTTTGTTAAGACACCACCGAAATCTGTGAAAGGAGAAATAGTACTTGTAAGTATAATAACATTATTAACTCTACCTAGGCTTACCTAGGGGATATTTAAGGGCACATATTTTGATGTAGTGGGTATACCAGTATATTCAGTTTCCTATTGCTCTAGAGAGTAATAATATGAGAATAATTTAGATCCCAATAGAATTCCTTTATTAATTTTAATGGAATTAATAAAAGAACCTCCAGAATTTCGCAGAAAATCATCACTAAAGAGTTGTTGATTAAGTGGTAAGGTTTAACATAATTGGTTAAAAGCTGAAATAAATAGTTGTGAAACCGAATATTTCTAAGAATTTGCGAATTAAACACTCACTCACCCTATACGACGAGAGAACTTAATGGAAAACGGCTCAATTTTTTTTAATTCAATATTTTTGTATTCTGCATACAATTACCATTATTTCTTAATAAGTGCATTTAAGTCAAACTTAATAGTGTCCCAGATTTCGACTTTTGGAAAATTACTTTTTTGAACTCTGACAGCTCCTAGCATTCTAATGATACGTCTTAGAGAACCAAGGGCTTACATATCCCTATCTTGCGTTTTTATTATCTACATAAAACTGTTAACTTTCGGTTAAACCGAATGTAATTCGAAAGCAGGAAATATAGTACTTCCGGTTAACCCGGAAATTGATATTCTTGGAAAGATAATAAAAAAGTAAGATAAGGACATGTAAGCCGTTTTGCTCTAAGACAGATAAAAGCTGTCAAAGTTCAAGAATGTCATTTTTCAAAAGTCGATATCTCTGAAACTACTAGGTTTAGATTTAAGGTAAGCGCGCACTTGCCCGTATCGAACGGTCGCATCGGATTGACGGATCGAACGAAAATGCACATAAACACGTATCGAACGCATCGTAGGGACGGAAATCTGTACAGAATTATTCAAAAATAATTAAATTCTTGTGTACGATGCGTACGAATGGCGTCAACTAATGGGCGACAAGTCACAGCAGGAATCGGCTAAGAGAAATTGTATCTTAGTAACATTCTTGTGTGCACGGTTGATCGATTCCGAAAAAGTACTATTTTGCTTCTCTCTAGATGGACGTTACATATTCAAAAGATCGGATTGTTCAAGAGTTATCCGAAAGTGATGAAAGAATTTTGATACATCCTTTACCAAATCTTCGAACGTATAAAATTCTTCAACGCGTTTCCTCTTCATATTTATATTATGAACCCAAACCCGTTTTTGCAAGTTAATGTGTATTTGAGGATGAGGAACAAAGGGATAACCTTCATCTTCAAATGCAAATATTGCCCAAAAATAAATAGGGAAAAGAGATATTTCGTACTAACCCGTATATCGATTGCACTGGGAAAGTGCTGCAAGCAAATCCGAATATAATGTGCGATGATGGCAGAAATATTTAAAATTTTTCTGTTTTCTTACAATTTCTCAATTATTTTAACGAGGAAGCCTATAGTATGAGCTCTACAAGTAATATTTTAGTGAAACTGCAAAGTTTTAAGTATTACATGCAAAGTTTCGTAGCTGAAAGTGAAACAACCGCCAAAAAAATTTCGGATTCGTGATCAGTGATCACCGACCTCAAATTAGAGTATATGCCAAAAATTAGCGAAACATTTGCTGTATGCGGCTTTCCGAATAAATTAAAGAAATTAGTCCCTTTCCTTTCCGTCAGACGGCGAAACTCGTTGGTCTTATTGAATTATTACGCCCTATTGCCATGAGATGTCGCCACGTAGCTACATTTCACATTGCCCATTCGCGTCTTTGTGTGAAATAGCACAGACGTCCCTTTCCTTTTCGTCAGACCCCATAGATTTCCTGATGAGCCGTTATACGGCGAAATGCCTCCAAATATTGCGTCTGTCGGAAAGAAAAAGGGTCGACCTTCCTTAAGCATACTTTTAACTAATGTTATTGGAGTATAGATAAATTAAAAGCAAAAAATAATATTTGTTTGGAACGAAGTGCACCTAACCACTTACGCTTGGATAAGGGCAAATAGAGTTCAGTTTTAGTAATACGATTTATCTAGTTGCTATTAATAACTAAAGTTCAAGTGTTTTATCGTGTACCTATGTATAAATTATAGAACGTTAAATTTACGGTTACTATGCACTAGTATTTATTTATTTCTTCCAGATAACTTCTAGTTGAATTCTTTACACTGATTAAAAATAAATTCGATTTTACCTTATTCAAAATTTGAGATGAAATCTCCAATCAATTTTTTTATTCCAAAGTTTCTTTAAAATATTTGCAAGGATATACAGGGTATTATTGGGGCATAGCAAAACTACAGATCCTTAAACAAAGACATAATAAAATAAAAACGTAAAAAGGAAGAAATTTAGAAAAATTTGACGTGTAAATAGAAAAAAATTAATTCTCCAGAATACTTCTCTGCGCAACTCCCCTACCAGCAGTAGAAGGTTTAGAATAGTTGTTATTTATTACCTCCCGCTGTAATCAAGCAATACCAGACATCTGCATTGACCATTATTTAATCCCTTAAAGAAATCGTCAGTAACATTAAGTAGGGCTGTCGTTAAGCTGTGGTTTTCGCGAGATCCTATTTGAGTGGGGGAAGGATATTATGAAAATTTAAAAAAGTGGGTATTTGATTTACCACCACTTTTTCGACAATTTTAGAAACAGTAGCTAATATACTTATTGGTCCAAAATCAAATATTTAAGCAGGATTAGACACCTTAGGAATCAACAGGAAGAACCAGCAGATTTTCTGTGTCAAGTATATGATCTTCAAAAATCTTTAATGCAGAGCGCTTTCGGCCTTAGGCCATTTTCAGTGCTTCTTTATCAAGAATGGCATGATGGCTATTTTACAACATTCATTTAAAAATATAACCAAAGCTTTGAAATTAAAGAAGAGGATAAAAAGATATTTTTTTCTGTAAAAGGTAAAATGCGTGTTTCAAGGTTAATATCGTCGCTAACGATAACGCAAAGGGCATAAAATTAGATAGGTATTTTCCTCATTAGAGATTTCAATGCCCAGTATTTTCCTCACTACTTAATAATGAACACAGATTTTCATAAAAACCCTCCAATATCCTAACCGATCACAAAATTTATTTCTAACATTACTGAGTTGATATTGAGAAATTCTGTTACACTCTAACGAGATACAGTTTTATAGCTGGTCTATATAGATTTTTAAATTTTACATGTTCATAAATAGAATTTTTTAAGTGACTCCACAGAAAGAACTCGTTTGGCAACAGGTCAGGAAACCTGAATTAGACGCCGTGGGCCAATAATATTTTCGTTAAAAATATTTTGCAAGTATTCCCTAACCATGAGAGAATTATGGGCAGGACAATCATCCATTTGATACCATATCTCCTGATGTTCGTGTACAACTTATTCTAGTGCGGGTTCAATTCGATTTTGATGTAAGTCCAAATAGGTTACTGCTGTAAGGTTGGCTTGCTCATTTTCTTGGCTCCAATACCTGCACTTTTGAACGTTTTGTTGAGGGTGAATGTATATTCATCGGTAAAACAAATATTTCTCAAAAAATTCCTATTATTATTTTCTCTTTTCATTACTTCAAAACAGAATATCATTCTCCGGTCTTCATCACCTTGCCGTAGCTCTTGATGTTTTTCATATATAAGGAAAATATGTATGTTTTTTTAAAGTGCGCAACACTGTGGTTTGATGTTTTCCTACGGCTTGTCCAATCATTTTATTTTCCTCCACATGCAGTAAAATATCAATATTCTTTAGCTCTATTGACATTCTGAGTTGAGCATTTACAGTTATTTATTACAGTCTGTTTGGACTTAAATTTACTAACAATAAGTTTAATTAATGTAATGGAAGGGATAGGCTTATCAGGGAATTAAACTGAAAATATTTCTGACACTGCTTTTAAACTTCTTCCTGTATAATACCACTTAATCATAGTTACTTTTTCCTTAATGGAATAGCTCATATTTAGCTATAATTAAAGCGCATTCAATGAAAATGGTGTCACTGACGTTACTTTCGTTTTGTCAATGCCAAATAATAATTTGCTGGTGTTTGCTGTATCACCTAAACTATGAAAATTTTATAGTTCTGCCATCACATCTAATTGAATAAGTTAGGGTCGGCTTATTAAAATTTATTCAAACTTGGCACATGGGTTTATTGTATCGGCCTCTTCAAAAAATTATAACGCAATTTTTCTCTGAAATGTACAGGGGAGCCAATATTTAGCCACCTCAAAATTTACATGGGATTTTCTATGTTTAACTAAGCCTTGCATCACCCGGTATATAGGTACTTCATTGCAAAAATTGATTATTAATTAAATCTTGCATGTAGTTCGTATGTATGTTGGCCGTATGTATGTTGGTCGTCTAGTCGTATGTATGTTGGTCGTATGTATGTTGGTCGTAGCATTGTTTTATTCCCTTAGCGTGTAAATAACCCCAGGCTTTAGTCGTAGCTGAAGACACATTACATTACGACGTATATAAAATATATTTTTCAGGATTTTTTAAGATTTGATTTATTAACCTTCTGATGCCGGAGGGGGTACAAATGTACCCCACATTCTGTTTTTTCTGCATATTTTTTGTATTTTGTTTGGAACTGTTTTCTGCTCTTAAGTACTCCTTAGTTAGACCCTCATTTTTTAGTAAATGTACCAAATGAGATTTTTTCTTTCATTTTTTACATAAAAAAGATGAATAATTAGCTGGGGTACAAATTGTACCCTATTTGGCATCCGTGTCCTACTTTTCACTACTTGCGCGAAACTTATGGCAACGTTGGTTTAGACTCGTGCGGCTTCGTGTAGACCCGTGCCGGCGCACCCATACATTATAGTAGTATTATTTGATACGCGTACTGAGATTGTTGTGCTTGTTTTGTAAGTCTGCGTTGCGCTATGTCGTACAAAAGGAAATTGGATTTATCTACAGAAGCAGATTGTGCTACTGCCTTACAGTGGATGGATGAGAGTGACGAAGATGAGAATGTTGAAGAAACAGATTCTGAGTGCTTAGAGTTGGAAGACAACGTAGAAATTCAAAACGTTGAACTTCAGGTTTTGGAAGTATGTTATTTTGATATGTGCTTTGTTTACATAATTTACATAATATATATTTCTTTTAGGCTGATACTGAAGAAAATTATCAAGTTGATGACAGTGATCCAGCCTATGTATTAGAAAATGGATCGGTTTGGAATAAAAAGGTACCTAGACCCGCACGAACACCATCGCAAAATATAATAACCAAAAAGCCAGGGCTTACTTCCACATCAGAAAACATTGATTCCTTATCTGACTTCTTCAAATTGCTTATTGAGGATGAAATAGTTCAAATAATTGTTGAGTGTACTAACCAAAAAGCTCAGAAAAATTATGAGGATTGGAACAATAGAATCCCAAACAAACAGCGCCAATGGCAACCTGTAGTTCTGTTGAAATGTATGCCGCATTTGGTATTTTGATCATAGCTGGAGCGCTAAAGGCAAACAGAGAACCTATACATTTTCTTTGGACGAAAACATCACTTTTTAGTAGACCAATATTTCCGGCATCAATGGCACGTGATAGATTTGTAAATATTTTACGTTTTATACGGTTTGTACGGTACGATCTTACAACAAGAACCGATCGTAGAAAGCTGGATAAATTAGCTGCTTTAAAAACGTGTTTGAAAAGTTTGTAGTGCAGTGCAAAGAGCAGTATTTACCCAACTCTCATCTCACGGTTAACGAGCAACTAGTAGCATTTAGGGGGGGATGTCCTTTCCGAGTCTATATGAAATCGAATCCCGCTAAATACGGAATAAAAATTTGGGCTCTTGTAGACAATGACTCAACCTATGCTCTAAACCTTCAAGTGTATACGGGAAAGAATGGAAATAAACCTGAAAAAGGCCAGGGACAAAGAGTCGTTCTCGATCTAGTAGAAGGTCTTGAAGGTGGTTACGGAATAACAACCGACAACTTTTTCACCAGTATTTCTCTAGCTAACAAACTTTTGAACAAAAAGCTAACCCTATGTGGAACCATGAGAAAGAATAAACAGGATATTCCTTTAGTTCTTTTACCACATCATTCAAGAACAGAGAAGTCTTCAATTTTTGCATTTCAAGATAAATACACCTTAGTTTCATATGTTCCGGCTAAAAATAAAGCCGTTATTCTTCTCAGCTCTGAACACCATGATGACAAAATTAGTGGAGAGGAGACAGATCACAAGCCAGAAATAATTATTCCTTATTATAATGACACGAAAGAATCAGTTGACACCATGGATAAAATGGTAAACTAATACTCGGTAAAGCGGCCGACCAAAAGGTAGCCGTTTGTGTTATTTCAAAATACAATTGACATTGCATGTCTAAATTCATTTGTATGGTGGAAAACCAAAAATCCCCAACTCAGCAAAAATGCTACACACAAACGAAGAGACTTTTTATTAGAAATGGGACAGGAGCTCATTAAACCCTACGTTGAAAACCGATTAAGATCGGGCATAACATTTCACAAACGTATATTGAATTCAATGTATGATTTTGTCGCCACATCAGATCCTGGACCAAGTACAAGAAACGACAATAATCAAAAATCTAGGGAAAGGTGTGTACTGTGCCCTAGAAAATGTGGCAAGAAGAGTGGAAGCACGTGTGATGAATGCAAAAGGTTTATTTGTCGTAATCATCACTTAATCAAGAAAACAAAAATTTGCTGAAAATGCCATTTATCGGATCCAGAATATTCTAATTAATTTTTTAATGTAAAACGTTTATTTTTATTTGTTCTTGATCATTCTTGTATCCTACGCTAATAAAATTATATCCAAAATCTATATTAGTTTTTATTATTTAGGAATAAGAATTTAAAAAATAATAATAAAAAACTTTGAGTGTTGTTAAACTAGAAAAAAAGTTGGGGTACAAAATGTACCCCCTCCGGTATCTTCGCAGATATAGGACCCTCCGGTATCCGAAGGTTAAAATAATAATGAGTACCTAAGTACCTACTAAACAACATTTAGGTATTATACTAAGTATCCAGCCACTAACTAGGTATTATTATATTGTGTCCAATTTTAACAGTAGGTACTTTTGTCCATACTTATACCAAATACTTATATTAAAGCCGAAACTGCTCTCCAGAAGGGACATGTTTAATGAGGGATAAATATAAATGGAGAAGTCCTATCACCTTCTTTATTTAAAAATTTAATTCCTACGCGTTTCGGTCAATAGATCATCCTCAGGGCGAGTAGTAGGTTAGAACGAAAAATTATCAATATTCAACAATCAGTTACGCACACACATAGTCATAGATTAAAATCGGTTAAATTCTTAAATTACATTTAAAATCAATCTAAAATTGCGAAACAAAGCACATAATTACCACAAAACAAATTAAAGGGAATTAAATTTTTAAATAAAGAAGGTGATAGGACTTTTTCATTCATATTTATCCCTTATTAAATACCTATATATTTCTCTTCCGAAATTGAACCGAATTACCGGTAATTAACAATGCGAGACGCGAGCCACGGATGAAATAAAAAGTATATCAATTCGCCGAATTTAATCGACCCGTTACAGTTTCGCGTGTAAGCGGTGCTTAGGGTGGTATTTTGCAGTACCTTATGATCTCGCTAGTCTGTCCAGCTCAGATCTGTTGCAGTCGCCGATAAATTCCTTGCTGAACAAAGTGAGCCCTTAAGTCTCTTACTTCGAATACTCAAAAAATAAATTACGGCTCGTGGGTCCAGTAATTTCGTCTTATTTTTGGGTCATAGAGACTACCCCCGGCGCCGGTGGCTGGGGGATTCTTTTTAGGACACCAAGTAAAAAATTGTAAATAAGAATTAACAGGTATTATAAGTCAAGTAATAGGGGAATTGTATTATGAGTAATGTCTACCTTGTAGTAACTTAAAATGTATTTTTCAACACGGACTATGTTAGCGAAACATCTTCTCGGGTGTATTTTGAAAGAAAAAACTAAAAATAATGCAGAGTACGAACATGTTAATGCCTTCTTTGTGCTACTTGGGCCTAAATTATCAATGCCATTTTAGTGATAACACATTACTTCTATCACAACAATTAGTTGTTCCAACAATAATAGTAATCTTAAAGGACATCGTTTAGTTAAGAGCAAACTTAATTGGTAATGTATAGCTTAGGGCATTGGCGATGGTTTTAATCAATTTAATTGGTTAATTACAATAGATAGCATCCCTTAATACCAATCACAATAATAGGTGCTAGTGTGACACCCCTAAACATTTTATGAAAAAAGGTTCATAATATCTTTTCAATTAAACTATAACATCGCAATATATTCTGTCTTAACATCTTTCCTGTTATGTTTGAAATATCAAGTTAATAAGTAGAAATTATTTTTACATTTTACTAAAACAAATTAAACGTTTGTAATCAGAAAAAGTTTATTTACTTCGGGTTTTTCTTTATAATTCAATAATAAATTATTTTTACCTATGTTAGCTTAGGTCTCAGTTTGTGATCAAGTTAAGTATTTTAAGGATATGATACTGGGAATAAAGTAGTATTATTCAGCTTTAGTTGATTGGTTGTTTGGGAAAATAATTAAAAAGAAAATATGTAATTTTTTAATATGGAAATCCTGCGCTTTTTTTATTTCTCTCTTTCCCTTATTCAGTCAGCTCAGTTCTATATTTTCCTTTTCTTACTTTTCAGTTAAATATAAGTAATATAGGTACTCTTGCATTAATTAAAAATTGCGTACAAGCCTTAGGACAATTTCATGCCATATTTGCGAAAATCAGGTTTTTCTGATTGATTTAATGTTTTTAAGGTTATTGCAGTAACATGACGAGCAAAGCGTTGGCGTCGCTAAACACAATACACTAATTTTCAAAAGTCGTGCACCAACTTCTTGTAAAACAAAAAATATTTATTTGTATTAATTTTAGCGGTGTAGATATTTACTTGGTAATGTTTTTGTTACAAAAAATTAAAAAATATTCCAAATAACGGAACACAACAATCCTTATCACAATCGTAAAGCAAAACATGCAGTTTTGTACGTGTCGTTTAAGATAAACAGTGTTGAAGAATTGACTTAACGATGCTTGGAAATCCGCTTAGTAATGAAGTTCGTTTGAGAATATCCTTCCTTCATGAAGAAGGCCTATCATGTCGGCAAATAGCCGATAGATTCGGCTGTAACCGCAGTACGGTTACTCGGACCATTCAAAGGCGCATTGAGACAGGTTCTGAGGAAAGAAGACCTCGAGGTGGGAGTCCAAGAGTTACAAACGAAAAACAAGACCGATATGTAGCTCAAGTGACTCGGAGAAATAGATTTGTAACAGTCAGCAGTCTTCAAAGGCAATTCCAGCATACATACCACCAAGTCGTTTCTAATGCCACCATCAGAAGACGCGTCATTGTCTCGGGTTTGCTGTCTAGAATACGAGTTCCAAGGCTGTTACCCAGACATAGACGGTGTTTTGGTGTGGAATCATGTATGGAAGAAGAACCCCTTTGGCTCATGTTCCTGGCACTATGACCGGCCAAATTTATATGGATCTCATCTTTCGGCCTACTGTGCAACCAATTCGAGACGAAGCAGGTCCCAATTTCATCTTTATGGACGATAACGCTCGTCCACATCGAAGCTTCAAGAGTTTCTTTGGGAAGGTGAAATTGACAGATTGGAGTGGCCACCTCTTTCTCCGGACATGAATCCCATCGAGCATGTCTGGGACTACTTGTCTAGATCGATTCATCATTGTTTGAACCCACCTATGAACGCTCAGGAGCTCATTGTGGCCGCTTCTGAGAAATGAAATAACATTCTTGAAGAATACCTGAATAACGTCATTAGTGGCATGCACAGACGTGTTTATGCCTTGCTACAAAGCATGGGTGGCAATACAAAGTAGTGAAAATAGTGACGTGTGATTAATCTAATTCT
Source organism: Polydrusus tereticollis (assembly GCA_963920685.1). Taxonomy (NCBI): domain Eukaryota; kingdom Metazoa; phylum Arthropoda; class Insecta; order Coleoptera; family Curculionidae; genus Polydrusus; species Polydrusus tereticollis. The sequence goes on along the minus strand of OY987328.1, from coordinate 95,324,421 downwards.
TTTCACAAATAAAGTTACTTGGCAATGACATTTTTGGGTATTTTTTCTTTTTGTCTTAATAACCTTTAATTAGGTAAGTGTCAACATACTCTAAAATGCTGCAGTGGCGGCTCGTGGGTGTATAAGGGGGCGATATCAAGATCATTGGCTTAAAATGAATAGTTAGGAATTCAACCAGCAATATAATTATTTTGAAATACTAGGTTTCACGAGAAAAATATTCAATTTGCAAGGTCAGGGTCAAACTTTCTTAAATATTACGAATTTAGCTAAATTAAGTTGCTTTTGATAAAATAATATCTAAAACGTTTTTGCTTCATTTTATATAATAATTAGGTATACCTATATAAATAATATTGATTCATTATATTATAAAATTGTTACAATGTAAATAAATATTTTTTGCTCTTACTCACCTGATGTAAAGGGCTCTTGCCTTACCTTGTAGGTATGTGTACCAACACAACAAGAAAACAAATTAATTAGGAGAAGAAAAGATAGATTAGCCTGTTAACAATAAAACATTGCCAAGTTTCAAATAGGCATTAGGCACCCACCTGTAATCTTTAATTTTTATCTGTTTTTGTTATTGGGATTTAATTGCATATTTATTAATAATATCTTATAGAACAATGAAAACATTTTTTTATCAATCATTTCTAACTTATTTTTTTATGTTTTTAAAAATAAAACATTAAAATAATAAGTAAATAAGTCAATAAGAAAGTGTCCTTGTTCAATCAACATTTGGCAACATGCAAGCCATTGCAAGCTACTGTAAAAATAATACGATATAGGCCCAAATAAGTGGGCCTCACACGCCTGCAAAATTTGGCATTAATTCCGTTCTGCGCAATTAAAGCGGTGAAGGTGCCGGGTTGGAGAGCATAGCGTTTTATAAGCGATTTGTGACGTAAAGGAAGCCCAAGTTTTTGGGATTACAATTTTCTTTTTATGCGGTCAGGCAACGATTTCAGTTTTTAAAATTAATGTTGGATGGGGTGCGCGCTAAATCTAAAAGATAATATGTTGAACTTTGATGGTAATTCAATGTTCTATTGTTTTGATACTTTTAATTATTGGAAATTAGTTAAAACACGTTTTATATTTAAATAAATAATTTATTAATTTTACATGTGAGGCCCGGCATCAGTTGCTTTATACGACGAGCCGCCACTGAAATGCTGCAAAAAAACAATTAAATACCTAACAGTGAGGATACATTTTTAAAATGAAAATTCTGTTTACTTTTAGATGTAATTTCAAACTGGTGCAAGATTTTTGAAAATGAGTGTAGAAACGTCTAGTAAAATGCGATTTTTAATAATATAAAAATATTTCTATAGTATTACGAATTTTCCAACTAAACGCACCTGACTAATAACAACAATAAACACAACAGCTGGTGTAAAAACAATAACATAATTTATCATATATAATATCACAAGAGAAAAAATTTTGTCGGCAAAATTTTTGAAAGGTATGAAAGTTTGTTGCTTGGCAATTGACAAAATCACGAGCCGTGAAGCGAGTGATTTTGTCGAAAATGTCATAAGCGAAATTGCCGAAAAGCAACAAACTTGAATAAAACCTTGAGAACAATTTTGCTTACACAATTTTTTCTCGAGTGGTATTCGACATGACTATTTCACGAGAAAAAAGACAAAAAACAATAAAATTAGAGAGCTTTTATTTAAGAATAAAACAAAAAAATAACTTATTTATTGATATAAAAGTTACAGTTGTGATAATTAAATGTCTGCGCATTGTGCTTAAAGAGTTAAGACGACCATCAAACAGTTGTCTGTCTTTTAATTTCTTACCTAAAGTTGTCAAAGTTACATGATGTTCTAAAAAAAGTTACATCTTTTGAATAACCGATGTAAACTATTATAAATTTTAAATAATACAACTTACTTGTTTTGTACATTCCATAAATAGTGTCACGGATAGAACTTATATCCAATCTTCACACATTCACAACTCTCTTTAAATTAGAACGTTTGTTTTAAGGTGATTCTAATAATTTATTTTTCTTAACTGTTATTGAAATTGCGCTCACAGTGGAGATGTTCAAATTTAGGGCAGCTCTTTGCACTGACTATTTAAATTCTTCGGCATTTTTCACAAATAGTTAATTTGCACAAATAGTAAACAATAGCAAGCATTATCATTTCTTGCTCACCAACGCCATTTTTTTCAAGAGCAGAAATAGTGGAAGAGCGATGTGAATGGTTTGTTACTTTAAATTTGTTGTTATTTACGCCGATTTTTTCTGCTGAGGGTTTGGTCCATTTTGACATGCTGTTGATTCCAATAGGCATGTTTTTTTACCAAATTCCCTTTGTCCAATTTGAATGAACTGTCAAAAAAAGCCTGTCACTTGTAATTTCTGGATTGGTATTTCTTTTTTCAAATAATTTTAAAAATAGACGAATAGGACAAAGATCTTTATTAGTGTTGTTTCTTACCAACCATTTGTTACTGGCCAAGGCTTTTGCACCTCCTTGTGTGGTCTTTGGAAATAATATGGGATTGTATTCGATACTTACGTCCCGTAAATTCTCCTTTTAGGTCTAATTCTTGTTGGAAATAATGTACTTTGCAGTTCACTACTTCGTTGCCTCGCCAGACAAGTTCAAAAAAGAATAAGTGAAATATTTTTTTCTGTAGACCGTCTGGGGGTGTTTTCGTCATGAATTTTTATAATTTCCAATAATTCTTGTGTTATAAGGGCTTTCGAACTTTCTTTCCTTTTTTCTTGGTTACCTTGAAGTTGTTTTAGTTTTAAGTCCTTTGCCAAACGGGATGATTTAAAAACAATGTCGGTAAATGGGTCTATTTTTATATTAAATTCTTGATAGTACTTTTCTTGTAGCATCTGCGCCGTGGTGTTCCATATGCTTTTGATACTTGACTCTTTGTAGTCCTCTCCGTTTAGTTTTTTCATGTTGTAAGCATAATCTTCCATAATTTTTGCTAACTCTTCGGCTGGAGTATGCTTTTCAAGCTTATAATCTTTTATTAATTAAAACTGCGAAAACTGTCGCCAAATGGAAGTTTTGGAGATACGCGTATTTGGAGGTATATTCTCCGACACTGCCTTTTTAATTTCTGTAATGGATTGTATTCCAAATCAGTTTTTTTTTCAGAAACACCCATTTTTGAACTGAACTAATCTGACGTTTGTTAACAAGAAATAATACAATGACATTTTAAATAATTAACACAACCATGGTAACAAAATTTCTTTCGATCAAATATTAAAATTTTGTCGCTGTAAAAATCACATGTGAATTTTGTCCAGGTAAGTGCAGGTAGTAATTTTGCCAGTAGAAAACAGGCCGTTGCTATGACATTTTGCCAGTGTAAAACATTCTAGTGAAATAGTCAAAATTACATATTTGATCATATGACCCCATTTTTCGACTACTTAAGCCAATCTGCCTGGAATTGAGCGAACTTAATTGACAATAAAATTTTGATCTAGCCCTTTCCAGCACTCATGGACTTCCAATAATTTATTAGAATTACGAGGTCTAAAACGTCTTTGTATATTTCTTTTACAATTAGACCCCAGGCATACTCTATGGGATTAATATCGGGACTGTAAGCAAAAAAAAATCCACATTATTATATTGAAACCATCTTCTCACAGCTTTGCGGCAAGTATCCTGCTAACAGACAAAAGAGTTATTTGGATATAATTGTTCAATATTTGGGAGCATTAGATGTTCCAGAACAAACAAATAATGTTCGGCGGTAAACCTTCCCTCGATCATCGGCATAAGACACCAAACCCATAAACACAAAGACAACCACAGACAATTATAGAGAATTGTTCAGGTCTAAAAGCAAGATTGCTAGTGTACCTTTCTTCGAATCTTGTGTTATCTGATGGACAGTGTACACGAATTTGTCCATTATGTTATGCTGACTGTGTTTACTGCCATGTTCCACGCGGTATATACAGGCTGTCTCAGAATATGTGGGTAAAATAATTCAGATAGAATACATCAAACTAGTTGGACAAGTTCCTAGACATTTTTTTCCCACGGCCCCCGCTAAGAAGATACGAGCCTATAAAGGAAGCTCCTGGAAATCGTTTGTTTTTAAATACCTTTTGAAGTACTAGGTATAAGTCTTCTTAAAATAGGCCCTTTTAATCAAATTGGGCTTATTTACCTTGCCAGAGACGGACTATATAATAACAAAATAATACCTTTTTGCACTTTGTACGGTAAAGGCACAATAATAATATTTTTGGACAGCTTAGACCTTAAACTAAAAAAAGGCACTCTTGATCGACATGGATAAAACAAATTCTTTAGAAAAAAAAATACTTTTGTTCAATATGGATTTTATTGAAAAATTAAGTATGTCGGTTCAACGTGATCTCCTTCTACTCTTATGCATTCCCTAGCTTTAAGAATTAAATATTGTTGGACCCATCGCAATGCCTCATCCTTAGTCCTTATTTCACAACAATGAAACTTAATCAGTCCAATAAGTTTTTTCGATTGTCTATTGGACTGGCATATACTAAAGTTTTTAAATAGCTTCACAAAAAAAATGTCACAGATTTAGGTCAGGTGATCGAGGAGGCCAAGCCGCTGGTGGTCCTCTTTCTATCCATCGAATTTAAAACTTAGTCGGGGCCCCATCATGCATGAACCACATATCACGTCGTATTGGCAGAGGTATATTTTCTTAAAGTTTTGGCAAATTGTTTTAAAGAAATTTCAAATAAAGTTCTCCAGTTAACCTTCTTGGCAATACAAATGGTCGAAATAAATGTTGCCCGCTGATTCCGGCCCACACGTTGATGGGTTCAGGTTAGTTCAGGTTAGGGATTTTCCTGTGCCCATAAGTGCAAATTATAGGAGTTTATGGTGCCGTTTTTAGAAAATCCAACTTCGTCCGTAAAGAGAATTGAATTAATGAAATTTACGTCGTTTTTGTCAGTTAGAAAACTCCATCCTCCGCAGAAAGTCTTTAGTAAGAAGCGCATGGACTTTTTGAAGATGGTGCAGATGTAACTCTTGCTGTCTAAGGATTCTAGAGACCGTCGATTTTGGGCAATCAAACTCGGCAGTCAATTTTCGGACACTTGTAGAAAGATCTGTTTCTATGGCATATATGATGTTTTCTTTAACATCCTCAATGCGATGGATTTGATTTCCACATTTGTGGCTGGCCTTGTTAAACTTTCTTTAAATTCGTAGTTTTATCTGTCTCTCTCAAACGATGATCCACTGTTTCAGTGGTTTTCCTATCAGAAATTCTCCTATTTGGAAATCGTTGTTTATAAAGCCTTCTGGTTTCTAAGTCATTACATGATGCAAGTTCATAGAGTAAATGCATGTCGGCATACTCAGCAAACGTAAATTCCATTACAAATTAACTAACCAAGAAAAAAACAATCGTAAAAGATAAAAAACTTAAAAACACTCACTTTTCAACTCACGCTGGAAAAAATATTGTTATTTAAATCGGTACAATTATTTTGAAGATGACAATCAATGCAAAAACCCATATTGAGCAAAAATATTTTCTTTTCGTAAATATTTCTTTTTACCGATGTTGATCAAAAGTCCTTTTTTTTATTTATGGTTTAGGCTGTCTAAAAATATTGTGCCTTTATCGTACAAGGTCCTCGCCAGATACAATTGAGATTCTTATAAAAACTGATATTTTCTTATCTTCTAAAACCTACCGTCAGTATTTAAACCGGGCGCATAGTTTTTCTGAATAGTTTAAATAAATATTAAAATAAATATATTGTACAAAATTATTGTTTATATTAATTGCAAAGAATGTATTTTATTCAGTATATTATATGATATTTTCAGACCTATTAAATTTTCAACAAAAACTAGAACAATATAGTAGTTCTAAAGTTTATTTAATTTAACACATTCTTCCGCTCTAAAATATTAAATTCAGTTCCCGATTTTTTGCTGTGCTATACTTTAATTGTGCCTTGTAAAAAAAAACGGTCCCTGAGCCGGAGTAGTATTAACAAGTGTGTGTGTGTGTGTTTTAATTTGCTATGCGGTCTGGCATCTAAACATTGCGTTGATTTAGATTTCGTTCAGTTTGTTGTTGTACAATTTGGTGTTCATTTGTGTTAATTATAAATATATATAATAGTAATAATTATTAGTTTAGTGTTTCATTTAGGATTTATATTCCTTAAGTTAAAATACCTTTGTTCAGTGTTCGTGATTCGTGATTTTGATAGATTTTATTTTTCTATTGGGGGACAATGCTTCGACCGTGGGAGGAAAATTCTCATAGACTTTGGAGGCCATGGAAAGAGAATTATTGTGAACCTGAAGATGCAATGCTGCGAATTTGGTTGAATCCGTTGATTTAGATTTAGGCGAGAATTTAGGAAAAGGAACGTTACAAAAAAAAGCGTAAAGTATTTTTGATCTTTCAGGCTAGGAAAATTTATTTAAATGTGTATAAAAATCTAAAACAAGACTATGCACATCGGATATAGCAAATTCGAAGTAGTAAAAAAAAATTACGAGCTAACAGAGGTTCGTTATAGTACTTAATGTAAGTCTATAACAAAGAAAATTAACAAGGAAAAAACGATCCGATTTAGGTAAACCTAAAGATTTGGATTTGGCTACAGCCAAACGATTAAGAAGTTTGCTTAATTAAAAATATAAAAATAATAAAGTTCCCATAATAGTAAAAAAACTTCAAGAGCTCGAAAAGCTTTGTTCAGAAAGCAGTTTACGACAAAGGCTTAAAAAACTGGGACTCAAATTTAAAATTGTTAATAAGCATGTTGCAATAATGGAAAGTAGCAGAGTCATAAAATGGCGAATAGAATATTTAGAAAAAATAAATGAACTTAAAAAAAGGGGAAAATAGATATATTAAATATAAAAGAAGGTTGGACTGATGGCTCTAGTAGATGTCAATTAAAGAATATACCTCCAAGCAAAGGATCTCGTATTGTCATTCTGCATTGTGGATCTACGAATGGTTGTATTATAAATTAACTTAAATTGTGCGGTAAAAAGTTGGAATAATGCAATGTGGATTACCACAAAGATATGAATTCAAATATTTTTGAGGAGCGGTTTAAAGATTTTTTAATTCCAAACTTAAAATCTTACAGTGTCATTGTATTAGATAATACAGCTTACCATTCTAGACAAATCCGTAAATTACCCAATCTGTCCTCCAAAAAACAGGAAATTCAAGAATTTCTTCTTAACCACGACCTATTTGTCGAAGAATCATTTACCCAGAAATTCCAAAAGTACTTCATCTTAAACAATGGGAAAAACAGTACGTTATTGAAAATATATCCAAAAAATAAGGTCATACTGTTTTAAGACTACCGCCTTATTTCTGTATTCTTAACACCATTGAACTTATGTGAGCACAATTAAAAATTTGTAGAAGAATATCGAAAATTGCGAAAAATTCTTCTCAATGGTGGTGATAGATTTGTTATTAATCTGGCAGAGGATACAGAAGATTATCTAGACGTATCTTTGGATGAATGCTCCAAAAAAAAAAATGTTTTCCACCTTAAGCTAAAGTTCTGCTTAAATTAATCCTTTTGTGATCTCGTATTATATATCATTTACGACTTCTAAAAACCTCATCATAAATTTCATCAATAATTTAAAAATTAAAAATAATATTTCAAAACTAACGAAACGAATCCGACCCGGCTACTTATTGAAATCGACACTGGCGGGGTCTTTGTCGGGATTTAGGAGTTTTTATCGAGTTTTTTTTAACTCACTAGTTGGCGAGGACTATAAAAACAAATATCATTACTGTGTTAGAGCTAGTCCGTCCTTGGCAAACTAAATAATATCATAATAACTTTTAAGATTGCGCTCTTGCCTTTTTCATAAAGATTTGCTAGTGTTCGTTTTGATCACCTATCAATTCTGGCTACTATTTGACCTTTTTCAATTCCTGTTAAATGACGAGACATTTTGTAAACTTTGGCGGTGAAGGGCTTGTCAACCAAGTACTTTTTTAAAAAGTCAAAATCAACCAATTTCCCTGAAAACTATGATTTATTAATTATAGATATATATAAATTATACATGTATGCACAATGTGTATTTAATTTCACTTTAAATTAATGTTTTAAAGAAAAACCAACCATTTTTCTTAGATAACTGGTACCGGACATGGAATGGGCAAATTGTTGGCAGTTAAATATGCAAAAGAAGGTGCCACTATTGTAGCATGGGATGTCAATGAAGAACTCAACAATCAAACTGTTAAAGAAATTAAAAAGATGGGTTACCAAAAAATATATGGTTATAGGTAGGTGTCTTGAAATAGCTATTTGTGTATTAAGAGCGGAAAGTGATACTTTGCCGATTGAGACAGAAAGTTGCCGCGCGACGCGTAAGCGGAGCTCGGCAATCTGTCGAAAACGGCAAAGAACTTTCCGCTCGAATTACACACTAGATTTTTTCTACGATCACGATATATATGAAAAATAGTATATACTAGTTTAATTTTTTTTTTAAACCTGACATGGGCCAACTTTTTTATTTAAAGAGTTAGGTAGTTATTTAAGCAAAAATAACTTACACTAACAAAAATAGAGAATACAATTATTTTGTTGAAAAAATTAAGTAAAATACTTGTATTATTACCAAGTTTGTCGTAAATTCTTAACAAAACTAAGCAAACAAAACACACAGCTTTATTAAAAAATTGATAAATGTAATACACAATAAAATACCAAAAACCAAGTTTTCCTTAAATTATCATTTAAAATTTTTTAATAAATATTTGTAGGTACCTATATTATGTATTTTTTATTTAACTTTTATTGGAACAGAATACAGAAAGAACATTGAAAATATAAATACAATATTATACTTATTTATAATATACAATAAAATTGACTTATTTTTTATTATTTACTATATTAAAATTAAAAGTGCAGTTTTTACAACTTTTAATGTTTATTCCTGATGTGTATGGATCAGAAGTGTTGCAAATCTCAGGAAATGTTAAATCTGATTTTTTTTGGGTTTGAGATTGGCCAGATATTCTTTGAAAAGTTTGTATTTTGTTGGTCATTGAATCATCAATATACCCTTCGGCAACGTTGCTACTTTTCCAACCTCCATGCTTTTCAAGCTGTATCAAATCACCACCCCATGTACCAATAACGTAGCAGAAGTACGTCGAAAACAATGCCCAGTATATAAGTTAGGATTCGATAAGTTTAAATATTTGGCAATATCACTGGGTATTTTACCAATGGTATTCATTCCTATAACCTGGTTTGTGCAACGCCCCTTGGAATATCGGAAAAACAAGCGGCGTCCTAAATTATTCTTGCACTGTTCTCTCAAATGGATGTACTTTTTATAATATCCAACGTAATCAATGGCATTTTCTGCGGTGTCATTTATAATTGTAAATTTCCGACTTTGATTCGTTTTTGAATCTGGAATGCACACTATTAAAAGGGATTCTTTACATTCTATATCATCTATTTTCATTTTTACTAACTCGTCTCTTCTACACGCTCCAGCGATGCCCATAATCAAGACAACCTATAAACCAAAAACCAATGTAAATACTGATTGTGATATATTATACATTTTAAATAATATTAAAAAGCATACCTTTTTGCATAAATATTCATCATCAGGTGCGTTGCGAATAAAGTTTTCTATATGATCCTTGGATAATGTTAATGATTTTTTTGCTTTGTATCCCACTGACTTCTTCTTCAGAAATGCAATTAATTTCGCATAATGACTAATGTCAATATAATTTTTAATAATAATAATAATAATAATAATAATCTTTATTTAAAACAGCATAAATTACAATTTACAATACATATAAAGTAAAGAAGTTACTGTTTTAAACGGGCGAAGTTCATCCCTTACCGCTAGGGGTAGAGGTTGGTTTTACACTTAACCGTAAATAACCTAAACAGCACTTACTTATTTAAATGCTCAAAACGAATTAAGAAGAAAGAGGGAAAAAAAAAAAAAAATGCAAAATGCAATCCAATATGAAAAATGGTAAGTAGTTTGATACAAAAAACAAATTAAATCTATAATAGGTACCTACACCTAAAAAACTTATTTAAACGGGGATATATAAATAATAAAAGAATAGTAAAGGGAAACACCAAAAGTACATAGTAATAATAATCCATACCAATCAAAACCAAAAGGAAAACTATTCTGCAAGTAATACACTTTTCAAAGTCTTTTTAAATATAAATGGGGATAAGCCTTTTTTACCATTCGGGATATCATTATAAATTGCCGGAACGTTATAGGTAAATGATCTTTCGAAATATGTTGTTTTATGCAGAGGAGGTGTAAGGAGACCCCTAAATCGCAAATTCAATGTATGCACATCAGATCTAAATGACAGCTTTTTATGCAGATATGATGGTATTTTTGATATAATAATTTTGTGATAAAAAGTTGCACAATGAACATATCTAGTTTTTTTCATTGAAAGCCATCCGGCGTCTTTTAATTTATGGGTTATGTGTTCATATTTCCCAATGCCATACATGAATCTTAAGCAGTAGTTTTGAATTTTTTGTATTCTTTGGGAATCCAGAGCCGTAAGACATGGACCATAAACTGTGCTACAAAAGTTGAAGTTTGATAAAATCAGAGATTCACATAATTTTTTTTTAAGTTTCATATTGAGTAATTTTCTGGAACTATATAATAATTTAAGCTTACAAATAGATTTTTTAATACATTCCGAAATGTGCCTTGTAAATCTCAAGGATGAGTCCATCCAAACTCCTAAATTCCTCGCTACAGTCACAAAGGACACAGGTATATTATTTATAGAAATCCCAACCCGGTCAGCATATCGAACCTTGTCGATAGGTCTTCCAAATAGTATAGCGTTACACTTATTAGGATTTAAAGATAAACAGTGTTCCATGGAAATATTGTACATTATTTCTAGGTCTCTATTTAGAACCTGGCAACCATAGTCAATATTTGTCGGCGAGAAAGAAAAAAGCAGCTGAGTGTCATCAGCATACATTTGAGCAAAAGAACCGGTTAAAAACTTTGAAAAAAAGGCGGTGTATATGGTAAATAAAACTGGTCCCAAAATAGAACCTTGCGGGACACCACATTGAAGCATTAAAGGTTTAGAAATTTTTTCATTAAGTACAACATGTTGTATTCTATTTTTTAAATAATTATTAAAAAAAGCAACTGCACTGTCGTCAAGCCCAATATGTTTTAAAATAAGTTTTAATGTAAAATGATCTAAAGTGTCAAAAGCTTTTGAATAATCGAGAAGCACCAAGACTGTAAGTTTTCCTTGGTCGGTGGCACGAAATATATTATCAGTAACATTAATGAGGGCAGATGCACAACTATGCCCCCTTCTAAAACCTGACTGTGTTTCTGGAAGAATATTATTTAAATTAAGATGGTTGACAAGCTGTATTTTCACAATGCGTTCCAAAATCTTTGAAAGTACTGGCAAGATACTAATTGGTCTTAAATCTTTTAAAGCGTCAATAGAACCGGTTTTAGGAAGGGGAACAATGTGCGCCACCTTCCATTGAGAAGGGAAAACGGAATTAGAAATACAAAAATTTATAATGTGGGTTATATATTGAAGTAAAAAAGGACAACACAGTAAAATAAATTTAATATTGAGACCATCCGCTCCCACCGCCCCAGTCCTGATCGAAAGTAATAGTTTACCCACATCAACTTCACTAGCCAGTTTAAACTTTAACATCGATTCAAGGTTTTCCTTCAAGCCCCGATAGTACTCTAAAACTTTATCGCTTGGTGTTAGATTAGGTATGGAATTAAGAAAAAAGTCGTTAATTAAATTGATATCAGCTAAATAAACTGGGATATCAGGTTTTTTAGTTTTGTTGTAAATATTTAGTTCTTTTAACGTTCTCCAAGCTTCCTTGCTGTTATAAGAATTTGTATTGTGTCTTAAAAAAACCTTCTTTTCCTTTTCTATACATTTACTTGTAAAATTCTTAACTCTTTTATAGTCGCTTAAATGGACTGGATTTTTGGTCTTTTTGTATTTATTGCGACACTTATTACGATAGCCAATTAAAACTTTTATAGTGTCCGTTATCCAGGGCTTACTTTTCTTCCTAAACACAGAAATTTTCAAGGGAGCATGTATATCCAGAAGAGTTTGAAGATTACTGTTAAAAAAGTTTACTTTTTCATCTATGTCTTGGTAATGATAAATATTTCTCCAAGGTATGGCTTGTAAATGATTATATAAAAGATCAGTGTTTATAACATTATAGTTTCTGTAAGGTCTCTGTACAGGCGAGTCATTAATACCAATATCCAAGTCTAACTCCACACTTACTAAAAGATGATCGGAAATGTTGGGCATTGCGACAGAAGAACAGTTTTCAAAACAAATATTTTCATTTACCAAAATTAAATCTAATAAAGAGGAGTTCGTTGGTGCCACTCTAGTAAAAAAATCAACAATCTGCTGTAAACCCATGCTATCTAGTATGTTAAGAAGTCTTGTTTGTGGACTTGACACATTTAGAAGGTCAATATTAAAATCCCCCAAACATACAATATTTTGATAGATTCAGCCGATACTAGGTGGAAATCCATAACTATAGATTTATGAAGTACAGTAAAACACACTTGAACTGTAAATTTCCACTATATTTAACTATGAAATTTATAACATGTTTCGCTAACACTGTAGCTTCATCAGATGACACAGGTATAATGATTGTTAAAAATAATTGATGTACAATAAGGTTCAGATAATTACAAATAACAATAAAACTAGAAATAGAGGGAAGGGTTATAATTTTGGGGAAAACCAATAAGTGGTGGTTGTAATTATCATAAAGTAGGTAATGTGTTTATTACAGAGCCCTAAAGGTGTAGATAGTGGTCAACAGAATAAATTTAATAAAGGTGAACTATTTAAATCTAATTGATCATTTAATAACAGGTCCGTATTTTTAAGTTTGTTTATTTCCATAGATTCTAACAGATTAAGTTTAAAACCTTTATTTTCGGTATGTAGAATTTTGAAAGAAGGGTCAAAATTATGTTGGCTATCAAGTAAATGATTAGCATAGTTCGAATCACTTTTATTTTTGGCAAAACTATTATAATGTTCTTGTACTCTTTTCTTAAAATATCTACCTGTTTGGCCAATGTAAGTTTTCGGACAATCCATACATTTCAACTTATAGACTCCAGATTTTTTATTAATGTCGCTTTTAGTTTTATTATTTTTAATGAACCTGCCTAAAGAGTTATTTGTTTTGTAAGATACATTTATATCCAGTTTATTGAGAAAGTTACCAATTATTTTGCTAGGTTGTCCAATGAAAGAAACAGTTTTAAATTTGTCTGATGACGTTTTCACTCTTGGAAATACTAAGTCAATGGTCTTTTTATACGTCTTCTTTTTTAAGATGTTATTAATTAAATTAGCTTTATAACCATTGTTTACGGCTATTTGTTTAATATAGTTTAATTCTTTTTGAAAATTTATCTTGTTAAGAGGGAGAGTTACTAATCTATGGATCATACTGTGAAAGGCAGCTAATTTGTGTTGAGTAGGATGGCAAGAAGAGTTAGGTATGACGGTGTCAGTATGAGAAGGTTTATGAAAGACCGAGAAACTGTGTTGATCATTTTCTCTTTTAATATTTAAATCAAGAAAATTAATAGATTTATCCAATTCTTGTTCGATTGTGAATTTTATATTTTTGTGTAAACTATTAATATACTCTAAAAATATATTTAATTGTCTATCAGTTCCAAGAAAACAGGCCAAGACGTCGTCAACGTACCTGTGCCAGTAAAGAAAATGTTTGAAAAGAGGGTGTTTGCTGATCTTTCCTTCTAAAAAATCCATGAATATTTCAGCCAATAAAGGGCTAAGAGGGTTGCCCATTATTAGGCCATTTTTACTAGTGTATATTTGATCATTAAACTCAAAATAATTTTGTTCGAGACATACAGATAGTGAATCTAAGATTTCTTGTTTTTTAACAACATTAATATTTTTTAAGTCTAATAGTTGATTAACCAAAGTGATTGTTTCATCTATAGGTATGCTTGGGAATAAATTTGTCACATCAAACGAAATTAACTTGGCATTATTAGGTAAATGAATATTTTTGATTTTATTTACTAACTCCAAAGAATTTTTTATTGCGAATTTAGCTGTAAAATGCGTGTTACTTTTGATTATGTCAATTAATTTTTTGGAAAGTTTGTAAGACGGTGCTGTGAAAAATGAGACTACAGGTCTAATAGGGTATCCCTCTTTATGAAGTTTAATTAGCGAATACATTTTGGGAGGTTGAGGGTTCATGATTGTTAATCTACTAGAATCCATGTCAGAAAACAAACTTTTACAATTAAGTAACACTGTTTTTATAGATTTTTGGAAAACAGCAGTAGGATCGCGTTTTAAAATTTGATAATTACTAGGATTTAAAAATTCAATAGTTTTTTGAATATAACTAGTTTTGTTGATTGCTACTACTGTGTTTCCCTTGTCTGCTTTAGTAAAAACTATATTACTAGATTTATTTTTAATATCTATAGCTGTTTGAATTTCTTGACTTGGAAAGGTTTGGTTTAAAAATTCTTTCTTTATTATGGTAGAGGCTTCGTGTTTAAGTGGAATGTTTGAAGGAATATCTTTAAGTGCAATTTCTGTTTCGACACCTAATATTTCTAAGTTTTTGGTAGAAATATTATCGTGAATATTATATTTGAAGCCTTTTTCAATTAATTTATTTTCGGTATCTGAGAAATTAACAGAGGATAGGTTAATAAATCTATTGAAAAACTTATGTGTAGAAAATTGCTTTTGTTGTTGAGGGTTTTTTTGAGAATTGCGAGCTTTTGAAATAAGAGAATTAAGCTTTTTTTGTTGAGTTAGATATTTTTTATGTATAATTGAGTTAACCTTTTCTCTAGTATCCCTATCCAAAACAAGAAATTCGATATAATTCAATTTATGTAATAATTCGGTATGAACTACTTTTAGATAAATGTTGTAAGTACCTCTTTTACGGAACTGAATTTTCTTTTCTACACTTAACCACTTCCTTAAACCTGTTGTGGATCCCTGTACTGCTGCTATACTTTTGTTGTGCGTCTTGAGGGCCATGTATTTTGGGAAAACATTATTTTTAGAACACTTATCAAAGAACCACAAATTTTGTGAACATATTGCACATCTAAGGAGGAACTTGAAGTACCAAACGGCGAGGAAACTTTCTGAAGCTTCTTTAAACAAATTGATAGATTCAGCCGATACTAGGTGGAAATCCATAACTATAGATTTATGAAGTACAGTAAAACACACTTGAACTGTAAATTTCCACTATATTTAACTATGAAATTTATAACATGTTTCGCTAACACTGTAGCTTCATCAGATGACACAGGTATAATGATTGTTAAAAATAATTGATGTACAATAAGGTTCAGATAATTACAAATAACAATAAAACTAGAAATAGAGGGAAGGGTTATAATTTTGGGGAAAACCAATAAGTGGTGGTTGTAATTATCATAAAGTAGGTAATGTGTTTATTACAGAGCCCTAAAGGTGTAGATAGTGGTCAACAGAATAAATTTAATAAAGGTGAACTATTTAAATATAATTGATCATTTAATAACAGGTCCGTATTTTTAAGTTTGTTTATTTCCATAGATTCTAACAGATTAAGTTTAAAACCTTTATTTTCGGTATGTAGAATTTTGAAAGAAGGGTCAAAATTATGTTGGCTATCAAGTAAATGATTAGCATAGTTCGAATCACTTTTATTTTTGGCAAAACTATTATAATGTTCTTGTACTCTTTTCTTAAAATATCTACCTGTTTGGCCAATGTAAGTTTTCGGACAATCCATACATTTCAACTTATAGACTCCAGATTTTTTATTAATGTCGCTTTTAGTTTTATTATTTTTAATGAACCTGCCTAAAGAGTTATTTGTTTTGTAAGATACATTTATATCCAGTTTATTGAGAAAGTTACCAATTATTTTGCTAGGTTGTCCAATGAAAGAAACAGTTTTAAATTTGTCTGATGACGTTTTCACTCTTGGAAATACTAAGTCAATGGTCTTTTTATACGTCTTCTTTTTTAAGATGTTATTAATTAAATTAGCTTTATAACCATTGTTTACGGCTATTTGTTTAATATAGTTTAATTCTTTTTGAAAATTTATCTTGTTAAGAGGGAGAGTTACTAATCTATGGATCATACTGTGAAAGGCAGCTAATTTGTGTTGAGTAGGATGGCAAGAAGAGTTAGGTATGACGGTGTCAGTATGAGAAGGTTTATGAAAGACCGAGAAACTGTGTTGATCATTTTCTCTTTTAATATTTAAATCAAGAAAATTAATAGATTTATCCAATTCTTGTTCGATTGTGAATTTTATATTTTTGTGTAAACTATTAATATACTCTAAAAATATATTTAATTGTCTATCAGTTCCAAGAAAACAGGCCAAGACGTCGTCAACGTACCTGTGCCAGTAAAGAAAATGTTTGAAAAGAGGGTGTTTGCTGATCTTTCCTTCTAAAAAATCCATGAATATTTCAGCCAATAAAGGGCTAAGAGGGTTGCCCATTATTAGGCCATTTTTACTAGTGTATATTTGATCATTAAACTCAAAATAATTTTGTTCGAGACATACAGATAGTGAATCTAAGATTTCTTGTTTTTTAACAACATTAATATTTTTTAAGTCTAATAGTTGATTAACCAAAGTGATTGTTTCATCTATAGGTATGCTTGGGAATAAATTTGTCACATCAAACGAAATTAACTTGGCATTATTAGGTAAATGAATATTTTTGATTTTATTTACTAACTCCAAAGAATTTTTTATTGCGAATTTAGCTGTAAAATGCGTGTTACTTTTGATTATGTCAATTAATTTTTTGGAAAGTTTGTAAGACGGTGCTGTGAAAAATGAGACTACAGGTCTAATAGGGTATCCCTCTTTATGAAGTTTAATTAGCGAATACATTTTGGGAGGTTGAGGGTTCATGATTGTTAATCTACTAGAATCCATGTCAGAAAACAAACTTTTACAATTAAGTAACACTGTTTTTATAGATTTTTGGAAAACAGCAGTAGGATCGCGTTTTAAAATTTGATAATTACTAGGATTTAAAAATTCAATAGTTTTTTGAATATAACTAGTTTTGTTGATTGCTACTACTGTGTTTCCCTTGTCTGCTTTAGTAAAAACTATATTACTAGATTTATTTTTAATATCTATAGCTGTTTGAATTTCTTGACTTGGAAAGGTTTGGTTTAAAAATTCTTTCTTTATTATGGTAGAGGCTTCGTGTTTAAGTGGAATGTTTGAAGGAATATCTTTAAGTGCAATTTCTGTTTCGACACCTAATATTTCTAAGTTTTTGGTAGAAATATTATCGTGAATATTATATTTGAAGCCTTTTTCAATTAATTTATTTTCGGTATCTGAGAAATTAACAGAGGATAGGTTAATAAATCTATTGAAAAACTTATGTGTAGAAAATTGCTTTTGTTGTTGAGGGTTTTTTTGAGAATTGCGAGCTTTTGAAATAAGAGAATTAAGCTTTTTTTGTTGAGTTAGATATTTTTTATGTATAATTGAGTTAACCTTTTCTCTAGTATCCCTATCCAAAACAAGAAATTCGATATAATTCAATTTATGTAATAATTCGGTATGAACTACTTTTAGATAAATGTTGTAAGTACCTCTTTTACGGAACTGAATTTTCTTTTCTACACTTAACCACTTCCTTAAACCTGTTGTGGATCCCTGTACTGCTGCTATACTTTTGTTGTGCGTCTTGAGGGCCATGTATTTTGGGAAAACATTATTTTTAGAACACTTATCAAAGAACCACAAATTTTGTGAACATATTGCACATCTAAGGAGGAACTTGAAGTACCAAACGGCGAGGAAACTTTCTGAAGCCAACCAACACTTATTGGTTTTCCCCAAAATTATAACCCTTCCCTCTATTTCTAGTTTTATTGTTATTTGTAATTATCTGAACCTTATTGTACATCAATTATTTTTAACAATCATTATACCTGTGTCATCTGATGAAGCTACAGTGTTAGCGAAACATGTTATAAATTTCATAGTTAAATATAGTGGAAATTTACAGTTCAAGTGTGTTTTACTGTACTTCATAAATCTATAGTTATGGATTTCCACCTAGTATCGGCTGAATCTATCAATTTGTTTAAAGAAGCTTCAGAAAGTTTCCTCGCCGTTTGGTACTTCAAGTTCCTCCTTAGATGTGCAATATGTTCACAAAATTTGTGGTTCTTTGATAAGTGTTCTAAAAATAATGTTTTCCCAAAATACATGGCCCTCAAGACGCACAACAAAAGTATAGCAGCAGTACAGGGATCCACAACAGGTTTAAGGAAGTGGTTAAGTGTAGAAAAGAAAATTCAGTTCCGTAAAAGAGGTACTTACAACATTTATCTAAAAGTAGTTCATACCGAATTATTACATAAATTGAATTATATCGAATTTCTTGTTTTGGATAGGGATACTAGAGAAAAGGTTAACTCAATTATACATAAAAAATATCTAACTCAACAAAAAAAGCTTAATTCTCTTATTTCAAAAGCTCGCAATTCTCAAAAAAACCCTCAACAACAAAAGCAATTTTCTACACATAAGTTTTTCAATAGATTTATTAACCTATCCTCTGTTAATTTCTCAGATACCGAAAATAAATTAATTGAAAAAGGCTTCAAATATAATATTCACGATAATATTTCTACCAAAAACTTAGAAATATTAGGTGTCGAAACAGAAATTGCACTTAAAGATATTCCTTCAAACATTCCACTTAAACACGAAGCCTCTACCATAATAAAGAAAGAATTTTTAAACCAAACCTTTCCAAGTCAAGAAATTCAAACAGCTATAGATATTAAAAATAAATCTAGTAATATAGTTTTTACTAAAGCAGACAAGGGAAACACAGTAGTAGCAATCAACAAAACTAGTTATATTCAAAAAACTATTAAATTTTTAAATCCTAGTAATTATCAAATTTTAAAACGCGATCCTACTGCTGTTTTCCAAAAATCTATAAAAACAGTGTTACTTAATTGTAAAAGTTTGTTTTCTGACATGGATTCTAGTAGATTAACAATCATGAACCCTCAACCTCCCAAAATGTATTCGCTAATTAAACTTCATAAAGAGGGATACCCTATTAGACCTGTAGTCTCATTTTTCACAGCACCGTCTTACAAACTTTCCAAAAAATTAATTGACATAATCAAAAGTAACACGCATTTTACAGCTAAATTCGCAATAAAAAATTCTTTGGAGTTAGTAAATAAAATCAAAAATATTCATTTACCTAATAATGCCAAGTTAATTTCGTTTGATGTGACAAATTTATTCCCAAGCATACCTATAGATGAAACAATCACTTTGGTTAATCAACTATTAGACTTAAAAAATATTAATGTTGTTAAAAAACAAGAAATCTTAGATTCACTATCTGTATGTCTCGAACAAAATTATTTTGAGTTTAATGATCAAATATACACTAGTAAAAATGGCCTAATAATGGGCAACCCTCTTAGCCCTTTATTGGCTGAAATATTCATGGATTTTTTAGAAGGAAAGATCAGCAAACACCCTCTTTTCAAACATTTTCTTTACTGGCACAGGTACGTTGACGACGTCTTGGCCTGTTTTCTTGGAACTGATAGACAATTAAATATATTTTTAGAGTATATTAATAGTTTACACAAAAATATAAAATTCACAATCGAACAAGAATTGGATAAATCTATTAATTTTCTTGATTTAAATATTAAAAGAGAAAATGATCAACACAGTTTCTCGGTCTTTCATAAACCTTCTCATACTGACACCGTCATACCTAACTCTTCTTGCCATCCTACTCAACACAAATTAGCTGCCTTTCACAGTATGATCCATAGATTAGTAACTCTCCCTCTTAACAAGATAAATTTTCAAAAAGAATTAAACTATATTAAACAAATAGCCGTAAACAATGGTTATAAAGCTAATTTAATTATTAACATCTTAAAAAAGAAGACGTATAAAAAGACCATTGACTTAGTATTTCCAAGAGTGAAAACGTCATCAGACAAATTTAAAACTGTTTCTTTCATTGGACAACCTAGCAAAATAATTGGTAACTTTCTCAATAAACTGGATATAAATGTATCTTACAAAACAAATAACTCTTTAGGCAGGTTCATTAAAAATAATAAAACTAAAAGCGACATTAATAAAAAATCTGGAGTCTATAAGTTGAAATGTATGGATTGTCCGAAAACTTACATTGGCCAAACAGGTAGATATTTTAAGAAAAGAGTACAAGAACATTATAATAGTTTTGCCAAAAATAAAAGTGATTCGAACTATGCTAATCATTTACTTGATAGCCAACATAATTTTGACCCTTCTTTCAAAATTCTACATACCGAAAATAAAGGTTTTAAACTTAATCTGTTAGAATCTATGGAAATAAACAAACTTAAAAATACGGACCTGTTATTAAATGATCAATTAGATTTAAATAGTTCACCTTTATTAAATTTATTCTGTTGACCACTATCTACACCTTTAGGGCTCTGTAATAAACACATTACCTACTTTATGATAATTACAACCACCACTTATTGGTTTTCCCCAAAATTATAACCCTTCCCTCTATTTCTAGTTTTATTGTTATTTGTAATTATCTGAACCTTATTGTACATCAATTATTTTTAACAATCATTATACCTGTGTCATCTGATGAAGCTACAGTGTTAGCGAAACATGTTATAAATTTCATAGTTAAATATAGTGGAAATTTACAGTTCAAGTGTGTTTTACTGTACTTCATAAATCTATAGTTATGGATTTCCACCTAGTATCGGCTGAATCTATCAATTTGTTTAAAGAAGCTTCAGAAAGTTTCCTCGCCGTTTGGTACTTCAAGTTCCTCCTTAGATGTGCAATATGTTCACAAAATTTGTGGTTCTTTGATAAGTGTTCTAAAAATAATGTTTTCCCAAAATACATGGCCCTCAAGACGCACAACAAAAGTATAGCAGCAGTACAGGGATCCACAACAGGTTTAAGGAAGTGGTTAAGTGTAGAAAAGAAAATTCAGTTCCGTAAAAGAGGTACTTACAACATTTATCTAAAAGTAGTTCATACCGAATTATTACATAAATTGAATTATATCGAATTTCTTGTTTTGGATAGGGATACTAGAGAAAAGGTTAACTCAATTATACATAAAAAATATCTAACTCAACAAAAAAAGCTTAATTCTCTTATTTCAAAAGCTCGCAATTCTCAAAAAAACCCTCAACAACAAAAGCAATTTTCTACACATAAGTTTTTCAATAGATTTATTAACCTATCCTCTGTTAATTTCTCAGATACCGAAAATAAATTAATTGAAAAAGGCTTCAAATATAATATTCACGATAATATTTCTACCAAAAACTTAGAAATATTAGGTGTCGAAACAGAAATTGCACTTAAAGATATTCCTTCAAACATTCCACTTAAACACGAAGCCTCTACCATAATAAAGAAAGAATTTTTAAACCAAACCTTTCCAAGTCAAGAAATTCAAACAGCTATAGATATTAAAAATAAATCTAGTAATATAGTTTTTACTAAAGCAGACAAGGGAAACACAGTAGTAGCAATCAACAAAACTAGTTATATTCAAAAAACTATTGAATTTTTAAATCCTAGTAATTATCAAATTTTAAAACGCGATCCTACTGCTGTTTTCCAAAAATCTATAAAAACAGTGTTACTTAATTGTAAAAGTTTGTTTTCTGACATGGATTCTAGTAGATTAACAATCATGAACCCTCAACCTCCCAAAATGTATTCGCTAATTAAACTTCATAAAGAGGGATACCCTATTAGACCTGTAGTCTCATTTTTCACAGCACCGTCTTACAAACTTTCCAAAAAATTAATTGACATAATCAAAAGTAACACGCATTTTACAGCTAAATTCGCAATAAAAAATTCTTTGGAGTTAGTAAATAAAATCAAAAATATTCATTTACCTAATAATGCCAAGTTAATTTCGTTTGATGTGACAAATTTATTCCCAAGCATACCTATAGATGAAACAATCACTTTGGTTAATCAACTATTAGACTTAAAAAATATTAATGTTGTTAAAAAACAAGAAATCTTAGATTCACTATCTGTATGTCTCGAACAAAATTATTTTGAGTTTAATGATCAAATATACACTAGTAAAAATGGCCTAATAATGGGCAACCCTCTTAGCCCTTTATTGGCTGAAATATTCATGGATTTTTTAGAAGGAAAGATCAGCAAACACCCTCTTTTCAAACATTTTCTTTACTGGCACAGGTACGTTGACGACGTCTTGGCCTGTTTTCTTGGAACTGATAGACAATTAAATATATTTTTAGAGTATATTAATAGTTTACACAAAAATATAAAATTCACAATCGAACAAGAATTGGATAAATCTATTAATTTTCTTGATTTAAATATTAAAAGAGAAAATGATCAACACAGTTTCTCGGTCTTTCATAAACCTTCTCATACTGACACCGTCATACCTAACTCTTCTTGCCATCCTACTCAACACAAATTAGCTGCCTTTCACAGTATGATCCATAGATTAGTAACTCTCCCTCTTAACAAGATAAATTTTCAAAAAGAATTAAACTATATTAAACAAATAGCCGTAAACAATGGTTATAAAGCTAATTTAATTAATAACATCTTAAAAAAGAAGACGTATAAAAAGACCATTGACTTAGTATTTCCAAGAGTGAAAACGTCATCAGACAAATTTAAAACTGTTTCTTTCATTGGACAACCTAGCAAAATAATTGGTAACTTTCTCAATAAACTGGATATAAATGTATCTTACAAAACAAATAACTCTTTAGGCAGGTTCATTAAAAATAATAAAACTAAAAGCGACATTAATAAAAAATCTGGAGTCTATAAGTTGAAATGTATGGATTGTCCGAAAACTTACATTGGCCAAACAGGTAGATATTTTAAGAAAAGAGTACAAGAACATTATAATAGTTTTGCCAAAAATAAAAGTGATTCGAACTATGCTAATCATTTACTTGATAGCCAACATAATTTTGACCCTTCTTTCAAAATTCTACATACCGAAAATAAAGGTTTTAAACTTAATCTGTTAGAATCTATGGAAATAAACAAACTTAAAAATACGGACCTGTTATTAAATGATCAATTAGATTTAAATAGTTCACCTTTATTAAATTTATTCTGTTGACCACTATCTACACCTTTAGGGCTCTGTAATAAACACATTACCTACTTTATGATAATTACAACCACCACTTATTGGTTTTCCCCAAAATTATAACCCTTCCCTCTATTTCTAGTTTTATTGTTATTTGTAATTATCTGAACCTTATTGTACATCAATTATTTTTAACAATCATTATACCTGTGTCATCTGATGAAGCTACAGTGTTAGCGAAACATGTTATAAATTTCATAGTTAAATATAGTGGAAATTTACAGTTCAAGTGTGTTTTACTGTACTTCATAAATCTATATACAATATTTTCAAAATCAGACCGTATATTAATTAGTGAGTTTTCAAATTCATCAAGAAAATTGTTGCTATTATAACTGGGGGGTTTATACAGACAGCCAACTGCCAAACTGAAATTGTGTTTTTTTATACCTAACCAAATTTGCTCAATATCATTATTGTTCTGTAAAACTGTGTAACGAATACAATCTTTGATGTAAATTGCGACTCCTCCACCTCTCTGACCATTCCCTCTATCCCTTCGGACAAGCCTAAAGCCATTAATTTGTAAATTATCCCCACTTATACCACTATTAAGCCAAGTTTCACTAAGTGTAATAACATGATATTTTTCATCTTTAACAAAATTCACAAACTCCCTAAAGTGAGCCGTTAGAGAACGGATATTCAAGTGGCATATTTTTAATTTCATTCTTTATACCTTTGCTATTTTCAACAATATAAACAAAACAAACAAACAATAATATACATATAACTAATTTCCTATATTTCACTACAATGTTGTTTCCGCTTATCTAAAATAAAAATCGAATAATATTGAGTGGAATTTAAATTTAAATACTTAATTAATTATTTAATTTTCAAAGTTTGTCTGAGCATTGAATACTTTGACCATAGAGTTGATGACTTTAAAGTTTGTGCTTTTTGGCCAAAATATTAAATTTTCAGAATATTTCTTGATTTTTTGCGATTGACACCAATTTATGAAAATAATGTATTCATTTTCATACTTTGTTTTGGATTTTTCGGGCAGTAGATTTAACGATACGTTTTTTGCAGCTTCGACGATATCCGGAGGTGTATTAGAAAATTCACTATCACTTGATACGACATCCATTATTTAATTTAACCATAAACTAATTAGAGGATACTTAAATAAATGATCAAATATTTAAATTCTACTACAATATTTACCGCTTTGTTTGACATGTGCCTCCTTGATTATAGAAATTAAATAGCCATTAGAACCTCTTGTGTATGTTGTGTTGCCGACTTATCATCACATTTCTCGGCAAGTTTATATATTATTGAAGGCTGTAATCGTTTAATTATTTGAAAATTGCTGTTTGGATGGTTTGACATATTTAAAATTTATTAAAATATTTATTCTTAGGCTATAGTTTCTTTTAAAGTAACGACTGCCTTTATTTTATTTGCAAATAAAGTTAGGCGAGCGCCAAAGTTACTTTGGCGCTTTAGAGCGCCAATGATGTCAAAATATGACAAATTGGGGAAAACGCCAACTTTCTGATGACTTTTCGAAGCGCAAAGGCCTACTTTAATTAGTGATCGTAGGAAAAATAAATTAACGTTAAGACCAATACCTTAACCTAGGTAAATCAAAAACACTAACATAAAAATCACTTTGAAACATTTCCATGTTGTTGTCAAAGTCCATATTTAAATTATAAATTTTATTTACACTGCTTCAAAAAAATTCATACTGGAAGGCTGCTTCTCTAAAAGAAATTGGCATTCCACAATCTTACAATATGCAGGTACATAAGGAGCCCATTAGGTGCCTAGTGACATGTCACTTATTTTATTTTTTAGAGTAGACGTTGCAAACAGAGAGAATATCATGTCAACAGCAGAACAAGTAAAACGAGAGGTTGGTGATGTAACAATTTTGATTAACAACGCCGGTATTATGCCCCACCACACATTTTTAGAGCATACGGAAAAAGAAATCCAAAGAGTAATGGACATTAACGTTATGGGAAATTTCTGGGTAAGAAGAGAGTTGAGTAAAATAATGACAGGATACATTTTTTACTGATAATTAATGAAATATTAAAAGCGCATAATTATTTAAACTAACAGGATTATTTTTAGGCGTAATATCGTTTCTTCTAATGCATTGTAAATAATTGCCATGCAATAAATCTTTACTTTAATTTTACTTATACTAATACTACGATTATTAATTTATTAATTAAGTGTACCTTCTCTTGCAGACATTACAAGCATTTTTGCCGGCAATGAGAAAACGCAACCACGGACACGTAGTATCTCTCTCTTCAATGGCTGGACTCTTGGGTTTGGTAAACTTAGTACCCTACAATGCCTCTAAATTTGCAGTACGAGGACTTATGGAAGGTTTATATGAAGAATTTAGGTAAATATCTGATTTTAAATGCTTGAAGATTCAATGCAAATCCTAGGTATTTTTAATGTGAAAACAAATCAATTTCCTGGTCTCCAAACGGCTACAACAAGTCAAATCTTTAAACCTAGCAAGACCAACCCTTTTTCATAATCAACGAATACTAAGGGGGAGGAGTCCTGCCTTTCACAAGATCCACAAACATTTAAATTCTTGGAAATCTAAAGGTTAGTTGCTTTCTTTTGCCGGATTAATCCCCAGATACGTTTCACCGTGTAACGGTTCGTCGGTGAGGCTACAGAATTTGTTGAAAGGAAGCAACGCCAGCAAATCTACTTGACCCTAAAAGGTGAATGAACATTCGCAACTAACCTTTAGATTTCTAACTGTTGGTGTCTAATTGATTTCTGTTAGATATGCCAGGTGATGCATTTGATCGCCATTAGACTTCTTGCTGTGCTTACTGCATACGTATTTCCGGCATTTCGAACAAACTGTGGTGCTTTTTGCTAACATATTGTTGTTGTTTTTTTTGGAACTTGGTAATTTGCAACATGATTGACATCTTCTTTTCCCCTATTGGGATGCTGTTAAAGGATTTGATAAGTTTGCAATTGAGTACATTTCCTATGGCTTGACTTACAAAACTCTCAAGTCCAATTAAACTTGCAGCTTTCTTTCAGTTTGAGGTGACTATAGAGCAAATCAATACTCATGCAAAAATAATCGACGACGGAGTCTTTGTTTCGTTCAAATGCGAAGAATTGAGGATAAATAGGGGCTACGCATTAATGGTTAAAATGTTCAACAACATGAAGAAAACTCAGAGAATCAATCTTCGTGTCGGCCTCTTTATTTATATTTTTGCGTTTTATGATCTATGGTATTAACACATTCTTTTGTTGCATTATAAAAAGTTTGGTATCTGATTTATTCTTGTTTCCACTGCTGTAAACCGTCGGGCAATTAAAGAAATCATTTGACTTTTTAATGAATCGAGGGGGTCATTTATTGCCACAATTATTATTTGGCATTGACAAAACGAAAAGTAGCGTCGGTGACAACAATTTCATTAGAGGCGCTTTAATTATAGCTAAACATGAACTATTCCATTAAGGGAAAAGTAACTATAATTAAGTGGTATTATGCAGGAAACAGTTTAATAGCAGTGTCTGAAATGTTTTCAGTTCAATTCCCTGATAAGCCTATCCCTTCCATTTCATTAATTAAACTTATTATTAGTAAATTTAAGCCCAAAGGCACTGTAAATGTTTATGCTTGGGAAAGCCGTAGGAAAACATCAAACCACAGTGTTGCACACTTTAAGAAAAGAAAGAAAACTTTACTATTTTCCTTACAAATAGGAAAAACATCAAGAGCTACGGCAAAGTGATGAAGAATGGTATTCTGCTTTGAGGTAATGAAAAGAGCAAATAATAATAGGGATTTTTGAGTAATATTTGTTTTAACGATGAATGTACATTCACCCTCAACAACGAACCAAATGCTCAAAATTGCCGCTATTGAAGCCAAGTAAATGAACATCGTCTTGTTCATACTCGGATGTAATATCAACAAAAAATAAATGTTTCGGCGGGAATTGTAGGACATCACATTATGGACCATTTTTATGGAAGGCAACCTTACAGCAGCAAC
The DNA here is from genome assembly GCA_963920685.1 of Polydrusus tereticollis. Lineage (NCBI taxonomy): Eukaryota > Metazoa > Arthropoda > Insecta > Coleoptera > Curculionidae > Polydrusus > Polydrusus tereticollis. The sequence goes on along the minus strand of OY987328.1, from coordinate 95,297,025 downwards.
CTATTTGGACTTACTACAAAATTGAATTGAACCCGCACTAAAAGAAGTTGTACCGGAAAATCAGGAGATCTGATATCAAATGGATGGTTGTCCTGTCCATAATTCTCTCATGGTCAGGGAGTACTTGCAAAATATTTTTAACGGAAATATTATTGGCCCACGGCATCTAATCCTTTGGCCGGTCAGTTCCCTAACCTTTTGCAAAACGAGTTCTTTCTGTGGGGTCACCTAAAAAATTTTATTTATAAAGATGTAAAATTTGGAAATCTAGACCAGCTAAAAAACTGTATTTCGTTAGAATGTGACAGAATTTCTCAACATCAATTCAGTAATGTTAGAAATGAATTTTATGATCGGTTAGGATATTGTTCAGCTGTCAATGGAGGGTTGTTTGAACATTTAATTAATTAATGTTTTTGTGAAAATCTGTACTTTTAGGTATGTTATGTTAAATTAAAGGCTTAGTAAGAAAAACATAATAGTGTCTTTTATTTTGGATATGTGATTGCTGGATTGCTGAAACGAAAATGTGTTTTTAATGTGAAATAATCTTTATTCGTTATGTCCAACTTTACGTCAACTTTTGACATGTGAACACGGGACTTCAGGCCAAGTGTAAACGTAATTCGAGAAGTGATTACACCCTTGGCTCTTGACATAAGAATTATATTTATTTTGAAAAAAACAGTGGCGTACAATTTTTCTTGTTAAAAATATCATAGGATCTGTAGGCTCAGACACAACTGTTAGAAGTAGACCAATTCTGTTTTATGGACAAAATGTGCTTCCAACATCCTTAATTTCAAAAATAAAACGGTTGCCATATGAGCCTTTTTTCTTAAAATCGTCCAAGGATTGAGACCCTCAAGTAAGAGCATGCAATTATGAAACACCCTGTAGGGTAAGCCGCATAGCTATTGGAGAGCTAAGATTATTTTTTCTTTCTTAGTAATTCCTATTGTTATATTTTCATCTTCGACAATAATTTTTTTTTGTGATAATATGTTATTTAATACACTATAGCAATTTCTATTTAGTTTATATGAAAAACAAATCAAAGTAACAAAAAAATTATCAAATAAAAAAATTTACCAAAATGTATAGTTATTGGACAGTTTTGGTAATTATTGGATAAGTACCAGACAGTAATTGGACGGACCTTGTGTGTAAATACCTATAACATAAATACAAAACAGAAAAAAAAGTTAAAATATGTAAGTCTAGTTGCTCAAATGTAACAATAGTATATTATTGACCATGGTCAATAACAACTTATAAGGTAGAGAAAAACGATTTCTAACGTTAATGATCGGTCAATAATGGCGATGTTTTAGGTTAGTAGTGGAAAAAAGCCATAATATATATTAAATAGTTCAAGAGTTTCTGAATCTAACGAATCAACACTCTTGGCTTCTTTGTAGCAAATATGACAAAGAAATAATTCATCTAAATTATAGGTTGGTGTTTTTTCGGAACGCATAGCTTATGAAATGAATTTTTACAGTCATCACACTCTATCTCACCTCAACTGTCTATCTGTCTGTGCTGTGACATACAAAACACTTGTTACTGTCACTTCGTTTTTCGTATATTTCGTCTTTTTCAATTTATAACTGTCTTTTTTTTAAACTTAGTTTTTCCTTGCGTTTGCAGTTCTCTCTTCTTTTTCCTTTTTCTCTTTTCTTCTGCTTCTGTCTAAGCATTTCCTGACACTCATTTGATGTTATTGCGAAAGGATCTTTTCCTATATTGTCACAACTTGGGGGTAGTTTCCCTAACGGGGCATGAATGATAACCACTCGACTAAAAAACAATATAGGCTTTTATTGATAAAATTTAACAGGAAACCTGGAGAAAACCCAGCATGTCTCCGGGGGGTGCGGACTAGTCCGGCACTGTCGATGGGGGCTCTCACGGGATGTGCCTGAGGGGCTTTACGTAGCTCTGCCTCCAGAGATCGATCAGGAGAGGGGCCTCGAGTCTATGTGACACTTGGGCACTCCTGTCGCAGGGTAGTTGACCAGTCGTTGAGACGAAGGTACCGTGTCCATCCAATGTTCGGGTATTTATACACCGAAAGTGCTGACTCTTGTTTAATTAAACTTGACATTGGATGGCACAGTGGTCCGCAACCTCGATGGGGGCTCTCACGGGATGTGCCTGAGGGGCTTTACGTAGCTCTGCCTCCAGAGGACGGGAGTCGGAGAGGGCTGGAGCTTAGGGGACTCCTGGGGGGTACTTATAGATCGATCAGGAGAGGGGCCTCGAGTCTATGTGACACTTGGGCACTCCTGACGCAGGGTAGTTGACCAGTCGTTGAGACGAAGGTACCGTGTCCATCCAATGTTCGGGTATTTATACACCGAAAGTGCTGACTCTTGTTTAATTGAACTTGACATTGGATGGCACAGTGGTCCGCAACCTCAATGCACAGTGGTCTAGAAGTTATAATTAAAATGTGGAGCCCATCATTTTGTTGACAATATTACGATTTCCCTTTCTTTTAGGATTTTCCGGGGTAGTTAGACACAATCCAAATAATTGTGATTAAAACTCACGCTTGGCAACACTTTGCTTAGGTTCTTCTAGGTCCTGACTATTCTGAGAGTTTCGTACAGGAGCATAAACTAAAGTTTCAACTGTTACTTTATTTACAGGTTGTAATGTTGGTGTGGTACAAGTAATAATATTTTCTTAATTAATAGTTGTCTCCGATATTATTTCGGTGCTTAAATTACTACTCGACTGCTGTCCACAACTGTTGTCGATATAATGTTTACAAATTTTCAAAGGACTCATGAAATCTGCATTGTAAACATGCAAATATACGGAAATTATTAATTTAAATTTTTGAACTCATTGATTTATTCTTGATCTACAATTTTGACACAATAATTATTATAGGACAATACAGAATCTTGTAATATTTATTAATGTTTGATTCTTGATTTCCACTAAGACATTTCATATAATCAACAGACGCGGCTGGCTCATTAGGTCCTTTGGTCAATGGCCCACCAACTAAATTCTGATCTAATTAATTTTTTTAAACCAAAAAATAAAAATACTAAAAAAAGTGGATTTTCACACGAAAACTTTCCCCAATAAAGAATCGAGCTAAACGACGCAACAATAATTATTCCTCTGGGCTCGGCCGTTTTAAAACTGATCTCATAGGTTTATATGATAGTAGAAAACTCTATACATAAATACATTGAAATCAAGACAGAAGCAAACATATGCGCTTTAAGGAAAATAAAAACAGACAAATATTAGGACGAATTCGTCGACGGCCTGCAAATTAAAATCTCTTTCGGCGCTCGCGTGTTCCGTTTGTCGCCGGTTCTCGGGTTGATCTGTCTTGGGTGTCGGCCCTATGGAAATACATTTGAACCGCTAAAAAGAATGAGAAATACAGTTATTGGACACCAAATTTTTAGGTTAAAATTTTACAATAATTAAGAAACTTGGTAATAAACTATATTTTTAAATAAAGTATATAGCCGTATCAATAAATATATATTTAAAAAACAACTACAATCTAAGATTAATATTTTTTTTAATGCTTATCCTAAACCAAGAAACTAGAAATTACGTACCTGTCGACACATGCACATATAAGGTCACAATACAACTGTCATTTTAAAAATAATGGGCATGCGCTTTACGGCAACTTACGTTTAATGAAAGCTGTTTCCATCTAACAACTTTAGGTACTTTATTTAATTAAATTATTATTAGGATATACAATTGAAATGTCCAATAACTATGGCATGTCCATAATGTCCAATGACTATAGGGTTTACCCTAGAATTGAATTTAAAAATGCAAAATGAAGATTTATTTTTGCAAAGTCACAAGGTAAAGATCCCTCATTCATTGTTATCTGAAATATGGTCTATTTTACAGGAGATACCCAAACAACCAGGTCCAATTCACTACAATATATCCATACATGGTGGACACAGGTCTTTGTTCAAGATACGAAATAACGTATCCAAACGTAACTCCGCTGCTTAGGCCTGAATACGTCGTTGATCAGATTTTTGAAGCTCAGACTAATAACAAAAGGAACGTTTCTATACCTAAAGATATTGGTGTTTTGGTGAAACTTAAGACTTCGTAAGTATATTCCATTTATTAATGTTAATAACTAGACTTGCTTTCAGCATCGATCGTTGTGCTTGTCATCATTTGGGTATAGTTACTTTGGGTTCATTCATAATAATAATAAATGTCTTTATTTCTGAATACACAAATAATTCATCCCATACAAAAGAAATTTAAAAACAAAATGGTATAATTGATTTGTGATGGGCTACATGCTTGGTAAAATGGATATTCCACGGTAGAGGAAATTAAAGTCTTGTTATATTTCACAATTTAATTCAGTTTCCTGACACGTGTTTCAACCCTTGCGAATCATTATCAAAGGCAAAGGAACATAAGACAATACTAAATTATACATGTCATTAAAATAAAATTAGGGAGATGAAGTGAATTGACAGATGATGGGTTATTTTGGTCATTAATTTACAAGTAGGTATTGGCCAAAGGTACAACTAGGCCCGCGCCGGCAATAATGCTGCACTTAAAAGTATTTTAGCTGATGCGACTATGGATGTGGACGATGACGTATTTCTCCCTAATAATAATAACGATGTATGCGAACTCAACGGGAAAATTTCTGTTCCTGTTCAGAGTGTTTCAGAGGTATCTATTAGCAGCCTATTGCTGACTGTTAATGACAGGGATACGAACGAAATTAGTCCACTTGACGATGATATTCCTAACGAGGAAGTAAATGATAACGTTGATTTTTTAGAAATGGCTCAGTCTCCGCAGCAAGTAAAGTAACTTCTGCTGGGGTGTTGACGTGTAGGGTGAGTTTTCTTGTTATGAATGTCCAATCTATTCGAAATAAAATTGATGAACTTTCGATATTCTTAGAATCTAAAGCCGAGCCGGATGTTCTGTTAATTACAGAACATTGGCTAAAAAGTAATGAACCATGCTACATTCCTAAGTATACAATATCGTCTTCCTTTTGTAGAGAGTCTGGTCACGGGGGAACAATGATTCTAATAAGAGAACAGTTTTTGGACTGTTTTCCTTTGGTTGTTGTTTCACAATATGATTATATGATTCAGGAGGGAGTGTTTGAATTCTCCCTTGTTTATAATAAAAAAAATAATCTTTATATCCTCTGTATTTATAGACCACCAAAGGGCTCTATCAATGAATTTTTGGTGAAAGTGGAACTTTTGTTATCCTTTTTTCCTGTAATGTCAAAAATTGTTATGGCAGGTGATCTGAATATTAACTTTGGTGAAGAGAGCTCGGTAGGTACCCAAGGCCTCCGTTGCCTGTTGGATTCATTTAATATAAACATGTTAGTTACCCAGCCAACAAGGATAACTGGCTTTTCGAATACAATTATAGACTATTTCTGTACAAATTTCATAAGTAATGAACCATGTAGCCTGTCTGTGACAGCTTCTGGTCTTTCAGATCATGAAGCAATATTAGCAAATCTGTATCTAAACTGTCCTAACAAAAAACTCTATAGATGTGGTAGAATTTATAGTGCTGCGAACTTTCATAGATTTAGAATATGTGCAGAGTCTATTAACTGGCAGTTGATTCTGCAGGGTTCCGATCCACTAAGAAATTTTAATAGTTCATTGCTTTCTCTTTTTGAGATGCATTTTCCACTTAGAAAACTAAAGAAAAAACAAAAAAAACCATGGATTACAAGCGGCATTAAAAGCTCCTCAAGAAACTTACGGTTTTTACATACATTAAGAAAATTTTACCCCACAAAGTTTATACATAATTATTTTAATACATATAAGAGAATTTATAGGGGAGTTATTAAAGCAGCGAAAAGGAGATTTTATGAGGAAAGAATGAATAGAGCGGGGAACAAGATGAAGGAGGGATGGAATATGGTAAATGAGTTAAGGGGAAAGTCTAATAAATGTTCGGAACAGGCAGATATACAGTCTCAAGTACTTAATGATTTCTATTGCTCTATTGCCCAGAATCTAATAAGCGATCTAAAGCCAAAAGTGTGCCCAATGACATTTCTTCGTAACACATCAGTATTGGACACATTTTGTTTACATCATACCAATACAGAAGAATTGAAAAAAGTTTTCAAAGAAATTAAAAACAAAAACTCTGCAGGATTAGATAACATACCAGAAAAAATTTATGAAAACTTACCGGACAGCGCATTGAATACACTTACTGCTGCTATAAATATTTCATTCGATACCGGCATATTTCCCTCTTGTTTAAAAACCGGCTTGATTAAACCTCTTTTTAAAGGCGGTGACTCAAATGATCCGTCATGTTATCGCCCTATATCTCTACTACCAACACTATCAAAAATAATAGAAAAACTAGTCAAGAACAGAATGATCTCTTTTATAAAAAAACATAACATACTGACCAAATGTCAATGGGGATTCCAGAGTTCAAAGAGCACTGGAGATGCAATATTTTCATTTCTAGAGAAACTTTTCTTAGGCCTGAATGATGGTGATGTGGCGGCAGCAGTATTTTGTGACTTCTCCAAAGCATTTGACTGTGTGAATCGGGAAATACTGCAGGAGAAGCTACAGTGCTATGGGTTTAGGGGGATAGCATTGGGATGGTTATCCTCATATATGTCCGAAAGGAAACAAATTGTCCGATGTCAAGGAATCGACTCTAATGTCCTTGTTAACCCTTATGGAGTTCCTCAGGGCTCGGTCTTGGGACCCCTGCTATTTTTACTGTATGTCAACGACCTAACAAGTATTAATATTGATGGTCATTTCACCTTGTTTGCTGACGATACTACGATCCTGTGGTTGAATAAGGATACTGATGCCTTAACTGCTCAAATATCCAGTGACATTGAGAGGGTAAAACAGTGGTGTGATGCCAATTGCCTAGCGTTTAACATTACCAAAACAAATATTCTAACATTCAAGTGTAACATTAAGGGGTTAAATTTAGAAAATCATGTTCTAGAGAACAAAACTGTTGCGAGGTTTTTAGGCATTCATATTGACTCAAGACTTAAATTTACTGATCATGTCATTGCACTTAATAAAAAACTAGCATCGGCATGTTATGCAGTGAGAATAATCAGAAACAATTTGGGGCACTCCATGGCAAGATCTGTTTATTTTTCTTTAATAGAGGCTAATTTACGGTATGGGGTTGCTTTTTGGGGTTTGAGTTCTGTGCAGTTGATACGGTCGGTTTTTGTCCTCCAGAAGAGAGCTTTAAGGTATCTTTGTGGACTGAAACTACGAGATCATTGCAGACCATTCTTTATCCGTGAGGGAATTTTGACATTAACTTGTATTTTTGTTCTGGAAACTGTTTCCCTAATTCACAGAAAGTATGGAAATGTCGTAAATGCAAATGTACATAACACCCGTAATGGCAGTGAACTATCCCTACCTACACCTACGAGCGCTCTCACCAAGAATTCATTGATTTATGAGAGCGTTAAGATATATAATCATTTACCAGGAATATATAGAGATATTAGGAATAGTAAAAAATTCACATACTCCGTAAAAAAGTTTTTACAGGCTAAAGCATACTATAGTCTAGAGGAATATTACAGTGAAGTATTTTAGAAACGGTATAGTGGTAAGGGAAGTGATAAATTCCATTATCTGCTTTTATTTTTATACAATGTTGTGTAATTATTACTGGGTGACAACTTTATACACCTCATACCCTTCACGTTAGCATCCTAGTTATGTACTTATATTACTTTAATTACTGAATTGTTTGTTTCTCACGATTCTGTAGCACTACTACCTGTGCTCTTGCCATTCAGCGTTAGTCGCTATAGGTACTGATATATTTTTTTTTTCTCTTTTTTTGGTTTGATTTTTTTAATTTCGATTCTTGAGTGCATTACGATATACTTATTATATGTTTTATCATCAGCGCGTTATAGTTTGTAAAAAAATTATTTTTTGTTTTTTTTTCTCTTCTTTTTGACTGTGAAGACTGTGCTTGTTATATGTTAAGATTTCATTTACAATGTGTATTATTGTTTGTCTCTTTTACTGACTAGTTGACCGCTATTTATTTATTTTGACTTAGTTCAGTTTAGTATTTAAGTCTAACCTTTTTCATTGTTATTCATCCCAGCTTTGTTTATAAGATGCCCTCTTTTAACAATAAAGCATATTTGATTTGATTTGATTTGAAATTACAATTGATTCAATTAAACTTGATTTCATCCTTAGAAAAATTGTTTTATCCGGCTGTCGTCTTTCGGGATATCTACAAGTAATACACTAGGACCTATCCAACGGTTGTAGTGTTGATTTAAAAACTCCCTTACTATCAAATTGAAATGTGGCGGTGCACCATCATGCATAAACCACAATTTCTTAGTTCAAGTGGAAAGTATTTACATCTAAGTAATAAAATTTAAAAAAATGATATTTTGTATATAATTATGGGTTATTTCGTTCGTAATTATTGACAGTGTTTATTGCATATTTATCCTCAGTTATTAGGCTATTAAGTATTATATTGGCACCTAAAGGTATTTCAATTTGATTATTAACAACATTATATCGATTTTTTAAGGCTTTTTTGATTGCTAATGTTTCTAATAGGTTGAGTTTTTCTACCCTTGTGTATATATCAGTTTTATTTTATTGGATATTGAGTGGAGTTATTTATTATACAGTGGTCCGCTATTCCTGTTTTATTTTGTTTTTTTTAAATGAATGTTTTATGTTCTTTAAGCCTAGTTTTAAAGTTTCTACCTGTTTGACCTATATAAATTGCATCACTGTTATCACATTGTATTTGGTAGACCCCGCTATGTGTTAATTTTTCTTTATTTCCAATTTTTGAATTAGCTATGTATTTACCTAGGTTATTTTTATTGACTTGTATGGGGATAGGTTTATGGTTTTTGAGTTTTTTGGAGATTTTTTGACTTGTGTGACCTGTATCTCAGGAAACTGAATTAAATTGTGAAATATAACAAGTAAGACTTTAATTTCCTCTACCACAAAATGGTATGTTCAGAAAAAGGCGAAGTTCAGATAAGGTATTCTAGAATACCTCCCTGATCAACTCAACCTAAAGTGAAAAATAATCCTAACATATATTTACATAGCTACATAACTACATAACTGGTGGTGTATATATATAATATTAAACAGATCAATTTTACCGCTTACCTCTAATGTATTTCGCATACTTTAATTTGAAAGCAGATATTGGAAGATTTTTGAAATTCTCCGGAAGGGAGTTGTAAAACTCTGCAACGCTGAAACCTCGCTCAAAAAGTGCGGTCCGATGATGTGGCGGCGTTATTTTTCGAAAAACAATACGATTTTATAGGTATCTAGGACACTTTAAACTAATAATTTTATAAAAGAAGCATGCCTGATGCAACTCTCTTCTTTCAGTCATATCCAGCCATCCGGACACCATTAGTTTATGGAATATATATATATTGATATTTTCGGACACCGTGAATAAGTCCTAAACAAGAGTTTTGAGCAAGCTGTATCCGACGCTTATCGACACTGTTAAGGCAACTTCCATAAACAACATCACAGTGGCTAAACAGTGAGAGTACCAGAGAGTCGCACAATAAAGTTTTTACCTTTCGTGACAAGAAATCATGCATATGGTACCACATTCTCTATACATCTTGATACATGCGCACTAAATCGCAAGGAACTATTAAAAATGATGCCTAAATTGAAAACACTGTCTCTCACTGGCAAAGGGGTGTTATCTATCTTAACATAAATTTCATTTTTAACCTGTTCGACATCAGACTTCCAACCGAACATCATCAAACAACACTTTCCAGGATTTAGAATAAGGGAATGTTCTAATGATAATTGATTTAAGGGATTTAGTTCCATACTTGTAGTCTTGCAGCTCTCAACAGAATCGGCCCTGCTAAATGATAGATAAACTTGGTTGTCGTCAGCATAGTATTGAGTAGAGCATTCTCTTAGCGATCTTGAGAGGAAAGACGTGTAAATGACATATAAAAGTGGAGATAAGGCAGAACTCTGTGACTGGCCATTCCGAATTATAATGGTGGTTGATGTTATGTTGCCGATCCGAACGGACTGAGTTCTATTCGACAATACGGTTCTACAAAGGAGAACCGCACTCTCGGAGAGGCCTATGTGATGCAAAATGGCTAAAAGCAGCTCGTGGTCAATGATGTCAAAGCCTTGGAAAAATCTAGTAATGCCAAAACTGTAATTTTACCGTCGTCAATAGCTTGAAAAATGTCGTTAGTGACATTGGCTAGTGCTGTGTCATGGTGTTGTCGAAATCCAGACTGTGTTTCTGGCAAAATGTTATTACTTTCGGAGTGTTCCAATAGTTGTATATTTATAATTTTTTCCAAAACTTTCGACAAACCTTGTAAAACACTGATCGGACGAAGATCGCTAAACTCCTTTGGCAAGGAGACCTTCATAATAATTTAGTTCCATATGTTTGTCAATGTATGAGATTAAAGCTCATGTCACATTGTTCTGACGTGATGTGTTGTGATGTGATGCTAAATGAATCATACAGCTTGTTTCTCGTGTGTTTAAATGGGCGGCGTGCACATTTATCTGATGCTGACGACCTGTGTTGTATCGTGATAAAATTTTTAGCTTTATTTTTTTATTTAAATAAAAATAAAAGTCAGCATGTTTATTGCATCTGGGTATCATACTGTGCCAAACCAGCCTAAATCCTAATGTTGTTCGTGCAAAACTGCCTTTATCCATTTAGTTACAGCAACGTTGACGTTTTCATATTCTGAGTTGCTAGGATAACATAAAAGAGAGTTAGTAGTCATTGTCAATATAGTTTCCTCTTAACAGTCTTTTGTAAATACTGAAACATCACTGGAAGTGGATATATTCCCTTTCGCGGTCACGCGCCTCATTTATCTTTTGTTGGGTAATATACAACAAATTATAGCCGCAGCCCATTCTTTAATTTTTTTCTTTAAATTCATCTGACTAGCTTAAGGTTCTGGTGTAAAACGAACGCAAACAACACACTGATTTTGAAACCTGTCAATTATCTGTAGTAATATATTAAGGGATAAGGAAATTATCGAAAATCATTCCGAAGATTTTTTGCCGTGGAAATCGCTCGAGGGCTTGCCCGAGAGCGATTTCCTAATGGCAAAAAATCTGAGAATGATTTTCTGATTATTTCCCAATCCCGAAATGTATTTTGAAGATTATTTACCAAATAAAAAACTAACGATTTCTGATGGGTGAGATTTTCATTTTTGACAAGGGTGATTTTCACCGGAGAGCGGGAGACTATCGCTGGATTTCTGACGGGTGAGATTTTCACTTTTGACAAGGGTGATTTTCACCGGAGAGCGGGAGATTATCGCTGAATAATCAGGTGAAAATCAACCCGCTTTTATAATGGATGAGGTAAATAATCATCATAATGCATCAAAACAATATGCTTACGACTCGTCACAACACAACGCATCATAACGCATCACAACACGTCAGAACAACGTGCCCCCGGCTTAAAGGTCACGAGAAATGAAAGTGTGAATATATCAGTCATTTGAATAATCAATAAATATTGCAAAAGATTAAAAAAAAATGTGCAGGTGACGATGAAATTCCACCATTCCCATTGAAAAAATGAATGTACACTGCTGTGTTGCCTCTTACTGAAATTGTAAATTGCTCGTTATTAGAGGGAAAGTATCCGGCTGTTTTAAAAAATGCTGCAATTTAGAGAGTTTTCGTCCATACAGTAATTTACCCTCGTTTTCAAAAATCTGAAACAGTTGTTTTTGACTTTATGGTGGGAACATTGGAAGCATTGAAGGGGGGAAAATTAGCATGTGTTCTCGGTCTTGATCTCTCCAAGGCTGTCTCTCACATATCGATATATTAGATAAATTATATAAATACGGATTGAGAGGATTGGCATTCTCATGAATTAAAACTTACCTCAGCGACAGAACTCAAAGAGTTCTTATTAAAAATAATCACCAAAAGTACGTTTCTGAGAAACTTTCAATAAAACTTGGTGTCCCGCAGGGAAGTATTCTCGGACCACTCCTATTCGTTGTCTACTTGAAAGAAATATATTCAGCTTTTATTCCTCATTAGGCAAAAATTGTAAATTATGCAGATGCCAGTGAGATTATAATTAAGAACGAGAACATTGCAAACTTACTTAAAAACTCTGAAGGACAGTTCCTATTTTTATTTATTTAAAATTGTAACAAACTTTATAATAACAAAATAAACAGCCTAAAAATTGAACAACTTAACATCGGAATAATAAACAAGTGAAACCTTTTCAGTGGATAAGGTGTTCAAGATGACCACCATTTTCTGCTAAGCTGAGCGCCAGTCGATCCCTGAACCCGTTTACAACGTTTAAAAGGAAGTTCTCTGAACTGGCCCGAACTTTAGCACTAATTCTGACTTTTAATGATTCTAAGTCATTTGGACGGTTAACGTGGACTTGTTCTTTAAGTGTCCCCACAAAAAAGGGGCGAGGTTTAGTCCGGGGATCGCGCTGGCCAGTCAATAGCACCTCTTCTGTCTATCCAGCGTCCTGGAAATTATTTGCTTATGTATTGTCTAACATTTGCCGCATAATGCGCAAGTCCTCCATCTTGCTGGAACCATACCTGTTCGTTTATGCCATTATTTACACCCGGTTAAACCATTGCGCAAGGAGGAATCATGTGATTCCTGAGCAGGTCCAGATATTTTTCGCCACTTAAATTACCGTCTATGGAAAAAGGTCCCACAATACGTCTACCAACTATGCTCGCCCGAACATTAACTTTCTCGGGCTCTGAGTATGATGGAACCAGTGAGTATTCTCAGTAGACCAATAACGATAATTGTGCCTATTAACAATGCCATTTAAATGGAAAGTATTGCATCTTTTCGTCATCAGCTCACAAAATTCAGCTCTTCTATCAAAATCGTACTCGTTTAACTCGTGCACCAACTTTATCTTGTACGGATGCAACTTCTTCTGCTTAAACAAATTTTTCACTGACTGATGAGACACATTAAAATCCATTGCCATTGGCCTGGATGATTGTATTGGATTCTCATCTATTGAAGGCATGACATCCAAAGCCTTGTCTCTCCCGGTTGCCGTTTTAGGTCGATCTGATCTAGCGGCTTCCCTAACACTGCCTGTTTCTTAAAATTTCTTTACCACTCGACACACCATTGACTGATTTATTGGAGACCTATTTGGATATAATTCATTGAAAAGTTGACAAACCTGATCTTGCGATCTCTTGACATTTCCGTAACCGCCCATTATTAAAATTTCAACTCGTTGTTTCTCATTCAGATGAACTATAGTGTAAACAAATTAGAAATCACACAACAGAAAATTAAACAGGAACTCAAAATTGACACCTCTTAGGTCGCTGTCATGAAAACACCTTTACTCAACTGGTGGGTATTAGGTAGGAATAATTATAATTAGGAAGTTTTTCATTTTTGAGCTATTTTTATTTCGGAAATGCTTGCAGATAGGCAAAAATTTAAAATAGAAAAAATTCAGAGTTTTCCCTCCAAATGCAATTACATGCAGGGTGTTTCATTTAAAAAAAGCAAGTTATAGTCTCTATGGCATTCAAACCAGAAATGACAGAAAAAATTCATGCAGGTAGCAATGTGGGAAATAATTTACTGAACAACTTTCATGAAGGTCACTTTTTCGTATACGAGGTTTTTCAAAAGTTACAGGCATTATGCACGACTTTTTTGCCACTCTATATATCCACCTATCTAATATCGTAGACTTGTTCAAATTAAACCAGCATTAAAGAGGAAATATTCTCTGACCGTTTTTCGTAAAGAAATTAACAAAGACGCTGATGTTTCCCGTAATCACTTGACGTTTAATCTATGGTTAATTTAGTAAATTATGAAGTAAAAATTAGAAGTGCCTGCTTGACAACTTTAACTGGACTATTATAGTTATAGGTTTTATTTTCAGACTTTATTCTGTTCTGCCTTTACGTTTTATCTTTCCTATTTTTCAGGTTTTGGCCACAGAAAGCATCAGAATATATTTCGGATAACTTTAAAGCTGATTTGTTGTCAGACTTGGAAGGAAAGAAGAATTGACAAAGATATAGGATTATTATTATTTTGTTATATTTTTTTACTAGAATGAAATCAGAATAATGTTAAATAAATATTTTTTATTCTTCTGCTACAGTTTATTTTTATGAAAGGGGAATACAGATATAGGTAGGCACAATAATAGTTATTTACGTAACAAGAAGGATATGTATATTATTAACGCACGCATGTAAAAATTTGCATGACGAGGCCGTAGGCCAAGTGCTTTAATAATATAGTATCCTACGTGTTACGTATGCATTTTTATATACAACTATAACTACTATAATTATTATAATGATTATTGGAGTAAAAATAATTAGTTTAAAATTTGACAGGTAATAAAAATTTGTATTAGGTACCTTTAGCAACAGGCATAGGTGCGAATGCTACTAAATTGCTTCTCTCAATCATTGTCACAGTTGTGTCTGAAAATTGTACATTTTAAAATTAGTTTAAGCGATGATCCGCCATTTGATATTGGGAACGAAGCTTTTAATGTTGTTTTAAATATTGTGCCAGATAAATCACGGAAGGAATTCCAGAAACACCCTGAGCTTAATTCCATTTAAGATGTTATTAATACACTAGTGAAGAAATAACACATGTGCCGGAGATAAAGATGAGATGAGATTACGTGACACCAAAATTTGTTTACGATACACCCTTTGAGATAAGAATTCAGATCGTGTGGACAAAGAACTAACCAGATTCTCTGTCTGGAGCTCTGGTATGCTTCCCCGATGGATCCAAGACTGAAGAGGGTACAGGGGCTGGGATGCACGGATTAAAACAATAGAAGAGCCTATCAAAATAGACGAATCTATATGTGCTCAGACAGTCAAGCGACCTTTAAGGCTCCCATGATCCAGAGGGTAAAACGAAGGTTTGCACAATAAGCCTACTTATGGCCGCAGTGCCTCGGTTAAGAACGGGTCTACGGAAAAAAAACACTAGTGCGGTAATGAATTCAAAAAAGCACTAGTAATGAAGGTTAGCATGACATTTGAAAGAGTGTCAAATCATGGTTGTTATATGACAGTTGAATATAAAATATTTACCTACCTAGAAAAACTGTAAAACTAATCACAAACTTATCTAAATCAAATCAAGGTAGGTAAAGTTAAAAGGAGTAGATATAGTAAGAATCAACAACGTTTTGCCAGTTCATACGAACAAATTCTGAAGGTTGAATCGAAATCATCAAATACCTGGTGTATCCCGGTCACGGATTTAGGAAATAAAAATGGATCGCTAACCGATACCTATCTGTCAAACGAAAAGTGTCTGTAGTATGATGGGCGCCATGAGAGGTGAATCCAATTGTGGTAACACTGAAATTTCTGAATTTGTAAATAGTTGGTAACATCGATAATATTCCTCAGTTTTATTCACAAACCTACGAAACGTCCTTTCTTGTTATGATTCTGTTGTTTTGTGTTTAAAGCTTCCTTCCACTAGACATAGAGATGGACTTCTTTATCATTGGTACGTAAATAAAATCAATTTTTTACTCTCAACAAACCCAAATAATAAAATAAAGTCCGTGGTTGTGTGTAATCGGTAAAGTTTCGCCGTAGGTATTTCTCAAAGAAATCCCTGCCCTTGTTATGTTCTAAATTCATCGATAACATAATTGTTGCAAACTTGCTCGCCTCAGGGACACCTAATGGAACAAATTGTGGCATGATTGCATGAAGATTATTTAAAACTAAGTGCTTTCAGTAGAAGGATATACTTATATCAATGCAGCTCTTGTGAAAAACTTACCAGTGCTTCAGCATCCGTAAATCCATATTGAGGAAGTTGAAAAATGTTTGATAGTCTGAACAAATAAAATCAGCATACTAATAGCTCAACTTGTGGGTTAGGAAAAAAATGAGGTGCTTTGTTCACAGGAATAACCAATAAATTCGGGAAAGCCGTTTCCAGTTTACCAAGTACATATTGTTATGAACCTCTGAACAAATAAAATCAGCATACTAATAGCTCAACTTGTGGGTTAGGAAAAAAATGAGGTGCTTTGTTCACAGGAATAACCAAGAAATTCGGGAAAGCCGTTTCCAGTTTACCAAGTACATATTGTTATGAACCTCTACCGAGTCAGAGCTGGATAGTAGTTTTCTGATGGTTAACAGCTTTATTCAAGCTACTTTTAAACCAAGTAGCTTGTAGCTGTAGCATATTTCTTAGTATAATCATAAATCTATTTTAACAAGTAGCTAGTTACTCGAAAAAGCTACTTAATCTACTTTTGGTAGCTTAAGTTACCCATAAATAATTTGAGCTACATATTGCAAATATCTACTTTACTGACAAGATGGTGTCTGTTCCAGATGCTATCCAAAGAAAGATTTCTTTAAAAAATAAAATATAATTAGAATTTTTGAAGTTTCTTGATAAAAAAAGCCAGCACATCATCGTGTTAAAAGATTATCCAATCAATAAACAAATATTCTAAAGATTCAACACTTCTCTCACTTCTTCAACTCCAGTAGAGATATTATTGTCGTTTGCTGCCTATATTAATACTCCAAGACGAAATACATTGTCGGACAGCTTATTTGAGAAGCACAACCAAAACAACGCAGTTTTTAAAACCATATTTACTGGCATTAAGAAAAGTAACCTTCACAGTAACTTATATCAGTAGTATTTAGTAAAAATAATTTGTAGCTTAGTAACCTGTAGCTACAAATTTTAAGTAGTTTGAAGATTGTAGTTTGTAGCCGGGTACTTTTTCTAGTAGCTTGCTCAGCCCTGTACCGAGTAGGTAAGATAATTTGATACATATGATAATAGCTTGTAAATCCATGATACCAAGATATTTTTTGTTGTGTCAAATAAATTTAATTACTTTTTCCTGGGGTTAGTTTAAAGGAATTATTTGTCAGTTCTGGTATGCAAAAAATTACTGGATATACAAAATCTTCATCATCAAGGTCAGGGAGCCCTGCATGTGTGTCCCCTTTCTTTTCAAAAAGTTGGATAATAAAACCATTCTTCCAAATTTGCAAATCTAATTCGCTTTTTTTAAGTTTTCCTTTTATAGATACCCATTTTATAACTTAAAAATGGTTGGACAGTCTGAAATAAGTCGATGCGAAGATAAATAAATCAATATATTGATGGACATTTGTTTGATTCTTTAAAAACTGACAATATTTATGTAAACCTACGTTGCGAACATGTGAGGAGTACTGTTTTATACCACTCTACTTCGGGCATTGATATTTGATTTCAAAGGAAATTGATAAAAAAATTATAAGGAAGGCCGTGATATGTTTAACGAAAAATACACAAATCGCCTGCCTATTGGCCCATCAGCAGTGTCTAGGGTAGCAAGTAAGCGGAGAACTTCCCGTACTATTGAAGATAGTGTTAAAAGTGGTCGTTCTGGTATATCCGAGGAGAAAAAAATAAACATATTATTATCACTACAGGAAGATTCTCATAGCTTAAGCACACAACTTGGATATTATTGGATAACTACGATATTCACCAAATCACTGTATCTAAATTTTTACAGAAAGAGAAGTTTCATCCATACAAACCAGTATTTGTACAAGAGATATTGGATGATGATCCTGATAGGTGAGACCAATTTTGTGAAATAATGATTGAGCTAACATATAATTACGCAAGATTTGTCCAAAGAATTTGTTTTTCAGATGAAGCTACGTTTTGTTTAAATGGTCAGGTTAATAGACAAAACTACAGATACTGGGCACAGGAAAATCCTCACTGGTTTATAGAAAATCACACCCAGTATAATGAAAAGGTTAATGTTTGGGCGGGCATTGTTGAAAATAGGATAATCGGACTATTTTTCTTTGATAAGAGTCTCACTGGAGAAAGATATCTAAATTTCCTTGAAAATGATTTGTTTCCAGCTCTTGCCACTCTGTTTCCAGATGATAATGATCCTGATTTACCAAGTTTAACCTTATGGTTTCAACAGGATAGTGCTTCCCCGCATTATGCTGTTCATGTAAGGGAGTACTTAAATACAATTTTTCCGGGGCGGTGGATAGGTAGACGGGGTTCAATAGAGTGGCCACCCAGATCACCTGATCTTAATCCACTGGACTTTTTTTTATGGGGCTACGTCAAAAATTTAGTTCATAAATCTAAACCCATCTCGGTAGATACACTGAAGGAGTCTATTCGACGAGTAATGAGAGAAATATCTCCACAAGTAGTACTAAATGTACGACAGGAATTTTTAGATCGACTGATCTACTGCAGAACAGTTGGTGGAGGACATTTTCAGCATCTTATAAAATAGTTTTTTTTCATTCTTTGTTGTTTGTTTATTTTGTTTTAAAATTGTTAAAAAATTTAAAATTGTTAATATTTCGTAAACGGCTGAAGATAAGTATATAGGGCATGATTAATGAATAATGTCTAGAATTGATTGTAGAATATAAAAATGTAAAAAAAAACGATGTTTCATTAAAAAAAATTAAAGTTGACACATGTAGCACTACACTGCGCAATATTTTTTTACAAAAAAAGATGCATTTCAAAAAAATAAATTCGACCGATTTGGTCCGAGCGATTTTTGATTAAGTTGCGCGGTTTTCCATATAAAAGGCTGATCCGTTTCTTTATCATAACCCTGTATGTATATTACATTCATTAGGTACTATCCATGCAGGTGGTACATAAAACATAATTTTACGCTCTGAAGAGATACACATGCAGTGCTTTTTAACTTCTGATTATTATTACTCCATTTAAATATCCCTACCGATACTTTTTGCGAACTATTATATTGGCGACAATGTTTCTGATCGAGTGAGGATAAGTCCATATTTTCTTGATACCTTAAAAAATAAAAGGCGGATATACTTGTAAAGTGCTAAACATAAATTACTGTTGCCAAAAGTTCATGCACCTCTCATGACGCACAGCATGTAGCAAATACTTTTTGGTTAAAAAGTCGGTAATCCATTTTTATTTCCAAAATCAGCCAGAGGTTTTACTATCGCTAGAAAAAAAAATAAGAGACAACTAAATATTTAACTATAAAGATAGGACACCGATCGAAAAATTTTTACGTATTTTCTTTAGATGCTCCATCTTAACTAACGTTTGAAAACTAAGCTAAAACCAGCAAAGTTTCCTGGCGCGCCTTGCTGGAACGATTTATCAATGTAGCAGGAATATTTTCCTGCAACCAGTAGTTATTACATTTTGGTTGCACTATACGCTACTAGATGGCAGCAGGAGCAGCATTGGTCATAAATGCAGCTTGCCAGGAAATAATTTTTGTAAAGTTGTGTTAAGTGTGTCGTGAAAGGTTTTTTCCTCGGGTTGTATATTTTTAAGGATTTGTAAAAAGCTAATGCTATGTAAGCAGCTTTTTTGTCTTTTGGGTTTCTCTATCTGTAAAAAGATTTTCTTGAATGACTAAGTGAAAACTAAGTAATATCTATATGCCTAAAGCATCAGAATAAACTTGAGTGAAGAGTACGTCTAAAATATATTCTTTACCAGTGGCGCAGCTGCGGAGGGGTTTTGATGTAACCCCCCCCGCAGAAGCCACTTAAATGTTCCCAAACAACTTTTGCACTATCGTTTTTTATTTTACTCCCTGTTTGATTCTCCCCCCCCCCCCGAACTTATTCCTGGCTGCACCACTGTTCTTTACCCGAAATGAAACAGAATTTTGATCATAAAAAAAATTTCATTGTCTATATTTTAATTGAATTGGGTTGATTAAGCCATCGTTTAAAAATAAACCATAATTTAAAAAATGTCGGAAAATATTACTCGGCGATATAATTCTGATCCATAATTTTGATCAATTTAATGTATGATAACTTGTTTTCCATTGTCCGATGTCTGTGTGCATTTCATGCCAGGTTTAGAAAAAAGTCATGTAAAATTTAAAAACCTTTAACCAAGCCATTTTATCATAATAATGAAACACTGTAGCGATATCATACTTTAATATTTTTGGGATTTTTAGGATTTTTCGTTTGTTTAGGCTAAGTGTTTTTTTAAATGTAACTATAAGTTTAGATAAGTACCTATTACTCATGTTTTCTGGTCATTATTAAATAGTTATTAAAATTCATGAATTTTTAAAATAAGATTTTCTACATAAGAAATTATGTGATGAAGATTTTTTGTTTTCTGGGTCTTTCATAGATTTCTTGAATCTTAACTTATTACTGTGTTGATTTGGTACAGGGTGTAAATAACGAAAGTTAGCCATGTAAAAGTATAACACATTTATCGTCTTACACTACAGGTCACTTAATATTTTTTAACGTTTTTGCCAGTGTTTACTGTACCGGGTGTCTTTTCCTCAGTATGCAGAAAAACTGCAAAATTACTCTACAGGTTGTTACAAACTTATTAAAAATAAAGGACATAACTATTTTCTATTTTCCTGTATACATATTTCAATGTGTGTGTCCACGGATTTAACTATATCTCTACCTACTTGTAAAAACCCTAATGTTCAGATTTTCGAAAAAAGTAATTATTTACGTTTTTTTTCATATCTAAATTATTACCTTTTCTAGGCTACTACATTATTACAATAATTATTAACAAGTTTTTAATATCAAATTTGTTAATAACCAGAACTTTTAAAAACCCTTTATTCAAGAAATTTTAATTTTGTAAATCTATATACATTTTTATATTTTTTGCGCACTCTGTACAAAATAATCAAAGTTTCACAACGTGAATTCTATTTATATATATAACAAGCAAACGAAAATTTTGGCCACCCTATAAACTGGTTTAGGTAATAGCTCTAATGATTAATTAGCATATTCGGTGGGACCCCATGTTTAATTAGCCCGAAATAATCTCTATCCTAAGCTCTGATAATAATAATAATAATAATACACATTTTACCTTTGTGTGCCGTTATTATACTAGTATATAGATTAGAGTTAGAGTGTATTGTTTTACGTACATATTACACAATGATGTTTGGTGTGTATACATTTGTTGACTATTAATTAGAACTTTTATTGGCCTATTAGTTTGTGTGTTGTTGCCTGTTAACCACCAAAATTAAAACGAGTACCTATTTAATATTTATAGAGACAACGAAAACTTATTCATACATGAAGCTCCATAATACTTCACTGGTTATTGGATACAAAATACATTAATGCTACAGAGTCTTTTTTTTTCAATTAATTTCCAGTCATTAATTTCGAGGCAGTCAATGGCGCCCGAATCCATGGGTGCTGTGGGTGCGCAAGCACCCTTACTCAATTTGTAGTGGGTGATATCGAGAGAGATAGATGAAGAAATCTCAAATAAGTACACAAATTGGAAGTATCTGAATACCTTTTAGGATTTTATGAAACGCCCTTTACTGATGCGCAAACATTGTATAACGTTGTAAAAGACGTTTTTATATGAAATAGCTTAGACATTACATTACTACGAGGTCAATGCTATGGCGGGGCTGCAAATGTAAGTGGTGCCCTATCACGCCTACAAAAAAACTAGCTAATGATAAACCACGAGCTGTATACGTTCACTGCATGGCCCACTCTCTTAACTTGCTAGTTCAAAATTCATTTAACGACATACCTAAGGTAAGGGACTTTCTGGTAAATGCTAAAAACATGTTAAATTATATTCGAGATTCAGCAAAAATATTAAATATTTTTAAACATATTAAAACTAACACCGAAGATGCTGGTTCATCGTCCTTAAGGCCTTTTTGTCCCACAAGATGGTGTCTTCGTGTAGCATCTTTAAAATCTCTGTTTGATAACTATAAAGAAATATGTGAATTTATGGCAAACCAAAGCAATGAAAAAAGCGACGCAGGAGCAAAGGCAAATGGTTTCCTTGAAAAACTATATTCGTTTGAGGTTTATTTTTTACTGAAAATATTAATAAACGTTTTTAAAAAAATCTAGATGTTGAATACTAATATTCAAAAAATTAACATTAACATCGCAGATGCAATGAAAAAACTTAAATGTCTATCTGAATCGCTTCAGACTCAACGAAATAATTTTGAAAATTTATGGGAACAAATAGTTACCGAACAAGGGAAATTTTAAGATTGAAGAACCAATTTTGCCAAGAAAAAGAAAGCTTCCTCTTAAATTCGGTGGCTTAAAAAATCAACACTTTTCTAATTCACCTGAAGCGTTAGACAGATGTTTATATTACGAAATAATAGACACTTGTATTCAGAGCCGTTTTAACCCATTAACGCCCAAATTAATTTTTTTTTGAAAAATTTTATGAAATATGAATTTTTTAGTTACAAATGATAATCGTTAGTTAGATTACACCTTCAAAAGTTTAAGTCAAATTCAAATTCAAATTCAAATTTATTTTGCCAAGATACTTTACAATAATGGTTACAAAACTTTTTTACAATGTTCTAGAGCACAATATATCCATAGGATTTGTGTGTGCACTAAATACCTTAAATAAGTATATATCTAAATCTAATCTTTATTTAGCAACAGCTTTGTAGTGTATTAATACCTCAGACAATACTTGTAACATTTTTACATGAATTCATTTTACAGTATCATAGAATATATTTATTCTTGAGATGTACCAATTTTAACGCTAAACTGGATTTATAATAAAACTGTATAGTATAGTATTACACAGAGATTTTACATAAACCATGGTATTTTTTCACAGATCTTATGAAAGTTAGAAATAATCCAATCATTTATTTTGTGCTTTATTTTTGGATACCTGTCCTTTTTCAAGTGTGGCGGCATAAGGTTTATTATTTTAGGCATAACATACGAGATGTGTCTCTGGGTAGAGGAAGATAAAGTGGGTGGTAAGTATAAATCATTGTGTGTAATAGACCTTGTATGTATAGGGTGGTTGACATAGTTTTTTAAGGTCCTATTCTTACAACCAAAACGTATAACATTCTTAATATAAAGTTGCCTGATGCTTAATACGTTTACTTCTTTAAACAGTTTTTCTGTGGGATACATTCTGGTCTTAAAGAGCATGATCTTCAAAATATACCTTTGCGTTATAGTTAGCGGGTAGAGAGTGTTGTTACACAGTGCACCCCAAACGATGATGCCGTAAGACAGGACAGATTCAACTAGAGCTTGATATGTAATCTTGAGTATTCCCAAAGGAACTACATGGCGTAGGTCATAAAATTTGTAAAGCAAATTCCTTAGTTTTTTATTAGCGAATTCTATATGATTATGCCATGTCATGCACTGATCAAAATATATGCCTAAATATTTGATATTATCTTTTCTATTTATTACTTGACTACATGTACAAGGAAGGTTATTTATATGGCAATCTAGTTGGTGTAACGTTATGGTCTGAGCAACAGGCAAATCTCTACGAGTCTTTGAAAAACACAGAAAGTGCGTTTTATCGATATTAAGTGTTAGTAAATTTGAATCTAGCCAGTGTTTAATTTTCGACATATTCCTCTCAGCTCTGTCAAAGGCACCCGCCCATGTATGATCCCTCACCAGCACCACAGTGTCGTCAGCAAAGCACACAACCTTAGCATCATTGCATGCCTCAGTAAGTGAATTGACATAAATCAGAAAAAGGACCGGACCCAGGACTGTCCCTTGCGGAACACCGCACTCCACAGGTTTTGAGTTACTTTTGTATTTATCAAGCTTTACCACCTGACTCCTTCCACTCAGGTACGATTCAAACAGGTTCAAAGCTGTTCCTCTAATGCCACAGTTTTCGAGCTTTGTCAGTAAAATGCCGTGCTCCACAGTATCAAATGCCTTTGACAGATCCAAGAAGACTGCAAGTGTCTTCAAACCTTCATTAAAATTTTTTACTATGAAATTTGAAACTTCAATTATAGCATCCTCAGTACTGACCTCCTCCTGGAATCCAAATTGACATTCCGATAGAAGTTTCTCCTGTTTAAAAAATTCCCAAAGTCTAGACTTAACACATTTTTCCACAACTTTACTTAATGTGCTCATAAGAGCAATGGGTCTATAATTTGTTTTTTCTTTTCGATTACCCGACTTATACACAGGAACTATAACTGCATTTTTAAAACCAGAAGGAAAGATGCCAGTACTGAAGATACTATTTACCAGATGTATGAGAGGCTTGATTAAATATATGTGATTATTTTTTATAACATCCACCGATATTCCATCTTCACCCCCTGCTGCTCCATTTTTTAAAGAGTTTATTTGTTTTATTATTTCATTCTTAGATATAGGATGAAAAAAAATGGAATTTTTGCTTTGTCTAGTATCTGCTATTTTGCTATTAGGGATTTGTATATGTTTAGCCAAATTTGTTCCTACTTTACTAAAAAATTCATTTAGATTTTCAGCTATTAAGCGAGGCTCTGTAATTTCACTACTTTGGTCGTTTATGATGCTTTTAATGGATTTTTTTTCTACAAATTGATTAGTTACCTGATTTATAGTACTCCATAGCTTTTTAGGATTTTTAATATTTTTGTTGATTTTATTTTTATAATAGTTTCTTTTTGTTTTAATTATTAATTTGGACACTGCTTTTCTATAATCCCTATATTTGTTTAAAGCATCAATGTTATTTGGGCTGCAAGAAGAAATTTTTTTGAGTTTGTCTCTTTCTCTTATTGAAGTTAACAGCCCTCTAGTCATCCACGGTTTAATAACACGAAATTTCGACCTTATATGCCAAATCACTGTAGAGCTTTGAATATGCACTTGAAGAGTGTTAATTAAGCTCTCTGCAATCAAGTTTGGGTCAGTTAACTGTAGACAATCCGTCCACTGTTCTCCCTCCAGTTTACTTGCTAGACGAGCGATATCCATTTTTTTTAATACACTATTTTTATCATCACACCCTGTTCCATTATTATTTTCACAAAATTCTAGATTGAGTAATAAAGGATAGTGATCAGAAACACCGCTAATCAAAATTACTGGATTAACTTTTTTGATAATATTTTTTTGGTTTGTATTTTTTAGGAATATGTGATCAATACAGGTTTTTGCTTCTCTGTCAACTCTTGTATAGTTATTTATTGTACTCTGGTATCCGTGTGATCCCAGTAAGGCAACATACTGATTCGCAACCTCCGACTTGCTATCCATAATATTTAAGTTGGTATCTCCCACGAATATTTCAATCCCTCCCACTGTTGGAAGCTGGTCAAATAGGTTTCCTAAATCATTTATGTAAGCCTCTTTTTGAGTAGACGGTAACCTGTAGTGAGCAGTTATCCCTATTTCTACCTTATTTTTAAATACTAGGCTTCTCAGAAACTTTGTACCTCCTATACTTATAACGTTTAAGCTTTTTACCAGTTCACTTTTAATATAGATAATAGTACCGTCACACTTATTTATTTGACTGTCGTTATGCAAGATATCATAATTTTTTATTTTAAATTGATTAAGGCTATTAAAAATGTGGGTCTCTGACAACACCATTACATCAAAGTCAACATGAAATGATTGCATAAACACTAGAAAATCATCAAAATTTTTTGTAATTCCGCAGATATTGACATGAATCATATTAAAATGTGCACTATTTACAAAATACCTGGTCTGTTGAATATCATCACACACATTTGTCTTATATCCTCCTTCACTGAGGAATGATGTTGGATCAACGAACGTAAATAAATAATTGTCCTACCTTATCCCCAAAAACTACAAACAATTTCTCACCTTACTGGTTCTTTAAACTTTCAATATCCCCTTCACTGCGTATTCTGATAGCATTAGACTGCTCATCCTTCCTCACATAGACACATCCAGACTTTATCCATATGAATTTATGATTAAAGTCTTTGAGAGTACGTGCCTGCCTAAATAAATTTCGTTGATCCACCGTCAAATCTTCATTTAAAAATAATGAATTTGACCCTTGTAGTCCACATTTTTCATTAGTTATTTTGCCTTTCTTTTTTCTTTGTTCAATCAGAGACTGTTTTTGTTGGTATGTTTGAAATGATAGGAGCACTGGAGAGTTCGCCTTTTTTCTGTTTAATATGCGAACTTGATAGTCTGTAGTTTGTAACTGAGGGTCTATATAATTAATAACTTTATCTACTCTTTTTTTAACTTCGCCAATGTTTGATTTTAACTCTTCTTCAGTGCTTGTAATTCCGACAATGACCACATTATTCGCTCTAGTCTCCTGATCTTTGGCTAAATTTTGTTTTTTAAGCTTCTCTAGCTCATTTGAGATTTCTTCATTTGTTCTTTTTAGCTGTACGATTTCTTCTTTGAAAGCTATGTTTAACGTTTTTTGATCTTCATATTGTTGCGCATAAAACTGCAAACTGTCTTTCAAGTCCCTAATCTCACTTGTTATATCTTTTTTAAATTTAGTCATAGTTTCTATTAGGTCTTCCATATTCATATTTTGACCTTTCTTGTCTGACTCAGAAGAACTTTGACTGCTTCTTGGTGGCTCCATGGATCTTCTAATGTCTCGTTCCGTTCGCGACTTACAATCTTCGCATATCCATTTCGTTTTAAGTTTTTGGATTACCTTTAAATCAATGTCTGTAATTGCAGCACATTTCAAGTGCTCCCAATTTGTGCATTTTTCGCATTGCACTGCTCCCTGTGTTTTAGTGATTTTAAGATTACATTTTCCACACAGAGAATGATTTTTGCTGCCCGTCATACCTGATCTGCTACTAGTGGTTATAATTGCTTTATGTCAAGAATTCACAAATTCAGGCCTGGTTGGTTGGTATAGTAGGCCTGACCCACAAGGACGAAGGAAGTGCGTTTTTTACTAGATTTTTGTTTTTTATTGTTTTCAGAACACTAGATACGATGCACTTTTACATTTCTTGGGAAAACTAGAGAATTTTAGCGGTTGAGACAACGTTTAATACAAAGGTATTGGCTGATTCCGGAACTTATGCGAAGACCCGATTTAATTTACTGGTTCTAAACTATATATTTTTGCATTTAACGACGAAGCACAGTACCGCGATGTTCACTCAACTCGATTCTACGACACTTTCAAGTGATTGGTGGTTTTTGAAAAAAGGGATGATCTATAAATAAATCGCTGGGCAAAAAAGAATATCATTTAATATATTTTTAAATGAATTTTATTTCTAGATAAAAACTATTTTTTATGAAAATTCGAAAAACATTTAGTACATAGTTAACATTACATTTGTTGCAAAATGTAAGCGGCCGACTTTTACAAGATGGATACTGGCAGCGTCTTTGATTTTCTCTTTTTTTGAGAAAATGGCCTATTTCGTCTAGTCGTACATTATCTAAAACAAGTGTTTTAGAGGTTGAAGGAAAACTGAATGGTCGACCTTTGGAAACATTTCTTCCATGTCCTAGTTTTAGATATGTTACGGCTATTTGTCGTCTAAAATTATTTATTGTAATTACAATAAAAATCCGTTCACAATTGCGATATCTATTATTCTCGTAAATAAACACCAGTACCACTTCTTGCCCCGAATTGCAATACTGTGCTTCTCCAACAGCCAATCGTGATTATCCACTCCTCCCATAAATTTATTATAGTTTTGAATCAATCGTGGCTGAGGAACTGGAACTCGAGCTTTTTGTTCTTGATTCCATCGTGGAGCTGATGCTAGTGGTTTGACCGTGTCAAAATTTGTCGCCATTGAGACACATTTACTGTCATTCCATTTGACAATTAAAATTTGGTTCGTGTTATCAAATCGGTAATCATATGATCCCCTAGACTGTTTTTCTAATATTTGTGAGGACTGTACTGTACATTTAGCTGTTCGGTTTTCCCGTATTGTCCCAGTGGCTCGAAAATTCATTTCCTTTAGTTTGTAAAATAATGCATGACTACTAAAAAAATTGTCAAAATATACGCAGTAACCCTTTGGATTCTCCACGACTGATAGCATATTTGAAATTAGAAAATTTGGGACTACTCTGGTACCAAGAGGTAATTAACTTGTATTATTACTGCTTTTACCGGTATAAAGAGAAAATGAGTAGCAGTATCCATCAGCGCCACACATTGCCCAAAGTTTAGACCCAAAGCGTATAGGTTTTCCTCTAATGAATTGTTTGAGTGAATGAATGACCAAAATACCGCACAATCATTTCATCAATAGAAAGATTTTCTTGGAATACCCCAAACTTTCGAAAATTTTGTTCTGCTTTGTCGAAAAGTGGTCTAACTTTGAAACATTTATCATCTTTGTTGTTACCAGCTTGGTTATTGTCTTGAAAATGGATAACGGATTTTATTTCTGCATAAGCATTTCGACTCATTGCATTTTTTACTATAGCTTGGCCCAAGTCTTCATCCTCAGACCAGTAGTCGCGCTCACTTGGTAATGTGAGATATCCACTAAACACTAGAAAACCAATAAAATTTTTTATATCAGTCTGAGTAGCACAAAATCCTTGTTTGTTTTTTTGAGTTATGGCATATCTATCAGATTCTCGTACTATTAGGTCATATACTTCATTGTCAAAGAATTGTTCAAATTTATCAAGAGGGGAGTGTTCACATAAATAATTTTTTAAATTACTTTCCTTTTCTTCGTAGTCGTTGTTCGGCTCAAAAGCATCGTATGTAGGGTCCATTTTAGTCCGGTTTGCAATAAGTTTTTCCGGTTGTTCTAATTTGCGCATTTTCTGTATATGCGACAGTAAACGTGCTAACGGTAGATTGTCTTCTTCATCACTATCTTCTTCAATGTAATGTGGAAGTACTTCTGTAAAGCCAGCAACATCCTTTACTATAGAAGTACCAGTATCTTCATCATTGATAACTTCCTCATCATGAGTTCGTCAACTTCAGGGGGCAACGCTAGTATATCTGCGTCAATTTGTTCTGAGTATAGATAGTCAACAGCATCTTTCAAGTTTTTAAAAACATTTTTATTTATATCCATTGCAATAATTCTAAAAAAAGAGAACAAATATTTTAGAACATTTTTATAACTATTTAAAAATTTTATACCTGGAAAGCCCAGTGATCTATTGATAGATCGCTAGTTTTCCTCAAGTATAAAAAAAAATGTAGGTATTTAAAATTTTATCAATATTACTTTATGGTATATAGTCTTTATTTGTTATTTTTACAACTAAATCAGAAAAAAAATTTACCTACCTGCAAGCAAATCAAAGATATACCACAAAATAGCTAGGGGCGCACAAGAACTAAAAATAGCAGAAATAAATAGCTGCACTACTCAATTCAACAAGCCGGTATAAACTAATCACAAAGATTTGTTGTTATAAGGTGGTCCTAACTGATAATAAAAGTGGGGATGTATTCGTTTGATGCATGGTAGACGGCAGAACGACGTGATTTGTAAAGTGATCTATAAATAGGACGCTGGGCGCTAATGGGTTAATTCGAATAGAATAAAACGAGCCCTAGACATTGAAGCTTTTTTATTAAAAAGCAAAAAACACTGAAGTTATTAAGGAAAATTGTAGTTGCGATTTTGACACAGAAAGATAATATTTACATAAAAACATGTTTTTTGATAGTACTGGTAAAATTTTCACTCCGTATCAGAAATAGCTTTACATTTTAATGAAAATGTACATTTGGAAGATTTATTTTCGAAGTATTTTAAAGCTCTAAAATTATTTTTTACAATTCCTGTAACATCATGTACTTCAATAAGAAGTTTTTCAAATTTACGGAGACTAAAAACAACCATGACGCAGGCTAGGTTAATTGACTGTGTTAACTTAAGTTCATATAAAGATATTTTAAGGGAAATAGATCATAATGAAATTGCAAATATATTTATTCAGCGAAATACTCACAGTCGAAATATGTTTTCATTGCAATAATTATTAATTCTATGAACGTATTTTATAATTAGGTACCTATTTAGTACGTATCAGAAGGCGTAGGCTGTTATGGACCTAAAATTGGGAATAATCGCTTATACTTTATGTATTTATAAAGAGCTTTTTATGTGCTTGTTATTTAGATTTTTGCATTATGTTTTGTTTGCATTGTCTAAGTTTTTATTAGAATAATTATTTATTTGTCATATTTAAGTACTGAATTAATAAATAAATAAGTACAGCAAAAAATTTTGTGAAATTTTTTTATATCAAAGTTTAGCCCTAAAATTCGAAAATGATTGCCTGCGTCGCTTGGCCGGATTTCTTCTAACCCCCACGCCGCTACATAATTATTTTAATATAATTATCTATGCCCTTGGCTAGAGAACCCATACCTACATATTTTCAAAAATCGGCGCCTATGGAGGCAGTTTCAGCTATTTTGTAAATTACACATGTTAGCTCTTAATAATTGATAACGTCTATCCAATGGGGGATTTAATATCCTTGAAAGGGTTCTAAAAACTATTTGAATGTAAATAGGAGCACATGCAGGATGGCAAGAGAAGCGTTTACCTCCTTCGGATAATATAACGAAGTAGAAAATAAGAACGCTTGTTGCTAGATGCAAAGGCGTCATTTGGGTAAGGTGTAAAATATAATTAGTCGTATATAGTTAATGCACATTTCCGTTGCACGTCATCAAACAGCTGATGATTGTAAATCCGTAAGAAAACATAAGGAATTTAAATTCGGGCAAAAAATATTAAAATTTTATGCGGTATTGAATGTACTAAAAACTTGAGGTATTCTCCTTTGATACTAACCCACTTATAGCAAATATTTTTTAACCTAAACTTGTAACAATTAATATAATTTGAATTATATGGGCCAACAGTTGGCAACAGAACCGTCAACGGTACGGCAGTCACCAAAATACCAGAGTAGGGCAACAAGCAATTTGTGGGCCAGTTCACGTCAAGGGGGCGGGAGGGTTTGACATATCTTGGTTTTCTTATTTCAAGTTATTTCATTAATAATCTTCGCTAATCGAATATTTTTAATAGGTTTTAATTATTTAATTGGATATGAAATTAATTTAAGTTCTTAATATCAGCATTTTCAGCTAAAATCTTACAATAACATTAAAGAGTTAGTGTTTTTTCACTGACTTATTTTATGATAATAATACCAGTTCAATTTTCCTCTAGTCTTCGGGCGCGTTTGTTATTTTTCCCACGACTTTTTTCTTTATAAATGGGTTTAATTTGATCTTGGAATCAATAACTGGTGCTCTTTGGTAAGTTTCTGGTGATATCTAAGTCCTTAGTGTATTTTCTCATGCGCAAATAGGTTCCTTCTTGGGAAATTTTTAAGCTGAAACTTCGCTTTTACCTTGTGACCATGTATGCTTTGCGATTGATGATTTTTGGAAGTATATTGTAAGTATTAGACCATAGGTATTCTATAAGTGTATTTTTAGATTCACAACTTAATAGTAATGATCTTTTGAAGTGTGTCTGGGTAAAAAGGTTACTAAATAGTTCCTTCCTTAGTTTGTAAAACTGGTGAGTCACTTCTGTTTACCTACCTTGCTTGCAGTTAGGTTATGAATATTTTTACATACACCTACATTATCCGTTATATTTAACGGCTTGTAGTAACCTTTATTTTTCGGTGGCTTATAGTTTTTAACAACTGGTGTCTGTGTATGTATCAAAATATTGATATCACTGGCATAATATAGTCGGCGACTAACTAAAATAAATACTTATAGGTACCTATCTCACTTAAGTACTTACTGTATTTCTCCTTATAAATCACAAATTTAGAAAGTGTTTTGGTATAAATACTATTAAATTAGTCCGTGTGTAGGTACAGGACAAGCGGTTTGTTTGTAGTTAAACATTGGATATATGTATGTCGTAACTGTTAGTTCAGGTTAGTTTATTTACAATTATTGCAGCAAAATTTGAATAATTTATTGGTGCTTCTTGATAGAAGAATGCAAATGTGGTACATGCATGATGATCCTCCACCTCATTATAACCGTGTATAGTATGTTAACATTTAACAAGCGTCTTTGGCCCTCGATGGATAGGTCGAAGGAATGTTTTATAGCCACCTCTTGACCTAAATCCCTTCAACTTTTACTTCTAGGGGACATCTACAAGAACTACTTTATTCAACACCATGCAGTAAATACTAGAGAAGAACTACTAGCGAAAATACTACAGCATTCTAACGAAGTCCGTAATAATACCGGAGTGCACCGAGAAAATATTTGAAGACTAAGAAAATGTATTGAAGTACGAGAAGCCCATATTAAACATTTGCCAAAATAACATTTATGCGTTTTAATTACTTTTATATTTTAATGACATTGTAAATTAATTAAGCTCCGATCAACCCTTTGAAAGGTTTTTGGACTTGACGATGTCTGAGCTGAAAATCTTTTAGCATAAAGTCTTCTAGCCTTTGAAGAGCTGGAAAGCGCTTCTCAAAAATTAAATGCACATCAGCATATCCTACGTTTTTTATTTTTGCCTCTTCGTGTTTAGCATTAGTAACTTTTAAAACCGATTTATCTCGGAAACCGCTAGTTCTATCGAAATAAAAAAAAGTATACCTATTTTGAAAAGGAATGACCAGAGTATTTAAAAAATCAGTTTCAGCTGTCAAATGACACCGGTCCAAATTTTGAACCAGCGAGTTTGGTGGCAAGTCCGTTTCTGACGACCTAAAACATCCACTGTAGTATGGTTTAATGACTTTTTATGGCCTCTATAAAATATTGAAACGTCATTAAATTATACAAGTTGATTAAAAAATTAGAGCCAAGAAAGTAAATCGCTGATTACCCTTTTAGGGCTCTGGCGCTTTAGGAATTTTTTTACTATAAAAAATTAGGGTTATTTTGACCTCCTCCCGAGAAATTAGGAGATTCTTAACGAGCACCCTGTATACTATTTATAAGAGTCATTAACATTATTATTAATTAAAAGAAGTATGTAAATGAACAGAGTATATTTAAGGCATATGACATATAAATATGTATATACACTCAGTCCAAAAAGTCTCCATACACTACATATTTTTATACATATTTTTTATTAGTTTTAACCATCTAACTGAAACTATGAAAAAACAAAATTTATACTATTATTTCAGGCCTAATCAATAAAAAATGAAATAAAAAATGAAAATATTTTATTGAAATGTTACATCATAATTTAAAAATATTAACAAAAGCTAAGCCAAAAAAGTTTACATACAGTAAGATATTATACGCAAGGAAATCTACATTATATTCAGTTGCACTTAATTAAGTAGTCATTGCTAGCTAAATTTAAAACAAATAAATCATTTTTAGCCATACTTTTTAATCTGTCACTCGTTGTAATTGATTTTGCACTGAATTTATTTAATTGTTACAAAAATTAGTGAAAGAAATTCTGAAATTCCCAATGCAGTTCGAAAGATTGCAATTGATTTATGGAAAGATGAAAAATCATTTAGAAATATAGAAAAAATTAAAGGGAAAGCACACGCTACAGTTCAGTACATAGTAAACCAATACAAATCAACTGGTTCGTATAAGATTCGACTCCGCTCCGGTCGACCTAAGAAATTAACTCCACGTGAAGAGGCCAGTATTGTTAGAGAAATAAGTATACATTCAAAGAAAAGTGAACCCAAAGTTGCAGGAGAAATTATAGAAGATATTTCGTTTGTCCGCAAACTATGAGAAATTGTTTACACAGGGCAGGTTATAATTGACGAGTAGCCAGAAAAAAAACCGTTTATTTCAGAAATTAATCGCAGAAACGGTTAGAGTTTGCTAGGGAATACGTGTCAAAGCCTCCTGACTTTTGGGAAACAATGATTTTTAGTGACGAAACTAAAATCAATCTTTTTGGGTCTAATGGCAGAACTAAACTTTGGAAAAAGAAGAGTATAACATTAAAAATTGAAAATATTTGTTCTACGGCAGTGCTCTGCTTTGGGGATGCATGTCTTCAGGGGGAGTAGGAAATTTAAACTTTATTGATGGTACAATGGATCAGCAAGTTTATCTAAACATTTTAAGGAACAATTTGCCAGAAAGTGTCCAGAAATTGGAACTCGAAGGAAGGTACCATTTCCAACAGGACAATGATCCTAAACAAATCGCAAAGATGGTCCGCGAATGGATGATCCATAATGTGAGACAGCAGCTCCATACCCCTCCACAATCACCCGATATTAACCCCATCGAACATTTGTGGAATGATCTAAAACGTCGCATTCGCAAACACAATTTTTCAAATAAGGAACAGTTAAAAAATAGAATAATACATGGGAGACCATACCTCCAGAAATTACTAGAAAGCTGGTTGCAAGCATGTCAAAAAGATTACAAGAGGTTATTAAGGCCAACGGAGGTTCAACTAAATATTAGGTTAAAAGATATTGTAATTTTTTGTTAAATTAATATTGATTATTGTTAAGTGTATGGAGACTTTCTTGACATAGTATTTGTTAAATGTTTCTAAGTTATAATGTAACATTTTAATAAAATATTTCGCAGCTATTTTTTATTGGTTAGGCCTGAAATAATAATATAAATTTTATTTTTCATAGTTCCAGTTAGC
Source organism: Polydrusus tereticollis (assembly GCA_963920685.1). Taxonomy (NCBI): domain Eukaryota; kingdom Metazoa; phylum Arthropoda; class Insecta; order Coleoptera; family Curculionidae; genus Polydrusus; species Polydrusus tereticollis. The sequence goes on along the minus strand of OY987328.1, from coordinate 95,262,459 downwards.
TGGTTAAAACTAAAAAAAAACATGAATAAAAATTTGTAATGTATGGATACTTATTGGACTGACTGTATGCGAGAACTTTGTGCTCTAGCCACTTGCTGAGACCTTATACAATAAGGATTAACTAAATCATGCTAAAACAGCTATTCTTTGGGCTACATGCTACATGCCCCAACGAGCGCTGAATTAAATAGCCTAATAGCCATAATATTGTTCTGCATAGGCAGTAAAATATAGGTAGCGCCATCTTCCAGAAGTTTCTAGCAATCTGAAGCGGCATATAGCCCAGAAAATAGCTGTTTTAGCATAATTTGGTTAATCCTCATTGTGTAAGGTATCAGCAAGTGGCTAGAGAACAAGGTTCTATACAGGGTCGCTGGTATGTATGGAAACGGTCGATTATTTCTTAAAGTACGACAGCTAGCAAAAAATATTTAAGACAAAAGTTTTAGGGTTTCTTATGGTCTATTAGAATTTTTGAAAATTAAGTATACGGGATGAGTCAGAAAGCCGTAGAGAAATAAAGTTACTTTTTTTAATAAAACACCCTATATCTTAGAATATTTTTGGATCTTGCATAAAATTAGAATTATTTTTTAATAAGTGCATTATAAGTCTAAACCTAAAAGTTTCCGAGATATCGACTTTCGAAAACTGACATTTTTAAATTTTTGACAGCTTCTGGCTTTCTAACGGTACGTCTTAGAGTAAAACGGCTTACATCTCCCTATCTTAGTTTTTATCTATCTTTCTAATAGTGTCAAGTTTCGGTTAAACCGGATGTAACTCAAAAGTCGGAAATATAGCACTTCCGGTTTAACCGGAAGTTGGTATTTTTGGAAAGATAATAAAAAAGTAAGATAGGGGCATGTAGGTCGTTTTGCTCAATGGCGTACCGTTAGGAAGCTAGAAGCTGTCATAGTTTATATCAGTAGTCCTTGCAATTCATTTTGTAAAAAAACTTAAGTAGTGATCCCTTGTAAGGCGATTTTCCAATAGAAAAGGGCCAATTGAATTTATATCGATCATGCTGCACCACATGTTTACTGAAAACCTGTATTGAAAATTACTTTGGGCTATTGCTTGAGGATTTTCGTCCGACCATACATGGGAGTTTTGATTATTATTGATGCTGTCACGGGTGAATGCAGCTTCGTCGGTAAAAAGTATGTGCGGTAAAAGATGACGATTATTAATTATCCACTCACAAAATTGCCTACGCTTGGCGTAGTCTCCAGGTTGAAGATTCTGTACACGCTGTACATGGTACGGGTAAAGGCCTTGCTCGTGAAGCGTATTAATCATTCTTTTTTGAGGAATCCCCAACTGAATTCCAATTCTTCGTGAGCTTGTCATCGCATCTTCTTCTACTAAAGCTAGAACATTTTCTTTTTCTTTTAAATCCTGTTGAATGGCTCGTTCGGATGTTACATTAGCACTTGGAAGCGTTCCGGTCCCGCAGAGTTTGTTGAAAACTCTGATAAAGGCCTTTCTGTTCGGTGTTCTTTCATGTGGAAATCGTTCAGCAGCCTCTGTAGCATTCCCATTACACAAACCATGAATAAGAACCATATTGGCGTATTCGAGATGTGAATAAATGTGTGGCATTTTATAAAATTAAAATGATACAAATCCGAAAGTTAACGGTGAATCAATGTAACATTTTATACTGACACTAATAGGATAGTGACAGCACAACAATCAAAAGAAAACAATAATAACATTTATTACAGGAAAGCTAAATTAATGCAATATTTTGTTTTTGCCTTATAACTTGAAAACAAATGAATATTGGATAACAACATTTGAGTTTTTTCTTATTATTTTGATGCATAGATTACACACTTAGAGTTAGGCCCATTCCTCCCGAGGTCGACAGGTAAATACAAAAGTGTAAAAAATATGCTACCATGGCGTATATTCCTTTTTTTGTATCAAAGTTATATTATAACCTGCAAAATGCCCAATAAAGCCCACGGCTCATTTAATTAAGCCACTGATGTATTTGATTTCCGAACTTGATAACTACACAGGTTTAAAAAGTTATGTCACATAAAACGGAATGTACTTTTTCCAGTTGCTGACAAAGTATTTTACGACAACTAACAGTATGAAGCTTCAAAAGTGGTGTATAAATTAACGCAAATATGAGGCCTACGTACTGAAATTTTTCTCTCTAATTTTAATACAATGTTAAGGCCTGGTTTCAAAAGAAATGCCATATTTCTTTATTGAATATAATTTGACTTTTTATTAGACACGCCCCAGTTTTTTTTAATAAGACCCATTTTTTACGCAAAGAACAAAGATTAAAAGTATTACTTTGATAGCATTTTAATCTTCTACCGTTCCGTATTTTAATCAGCGAACTTTTTGGACTTTTTAACTGGCGACTTCCGAAAATAGAAAGCGTAACTCGGGATAATTTATGGAATCTAACAATTTTAACTAAAATAATTAAGGTTACGAAAAAAAAATGGTTACTTGACATTGAGACGATGATATTTATATTGTTACATGCACTGAGTAAGTGAGTTAGTAATATTCCAGTGGAAGTGAGTTGGACAAAAATAAAAACTGAAAGAATAAAATATGGTTGTTGTTTTCTTCTATGTAATCGAAATACAGGGCGTTTAGAAGTAAGGTACGTAACTTAAGGGGGTGATTCTATATAGTACTCTACGAGAAAAAGTTCATATGAATATGTGTCCAGAGTTGCCCTGTTTTTGATATACAGGGTGTTAAAGTTTTTAAAAAGAAATCGGTTTTTCATATTTTTTTTAAATATCCCTTTTCCGATTATATTGAAATTTGGTACCGTTATTCACAATGATAAGGGGCTTAGTTAATTCTAACTAGATTAAATTTATTAAGTCCAGTGGCGTCCCTGAGAGCACCTTAACTAATATTATTGAGAGTAAAATGTACGCCACTGAGTTTGTTTAATTTTGATATTTTTTTTCGGATTTACCAACTAATAATACAACTTTCTTGCTCCCTGAATTCTTTGTATCTTGCTTCGTTTTCGAGAGAAAAAATAGAAACCACTTTACTGCATGTACAAAAAAAATACCAAAATATTTCAAAGTTAATTAAAATATGAGATAAACGTAAGTTTTGATGTCTAATTTACCTGTCTTGTCAAAAGGTACAGGCGTCTTGTATACAAGAGACTTTAGGTGACCCCTTAAATAATAATAAGTCTAAAGGATTCAAGTCGGGACTGCGAGCTGGCCAACCTTGGGGACCTGCGCGTCTAATCCAGCAGTTAGGAAAAGTGTTGTCGAGGTATTAACGAGCAACAAGGCTAAAATGAGCTGGGGCGCCGTCATGCATGAACCACATATTAGTTCTTAATTGTAGAGATACGGCTTCTAACAGAACGTAAAGTTCTTCAGATAGAAACTGTGTAGGTGTTTCCATTCAATCGAGCTGGTAAAAGTATGCTCCAATAAGATAGTCGCCAATGATCCCTGCCAATACATTCACCGAAAATTGTTGCTGAGAACAACCTTCTTTAATTTTATGAGGATTATAGTCCGCTTAAAAATGTTCGATATAAAAATTCATAATGGCTTCTCATGAAAAAGAGGCATCATCAGTAAATAAAATGTTCGGTAAAAAGTTGTTATTATGTGCTACTGTATGCAGCAACTACGTACTAAGCAGAGCTTGCACACATTGAATATGGTATCGGTATAGTTAATAAAGATGCAAAACCCTCCAAACAGTTGATGCACTTATTTGAAGTTGCACTGCTACCTTTCTCGCACTAGTTGAAGGATCTTCTTCTATCTCTCGAAGTATAGCCTCTTCTAACTCGGGCGTGATTACTGCTGCAGGTCTGCCAGGAAGTTCCGTATTACGTTTAAAACTCCGAGCGTTACTCAATCTTGCATGCAGCTGTCTAATGGCAGTACTGTTTGGATAACGCTCCTGATAAATTCGCAGAGCTTCTTGTAACAGCATAAAATATTTTATTTTATTTTATTTGTATTTAAAAAGCTTGCTTTACTGGAGGAAACTTTCCCAAGAAATAAGTTAATATGTGGCTCATATTTGGGCAAAGCGAAGGTTTTATTGTCTTTTAAAAATCTAAATAGTAAATCAGAGTGTAGAACATCTTTTCTGTAATATAGATCTAACTCCTTTTTGTCACCGAATTTCATTCGTTATAGTACTGACTAAAGAAGCAATAACCATAAATATCAGTAATATTGACAAGTTTTGAAATGAAAAGAAATTATTTTCAACGGACACTTAAAAACATGAAATTGATTCGAAACCAAACCTTTCTTAGAAAGCACCCTTACCTTCTAAGGTCTAGTTTATGAAGTTCGAAAATACATGGGTTTTATTACCTGCAACGTTTCTCGAAAACAAAGAATGCGCGGAAACTGAATCATATAGTTTAATATTAAAAGGAAAAATAGATAAAGTTGCGACTCTAAGACTGAAACCGGTATCTGCCCTATACACGTTGTACAAAAGTTCTAGATCTGTTTATTTTTCCTACGTAACACCTAAATAACACAAGAAACAAGCGAAAACGACCTTGTAGGTTGTTTTAACATGTCTCTAGCTCTTTTTAGTATTAGTATAATTAGATTAGGACTTTGCTGTTTTGTATAAATTATAGGTTTAGGTTAGTTCAGGTTAGTTTTTTATGAGAGAAGTTAATTTTCTATGAGAGGAAATCAATATTTTCAATAATATCCTTTTCGTGGATTAGGTGAGCCATCTATCGGCGAACAGCCTAAGAATATTAAGGGGATGGTCAATGAGGGTTAAAGTGCAATTACACGGGTGATTGGTCAAAGTACCATCAGTACGGGACGCGGGAACGACCTTTACTTGTTTTGGGAGTTTTGATTGGGTTAAAGTTGAAAGATTGGAGTTTGGAAGTCAAGTACAATACTATAGTTACAAGTTCTTTTCTAGAACGCAGTAAGATCAGTTCTGAAATTTGTACCGAGCTTTCTGGTCGACTTACTAATTCTCGTGTTAAGTGATACATTTCTTAATTTTATAAAGTTCAATTTAATATCTTATCGTTAATTAATCAGTGTTTTGGGGTAAGACGTATACCATCTGGTAGTTCATTCTGTTCTACTTCTTCATTTCTTTTATTGGGTTCTCGATCAGTTTATATTACTAAATTTACTTACGTGAAACTGTCTAGTGGTAACACCTTGTGGTATGTAGACTTACCTGGAAAAGAAAAAAAATAAACGGTTATTGCTGTATTAATAAGTAACTAATGGCATTTCATTACTTCAGTACTTCGATAAATTTTGAAATGACCATGAAAAACATCCAGTGCATGACTTTCGGCAACAAAAAATATTAATAATGTATAATGTAAAATTTTAACGCCCTGTATATTAAAAACGGGGCAGCTTCGGACATATGCTCATATAAACTTTTTCTCTTAGAATATCATAAAGAATCACCCCCTTAAGTAACGTACGTTTGACGCAAAATGCAACAATCGATTTAAAACTTACCGTGTTATTGAAAATTCAAAAATAATTCGCTGTTTTTTGGTCAATTGCAGATTCTTTAGGCTCGTGTTAGTAAGATAACAGTTATCGGGTTTTTGCTTCGCATTGGGCCAGGTAGTTGCTAGATAGTTGTTTTGTGACTTGTGGTTGAAGTGTTACCAAATTATTGAAACTTTTAAATTTATCAATTATAGTGCACTCAGTTGCAGAAAGAGTGGAAGTTACTGAGTCGCGGAGCTGTTTAACCAACGACATCATGACAAACATGTTTCTGAAAAAATTATTCGGGAATTGGTGGCCAAATTTCGCGAAACAGGTTTCGTTTACAACAAAAAGAGGCAGCTTGAAAATCTGGTACTAATTGAACCTACGGAGATAGCAGTATTGGGGCAAGTTGCAATGGATAGTACGCTAAGCACAAGACTATTGGCCGTTGCGACGGGCGTAAGTCGTACAAGTGTCCAACGAGTATTAAAAAAATACAAGATCCATTCTTATAAGTTTCGGTTAGTGCAAGAACTAAATGAAGACGACTTTGATCGTCGCTCTCAATTTTGCGAAGTTATGACTGAACGAGCGATTGGTAATGGTAATTTCCTATTTAAAATGTGTTTTTCGGACGAGTGTACCTTTTTCTTAAATGGCTTAGTGAATCGCCACAAATTGTCATTACTGGGTCGATACCAATCCAAGGACTTCCACGAGACACACACATAACACCCACATAAGTTGAATGTATGGGTTGGTATTTTTAAAAATTCCACTGTAGGCCCTTTTTTCCTTTCTGGAAATTTAACAGGCGATATGTACCTGGATTTACTAGAAAATGCCATCGACCCAGTTCTAACAAATACCATAGAGAACGACCCTGCACACAATGAACAGGATCTGATTTTCCTACAAGACGCATTGCTCGCTACATGTGCGCAATTACCCAAATGACACGTTTCCAGGACACTGGATAGGCCGAAGGGGTGCATTTGAGTGGCCCCTTCGGTAACCCGAATTAAGTCCTTTAGATTTTTTTTTGTGGGGGCACATAAAAAGCAAAATTTACAGCACTACACCTGACACATTGGAAGATCTGCGAGGACGAATCATTGACGTATGTCGCGAAGTGATACCACAAGTGCTCCAGAATGTAAGGCAATGGTTTTAAGATAACCTGTATTACTGTATGCACGTTGGCGATCAACAGTGTGAGCATTTACTTGACTAATACGGTAAGTTTTTAAGTAAAATTAAATCAATTTTTGCATTTTGCGTCAAACGTATTGTTGGTATTTCAAAGGTCCATATTATCTATATTATGATTTTTGCGTCAAAAGTTGTCCCGCTGACAAACAAACTTGACGTGGTTTTGGCTTTTGTCGAAAAGTCCTTTCCCAGCCTGTAATGCTTTGCGGTACGTCTTCGATAGGCCACCCTGTATGATTAGTAGTGTCAGAAGTAAGCAGTTTCTTTCTTTTTAAATGAGCCATTTTGTGAAAAACGTCTTATCGTCTATGAAATTACTGGAAGACCTAATTCCATTGAATAAATAATAACGTGCTTATAAAAGTTAGGTCCGTATGTTATAGTTAATAATGATACTAGCTTTGTTCCCAAATTTTTACTTTTATGTTAAAGAAACACGAATTAATTACAAGTTTTCCCAATTTTATTAAATGAATGATGAAAAATCTTACTCTCAAATTTTCAATAGAACCCATCCGATAATTGATGAACACTCTGACTAAGAGTATTGAATAAAATTCTTATAACATTAGAAATGGCTAGAATTAAAGTGGTTGCATATGCTGACGATTTAGTTGTACTGATGTCAGGTAAATTTCTAAACACCATCAGCGATCTAACAGGAACAGCGCTGCAAAATCTTCAATGCTGGGCCTCGAAATGTGGCTTGCAAAATAACGAAGGAAAAACGGAACTAGTTCTATTTACACGCAGAAGGATGATCGAGAACTTGAGGCTCCCAGTCCTGGACAACAGTGCTGAAAGAAAGAGCAAAGTATTTGGGACTGATACTTGACTCCAAGCTAGACTGGGGCATAAACTTACAAGAACGAGTCAAAAAGGCGTCAGTTGCGTTCTATGCCTGCAAAAAAAAACATTGGTAAAAAGGGGGAATTGAATAGTACATTGGACTTATATGGCCATTATAAGACCTATACTAACCTGGTCTGATGGATTGCTTTGAAAACAGTAGTACACACAAAGAAACTAACGAATATACAACGGGCAGGTTGTTTAGGACAAACTGGTGCCTTTTACTCCACACCAACGGGGGCTTTAGAAGTGATGTTACATCTGCTGCTCGTGGACATTTATGGAAAAAGTATGGCTGCAAAAAGTGTTCTACGACTAAAAGAGTCGCAATGCTGGAACGATACAAACTACGGGCACAACAGTATACTAAGGGCATATCCAGTCAAAAATTTGTGAAAGCCGACTGATTACATCGTCCTACAAACAGACTTCGGAGAGGGGTTTCTTGTGCTCATTCCGACTAGGCAAGAGTGGGAGAGCAATCAGTTAACAATGGAGACGGATCACTCGATTTTCACAGACAGTTCAAAAATTAACGTCGGAGTGGGAGCTGGTATCTTTCCTGAGAGCATGAAAATACAAAGGTCATATAGACTTCCGGACTACTGCAGCATTTTTTAAGGAGATGTTACGATACTATATAAACTAATAAAAATCGTGCAGGAACTTCCAAACCTGAGAGCAGTTGTCAAGCTAGTCAAGCAGCGATAAAGGCAATTTGTTCCAATAACATTAAACCAAACCTAGTAAGGCGATGTCGCAACAATCTAGGAGATAGATCGCATGGTCAAACAACTTCAATAAGCAGATGGACAGAGTTACCAACATGTAGCAAGCAATTGTGGCCCCTACTTGATAACAGGAAAACCGCAACGTTATTACAACACAGTCGGAAGAAATATCACTGCCGTGGTTACCGGACACTGCCTATTCGGTAGATATGCGGAACGTATGCAAATACTAGCTCACAACTTCTGCAAAAGTTGCAGGCACGGAGAAGAGGAGGAAAGTATTCAACATTTCTTTTGCCAATGCCCTGACGATGCAAGAAGAAGGTTTAAGGCCTTGGGCGAATTATTCTTCAATAATCTGGAGGAAGCAAGCAGCTTACAACTAGGTTTATTAACAGTAGTGGCTAGTTCGAGTGAGCTGCCAAGATTGTAATGCGTTGTACGTCGCACTAGTCATCAGGGAGGAGATGCTGACAGGTTCCGCGGAACATATGTGGTATCACAACGGTCCTTATAGAACTACGGGACTATAATTTAAAATCACTATAAGTAGGGTGCCCACTTAAAACAAAAACATAGGTTCATATCAAATCTTTTGATTGCAATATGAAATATTTTTGAAACATGCGTCTAGAGACGACCCAAATAATAATAGATATAAACATTTTGGCTTTAGTTTTGGTATAGTCTTTCACCCGAATTTCGTTTCGTTTCATCACCCACTATGTTATCAGAAATGTTCATGGGACTAAACTAATAAAAATACTATTTAAATATCTCGCTGCAAAAACGCTGAAGTAAACAAACGTAAATCTGTAACAAACACAAAGAGAAATGCACTGCATTCGCAACACCGTTGGCTATTTATCAGCGAAAATACGCAGGTTGCAGTTAATTTTAAAGTGTTGCCTCATAAAATATATTCTTAAGGCTATAGTATTCACTTATCAAATATTGCAAAAACAAAACTGAAAGAAGTTAAAATGACTAACATAGCTTAGAATAACTTAGCTACGGAACAACAAGTAGTGTAAAATAATAATAATAATATTATTATTATCAACGAATGTTTAAAGCAGAAATAGCTAGGATTGTCTGCATGCTACCTTTCTCCAATTTAAGTAACTGGCGGAGGGTCTCCGCATGTCTGCCAGTCTGTAGCAGCTTAGTCATCCACCTTTATTCCCCTGAAGGTTAATTCGAACACAATTTCATCTCGATCTAAACGGTTGATCTCCATCTTTATCGCTATGATTATCTTATTTTATTTTAATTCTTTTTCCACAATAGTATAATATTCCAGACACAATTTTCGAACTATTTCAACTATAAGCACTACTTTAATAATATAATATGTATAATAGTAATTAAATTAATTGAATTCTGCCAGTGACTCATTTAATACCAATCACCAAATCTGTGAAGCGCCAGAATAAAAATATTGTACAGGGTGGCCCATTATTAAGAGACACCGGCTATATCTTAGGATCCGTTAATTGGACGACCCTGAGAAAAAAAAATTATTCCTAAATCGGCAAAAAGAAAAAGCTGGAAATTATTTGTAAGTTTCTAAGTCCACCGCTAGAGGGCGTAAATCCAACGGAGTAGAAAATACTGTTTTAATCAAAATTACTTCAAGTGAACCTATATCGAAACTTTTTTTTTGTAACCTACTGAAAATATGACAACACTTTTTTGTATTTACGTTTTTTCCCCACCTTGTCAAATAAAGGTGGGGGAAGGGGAAGAGGTAAACGTTGATTTGAAAAAAAGTCAATAACATTTTCTTGGAATATAACCGATTTCAAATAACTTTTTTTAATTTTAAAGCGCTTTTATGGGCGCTCCTACTAGAATAATAACATTTTGAGTTATTTTTCGTGTCGGTAGGTGGCGCTTTATGACAACGTCGCAGATTTTTATGATTTTTTCGAAAATTTAAAATGTAATGGTATTTTCATTTTTCGCTATGAAGAAAGAGCATGAAAAAATACAGTTACTGGTGAAAACCGCTGTCCGATATGTTCATTCCTTATAGATATATTTAAAAACCTAATAACCTTATACTTTACAAGAAAAGTAAAATAAGCAGGACTCTCAGTAGGCTTTGATACAACAAAAGAAGTGATAATAAAATATAAATAATGCTTTACGTCAAAAAATATTAGCTTAAAACGTGTTTTGGTATCGAAATATAATTTTAAAATGCCGTCAGCAAATGAAATAGCATTTGAAAGATAGTCTGAAGGATATAAAGCCAAGCAGAGTAGAACGTTTACTTAAGAAGAAATTAGTAAATTTCTAATAGAAGTAGGGGACAAGTTTTTGCTCGTTAAGGTAAGCTATTCATACATGTTTAATATCGATTTAAAATATCCTACAAATTAAGCAATACTTTAAATAAAATGGGCAATTTTTAACGTTTTATTTTAATTGTTGCATTGTAATCGCTGGTGCTTGCCGCAAACAAGAGTTGGCAGATCTGAGGTGTGGCAATGTCAAAGATGAATGCAGCGTATTTCATATTGTAATTCCCGATACCAAGACAAAAATCTGCAGAGACTTTTTTGTAACTTCTGGCGGTATCGAAGGTGTAAACCTGGTTGACATCGTGCGACGATATAAAACACTTCGTCCAACAAATACGGGTCACTGTCGCTTTTTTGTTGGATTCAGGCAAGGCGTGTGCAGAAGACAACCCGTGGGAATTCATACTTTTGGAGGTTTGCCAAAAGATATTGCTACTTTTTTAAATTTGCCGCATCCAGAAGCTTACACTGGTCACTGCTTTCGTCGGTCCTCAACATCCATGCTGTCTGATTCGAGAGCGGATCTTCTGACTATCAAACGTCATGGAGGATGGAAAAGCAACAGTGTAGCTGAAGGCTATATAGATACCTCCAAGGAAAACAAAAAAAAAGGGGCGAATAAGATACTTGGGGTTGGGGAAAAAATGTTAAGCACTTCTTAATTTTAATGTACAAAACATTCAAAAGACAGACCAGGTGCTGTCATCAGCTTCAGGTATTAATTTTACTTTTAATATTGATAATAAATAGGCATTTTTTTGAATAAATATGTATTTTTATGTATTCAAAATGGTTTTCATATTTATGCAGTAACATTATACAAAAAATGGCAGTGACTGACGGAACGAAAAAAATTACAGTTTGATTAAAAATGAGTAATGTAACAAGTTCATTACATCACTGAGTGAGGTATTGAGTTCATTACATCACTCAGTACGATAATATACTATATTACATAACGCAATCAGGCTAAAATGGGTTATGTAATAAGTTCTTTTCGTGTGGGTCTTATATAAAAACATATATTTCAAATTTAGGCTTCATCCGTACGCACTACATGCTTCACCACGCATTAACAATGCAAGATTATGATCAAATACTTGATTATTGTCATTGGTTAATAAACATGGTAGCCCAGAATCCTAGATTAATGTCAAATATATTATGGACAGACGAGGCTACCTTTAAAAGCGACGGAGAAGTGAACTTGCATAACATGCATTATTGGTTTCGAACCAATCCTCGTTGGATGCAGGAGGTCCAACACCAGGGCAGGTGGAGTGTAAACGTTTGGTGCGGGGTATTGGGTGGCATGATAATTGGGCCATTTATTATTTAAATTTATAATATATAATAATATTTCAACCTTTCTTACCAACCATTTGCCTGTTCTGTTGGAAAATGTGCCCCTAGAAATCCGCCGAAACATGTTTTTCCAGCATGATGGGTGTCCATTTGTCAACAAGGGTTCGTCGATTTTTGGACAGAACATTTCTTGATAGATGGATAGGATGGGGAAGTTTATTTTCATGGCCAACAAGGTTAATAATTAAAAACTTTTAAAAAGCGAAAAATAATAATTTTCATTTTTATTACTATAGGTCACCTTATCTAACTTGCCTGGACTTTTATTTGTGGGGAAGATTAAATGATATGGTATATTTAAGCAAACCGACCACTAGGGAGAATATGGCAGAGCGAATAAGGAACGCCATTAACAGTATTTCAATGGCTGAAGTAGAGACTGCTGCTCTCTATCTACACATAGCAGGTTACAGCTCTGTATTGCACAGGACGGACGACATTTTGAACACTTAAGGCGTCATTAATTAATGATTTTTTTTAGCTCTAGTTTATGTAGCTCTAGGCAAGTGTATTTCTAGGTTTTTTTTGTTGTGTCAAAGCCTACTGAGAGTCCTGTTTATTTTACTTCTCTTGTAAAGTACATATTAGGTTATTAGGTTTAAATATATTTTTAAATATATCTATAAGAAATAAAAATATCGGACAGCGGTTTTTACTAGTAACTGTAATCTTTCATGCTCTTTCTTCCTAGCGAAAAATGAAAATACCATTATATTTTAAATTTTCGAGAGAAAATCATAAAAATCTGAGACCTTGTCATAAAGCGCCACCTACCGACACGAAAAATAACTGAACTCAAAATGTTATTATTCTAGTAGGAGCGCCCATTGAAAGCGCTTTAAAATTAAAAAAAGGTATTTAAAATCGGTTATTTCAAAAATAAGTTATTGACTTTTTTTAAAACCAACGTTTACCTCTTCCCCCACCCTTTATTTGACAAGGTAGGGAAAAAACGTAAATACAAAAAAGTCATATTTTCAGTAAGTTACAAAAAAAAAATTTCAATATAGGTTTACTTGAAGTAATATTGATTAAAACAGTATTTTCTACCCCGAGGATGGATTTACGCCTTCTAGCGGTGGACTTAGAAACTTACAAATAATTTCCAGCTTCTTCTTTTTGCCGATTTACCAATAATTTTTTTTCTCAGGGTCGTCCGATTAACGGTTCCTGGGATATAGGCGGCGTCCCTTATTAATGGGCCACACTGTACAAGTAAATGTTTTTTTATGCAAATATTAAACTTCGCCGCTTACTTACAGTGAACGTAAGAAGCGACGTTATCATATAAACTGCAATTAGATAAATGCATCTAAAATAGCATGGCGATTCCGATACTGGGATTTGATCGCGGAGAAAGATTTGAAAATAATCATGCCGGCAGGGTTTCCGCACTGTTTGATTAATTTAAGTTTTTATTAGTAATTTATCGATAGATTTTGTAATTTTTTTTCAGTTTTCGTAGGTCCATCACATAGATATGGTTTTGTGTAAATATAATATAGTTATTAAAATTTATTTACTGCTTTTAATTGAGTAGTTCTCCGCCTGCAAGAAAATTTAAACAACGAATAATAGTTAAAACGTATACAACGGAATTCGAGACCGAAATCCTAAACTAATTACATTAGTTGCAGAAATATGTGGCACTTTAACGAAACTTTCCTCGCGTCTTGTGTTCAGGGTTTTGAAAGACCGAGACAGGATGGAAAAAAATAGTCCTGGATGATGCCATACAATACGCAATTCGTCGCACAATCCATGGTTTTTTTTCGTTAATGAAATATCCACAATAAAAAAAAACATGGCTGAAATTAAGAAGGACACATGAAATTATTGTATGACGGCGAAAATATTTTAAAAAATTACGGAAGTTTCGGGAAAAAGAGGAAATTGTATTACACCGACAATAAAAGGCACATAGTTGCGAAGATATGGCAAGATCTAAATATTAAAAGTTTAAAGCAGGCATTTGTGGATCGATTTTCGCAAGGACTAAGAAATCCTAGTGGAAAAGGTCGTCGCCTTATAGAATCAGATTTTAAGGGTTAATGAAATATATATGTAATTTATAAAAAATTCAGCCGAAATTTCATTATTCATTATTATTTGAAATGCACACGCCACTGGAATTCATTCCCTTAACGTCGCACAACACGAAGCTCTCTATATGCTAGTGATGAGTTACTGACAGAAATTTTGCACTACTTTGACTAATTGTGTGGGAAAATGGAACATAATTTTGATTTAATTTTATACGATAATATTTTTAATGTTAAATCGTAGAAGACAATCAGCCTAAAAATAACAATATGACTTTCTGTCTAAATATTATATACTTACTTTATAAATACAATAGATTAAGATTCTCCTGAAGAAATATGAATTTTTTATTTTAAAAATGAAATGCTTTTTGTATTTAGGTATTATTTGGAAAATAACATAACAAAAGGGAACTTTTCAATACTCAAACAACAAAAGAAAATATTATGTATTTATGGATACAGTAAATGTAACAAAACTTGCGAATGTCTTGTGAAAAAATATTAAATTTTTATTTTACAATAAGTATTTTTATATGTTTGCCTGCTTATTAAAGGTCGGCAAATTTGACAAATATTAAGTACTTTTCGCTGGTATAGTCTATAATGCGATAGGAGGGTTAATTTCAATCTGGGGGGGGGAGGGCTAAGCGGCCCCCTCTAATACCTATGAATATGGCATACTTTTCATTTGGCACGTACCAACAAAATTAATTGGACGACAAAGTTTCCAAAGGCTTAAGCCCGACTTATAAAACCGCTCCCGCTCATGGTCACCGTTCCCGTCGCAACTTAACCTAAAGGGAAATAATGTATGCATTTATAAAAGCCGCCCCCGCTCCCGTTTGTAGTTCCAACACGAGCAATTTTTAACTCCCTGACCTTGTATTGTACGTCGTTCATGCTTTAGCCAATGGGAAGAAAGACATTTGACAGTTATAATAAAAAACATAGAAACATTTTTCATATTACTACGATTTCAGCATTTGTAGACAATAGACAAGGGCCTAACTTATCTCATACTTAAAAAATAATATTAAATTTTGGTCACATTTACTCACTTCTTTAAAGAAAATAAATATTCTAACATAATAATACACACAATAATTAATAGTAAGAGAATACTACTTGGCAAGTGGTAATCATAATATGACATACAAATATGTATACATGTGAGAACTTTGTTCTCTAGCCACTTGCTGAGACCTTATACAATAAGGATTAACCAAATTATGCTAAAACAGCTATTCTCTGGGCTACATGCCCCAACGAGCGCTGAATTAAATAGCACAATTTGGCGTATTTTGACTAACACTGTTAGTACTAAAATACAGACTCAGATTGCAGAAACTACCGGGAAAGAAAAGAATGAATCTTTATTTCCAATGATAGGTTGCTACGCTGCTGCTACCTGTAGACCGGTTTCGAACTCTTTGGTTCTCGTCAGTACTGGGCAAGCATGACAAGCGAGCACACCTGCCATTGGAAAATTGAAACACCCTATAGCCACAATATTGTTCTGTCTAGGCAGTACAATACAGGTGGCGCCATCCTCCAGAAGTTTCTAGCAATCTGATGTGAAAGATACCGTATGGTACTATAAACACAATAAATAGTAAGAGAATACTACTTGGCAAGTGGTAATCATAATATGACATACAAATATGTATACATGTGAGAACTTTGTTCTCTAGCCACTTGCTGAGACCTTATACAATAAGGATTAACCAAATTATGCTAAAACAGCTATTCTCTGGGCTACATGCCCCAACGAGCGCTGAATTAAATAGCACAATTTGGCGTATTTTGACTAACACTGTTAGTACTAAAATACAGACTCAGATTGCAGAAATTACCGGGAAAGAAAAGAATGAATCTTTATTTCCAAAGATAGGTTGCTACGCTGCTGCTACCTGTAGACCGGTTTCGAACTCTTTGGTTCTCGTCAGTACAGGGCAAGCATGACAAGCGAGCACACCTGCCATTGGAAAATTGAAACACCCTATAGCCACAATATTGTTCTGTCTAGGCAGTACAATACAGGTGGCGCCATCCTCCAGAAGTTTCTAGCAATCTGATGTGAAAGATACCGTATGGTACTATAAACACAATAAATAGTAAGATAATACTACTTGGCAAGTGGTAATCATAATATGACATACAAATATGTATACATGTGAGAACTTTGTTCTCTAGCCACTTGCTGAGACCTTATACAATAAGGATTAACCAAATTATGCTAAAACAGCTATTCTCTGGCTTCAGCGCTCGTTGGGGCATGTAGCCCAGAGAATAGCTGTTTTAGCATAATTTGGTTAATCCTTATTGTATAAGGTCTCAGCAAGTGGCTAGAGAACAAAGTTCTCACATGTATACATATTTGTATGTCATATAATAATACACGTTGAAAACACTGTAAGGTCCTTCCCTTTTCGTCAGACTCTATAGCCTGCCTTGCCGAGGAGCCGTAATACGGCGAAACGCGTTCAAGGATTGGGTCTGACGGAAAGAAAAGGGACAAACATTTTTCTTTTATATCGCGTTTTCGGTTCACAGAAACCGATGATTGACTTTCAGCGCCACCTGACATTAGATACCTGCCTATGCGGGTTCCATTCCAACGTAAGGTCTTCTCTAAGACCTCGCTGGTCTGGTTGGGTGGATAGCCCGATTGCTACGAGATGTCGCCACGTGCAACATCTCGCATATGTATAATCTAATTAAGTTATTACCCACTGACTCGCATTCATTCCTTCGGGATTGATCTTTCTCGCAGGAAAGAACGCCCGTGCATGGACCGCTTTAAGATGTTGTTAAAATGTCTTATGGTATTTAGGAAATATCTAATTGCTGTTTACTTTTATTTTCAAGGAAGCATGTCAAAGTCAAGGGCGGTTTTAGCTTTTCAACATGGGGGGGGGGGGGTATTCTCAAATCCCAATTTTTTTAATAAAATGGTATCAATTTTATGCATTTAGATAGGTATATTTTTTTTTAAACAAGGATGCAGTAATAAATAGAAAAGCTTTTATTAACCTGAAGTAACCAAAAAATAAGTTCGGAGGGGGGGGGGGGGAGGGAAAAATAGCGCCGCAGGCGAAAAATTTTTGGATGGCACGCCCTTTTTCAATGATGATGCTTGAAATTCTAAAATCATGGGGGGGGTAATTACCCTATTACCCCCCCCCCCGTAAAACCGCCCTTGGTCAAAGTTAGTCAGGTTAACAATTCGCCGCATTAAAATCACTTTATGATAATACCTACGTAAAGTACGCGGACTATACTTTTTATTCTCTACTATACAATGGACCCATAAATCAAATAATATGATCGTAACTTTGAAATATAATTAAATTTTTTAAGATGTGAAGTGTTGAATTGGCGAAAATATTTCAACGTGCCAAATATGTTTTGTATCCTGAGATCGGTGGAGCTTACGAGAATATATTATTGAGACCACTGGAGGTCGCACAGAAAAGAATAATCAAAATTATATATAGGTTGGATATCAGATTTCCCACCGATCAGTTATTTGAATACACATATTTTTTAAGTGTCAGACGTATATTCTATAAAACTTTTCTTCTACATCTGATTAAAACAAATTATTTCGACACCAAAAATGACAAAATCAGTGGACCAAAGAAGTTATCTATATGTTGGAAGTAAGTTATTTCACATGATTCCCCAAGCTCTTAAAAGTAAAATCTGTCTGGTACGATTTAAGATCTGTCTATCGGGATGGATTATTGCAATCCCGCCTGTAATCCTTCACTTGGGCTGTAGATTTGTGCATTTTTGGTTTTGGGATATGCCCAATTATCCATGACATTTAAGATATGCTCACAGTAATTGATTCTCTCATAGGATATAATTGGATGAATGGAATATTATTTTATACAGAATGTTGCAAATTCGACATACGAGCATTGGAATCTCGGAAACCATAGGAGTTAGAGAAAGGGTTAAAGGGGACAAAGTTGTGCAATTCGGTGCTGATTAAAATGCCGCTTTAAAAGTTTTAAAATTCCGAATACTTTCGATATTATTCGAAAAAAAACGAAATTTTGCAAAATCGTTTTTATTTTTTCCTGAGCGCATTTGAATAGCTATTTAAAAATAAATAACACCCTGTATTGCAACTTTTTCTCCTCTACAAAATGACGTTATTAAACTAAAGATTCGACGTTTCGTTTCCGAGCGGCCAACTTCAACTTAATTTTTTAAATACGGACCTGGATTTTTTTATCTATTTTTAAACCCTCCTAACCTCAAAATGTTATACCGGTATTACTTTCTCATAATAATGAATTGCCTTTGCTTATTTTTGTTTAAATTCGTATTTTACATTTGTCAGTCCGGTCCTGGAAATGAATCAAAATATTAATTAAACACTCTATTTTATTTAAAACATTCATACATAAGTAACATAATTTATTTTATAAGACTTTTCTAATAATTCGAAATTTCTTTATTATAAATCCTAATTTTCTAAATGTTCAAAAATATTGCCGTTTTGCTCAATACAACGATCGATTTCTCTTCCAATTTTGGCGACAGCTCTTTCAACCGATCTTTTCCTTATCCTACCAACTGTAACCTGTATGCGCTCTTCCAGTTCCTCCATGGTATCTAAGTCATTTTTATAAATAAAATTATTTATTAAAATAATTTATCGAAATTCCAAATAGACGTCTAAAAACCAACCTAAATTAAAACTAGACCGTTTTCTTCTTCAGTTATTTTTATTAGTTTAATAACGTCATTTTGTAGAGGAGAAAAAGTTGCAATGCCGAAGTGTCATTTATTTTTAAATAGCTATTGAAATGAGCTCAGGAAAAAATAAAAACGATTTTGCAAAATTTCGTTTTTTTTGGGATATTAATATTAAAACTTTAAAATTTTTTTTTATTATTATTTTAATCAGCATCGAATTACACAACTTTGCCCTTATTTAACCGTTTCTCTAACTCCTATGGTTTTCGAGATTCCAATGCTCGTATGTCGAATTTGTAACACACTGGGTAGATGATATATTTTTTGGATATTTTAGTATACATTTTTTCATTGAATAATGAAGGTGTAATGTATTAATTATTGTGGATAATTAGTCTTGTTCTTCTGACTTGATTGTAGAAAAGCGTTACAGCGTTAGTTGACAATATAAATTCAGATTGCGGTCAAACGTCAAGTTTTGCAAATTTTTATTGTGTACTTTCTTTTGCTTTATTTTTTGATATGAACATTTAGGAATCTAATATTATATTTATTTTAGAAGCAGTTATTTATAAATATAATCAAAACATTGTTAACTGGTAAGAAATAAATATACTTTTGAATTTGATTTTAAATTTGGGTTCTTATCAGAACGTTAGAAACTCACCTTTTACACTAGAAAACCATAGTGGGGTGTGCGATTTATTAGCACTCAATGGTGAATGAGGAAGATGATCACGTACATTATGCTGATTTATTATTGTGATTGTAGAAAAGAGGTAATTAAATTAAGGTGTTAAGCTAAACATTTGATTACCCTTTAGGAAATTCAGATCCAATAACCACGGTCCAGCCCCTCCTTCTTCTTAATACACGCTTCTCAAAAGCTGCAAAATCGTCGTTTCTTTTTCTTTGCATATTTTCTGTGTCTGATATACTTCCAAAACTTATATTAACTCAATCACTTTTTGTTAAAGTCACATCCTTCAAATTGTTATGCGTTTGTAAATAAAAATATTTTAAGGATATATCTATTTTAATTTTGTAAATCTACCGTTGAAACCACCGAATAAGTTTAAAATTAGTTCATAAAATTATTTTTCAACGTCTTGCCTAATCGTTGGATTCCTTTGGCACCTAAATATTAAACATTATGAGACATCAGAAATTTTTTATAATATAATTTTGTTTCGTCCTAGGAAAAATTTTGTCAATATTCATAACTTATACCATAGGTGCACATTCACTCTAGGATAAAAACTAGATGAGATTTTATTCCAAATTTAAAAATTGGAATCTGATCTCTTCAAATTATATGTTTTTCTTTTGTTTCGATATTAATTTTATTGTAATATTACCTCAAGCTGGTTTGTCATTATTAGTGATGTCCCTGATCACTGATTAAAATTTATTAGTATATTATTAACCAAGGTTTAGACGCCATTATGAGCCAAGCGTATTTACCTAAGATAATTGTGATTTTTCATGCTTTAATTATGTAATTGGTTTTCTATTTTCTATTAGGATTTCACAATAACTTCTTTATGAGACGCAAAATACTTGAATAATGCTCCACTTTATTAAATTGAAATTTTATGTTTTAAAAGTACGTAATGGTAATTTTTAATAAATATTTTATTCTGTTGATGGATGACATGGCAAGTGACAATCCTTTTATATCCACGTATATTTGATAGAAGAAATATAAGAACGAATATCAAAGAAGCTCAGGAAAAATACTTTAAAGAGAAATGCAAGAAAATCGAAGAACTTCAGAACAAATATGAGATATTCAACTTCCAATCAAAAAATTAAGGAACTTTTAGGCCTACAAAGGAAAATCTAAGCCACTGCACTCTTGGACAAGAATAGAAAGATCCTACTCAACACAGATCAAAAGCTACAACGTTGGAAGGAATACATCAAGGAACTGTTTGAAGATGAGCGAACGAATCCAGAATAGATATTTACAATACAAGACGAACCAGGCCCGGATATTAACAAGGAAGAAATACTGAAAAATGCATGCAACTGCATTGAAAAACTCGAAAAATGCAAAAAGTCCTGGTTATGATGAACTCTCCAGCGACATCCTAAAAATTATAGATAAAGATCACATGTGCATAACTATTCATTCAAGTTTATTGATCGCGATGAATGCCTGGAGAATGGTTGCTGTCGTTGTTTCTTTGCCTACCCAAAAAGGATAGGGCCAGAGATTGTACCTACTAACCACTCAATGTCTCACACACCAAAACGGTTCCCAAAAGTAATTCATAAACAAAAATATCAAATACTTGACATGGACAACAGTGAAACACAATTCGGATTCCAACGATGTTTGGACGTTAATCAAGACATGTACCCGTGCTTCGTTGATTATAACAAAGCAATCGATAAGGCTCGCCACGACCAGCTAATGAATGTCCTCAAAACGAATAATACAGATGATAACGACCTTAGGATTAAAGAAAAGTGAAAGTATGCATCGATAACCAACTATCATAGGAAATAGAAAAAAAGAAGAGGGGTAAGGCAGGGATATGTCCTATCCCAATGCCTTTCAATGCATACTCCGAAGAAGTAATCCAGAAAACATTAAAACGAAAAACATTCGGAATAAAAGTCAACGGAACACCGATCAATAATATAAGGAACGCAGACGACACCACGGTCTCGGCGGAAAATATCGAAGAGCTGCAAAGACTGATAAGCAAATTGGTCGAATGCAGCGAGGAATATGGACTGAGGCTGAACATTAAGAAAATCAAATGTATGAGAATCTCAAAAATCCAGCGCGACAAAGGAAACCCGACAGTGAACGGCAAGAACAAAGAGCAAGTTAAGCGGTATGGGTAACCTCAGAACATTGATAAACTCAGCAAATGACTACAGCAAAGAAATTGAGAGACCCATTGAAATAGCCGGATCAAATTTCATTAGGATGAGCGCCACAGACTTAACATTGAATTTGAGGGTCAGGTTGGTGAGATGCTAGATCTTCTCTGCACTTCTTTATGGCGTGGAAGTTTGGACGTTAAACGCAAAGACTGTCGAGAAAATTGAATCATTCGAAATGTGGGTCTACCGAAGAATTCTGAAAATTCCATGAACTGATCACTTAACAAACACTGACCTCATAAAGAGCATGAACAAGGAGAGGAAGATAATTAAAACTATTAGGATTCAAAAGTTACAGTACCTTGGACATATTATACGAGGGGAGAAATATGCTATGCTGTAAATGATCGTGCTGGGAAAGATTTGTGGAAAGAGAAACGTAGGAACGAGGACAATGTCCTGTCTGCGAAACTTAAGGGAATGGTTTGGATTCACCTCGGGTGAAATCTTCAGAGCAGCAGCCTCCAAAGTCAGGATGGCTATGATGGATAACGTCAACCTCCGTCGCGTAGATGGCACTTGAAGAGGAAGAATAATTTAGTTGCAGAAACACAGAAAATAAAATTACTTGTTAACAGGACAATTCTAGATATTTGACAGTAATACCAAAGAGTAACAAAACTAATAAGAGGCGAAAGCTTTGTCGGCTTATTTGATGTTGATGTATGTACCCAAATTCTGTTACCTCGATACCACCAGCTGCACAGCAAAAAATAGGATACATTTATAGGATAAAAATTTATATCCGAATACGGTCTACACCGGAAAAAATCGGTCCTGTTACAGGCAACAAGCCAGGCTTTACATCTAAAAATATATATTCAATGGATGTAGCCGTTACTTGATGAAGATCCATTATAGAAACTTGATAGGAAAAATACAAAATGTATAAATCATTCATAATTTAAGTTTTATACCTTAATAACATAATTCTATTGTTAAGCATAAATTAGGGTACCTAAACTTGGGAGTGTGCTCTATATTGTAAAAGGATAATTTGTTATTCAGTTTCTACTATCTGACGAAGACACTATGTGTCGAAACAATTGTTATAGTGTGGAATAAATAATATAAGTGAAGATTTATACATTTTGTATTTTTCCTATCAAGTTTCTAAAAATATGATTAAATTAATTGAATATTCAATATCTTTTAATGCAAATAGTATTTAATCTTAGGCCTGCTTTGTGCAACCTCATTTCATCTTATTCATATAGCTAAATGCCTAGTAATTATGTACGTAAAAAAGCATGCTGACTTCCAGTTCACTTAAAGATCATTAAAGAAAACAAACTACTACAAAGTTAAATACGAATAACGATAAATAATGTTGTATAAACCCAGCTTTGCTTTAATACAAAATTGTTGGTTTGGTTGGTAATCTTGTTTCTATTCATTGTCTATTTAAAAGAATTTTTTTTAATGATCAATTTGTGTAAGTGTGTCCTTACCACTTATATTTAATATAAATAGATTAACTTTTTCTTAACATACCTCCCTGTATCCGTTGGAAGTCTTAAAAATGAAATTTCTTTGCCGGTTCTGTTAGGACACCCACGGTAAGCACACGATGTACCACCTTTAAGCTTCGTTTCCGACATTTAAACAAATAGATTTTAACCACCGACAAGTCATAAAACAAAAATAAGTTTTGGAATTATTAAAAAATATTACACTAAAAACACCGATGGAAAAAAATAAAACACAAAAACCACGAAAATTATCACTTTGTTTACGTCAAAACACGATTGACAGTGATTGATAACAAAATATGACACATCAAATTTGACTAATATACTACTAACTTCGCGCATGCGCATACAAATTTGGTTTCGCCGGACTGGCTCTCTTTCGCCTCTTATTGGTTATGTTACTCTTTGGTAATACCAGAATAAAATATTTTCATAAAAATTAAGAAAATTCCTCTGGCATATTTTCTTTTGAAATATAAAAATAGAAAAAATAGGATAAAGTACATGCTTTATTAAGTCACTGTTAGAAACTTCTCGCAGGCGGCTTGTTTTCAAAGATGGGCGCGTACCCTAAAATTATGCGTAATAAAACTTATAAATTAATATAGTTTATGTCATTTTCCTATAGATCAAGTACCAAATTTTAATGTGCTTTGAAACGAATATTGAAAAGTTAACGGATAATTGTTAGAGTAGGCAACTGCATACACAAAACGAGAATATGCGGTTGTCTAACTACGTACTTATTTCATGTTTATATATATATATGTCATCGCCTTTGATAGACGTAATAATTATTTTGTTGAACTATTTTCATGATAGACCTAAGTTGATAACGCAGTAAGAGATAAACAATAGTACATTATATACCTAGATTGAGAAGTGAGCTATTATATAGCGAGCGCTTTTATATATATAATATATATAATGTGCGAGGTATATAACAGCTTTCTCAAGTGAGATATACTCGGAGATATATATAGATTTTTTTCTACTACTACTACTAAAATATTACATATTTAATTCGTTTAAATCTTTATATCAATAAGTTCTGTCTAATTTTTAAAATATTTTGTAAATCAAGTAATATGGGAAAAATAAAACTATAGAAATTCCGATTTTTAAATGTCAGTTTGTAGAAAATTTCTGCTCGTGTTGACATTTTTGAATATGACAGTGTTCTTTTGAAATTACAGTAGAACCTCGATTATCTGGGCCAGCCGGGACCGAGCATTCGCCGGATAATCGAAAACACGGATAAACCAAAGACCTCATTTTTATTTTTTTAATAATTTATTCAGAAAAATACATGTGTCAGGCGAAGAAAAGAAACGTGATACACACATACTACATACATGTAACAAAAAATAACAGTTTAGATATTTATACATAATGTACATTGAACAATATATGTATATGTACATATGTATGTACCACGTAAAAAAAATCACTAATGTTTGTTTGTTTTTGGGCTTCGTAACTTCTACACTTTATAATTTCCTTCATTTTTCTAAGCTGAAGCACATAAATGTCATCAGTTGCAGGCTGTAACGAGTCGGTCGGCAATTGGCAAAAATAATAAGTAAACACATAAATGGGGGATTTCCCGAACATGGGGATTCCCCGAGACGAACGTCTGCACGGTGCATTCAGCGTTCATGCGCCAACCTCTGGCTGTCAGCCACGGAAAATCTGCCGCCCGGATAAAGCGCGCACGGATAATCGGGGTTCTACTGTACTTTCAATTTATAAAAAAAATCTTTTATTAAAAATTTGACATTATTTTGCGGAATTTGTTTATTTAAAATGGTTTGTCAAGGCTTAAAACCAATAACATGTTAAAGAAACGGTTAGTACCTAAGCATGCTAAAATCGTGTGTAACTTAACTTCATTACACAGAAAGTTTTTCTTTATTTACCTAGGTGATTATTTATATAATGGCGTCATCTCTAGTAATAGAAAAAATAATTAGCGTTTTAAATTGATACTTGGATCTTAACGGCGTCTGTCTAAACCTTGGTTGATAATATAACATTATATAAAGTAAAAACAACAAAAAATATTGTAAAGGCAAACAATCTCTTATGTCTCTCTCATGGTAGTAAACAAAGTTGTGAAGTAGTGGAAAAAAGTCTTTGTATGGAGCGGTTATAAGTTTATTAAATTATAAATTTGAAAAGATGAATATTTCGACAAAAATCTTATTAAACGATATCTTAGTAATTAGGGGAACATATTATTACACCCAATTTTCGAGTGCGTTCCCAATAAATACAGTTCTGTTCTTATTGCTGACCTTGAACCTTGATCGTATATGCCGTATTAACAACTTATTTAAAACTTAATTTAATCCGCTAAATTTTCCGTAAATCACTTTGTTATACAATTAACCTCAAATAGGTATTTTTTAAACAACTTTTAACACACACTTATTTATCGAAAACTGAGGAAACTTTTTGCATCAAATTGGATACTGAGTTAGTCACTATTAAACTCTTAGCCAACCGCACGTATTTTGGCACGAACTGTTGTTTACATATCTTATGATTACGTATGGCATTAATGTTCTCAAATCCACGTAAGAAATTCGTCACAAACTACTTTCTTAACCGCCTAAAAATCAAAACTCTAGAAAATCAACACTCTATCAGCACTTAAAGCAAAATGAATCAATAGAAGTATCTAAAAATTTTCAGTTTTGCCTCTGGTTTTGGGGTAAGTTCGAAAACTATATCTTTTTCGTACCTTTATAAATACGAGGAATATATCAAAAATGTGTTGCTAATTTGTTTATAGCGTGCGAGCAAAAATTATTTTCATCCAAGAGGGCTTTGACTGAAAAACGTAGGGCTTGGTTTAGATCACAATTATAAGGGGACGAAATATCTAACCAAATCTAGATCAAAATTATTGTATTAAATTTATATTATGACATGATGTGGCAAACTGATGAATATTAAAATAAGTAAATAAATACAAATTTATTTTTGTTGTTTACAAAATTTATGACAGTGGCAACCTTTTGTCATGGACAATAGGTTATCACTATCTGGTGACAGTAGCTCTTTACGTGCAGGCACTAGGTCGTGGTCCGTTATACTTACACATTTCCTTCGTCATTGGCTTGCCTTGCGCGCAACCTGGTTTGACAGAAGTCCAAACCAAGAAAAATATACCGAATGTTAGTACTCTTTGGAAAGCTATACAATAAATAAAACCAAAGTTTTCCTACGCAAACAATAAAGCTTTTATTATGAAAAAACGTTTATGCCGGCTTTATGATCACAGTCGAATTGTTTAAAATTTAATTTGATGAAAAACTATTTATGTTTAGGATTAAAGCATAAAAAAAAATGAAACTGAGCTTTTCTCGACCCAAGCATTTATGTAAAATGTGTGTATCTAACCTTTGAAGATTCTAGAACCTTTAAACCGTCAATTGGTTATGTCTGGTTATAAAAAAAAGGATTACCTCAAGTCAAGATCGCTTTACAAAAAAAGATTGTTGATGAAAGTGAACGGTAAGAATTAATTAAATTATAAAAAATGCATCTAGATAACTTTTATACCACTCTATAAAGCTAGATTAATCGATCAGGATGGCCCCATGCGGTTTTCTCTGGTAGGCCAGGTGGAATAGTAGCTTGTCAATATCTGTACTAGGAGCACATGAGGTAGGTGGTTTTCTAACCTCACAACCCCGTGAACGGCAAAACCAAAAACAAACCAAGCAACAAAATTCCTAAAAATAATAGAAAAAAAGGAATTACCCACTGAATTCCGACAAGAACAACAACCCAAAAAAAGGAATAGAAGGAGCTTACCTCTTAAAGGGGGGCCAGACCTCGTGGTCTTTTGGCAAAAAAAATAGCCTAACAGCGACAGGCTTGACCTTCTTGTCTGAAGGATTTTTTAAGAAGCGAGCTGTAAGGCCACGAGAACTCTGACGAAACCCCTTCTCCTTCAACATTCAGCTGACATAAAGTTTTGCCAACCGAACCTAACCCCAACAAAAAAGAAGAGAACAGAGACACACTACAAATTATCAGAACGATACAAGAGTCTGGGCTTTTACCAGAACATAAATTAAATAATGAAACAAGGAAAATAATTCCAAACAACATTGTTTATACATAAGATTGCCAAAAGTAAAAATGGGCGTTCTGCGACTTGACGAGAGCCAGAAACGAAAATACGCGGTCAACCTACTTGCAGCGTCTTGTGGAATTAACCAACAAATTTTACTAAACACGCTATTACTAGGGAAAAAATATCATATTTTAATTTAATGTCTCAAAAAAATGGAAAGGACTTTTGGACTCATGCTAATAGATTAAATTTAACTCGCGACAAAAATTTTAGCTTGCCTGAGGAGTTTTCTGATGCAACAATTCTCAATAACTATTTTGCAAGTTGTAACGCTGTATTAGACTCTACATCAGAGGAAAAAATATAATTTTATAAATTAAGTAGGCATAGAAATGCAACATCACAACTGAATTTTAAATTGTTGGATGAGTTAGATTTCAAAAAACTCTTAAACACCATAAATACGAATGCTATCGGTGAGGATTCATTATCAATAAGAGACGTAAGATTTTGTCTACCTTTTTGTCTAAAGCCACTATTAAACATAATAAATAGTTGTATTCTAGAGAATTTTTATCCTACAC
The DNA here is from genome assembly GCA_963920685.1 of Polydrusus tereticollis. Classification (NCBI taxonomy): domain Eukaryota; kingdom Metazoa; phylum Arthropoda; class Insecta; order Coleoptera; family Curculionidae; genus Polydrusus; species Polydrusus tereticollis. The sequence goes on along the minus strand of OY987328.1, from coordinate 95,234,699 downwards.
TATGGAAACGGGCAATCATAAATCCATTAGGTAAAATTTCTAATCCCAAAGAACTTAAAGACTTAAGACCTATTAGTATCCTGCCAGTTGTATCCAAAATAATAGAAAAACATATCTATCAAGAATTATGTGGCTTTGCTAACTCAGTTAAAGTAATTCCAGATTGTCAATCAGGTTTTCGTAAGAATTTTAGTACAACTACTAGTCTTGTTCATCTCCTTAATGAAGTCCGGTTAAATATAGAAAGAAAAGAGCACACATGTTTAGGTTTACTAGATTTTAGTAAGGCTTTCGACACTATAAATCACAAAATGTTATTGGCTAAGCTTCACTACTTCGGACTATCACCTAATGCAGTAAAATTTTTTGAATTATATCTCCATGATCGAGCTCACTGTGTTATTCTAAAATCAGAATCTACTACACAAAAGTCCAGTTACATACCAATGAGAACAGGAGTACCACAGGGTTCCATCTTAGGGCCTTTGTTATTTTCTTTATATGTTGCGGATATGATTGACATTTTAAAATACACAAAACTACAGCAATATGCTGACGATTCACAGTTATATATATCTTTTCCCACTCAAAATTTGCAGACTGCTCAAGTACAATTTAATGAGGATTTGGTGAGTGTCAACTCCTATGCAGAAGAACATAATTTAAAGTTGAATGCTGCTAAGTCTTGCATTATTTTTTTTAGTAATAATAACAATGCTCTTTCCTTCATCTCCGATAATTTTCACATAAATATTAGCAATGACCCCTTACCATTGGTTAAGGAGGCAAGGAATTTGGGTATTTATTTTGATACTGGTCTCACATTTCAGGCACATGTAAAAAATAAACTTAAAATTGCGTACATGCGCTTGAAAAAATTGTACCATCTCAAACATTGTCTTCCCTCTAAGACTAAATATTATCTGTGTAATACACTAGTTTTGTCTTTATTTGACTATGGAGATGTAGTATATGGCGACCCATTGACAGAAAAAATATCTATATAAAAGATTCAGAATTCTTGTATGCGATATTCATTTAATATTCCTTTTAGAGAACATATAACTCCCTATCTAAATGACGATTATATTTTAAATATGAGAAACCGCAGAAAATACCATATGTGTCAATTTGTGTTTCGACTGTTAAAAAATGGAGAACCTTCATATTTAAGAACAAATTTTCAGTCATATAGTCACCCTCATCAGACAAGAAATTTGAATTACTTTAGAATACCTCAGCAACGTACAGCAAATTTTCAAAAATCATTTAGTTTTAAAGCAGTTCAAACTTGGAATAGCTTACCTAATAACGTTAAAGATTTTTCCCCTATTAAATTTAGGGATTATATAAAAAAACATCTTTTAGAGACCCAGAGAAGTGAAGTTTAGCCACCTTTTATTTATCTATTTTTTTTTTTTTTTTTTTGTTGTATTCCCGCATATGCTTAGAGTATATAAATAGTATGTTACTACCTTGCTGGGCTGCTTGCACCTATTTATTTATTTTTTTATATATTTTTTTTTAATATCTACCCTCCTTCCCCTCTTCTCTTCCCTGCCCCTGGGTCGGTCCTCGCGTCGCCATACCAGTGAACCAATGTACCAATGTACCAATGAATTATTTGATATTTTCTTTTTTTAGTTTTAGTTCAAGGGCTTTACCACACAGGCACAGTTCTTCTGTGCTTTGTGCTATCGGTTTTTATAATCGCGGTATTGCCCTATTTACCCGTAGTATTAAGAAATATGTATGAATTTGAATATCCTGTCACATATGTTTATTGGGTAAATAAATTATTTTTGAGTTTGAGTTTGAGTTTGAAAAAAGCGAACGCACTTCTTCTAACCCCACATATTTTGAATAATTTTCTGTAAACAGAGATGATACAATTTAATAAACAAGTTTTTGAACAAAATAACTATAAAAGATGCACTTTGTGCAAATATGACTGTAAGAATCATAGGTAAGTCTAACATTCTCTACAAAGTCAATAGCGGCAATTTTAAAATTGCTACAAATTAACAAGGAAAGAATATAGAGAAAGGAAAATAAAAATTATAGAAATTGCTAAAATTGGTCACCGTCACAATCCAAGCATAAATTCACACGTCTCCTCATGTTACCAAATTCTTGGGTAATCCTTCCTTGCAACTGTTCTGAATTTTCAACTGGTATTTTAAAAATACTATTCTTTAAATGAGGAAAAATGAAGTAATTCATAACCTTCAAACAGGGTGATCTTTCAGTGATCTTCAATGTGTGCTCGAAAACTGTATACTGTAAAAGTAGTTAATAGCTTCAGCGGATGATTGGGCGGTTGCACCGTCCTGTTGAAAATAACCAAAACGTAGTTATTTTTCTATAAATAATATTTCTAAAGTACTAAAAAAATTATTATAACATTTATGAATGGCTTGTTCGTTCATTCTTTGACATTGAAATTTCTTGGTTCAAATTACATTTGACAACTAGCTTTCTAAGAGAATTACTGACTATTAAAATATTAATATAAAAGAACACTTTTAATAATAAAAACTTTTTAAGAAAAGATCTGACAACCCCGATTTGATGCCGGTCCCTTTGAAGCCCGGTCGAAGCTTTTTTATGTCATCAAACGGACTTTGGAAAAAGTACACTATATTTTCTTTTTCTATTTTTTTTCCAATGAAATTCAATGTTCAAAAATTTCAAAATATATATTTTTATTTTATTCGGCCCTCTATTCATTCTAATATCCATGGAGCTGTTTCCTTGCTAGTTCGAGATCTTGCCAAAAACGTTAAATTATCCAAATTATCGGCTATTTCATCTATTTTCTTTGGCAATTCAAAGACGACTTAATTTATTTGGTATATAATAATATCATCACTATCAATAATCACTTCAAGTAAATCCATTTTCAATTGTGAAAAAAATTAAAATTTATTTATCAAATAACATACACAAAACATGTCATGGGATTTTAGAAAAAATCATATATGTATTAGTACTAGGTATATGGCTATTACCCTGAATATCTTGAAGCAACAACAGAGATAGAAGATCCAGGGTCATTTCGACTTGTGCGCATGCGCCGTAAGAGTATTGCCAAATGTACCTTTATTTCTTTAGAACAGGGCAGAAGAGTGAGCCTTAGGAAATTAGAGCAATGATAAAATTACCAAAAATCTTGCTAAAAGATTGTAAAATAAGCATTAAGTATGTACTACCCAGTGCTTTCAAATTATTTGTTTCCATTTCTAAACTCATCATCATAGTCACAATGTCTTAGCAGACATGCTGTGGACTCGTATAATGAAATGTTCTAAGTCAGAGCTGGGGGGTTGCCGAAACGAAGGTTGTCAATTGCTCTAGAAATTGTATTTCGCCATCTTTCACGATTATTTGTCAATTCGGTCGCTCTTGTGACGCTAGTATTTAGCAATTGTTTTGTCGCATCCACCCAGCGTGTAGGAGAACGGCCACGACGCCGTCCTCCCGGACCCTGGACAACAAGTTTTTCCATATTATCACTTCTATGGATATGGCCGAAGAACGCGTCAAGACAATGGAAGATAGTCGCTTTGGATTTCCGAGTTCACTCAATATAGAAACATTAGTTCGGTGGGCTGTATAAGGAACTCTTAGCATTCTTCTCCAAGCCCACATTTCGAAAGCATCTATGCGGTGGCGGTCTGCCTTTCTCACAGTCCAAGTTTCAGAGCCATACATAAATATGGAAAAGACAAGAGACTGAACCAGCGACATTTTGGTGGCTTTGGTGACATTATTATCAAGCCATATTCTAGTCAGTTTAGTCATAGCTGACCGTGCTTGTTGAATGCGCCGTCGGATTTCAACCTCACAACCTCCCGAGTTATCGATCGAAGAACCAAGGTATACAAAACTTTGGACTACCTGACAGCGGCCTACTGATGTTATTGCAGGGTGATTATCATGTTCTCTGTCCACGATCATAACTTTGGTCTTTTTGTAGTTGATACTAAGACCATATGCTTCACTCTGTTGTTCCAAGATGTTAAGTAGAGTTAACAGTTCGCCTTGAGAAGCAGCAATAAGGGTTGTATCGTCAGCAAACCTTAAATTGGATATCCTGACACCACCAATAGCCATTTCTAAACTAAAACGCGTTAAATAACAATTTCATATAAGTGGAAGGTGACAACGTGACAGCGTCTCATTTTTACTCGACATAACCTCGAAATCTTAAGCAAATGTTAATTTGTTTGACAGTTCGCTTCATCGAGTTGATTTGGTATTATTAACGGCTTTTGTGTACTGTTTATCTTTACTTTTTGCAAATTTTGATTGTGTGTGTGAAGTGTGATAATTTTCTGACGATGCCGAGGCAAAACAGAATATTTTACATTATTTTAAACAGGCGTAAAAACTTAAACAAAGATTTACCGTTCTACAGGTATGTACCTAGACCGGATGTTTCTTCCTTTTAACTTACCTACGTTAATTTCCTGAGGGAACAATAACTAGGTAGTCCATTTCCTAAAGATTATTTACCTTTGCTGCTGTTAATATACTTAGGTACCTAACTATTTTTACCGAAAATTGCATGTACTTCAAAGAATCCTACAAAAACCTATTATTTTACTTGTTAAACTCTAAGAATAATTGTCAAATATCTAATAAAAGTTTTATTAATATGTTTACTTGCGTTCTTTTTCTTTTCTCAATCGAAATAATATACAAAATCTTAAACAAATCAAGAACTGTTGAACAAGATGTTTGTTTACAAATTTCGGTCCAGTTGTCAAAAACAAATGTGATAACCTCATTCTTTTTTTCCGATAAAACAAACGTCTATTTTCTTTTTCTCGCGCATGCGCACTGCGCGAAATGACCCTAACGGAACAAGGAACCTCGGCTTCACAACGTTTACATTTGTTAAATGGGCAAGGCGCCATATAGTACTAATACATATATGGAAAAAATGAAGGTTACGTTACTCGACTTTAAGGACCACTTATTTGCCAAAGCTGGTGTTTCCTCGAAAGCGTCACCGTCATATAGCGACCGTCAAAATCCAGTGAATTACGTCACAATAAAAGCTGGTGTACGATTTAAGTGCAAGTAGTTTCCCACAGAGTATTAGTCCACACCGTAACGTAAGATAGCACTGCCGTAATATTTAAAGCGGTGTCAGTGTGACAGTTGACTCAACGTTTTTTGATCTGGGTTGAGGTAAATTCATATGCGCCTTCTTCTGCACACTTTTATTATTATTATTAACCTCTTCTTCATCTCTTCTACAATGATTACAAGTGCAAGATCTATGTCATCAATATTACTATATTAAAAAAAAAGCGGCACCGTTTTACAATTACTTTCGTCGCTTTTCTGACTTTAGAACTGACGCCACCACTTGCCGCAATTTTCCACCGCTGAATAAAATAATTCACCGAAATTTGACCGCTATATGATGGCGTCACCATTCGAGCAAACCGTAGCGTTACCGGTGCAACTTAAATCTGCAAGATAAGGTTAGATAGATTAAGTACATGGTGAGAAGGACCAAATAGGTATATTTAGAATAATAACCAAGTTGTTCAATTTAGGCGGCGGCGTGGTTTTTACCATAAGCACAGTTATAATACCCAAAGCACTTTAACTATACAAACAGGGGGCCCCTCTTAACCTTAATTCTCCAGTTTGTGGTCTATCTGTAGTTAAGCTCGTCATTAGCTGGTTGGTGTTAGATAAAGATCTGATCTGCCTACCTAGGTATATCTCCTATTTGCGGAAGCTCATAATTAAAGAGCGGAAAAAATGCAAAATGCATTTTTTTGCATTTTTTGCATTTTTGTCTGTTTTGTACAAAAAATGCATTTTTTCAATAATAGAGCATTTATTGCATTTTATTGCCAAATAAAGACCCTGTCTGGCCCTTTTCGGTTGCTTGTTTATTGCACGGCACGTGTTTATTAGTTTATTACATTACAATGGGGCCGACTCAGGTACCTACTTTATATGAATAGATTCATAGAATTACCCAGGATAAACCCACACTATATGGTATTCTCAGAAAAATTAATTATAATTATAATTAATATTGCAAACAGAATCCGATAGTTAGAGGTAGCAATTTTTAATATCTTTGATATCGTCTACTTGAAACGTTCTTGTGCGCCTTGTTTTGTAAAGTGAATTTTGTCTGTGTCTGTCTGTCCAGTGTTTGTTAAAATGCCGAAAACTAACTTCCATATGTCGTGGATAAAGAGCTATCGGGAGTTCACTTGGGATGGCACCAATTTGTTTTGTACAGCTTGTTCGAAAATTGTAAGTATAAACCATATTTTCACACTTATTTTTTTTCCAGTCTATAGTAAATAAAAAAAGATATATGTTTTTTGGTATAATAGGAAATTTTGGCTTTTATAAATTACGTATTCAAGCACATTATTGGTAGTTAATGTAAACAATTTTAAAGTATTTATAACAATTTTCTACTCAATTAATTATAGTAAAAAAAGAAAGATAAATTATGTTTTTTGCTATAAGGAGATTGCTGCTTTTATAAATTACGTATTTAAGCAAATTATTGGTAGCTAATGTTAACAATTTTATTGTATTTAAAAAAGTTTTCTACACAAATATTTTATTTGGTAGAAGTTAGAAAGATTTTTTAAAATTCGATTTTTTAACGAATGTAAACCCAAATTAATAATTGCTTTTTTGGATTTTACAGATTCATGCAGATAAAAAATTTATTGTGGATCAGCATGCCAAATCAGCAAAACACCAGCTCAACGTGCGAAAATTGCAACGAGTGGAACCCTCCCAGCAAACAATACAACATTGTCTTGAAGAAAAACCAAAAAACAGCGAACAAGCCCAGTTCAATGAGGACTTATGTAAGGCATTCATTGGAGCCAATATACCACTTAAAAAACTGAACAACCCCAATTTAAGTTCATTTTTGACAAAATATTGTAAATTTAACATACCGGACGAGTCAACTGTACGTAAAGGTAGTGTTGATGTCATTTACAAATAAACTGTAAATGACATTAAAAAGAAGTGGATGAAAATTATTTTTATCTTGTGGTTGATGAAACAACTGACTCATGTGGGAGATATATTGCACACGCATTGATTGGAGTCTTAGGGAAAACCAATGATTATGGTAGATCCTATTTAATTGCATCCGAACAATTGGAAAAAACAAACAATTTAGGTGTAACGAGATTTGTTCAAGAAACATTAACCAACTTTTTTTTGCCCGACAGTGTTCCGTCAGAAAAATTTCTACTCCTTTTATCGGATGCTGCACCCTATATGGTTAAGGCAGCACAAAATTTAAAAATATTTTATTCTAACCTATTTCATGTTACTTGTTTGGCTCATGGTATCAATAGGGTGGCAGAATGTATACGAGACAAGTTTCCATTGGAAAATGATTTAATTAATCAAGTAAAAAAAAGTATTTCTAAAAGCACCTTCGCGTGTTCAATTTTAAAAGGAAAATTGTCCAAATACTCAATTACCACCACAACCAGTAATAACTCGCTGGGGAACTTGGTTAACCGCTGCTATATTTTATGCCGAGAACTTTGAATTAGTTAAAAAAGTTATCGAAGATTTAAACGACTCGTCTTCTGCCGCTCTAATAAATGCAAAAACTCTTTTTTCTAACCAAACAGTGAAAGAAAATTTAATATTTATAAAAACAAATTATTCTTTCGTACCTATAGCACACACGAAATTGGAAGCTACCTCTGTTTCTTTGACAGATTCAGTGGCTTTAATAAAATATTTGAGGTAAATTGCAAAAAGGTTTCAGGTACTGTTGGGGCTGCGGTTATAAAAAAAATTATGTCAGTAATTGAAAATACCACAGGCTTTAAAATCCTAAAAAATATTTCAGAAGTTTTTATAGGCAATTTCACTAATTTCGAAATATGTTTACCGATAAAAGACACAAGTTTCTTTTGGAAAATTTTGAAAAACATTTAGTTATAAATTGTTTTTATAACTGCAAAGAATAGTTTGCTAATTTACGAATTGTATGTTGCGCAAGTTGCTATTATTATTAATTGTATTATTTTTTTTTATAATCGCAAATAATATTTTGTCACAGTAAGATTTTTATGTTTTGCAAATTGCTATGTAAGTGTCAATGTGTGTATTCTGAATAAAAAATTTTTATTACGATTTTTTTTTGTTTCATTTATATTTACTCAAATAGGTCTGTGAAATAGGTAGATATAGGATGGGATGGGTGGAATGGAATAGGTAAAAAATTATAGGATTTTTGAAGAACGGGTTTAATTATATAGAAATAGTTCTGGCTTTATTTAAAGTAACATTAATGTTCATAATTTTTCATATAATAAAAATGCATATTTGCATTTTTTGTTCATTTCGATGCATATATTCTGAAAACTTTATGCATTTAAATGCGCATATATTGGGGTTTTTCGCTTGCATTTTTTCCGCTCTTTACTCATAAGTATCAAGAACATCTTGTTCCTCTTTTAAGTTAGACTTGTTATCATTTAATGTTAACTTTTTAACGGTCTGCTTTAAACCGATTAAAGTATACTTATAATGGTGCCTCGGTATATCTATTAGAATACTTTGTTTTCGAACGCGCTCAAAGTGTATAATCAGCCACTATGAAAATAGAATTTTCATTTTCAAGATTGTCACCACGATTATAGCGGCAAAAATAGATTGTTAAGTGTGTCTCCGAACGACGTGTTTGATGTAAACATTTTCCAAATAAATTTCGACCGCTTCGTATTGATTGTGGTACGTGCGAAATTCTTAATCACGATTAAATTAAGCCAGAAAATTTAAAGAAAATGAGTAGGTAGAGATGATATAAGAAATTATATCAAAGACAACTGCATTTCTTCCATGTGCCGCCATCTCTAAGTACGTTACTCAATCTTTGCCAGACATACAGGGTGTTACTTAATGATAGGCCATAATTCCAAGGGCGCATTTCTAAACCAAATTCAAGTAGAAACGTTCACATAATGTGTTCTGAAAAGTCAGGTTTTCCAGATACGGGGTGTCAAGGTTTAAAAAAAAATCGTTTTTTTATTAATATCTCAAAGATCCTTTCGCCGATTTTGGTTAAATCTTGCAGTACTGTTCGTTGTGATAACATGCTAAACTAGCACTAACTAGATGATAATTATGAGTTTCAGTGGCGTCCCCGAGGGCAGTTTTAGGAATAATTTTGACTAAAAAAATGTACGCCACTGACTTGTTCAAAAATTTTATATTGTTTTCGGGTTAAGCACCTAAAAATACAACTTTCTTGTCTCTTGATATTTTTGCGTATCAACAATCAAAGTTAACTTGTTTTATCAATTTTTCGACATGTAATGAAGTAGCTTTAATTTTTTTTTTCTCGAAAACGAAGTAGGTACCTAAGTTACAAAAAAGTATTAAATTATAAAAACTAATTTTTTTTTAATTTGTCAATGTTATTTCCGTAGTCATAGTAAAAAATTTCTAAAACTACATTTCCTATTTAAAACATAAACAGAAGTTACGGGTACGGCGTTGTTCCTCCCACGTAACGTAAACCAATCCGGTTCGATTGTTTTCAATTGAATGTCGCTATTGCAATTCTGATTCTGATTCTGTTACAAAACAAGATCGATATAGACAAATGACACGCGAAATCCAAAGACTCTGCCGCCAAGATAAAAACGCATCCCTACAAGAATTGTGCAGGGAAATACAAACCCATGCCAATACGAACCATCCAAGGGAGATGTTCCTAAAGATAGAATGTCTCAATCGAAACTTTAAACCCAAAACTTGGTCAATTAAGAATAACGATGGACATCTCATCACCAACTTGAACGAGATTATTGAGGTGTGGCGCACATATTGTGAGAGTCTTTATTCTGATGTTCACTTCCAAGCTCCTCTTTTGACTTATGAGCGTGAGCCGGATATTCTCTTTTCGGAAGTGGAACATGCCGTTAAGAAATTGAAAGCCGGTAAAGCCACAGGCATTGATGCGATTCCTGCTGAAACGTTAAAATGTTTGGGTGATGACGGTCTGCATCTTTTACATCGTATCTGTCAGAAAATTTGGTCCTCCGGTTTTTGGCCACACGAATGGAGCACTTCAATTTTTATTCCACTTCATAAAAAGGGATCGCTGACAGACCCAGATAACTATCGGCTACTCTCATTGATCTCTCATTCAAGCAAGGTGCTACTATATATTTTGAAATCACGTTTGGAGGGTTTTATTGACTGGCAAATACCTCCAGAGCAGGCAGGTTTCGTTAAGGGACGTGGTACGCGCGAACAGATCTTGAACTTGAGACAGATTATTGAGAAAGCCAGAGAACATTATTTCCCAGTCTATATCTGCTTCGTGGACTACTCTAAGGCCTTTGACAACGTAAAGTGGCCTAAGCTTTGGGATATTCTTTTATCCATGGGAGTTCCTTATCACTTGATATTTCTCATACAACAGCTCTATGAATCCAACACAGCCCGAGTAAGAGTTGACAGCAACATGTCTGGTCAAACCACAACAAAAAAAGGAGTTCGCCAAGGATGTGTATTGTCGCCGATGTTGTTTAACATCTATTCCGAGTTTGTGATGCGGGGGGTGCTGGACGGATGGCAGGGTGGTGTGACTATTGGTGGTGTCAGGATATCCAATTTAAGGTTTGCTGACGATACAACCCTTATTGCTGCTTCTCAAGGCGAACTGTTAACTCTACTTAACATCTTGGAACAACAGAGTGAAGCATATGATCTTAGTATCAACTACAAAAAGACCAAAGTTATGATCGTGGACAGAGAACATGATAATCACCCTGCAATAACATCAGTAGGCCGCTGTCAGGTAGTCCAAAGTTTTGTATACCTTGGTTCTTCGATCGATAACTCGGGAGGTTGTGAGTTTGAAATCCGACGGCGCATTCAACAAGCACGGTCAGCTATGACTAAACTGACTAGAATATGGCGTGATAATAATGTCACCAAAGCCACCAAAATGTCGCTGGTTCAGTCTCTTGTCTTTTCCATATTTATGTATGGCTCTGAAACTTGGACTGTGAGAAAGGCAGACCGCCACCGCATAGATGCTTTCAAAATGTGGGCTTGGAGAAGAATGCTAAGAGTTCCTTATACAGCTCACCGAACTAATGTTTCTATATTGAGTGAACTCGGAAATCCAAAGCGACTATCTTCCATTGTCTTGACGCGTATCCTGACGTTCTTCGGCCATATCCATAGAAGTGATAATATGAAAAAACTTGTTGTCCAGGGTCATGCTCCGGGAGGACGGCGTCGTGGCCGTTCTCCTACACTCTGGGTGGATGCGACAAAACAATTGCTAAATACTAGCGTCACAAGAGCGACCGAATTGACAAATAATCGTGAACGATGGCGAAATACAATTTCTAGAGCAATTGACAACCTTCGTTTCGGCAACCCTCCAGCTCTGACTTAGAACATTTCATTTTACGAGTTCACAACATGTCTGCTAAGACATTGTGACTATGATGATGATGATTGCAATTTATTTTAACTTCTTTTATTTAATAATTCATAAGCCGATATCATGGCGTTTATACCAAACTTAATCACCTTCTGCGATGGTTACCGAAATACAAGCTAAAATTAATTTAGTAATGGTACGTGAAATGCCAACTTCTCCTGCTGTAGGAACTAGTCAAAAGCACATTGCCTTCTTTTTATGATAAGGCACAGCACTGCAGGATTACTCCTTTAGGACGCTCTGCGAGTGGTGCGTGTACGCAGAAAACGATTTACGTTGGGCTTGAATCTTTGGAGATTATACTCGTTGGGGAACACGGCCTTAGGGTAGGTCGTTCCAGAATGTTGACGATCTCTAGAAGAAAGAATTTTTAAACAGCGTCGGTCGAGGGACAGTAAGCTGAACCACGTACGGGTGGACTGCAGTAGAACGTCATGTATTTTTATCATCCACCGCTCTGGATGGAATCAAGCGGGCAACCTCCGTTGAGCACTTGCCATGAAAATATTTGTAAAATAGACTCAAGTCGCCGACCTGCTTTCGATGTTCAAGGCTTTCCAGGTTGTTTGTTAGATCATGGTTACCGATTAAGCGAATGGCTGTTCTTTGAATGGAATCCAGCAATCTCAGGGTATGTTTAAGAGCAGAGCCTCAAATATGCGAACACTACTCCAGCGATTGTCGAAATTGGGCTTCATGGAGCATCAAACGTTGTTGGGGTGTATAGAGGTTCTTAGTTGGGAAAGTGTCCCAAGCTTCTGCGAGACTGCCCTAGCAATGGTCGCAACATGACTGTGCCAAGACATATAACAATCCGAATTGACGCCCAATAAATGAATTGACCACTGGGCTACAATATAAAATTAGGGAAAGACAACCAGACAGCAGAAATGAACAGAAGGATAGGTCTAACTTGGGCGGCGTTCGGAAAGCTACGGCATATATTGAGAAATATAAACATCCCAATTAACCTAAAAAGGAAGGTATATGACTCATGCATACTTCCTGTAGCCACATATGGCCTCGAGACAGTAACACTCACAAAGAAAAGCGTAAATCGACCAAAAACCACACAAAGAGCAATGGAAAGGGCCATGCTAGGAATCTCGCTTAGAGATAGGCTCCGAAACGAGGAAATCAAGAAACGCACGAAAATCACGGACATCATAGAACGCATCGCTAAGTCAAAATGGCAGTGGGTGGGCCACGTGGGCAGACAGGATAAGGAAAGATGGACAGTAAAGATCATAGAATGGAGACCAAGAGAGACTAAAAGAAAGATAGGAAGACCTCAGAAATGCTGGCTCGACGACATCAAGAAAGTAGCGGGTGGACACTGGATGCAAACTACACAAGGCAGAAAGAAGTGGAAAACTTTAGGAGAGGCCTATGTCCAGGAGTGGATGAATAGTGGCTGATGAAGAAGAAGAAGAAGAAGAAATGAATTGATGAAGCCAAGAGAATCGAGGTTCCCGACATGACTATATCCGGTTCTTCAACATGAACTTTTTTAGAAAAAACTGCCGCCTGGGTTTTGTTGTCACCTCAAGATAGAATTTCTTCCAGGTCTTTGTTGAGATGTGAAACCTCTTGCGGTCTATAGAGATGTGCATTGGCAGCAGATGTTCGCATTCATAACGAGCTGTTCCATTAACAAAAGACGTGACACATGACTGCTTGGCGGCTTGTGGACGACCGGCGGCCGTTTTTAAGGAAACAGACGGCCGTCCGGAAACACAATTTTTCAATTAAATACCTACTGCAGAAACTGAAACTGGAAAAATGCATTCCATGACAATGCGAGAATGGGCTTAAAGTCTTAATTATAATTAAAACTGAATTTCCTTAGGATTATAATAGGAATATTACATTTTTGATCATAAAAGAACTTAAGAAATAATTTTTTGATTTTATCATCATGCTCCTTTGATGTATTTTTTTTTGTATCTTTTCAATAGTGTACTAAAAAGTATCGAGAAGAGTAGTTGTGTCTAGTATTTGACTATGAAGATTTATGAATGGCATAAAACTGTACTTTGAAACTAGAAGCGTATAGAACTTTAAAGGTAAATACTTTCCAAATTGGTTTGAAGGGCATGCTTATCTACCAAACTATATTGCAAGTGAACATACTACAATTAACGTGAACCCATGTGCAAATCTCTAAACGACAGTCCTGTCCAAAAAACTTAGTCCTGACTCAATAACACGATATCGATAAAACACAGCTGACTGCCAAGATCTGACTTGACCTGTATTCAAAAATATAAAAGTTATCTTTTAAAATGACCTGAAAGGCTATACGTAACAATAATGTCATAATAAAATCCTGTGAGGAAAAGAAAATAAACCAAACCACTAGGTTATATTAGTCATAATATAAAACATTACTGGATATTATTATAAACAAAGGATTCAAATACTGGCTTAAATGAACTGTTGACTGTTAACAGTAAACTAATAAATTTATGACTGTTTAAAATACGTAGGTACTTTGAAAATATCAATAGATAACTTAGTATCGAGAACAAAAATATTAAAATGCGATTTTGAACTATAACAACAGGAGTTAATGCATTTGATTGTTTGTAATTTCCACCTAGCTCTCCAAAATCTTGAAGTCCGCAAATAATATATCTCCTTTTAATTTTAATAAATCCAATATTGTTTGATTTATACAAGTGTTAAAAGGAATTTTAGCAAATAACTGTTTTTAATATGCTGGGTATTGGCAATGACTCAAAAACAGCAAGCAAATATCGATAAAGCTCCGGGCATTCATCATCAACAAGGGCTGTATAGAAATCTATAGAAATGCTTATAGACACAATTATTAAGGTCAGATAAAGATTCATATGCATTCTTGCAATCAGAATATTCATAGAAAAACTTTATTTTGGTCATTGAATTAGTTGAATGGGCGATATAGGCCATCTTAGATACTAGTAAAGGCAAATAAGGAATATACACATAAATATAACACTTATGGTACTAAATGGCAAGCAATAAAAATGAAAAACTTATACTTATGAGTCTAAACATTTAAACTACCTTGGCATGGCTTCTTACACAATTCGATTTGCATCCGCTTGGGCTGTGGCTTGGGCTTATACCTATACTGTGGTCTATCTGCTAAATCGTTTTAAAGAGTGCATTTGAATAATAAAAAAAAATATTATATTTTATTTATTTATTGCGCAGTATATTGACACAACGATATACAACACTGTTATTACATCATTATGCCAAAGGGCTATTGACCGAGGTCCTACTGCCCACATATGGGTTTAAGACATATTTAGGTGCTACTAATATTAATATATTGAGCTAATTACTGCTCGTTACTTTATTGTAAAAAGAAAGGAGAAAAGGAAAGTAAAGAATCAGTGTCTTGGTTCATTCTCCACATATTCTAAGATTGTCTTGGCTGGAGATTTGAATGGGGGTGGGGGATTGTGTTTCTGTTCATCAAGTCGTCTTAGGTAGATTGGTTGTATCAGCTGTAGGGTATAAGGGTTGGCTGCAAACTTGTTTGTCAATTCGGTCAATCGGTACTAATGGGTAGGATGTTGGTAGGTTCATACAATAGCTCATTTGGTGGGTCGTCCAATAGCCTTCTAGGATGTCGGGTTTTGGTTACGCTTCTGAGGGCCGAGGTTCCAGCAACTTCTAAATTATTTTTTTGCTGGTCTGCGGATTTGGGTTAGTATTGGGTGTGCATGTGCATATTCCAGTATTGGGCGATTGAGGGTCTTGAAAATTCCCGTCGCTGTATAAGTACCTATTACTTGGTTCTATTTTGAGCTTTGCTCGTCAAATTACTCTCTTTTTGGCGTTATTTGTGTTTTTTTTTTTTCGTTAGGCCCTTCTTTAACCGGAGCACTGCGGCCATAAGAAGGCCTATTGTGCAACCCTTCATTTTATTGTATCCATTCGGTTACCTTGGTTCCGCGTATTAGTCTATATACGTCAACTGCTGATTTAGTGGCTATTTGATTCAGTTCTAGTTTTACCCTCCCAAATATGACATACCGCCTGCGACCGTTTCTCTATCCTTGCCGCAGAGCTTACAGCTAAGATCTCCATTGTATATCTTCATTTTGTTTAGGTGATCCTTGGCAGCCATATGTACTGTTAGGATTCCCGTTGTTATTCTTAGTTGATTCCTGTTGAGGTTAAGCAACTGTTTTGAGAATTTAGGACCAATACTTTCCATAACTTTCTGGCTTAATAGCTTCGCCTAGTGTTCATTTAGAAACCCCTAGGGCTGGTTCAGGTTTATTGCAGGGTGAAGCTGATGCTTTCCTCGCAAGCTCGTCTGCTCGTTTGTTGAAAAAAATGCCTCTGTGACCCGGTGCCCAAAATAGTTTCACAGTATTGCTGTTTGTCAATATTCTCAGTTCATTCTGGCATTCCTAAAACTAGTTTTGATGTTACCTTCTGACTCATGAGAGCCTTAAGGACCGCTTGACTGTCTGAGCATATGTAGATTCGTCTTTTTTGGTAGGCTCTTCTATTTATTTCCCATGCACATTATAGCATGGCATAGGTTTCCATCGATAAATCACACCATCGCTTCAGACAGAAAATCTGGCTCGCTGTTTGTCCACACGGTTTGATCTTGAATGCTGAAATTTTTCATCTCCGGCACAAGTGCTATTTGTGTGTTGGTTGAAGTTTAGTTTATTGTCCTCGAGTTATTCCCAAATACTTAGTGGTTGTTTTTGGTATAATTTGTTTGTTGTTGATGTTAATTACAGGTGACTTTATGTCTAACTGCACATAGTGGTGGAAAATAATGAACTGGGATTTCAGAGGATCTGGATGTACCTAATCTCAACTTATCGAACCATAAGTTAATGTATATTTCTAACAAACAACTCATTAAAATAGCAGTTAAACTAGAATAACAGTCACCTGGTACACCGGTGACTTTAAGATTACTAACTCTAAAAATGACGTTGTCAAATTTACAATTAGGGCCATCGCGAGCGCTCGCCTCCCATTTAGTAAAAATCCCCTTCCGTTCACATAGCGCTTTCGCGTTGTGTGCAGGTATAAAAGTTATAATTACCATGGTAATCAAACTTTTCGCGTAAGAAAATTTCTGGGTTGATTCTTGTATTGTTTTTATATTGAAAATGTTATACTTATTCATATTAGTAGTTATTCCTTATAGTCATGTAACAAAACTGAACATATTAAATATGAAAAATTGATGGAATTTCAATGACAAGCAAAAATCGTCGACGTTCTTTTTATCAAAAAGCGCGTGAAAAATTATAACAGGGCCCCGGAAAGATCCAATATAACAATCAAAACCTGCAAAAACCCAATATCGTTAGGGCTTAAGAGAAATTGGATGATCGCATCAATTTCAAAAAGGGAAACGGACCAATTTAGGTAAATTGGATTAGGAAACAAAAACGGTCCTGAAATTCTCCAAAACTGCTGACATTTGTGCGTGCACCTTCCGGTTTTTACTTGGGTCAAATATCTGTTGATTACCAGTGGCGTAGCTGATTAGTTAAAAAATATACCTTGACCGACAGAATTTGCACTTAATATAGTAAATTCATACTAATTTTGTATATTATAATGTGAAAAAATTTGTTCTCTAGCTATTTGAGACCTGTTACAAGGATTTATGAAATCATACTAAAACAGTAGTAATTCTCTAAGTTAAGTGCCCCAACGGGCGCCTAATTAAAAAACCAAATATGCCGTATCTTGTCTAACGCACTTGGATATCGAAACACAAACCTAGAACTACCGGAAATAGAGCTGTTCTTTAGGAACAAGTATCACTGGCCTATTCAGTGTATCTATTACCTATTCCAGGTCCGTTGGCACAATACATATATGGTTGGCACTGTCACGTGTTTGATTTTCTAGTTTCCGTGATATTTTTTATTCAAGTTGCCGGGTAGAGGTACGATGTACGATATTATTGCGAATGGAACGACAATAGGATGTTTGCCACTATTATAGAGGCAGTCGAAAGTTTAAAAGAATTCTTATTTACAATACCTTAGAAGTACATTCAAAAAATAGTAATAAATAATAATAAGTATTTCTAAAAATAATATAGTACTAATTAGGTAACAAAATATACCTTTTAAAGTCTGTGCGTTTTAAGAAGTCCGCTAAGCCATAAAACCTCTTGAGCATTATGTCGGTGGCTCTCAAACAATAAATTATATTGAAGGTAATTTTGGATGTGATGAATTACATTTTCTAAATAAAATAATTTAAAGTAAATAAAAAATTAGTTTAGGTAAAGAAAAATAATAATTTTTTAGCTTTTGTAGTATTCAGACAAATTAGTTTTACGAATTCTTTTTTATAAAGTTTTTGTTCTAAAAAGAACCGATTTTGTAGTCTTGCGACAGAACGTACCTACTTGTAGATAGGTACTACTAAAAGTAGTCTTCCTCTGCATTTGAAATTTCACCCATGCTTTCAGACTCATCAGAATCAACATCATCGTCATCATCATCATCATTCGTAATAATTAACGGTCTTACTTCGTCTATAACCTGTTCTGTCTCATAAGATTCAAAAATAATTTTTTCTGTGTGTTCAATGCATTTCCGCCATTTTTCTTTGCCCGCTTGGCTAAGCGCCTCCTCCCATAACTTTATAACGCTAGGCTTACCGATATTTTTACAGGCATGTTTGTCATAATAGTTCTTGCTAATACCCCATACCAATTCAATTGCGTTGTAACGACAATGGTAGGGCGGCAATCTCAAAACTTGATGTCCATATTTGAGGGCTAATTCGTCAACAACATACTTTTTTTTAAATGACTGCTCTTTACACTTGCTTAAAAGTTCACTTTTTAAATATAAATTTTCATGGTTTATGTTTTTCTTTGACAACCACTCTTTTATTTCTTCCTTTTTCCAGCTGCTTGTAGGGAATTTCTCTTCGAGTCTCGTATGGTAAGAGGCATTGTCTAAAACAATTAAGGAAGGTTTTTCTAAACTTTTTAAAAGTTTGTCCTCGAACCAATGCTCAAAAATTTCAGCATCCATATTGCCGTGATAATCATCAGTTTTTTTTGTTGATGAAAATATCAAACTGGCATTTAAAACAAAACCTTCTTCATTACCAGCATGTAATATAATATACCTTTTTCCATTACTTGCACGGGTACTTGAATAACAATGCTTTGAGTCATCCTGCCAAGACGCTTTTGTTGAAGTTCCGTTTGCAAATACCCATGTTTCGTCAAGAAAACAACTTGTCTTGACAATTCCGATTTTTTGTTGTTTAAATAATCCCTTAAAAATTGCCATCTTTTCGAAACAACATTGGACAGCTCGAAAAGCAGTTTTCTGTTGTTCGTTTTTTTATATTTGAAACCCATATGTTTTAAGATGATGGACAAACTGTTAGTTCCAATATCGCAAAGTTTTTTCTGCTTTATCTTTTCAAGAATAGCTTTGAGGGTAACATATTCCTTGGCTTTATACATATCATAAACAATATTCCTAATAGAGAGTTTTATCCCTTGGGATAAATCTAAGGTTTTTGAATGGAGTCGAACCCTTTAATATGGTCTGTCCAAATCCTCTTCACTCTTTTTTCGAAGTCTTCTTAAGGTCTTCTCTGAAATGCCGCAAGCATCAGACGTTCGTTTTTGCACTGCCAAAACAGACTCTAACGGGCCCGAGTTATCTTTTTCTAAAGTAAAATAACGTTCCACTTGTAATACCAAACGGCGTTCACCTGGAGATAAATGCCTTCTAGGCGATGTGCCACCTTGCTGAACATTTTCCATAACTTTGCTTAATAACTGATTTTAATTCACACACAATGAGAAACAAACTAAAAGTGAAAAGCACAACTACTTATTTAAAATAAAGTAGAACATACCATCCCGCACTTCAGCAAATTTTAATTATTTTTTAGAAAATAGTAATTATTATGAAGATTTAATTATAATAATCCCAAAATAATGTCATTATCGGAAAAGTATATACCTGACAAAATCTTTAACATATTTAACCATCCCGCACTTGAGCAAATTTTAATTGGTTCTTGGAAAATAGCGATTATTATATAGATTTAACTATAATAATAGCAAAATAATTTAATTATCTATTTAATTATTATTTATGCTCAACGCGTAATTCTAAGATAATTTTGTTTTGAAACCTCTGATTTCGCCCAGTAATAGAATACAGTAAACCAGTGGGATGTTCGGTGTGATCAAGTATAGCGAAGGTGCGAAGATATTGTAACTTAACCGACTTACTGTTTTAAAAGCGATAACATCCCTTGGTGATTTAATCCGATATCGGACTTCTTAAAACGCACAGACTTTACCTATTAATTTCTTTTTTATAGGATACAATGGTAGGCAACCATCGCATATTAATAAGCGGCTTTTAACCTGTACCTGTTCCACAGCGGACAGCCGTCGAAATACACCAGTCAGGTAGTGCAGCCGCAGTGCCCGCGTTTAAATTTAAGATGACATAGTTTGGACCTAGAATAGGTTTGTGTTTAGAACAGGTACAGGTCCAACTAGGTAAAAAAAAAAGCTATTCCGTAACACCTCTAACCAGAAAAATAAGGAATATTTAGTTTTCCAACGATAGGATGATGCTACTTGTGGACCGGTTTCGAACTCTTTAGTTTTCGATAGTACACGACAAGCAAGCATTATCTACCGTTTGAACCGGTAAACCTCGCAAATCGACAACATTGGACCGCGTAAGCAGTGAAATAGAAACAGCGCCATCTTTCAGCAGCTTTAAGCAATCTGAGCGAATTGTGCTATATTATGTACTATTCTATTGCATGCTTGGAGTTTAGAGACAATAATGTATCATGAAAGACAAACGTGTTTTGGACTTCCATTGACATTATTTATTTTTCGCACATCGTTTCAACGGGTTAACATCTCCAGTTGTCTCTAGCTAAATATTGTACAAGCTACAATGATTCAAGAGTATTTATACTATCTTGGAGTTAGCAGAGTAAACCGATTAATTACTCTTGTTTGTATTTGTTTGATTGAAAAAGTTTTTGTACTTCAAGTTATTAATTAAATTCTATTAATTCTGATATTGATAGTGCCTCACTACTATTTGTGGCTCTCTTCTATGAAATTGGAAATTGGAACAGGCATCCAGTCTTTCAGTAGTTTGAACGTACTGTTTGGTCTAGATCTCGTGTGTGCATGAGTCCGTGATTAATGGGTTTGTCGATACGTCCATGCGTCTGTAATCATCTGTAATAATTTTAGTGAAAAATTCATTTATTGTCTGAATACGAAAGTCTTAATGAAGTATACGATTCATTGTGTACCTGAGTATATCCGCAATAATTTCTAGCGCCCTGTTTTGTATTACCTGGAACTTATTAGGCTCCGTTCTACTTATGCTGCACCACGAAGGTGCGCCATAAGTGAGAACCGGTCTGATCAACACTTTGTGGAGGTTGACCTTAGTCATATTACCAAGTCGACTACGCCTGTGAAGTAGGGGGTAGATAGAGTGTAATTGATGTAATGCTAGCTTTACTCTATTAATTGAATTGCGCCTCCAGTTCAGTCAGTTGATCAAATATAACTCTCAGGTATTTTACCTCCTGGCAACAGTTCACCTGACACGAAGCCTTGTCTCAGGCCTACTTACATTGCTTCTCGAAAAATAAATAGCCCTCATCTTGGACGGATTCAAATGAATCTTCTAAGCCGAAACCGATTTCTCTAGCTTGATTTATTGGCGCTGCATCCGGCTGACGACAAGTCGCGGCTGTTTGTGAGTTGACGTGATTACGGTATCGTCAGAAAAAATATGGGCTTAATCTAAGCTACATTTACTTAACCAGGATTCTCAAATATTTCTTATATAAAAAGAGGGTTTACCGAAGCAGTCATGATTCTGGGATATGACAGCCGCTTCTTTGAGTTTTCTCTTTTGCCACTGTTCTTTAAACATAACTTTTGCTTCTGGCCAGATCTATTTGTTTCTCCCTTCAGTGTGTGGTTTCGATGTTCTTTACTCCTTGTTTCCAAGGGTCGTAGGGTTTCACCAACATAGGAATGTCCGCATTCGCAGGGTATTCTACATATACGCTCTTCATGCCCTTTTGACTTGTAGGCTTTGTCTTCATCAGGTGGCTTCTTAAGGGATCTTTGGACCTAAATACTGCTTAAATGTTGGCTGCTTGTTCACGTTCTTGATCAAGCGCTTGAATATCTGTTTATACGATTTAAGTTACTTGTTCAAGTAAATTGAACAGCTACTTGGCCTGTGTAAACTTAGCGTAATTCACTGTGCAAAGAGTTCGCCAGGATATTTTTGTGATCCAGTTTATAGTTACGTTGGATTCCTTTAAAACAAGAAAATAGGAAAATAGAAGGTACTAAAATAAAATTACTATTTTCCTGCAGCTCAATTTAAACGGCATTAAATTATTTCTTGTTAGCAGATTTTTATTAATATTTTTTATTATATTTGTGGATTGAACACGTTTTAAAATTATTTATTTTCTGCTGTTTCTCGTAGCAAATTGTATTTTCTAAATAAAGTTTCGAAAAATACTTCCTGTTCTATATACAAATATTGGATTTATTTTTGGTGCAATTTGTTTGATTCAAATACGTGGTTTGACTTATCAGTATAAGTGAGTGTTACAAAAAATTGTTAGAAAATCCGAAAATTAAATTTCTGATTCCAGTTGATTGTAGAAAAATATTCGGGGACTGAGAGGTCGTTGACCAATATACTTACAAGCAGATTTATAAAAAAAATTGTAAATCCGGTGTCACAGTCTTATTTGCCGTCATATCTGAGATGAAGAGTTCCAGTGTCACTAAGTACCGAGTACTTATCTGTACCTGCAGTGAAATTATCGATAGCCTGCATGCAATGATCGGTACATCCCGTGCAATTATCATTCATAATATCCCAAGAACATTGACAGCTACGAGATATTTTTATTACAGATTTCAAAAGCACGTGCTTGAGGACGTTCCAATAAGATTGCGAGTTATTTATCAATGCTCGAAGGATATTCGGTGATAAAATTTAATAAAATTCTAAGTGGTAACAATTACAGGAGTGTCCAATCAAGGATTCGTTTTTAATTAATGATTATTGATACCAAAAAAAAAGAGTCCGTTAAGTTAATAGAAAAATACACTTGGCATCAGAGCAGTTTCTAAAAAGTTTAGGTTGTTTAATATTTTCAGAGAATAAATTTATTTGAATTTATGAGTTACAATAATTTTCGAACTCTTATTTTTGGTGGTTACTTGAATATACCAATCATTTAAACCACCCCCAAAGATAATAATCCAGAGGACTTAGGTCTGGCGATCTAGCTGGCCAATTATGCGGACCACCTCGACCAACCCACCGGTTTGGAAAGTTATTGTTTAAAAAATTTAGTACTTGTAAATTGTAGTGTGTACATGTTGTAAATACATGTTCTGTCGTACATTAAGTGAATCATCTTCTAATAGGTTTTGCAAGTGATTCTGTAGAAGATTTAAATATACTTGTCCTGTGAGATTACCGTCGATTATGAATGGACAGATTAATTGGCTATTGAACATACCACACCACAAATTAATGCTAAATTTATGTTGAGATATATGTTCTACAGTAGCGTGAGGATTTCCATAGGACCATCGGTGTTTATTGTGAAGATAATTAATACCATCGCGAGTGAACTGTGCTTCATCAGTGAACAGAACATACTTATACAGCCTTCGATTTGCATTATTCCAATTGCAGAATTGCATCCTAAACGCAAAATCACCATTTTATAAATGTTGAATTCCTTGTAAGTGATATGGCTGTAAACAAATAATGTGAAGATCCCTCCAAGCAGACGATTGCATAATTTGATAAGTAGCGGCAATTCGCATTGTACTTAAGTTTGAATGATTTTCGACGGCGTTAAGGATAGCCTCTTCTAATTGAATATTAAGTCCCGATTCCCGTTCAAATACAAGCCTCGCACTTTAAAACATACCAGATTCTCTAGCAGTAGTAAATACTTTTTGAATACCCCTTCTATCTGATACTCTCGGATTCGGAGATCGACGCTGGTACTCGACTGCAAGATTTGAGCTCCCGTTGCAAAAGCTATAAACGAATATGGCAACAGAACATACTTTTTGAAAACTATAAAACACATAAAAAAATCTAGCCTACTTGTTATAAATAATTTAAAAAACATTTTAATTTGAATATTGTTTACCCCTGTATTTTGGTAGCGGCCGGGAATAGGACTATGTTTATTGGAATTTTTATATTTATTTTGGGTCCCCGAATACGCACCTAAAATATTGACATTTCCTCCTGAATCACTCTGTATATTAAAAAAACGTCAAATTTTAAAATGTTTAAAAAAAAATGTTAGAAATTCATTCTTCAAAAAAGCTTATTATATGCCATAAATGAATATTATGATGATAATCTACCATAAATATTTTCTTATTATTATTATTGTAGTTCAAATTTTACTAAGAATAGGTATTTTATGTTACTTATATATTTATCTAAATCTGAAAAGTCAGAAAAGACTTCTTTTCTCGTAGAGGGGGGATTTCTGTATCTATCACCGAAATATATCGTGCGATGGTGTATACTTTTTTTTCTTCCTTTCTAGTTTTACAACAAACAAGCTCACAGAATCTCACTTTTAAGTAGGACTAAGACTGCTGTACCGACGTCGATCCAACGAATAGCAGCAACTAAATGCTTGGCAAGAACCTTTTAGTCTATTACCAACGATGTATCAACGTTGCCCATGCCCCCAAAAGTGTATTTGCTCATAGCTGGTCAGTAACCGACGTTTTAACAACGTCGGTTAGTATCTAAATTTTTGGTGTCGGGTCTGTAAGGTTGGGACAACGTCGATTAGTCGTCGGCTTACATTTTATTGTATTTAGGCAACGTATAGACTACAATCGTAATTGTTACAACGTCGCGATTAGTAAAACTATAGCTGGAAGTCAGAAAAATGCTGCTTGGGATGGTACTTTAACTTTAAGAAACATTCAATAATAAAGGAAATTTTTCCTTTCTTCCCTTGATAATACACACACACACACTTCCCCTGCATAATATTTTAAAATTTGTAAATACCCATATAAAAAAAATCACTACATATTCTAGGCAGGTATATTATCTTATATAACATGTACAACTTTTTCTCTGCCTGAGTTTGAAAGGATTTAAATCATCCGTATTCAACAGCAGTCTGCTGCTGAATGTTTTGAAACGTTTTCCTTTTATTTTATCAGTTTAAATTGATTCTAGATTATTTTCCATATCTCTCAGATTGTAAATTGAATTTCCAGTATTCTTTAAAAGGGCTTTTCTATAACGCTTATAAGGACACGCCTTGTTAACCTTATGCTATTGCTATAGAGGAGCTCAAATGGCTGGTTTCAATAGCCGCTGTTAAATAAATAGAAAAAATGGCATAAAATGCTAAAGCATTAACCTAAACGATATAATTAATATTTTAAATATAACATAGAAAATGTTTCTAGGCAAATTAACTATTATACCGTTAGTTAAATATTGGAAACAATTTGAAAAATACATTTTCTGACTAATAGAGCATCATTTTAAACATTTACAAACCTTCTTAATCAATCAAAAAACAGGGAAAGTTATAATTAAAAAACAACACTTAGCTAATAGCATGCTATTTATTACACCAACCAACATGTATGCTCGTAATTTTGTTAAAATTACCATTAAAAACATCAAACCTAAACCGATAATTTTAGAAATATAAACACAGTAATTGTCAGCGACCGGTTTTTTAAACCAATAGTTTGAACGATCTAAACAATACAGTTCATGCATAAACAGGTGATCAATTTTAATTTTAAATGACTAAAATGGTACACAAATCATTGTCCAAGGCAAACTGGCCACAAGCGATAACAGAAAAAAAACGTAGTCGAACAATTATTTGTTGCCCAGTATGGCGCAGGGGTTAAATATGATGGCATGCGGCAAGTACAGGGACTGCAATAGGATAAAGACTCTGTAGCAAGAAAGACAGAGGTTAAAGAGAAAAAATCGGACATTATAATTGAGGGGTATAGAAGCAAAACTTGCAATCTCCACTTTGTCTTTTTTTTCAGGAGACACAGTTTTCTCATAAAACGTTAAAAAATCATTGATACCTTAGGGATTTTGATAATTTATATAGATTTGGCCGTCCAAATTACTTTTGTAATAAGAAAACATAAAATATTTTTATATTGCTAAAGTTGTTAGCACTTAAAATTTGAAGATTGCCGGTTTTGCTTAAAACAATTGGATGTTGCCGCTTTTGATAAAAAAAAAAAAAAGAATGTAGAAATTTCAAACAAATAAAACAATTTTTATTTCAAATTAAACTACACTGTGTTTAATAATGGCGGTTCTATGGTAAGTGGGATTTTAACTAAAGTTATTCTTTTTTACAAAGAAATATATTTTTTTTTAAATAACTAAGTCGGCTACTTCTGTACAAGCGTCTGCTTCTCTTTCAGGAACGGCTTCATCTGCCTCATTTAGTTCATTGTCATTCGTATTGATTGAATTATGATTATTTTTTTGCAAAGTATTGTTGAATAACTGAAGCGTTTTCAACTTTTGCCATTGATCTTCTTAGTGTTTGGATAGAAGTTTACTTACATCTCGGAGTTTTAAGGGATTAACTTCAACTCCCATTTCTATTATGTCGTGGTTAATCACCTTCACATTTTTTCAATTCTTACAAACACTTTTTGGTTGCCCAATGTCACTTCGATAGTGAGGCTCTCCTCGTACTAAAACGTTTTTCCACTTTTGGTTCTGGTCAGAATAATACGTTTAAGAATGGAAAATTTGAAGTGCCAAGAAGCGGTGCCTTTGACTATCCTGTATGCTTCTTCTTTCCAGTCAGCAACATCAAAATCTGTTCCCATATGGGTAACTATCCCAAACTGACTAAAAACTTTTATGCATTCTTCCGGACTAGTTATTACGTCCTTTCTTTTAAACTTGTTCAATTCTGCCAAGAACATGGTCGTTGGAAGAAACGAGTGCCCTGTAACCGGATATATTCTATTAAATTTAGATCTTTTAGAGCATCCAAAAACAATCTAGCACATGTGGCAACTATTATACATTTCTTATTCTGCCCATCGCACCCGTCACATACTAATCTCAGAGATTTACAGCCTTCCAAATTAGTTTCAGTGAGTCGATGAAACGAAGCTGAACTGACCTTGCTGGATCCCTTATGAAATTCATTTTCGGTCCATGTATACATAATAGTATATTATGTTACAAGGACGAAAAATGCAGTATTTCGGACGTATTGCGGGAGATTACTGGACGAGGCAAAGCCGAGGCCAGTAACCCGCATAGTCCGAAATACATTTTTCGTCCGTATAACATACATTATTTTTTATCCGATTGTGTTTTTGCTCGGATTATAAAATAATGTAAAAATTAAGAAAACCAATATATTTCATCTTGCATTGTAATTTTTTGTCCCTTGAATGTTTGAACAATGAAACCTGTAATATGCGTATCCATGGATCTAACAAATAATTAAATTAATATTATCAACTGACGTTTTATCAATCAGGCGATAGTTTTAACTAATCTTTCGTGTTCTGCTAGTTTTAAAACCTGAAAAACACAATTAAAAATGGAAATAGACGATGATCTTATAGAAGGTACACCACCTGACATTCAAGAAACTGCCAAGGAAGTAATGTTACATTTGTTGCCACAAAAATCTAAGGAAATATATGAAAGAGCTTATAAAAAATTTATGGATTACCGGCAACAAAAAAAATACAGTCGTTCTCCGAAAACGTCTTCTTGGTCTATATGGCGGAATTATCGAAAACTATGAAGTCATCTACTCTGTGGTCGCAGTATTCTATGCTACGTGCAGTGGTAAATGTAAAACAGAATATTGATATATCTAAATACATGAGATTACGAGCATTGTTGAAACAAAAAAGTGTTGGATATTGTCCAAAGAAATCAAGGATCCTAACTAGAGAAGAGGTTCACAAATTCCTTTGCCATGCTCCAGTTGACAAATACTTAATGTTGAAGGTAAATGTAACTATATATTAGTATTTTAAATTTCTGACTAACAATTTTCTTAATTACAGGTTGCTTTTATTTTTGGAATCGCGGGCGCATGTCGTCGAGAAGAACTGGCTCATATGAAAATTGATGACATACAAGATTTGGGAACGGCTTTGTTAATAAAAATTCCCTATAATAAAACAAACAAACCGAGATCATTTACGGTGACTGGAGAATATCTAAAGTATTATAGAAATTATCTGGCTTTACGTCCAACAAATATGAGTGATGGGCGATTTTTTGTGTCTTATTGCAATGGAAAATGCCATAAGCAAGTTGTCGGTATACACAAATTTGGCTCTATACCTCAGGAAATAGCATCTTACTTAAAACTGCCGAATGCCAAGGAATTCACGGGACATTGTTTCAGAAGAACATCGGCCACATTACTTGTAGATGCGGGAGCAGACATAACATCTCTAAAACGGCATGGAGGCTGGAAGTCTTCGGGAGTAGCCGAGGGCTACATAGATGATTCCTTAAGTAATAAGTTAGAGCTGACCAAGAAAATATTCAACATTCCACAATCTGACCTGCAGTCAGTCCCGACTCAGGTGTCGCAATCCGTCTCCCAATCGAGTTCAACATTGGAGAATAATATCATAACGGAGACCAAAAATAATAACACATCCTCAAAATCAAATTTACATCACCCCGTTCTTGTTCAAAATTGTTCTAATTGTACATTTAATATAAATATTGTAAATAATTGAATAAAATAAACTGTTGAAAATATTTTAGCGTCCGACAAAATGTTTTTCGGACTAGGACTACAAAGGTTGCCTAGCTACCAGCGCAATAATCAATACCTTATTGAAAAGGTTACCTTTTCGTCCAAATATCTGATCTATAAAACGTCATTTTTTGACACAATCGGATAAAAAAGCTTTTTCTCTTGTCTGCTTATCTTTCGATGAACCTTGTACAAAGCAGAGGTTATAGATATATGGTTGTCGACTATAGTATGCGTTCTAATCGGGTACTTTTGGTAATACTTTTTTCTTAACAATTGAAACTGATGGTGATCAAATCGTTTCGAATTTCTGGCAGAAGTGAATAAAAGGAATTTGCCCTTAGCCTGTGGAGCTGTCTTTCGATCAAAAGGTTTTTCCTTGTATCGAGGTCTGTGTTTATTTTGATTTGCTCCCCTAGAGATAAGCAGGTTGAACATGCATCCATTCATGGCGATCCAAACCCTAAATTGAATTGCTTATTAAAGATATTTCAAAAGTAGAAATCTTTTAATTTCAGGTTATCTTCCACCTCGCTATGTCATTTTTCTAACATTCAAATCGAAGGGAAGATATCGCCTGATATTGGTTGAAGATCTCGTGTATTGAGCTTCCACACAATTAAATTTTTTTATAAAATTTATCACGGATTCTTTCTTGTCTCTAAGCTTGTAACTACTTCGGTCTCCTCCTCTTTTTTCACATGGTGATTTGCCTGTCATGGCATAGTTTTTCGTAACGCACTGTAGCCTAGCTTTTTTTATATGCAATATATTTAAAAATGTGGCTTGACAAACTGAAAGCAACGTACCATCTCTTACTCTCACGAAACATTTAACGGTGGCTACTTTTGGTGCATGGGTTTCATTCTTCGGGCGCCTCCTTTTACAAGGCATGGCTTTGCAAAATCTAATAAGAAACGAATCCTGAATCTGCTTGTCTCGGGAAGCATAGAAATGACGATAAAATTCAGCAATATCTGCCATTTTCAAAATTGCGCAACGATATGATTTGGTATTATGGTTGCATTTAGGAAAATCTGGAGGTTCTGAAGGCGCATATCTGCAAAAATGGAAAAACGAAAGTAGAAAAAAAGCCTTGC
This sequence comes from Polydrusus tereticollis, assembly GCA_963920685.1. Taxonomy (NCBI): domain Eukaryota; kingdom Metazoa; phylum Arthropoda; class Insecta; order Coleoptera; family Curculionidae; genus Polydrusus; species Polydrusus tereticollis. The sequence goes on along the minus strand of OY987328.1, from coordinate 95,205,230 downwards.
CTGTCCACCTAGTCAAGATTTATGCCCAAAAGCAACTAAATCTTCTACAATCATTAATAATAATACACATACTCAAACGACTGGAATACATACATCATAAACGTAAACATAAAATATCCGTTAAAAAATATAAACTTACCCTTGTTGCTTTGCAATATTTCTTTTTCATTTTTGTTTCTGTTGGATTCGCTTACGAGCTTTTGTGGGTGTTACAGGGGATGCTTGACTTTCCATTATTATCCACTCCAACTATAGTCTGTTGCCAAACAATGGTAAAAAACATAAAATAAAAAGAAAATTGTGGGCATTAAACAAAATACACCAAAGTGTTTCTAATCACGCTGCAAGACTGCAGAATCTTGTGGATTCCGTGCCACCAAGGTTAAAACAGGTTGCGACGTATGTAATTGGTCGAAATGGAGATTGCCGATTTTGCTACATTCGGAGTAATGGAGATTGCCGGTTCTGCAACTACACCTAACTTTTACCATCGAGTTTGGGCTGGATAATGCTGGTTTTGCTATAAAATATTTTGTGAGGTTCTAGGCTTGTCCATAAGGATTCATATTTTACAATTAACACAAATTTACCAAAAAGTGGAGATGGCAGGTATTGCTTCTATACCCCTCAATTCATAGCCAAAAAATTATAATTGACATGCGCATGTGATAGGTTGGCTCTTTTAAAAAATGCTCTCTTACATTTGTATTAATCTTTCTAAATATGTTAAAGTGGTATATAAATACAATACTGAATGGTTTATAAACATCTTTAATCAATAAAATGAAAATAAATATACTTAACAATATAATATATTATATAAATCTTAACTTCATAAAATAGGATGAAATATAAAATACCAGTGGCGGCTCATCAGTTGCCAGCCAGAGTCGGCAGTTCGGTATGGGCGTAGATCCAGGGAAAAATGTTAGGGAGGGTCAAGGAGCGCCGAGCAAAAGTAGCGCCGCTGGCGAAAAGTTGTGGAGCCCACGCCCAAATTTCGGTTTTGTCTACTGTTCTAATATTTGCATTGAACATATGTATGATAAATTGTTTAATTTCATGTCCATTTATTTATAATTTCTATACAGAAAAGTAAAATCGAGAAAATGTAAATCAATCAAACATCCTTTATTCATGATAATATTATGTAGTGTCCTGTTTCTATAGGGCGGCGGGGGGTCATGACTCCCACAATCCCCCCTGGATCCGCGCCAGAGTCATTATATTGTTTTATTTCTTTAGATATCATAACTACTAATAAAATAAATATAGAGTTATGTGATATTTTAATTAGCTTTAGATTCTAACCGCGTTAAAACTTTAGACACGAAAAGCCACGCTCATTTGACACAGATTGTGAATGAACATGACAATAATTTATAAAAGAAAGATATCTTGCCGAGGAGCCGTAATACGGCGAAACGCGTCCAAGAATTGGGTCTGACGGAAAGAAAAGGGACAAACATCTTTCTTTTATATCGCGTTTTCGGTTCACAGAGACCGACGATTGGCTTTTAGCGCCACCTGACATTAAATACCTGCTTGTGCGCGATCCATTCCAGCGTTTGGTCTTCTCTAAGACCTCGTTGGTCTGGTTAGGTGGATAGCTCGATTGCTACGAGATGTCGCCACGTGTAACATCTCGCATATGGATGTATACATTATGTGTTGAAAACACTGTAAGGTCCCTTTCCTTTTCGTCAGACTCTATAGCCTTGCCGAGGAGCCGTAATACGGCGAAACGCGTCCAAGGATTGGGTCTGTCGGAAAGAAAAGGGACAAACATTTTTCTTTTATATCGCGTTTTCGGTTCACAGAAACCGACGATTGGCTTTCAGCGCCACCTGACATTAAATACCTGCTTGTGCGCGATCCATTCCAGCGTTTGGTCTTCTCTAAGACCTCGCTGGTCTGGTTAGGTGGATAGCTCGATTGCTACGAGATGTCGCCACGTGTAACATCTCGCATATGTATATAATAATTTATAAAGTTCCGGGACGGTTTTTACAAAAAGTTGTGATATGTTATGGATAAATAAAATAATACATTTTTCCCAATTTACAAAAATTAGCAAATCAACCTTGCATTCCTAACTGGTTCTCTACGTCAAAATAATGATTGGTATCATTGACAACAGATTTTCCAACAAATACCTACTTACAAATGATGTTTCTGATCATTTGCTCGTCTATTGTTGTTTGAATATCAAGAAGGTGCATACCGAACCAAGAACTGATAAGTATAGGAATTTTAACAATTTTAACTTTAACTTTTTTCTTATTGATCTTCATGCACTGCAGTGGAATGACATTATTTACGAACAAAATATAGATAAAATGAATTTGCCCAATAACTTATTATTTTCTCTTTTTGATAAACATGTTCCTTATAGGGAGTCTAGAAAAACTAAGCCTAGAGCGCCTTGGCTTACACCTAACTTGAAGGTTTTTATGAAGGAGAGGGATCGTGCATTGCAGAAATTTAAAAGGACGCGGGCAATACATGACTGGGAAGATTACAAAAACTTAAGAAACTTTACTGTTGCTATGGTAAGAAGGAAGAAAAGACAGTTCCTTGATTCCATATGTGCAGAAAATAATCCCAGGAAAACTTGGATTTCCTTAAAGTCTTTTAATATAAGCTCAAACAAGAATTGTGATATTCCTGATAACCTATCCAATTCTCATGATATAAGTAAATTTTTTGGATCATATTTGCAAACTGTGTCAGATTGCAGCCCGAAGGTGAATTTTTACAATAGTAATATTTTTGATAACGAATTAACTTTTTCTTTTAGATTAATTGAAGTAGCTGATATTTACAAGATAATTTACTCTATCACTTCTAATGCCTCTGGGGTTGATTGGGTGTCCTTAAAAATGTTAAAATATTGCAGTCCCTACATAGATCAGTATGTTACACATATTATTAACTGTTGTCTTGAGACTAATTACTTTCCAGATCAATGGAAAATCTCTGTTGGTAAACCATTACCCAAAACTAATAGCCCTACAACAATGATCTACGCATCATAAGTATATTGCCACTATTATCTAAAATTTTTAAAAAGTCCTTGTACGGTCAATTATTTCACTTCTGCGTCGCCAATAAAGTAATTCTAGAGAGCCAATGTGGCTTTCGAAAAGACTTTAGTACATCGGTTGCTCTTGTTAAGGTCATAGATGATATAATGTCAGCCATTGATAAAAAATTAAGTACTGCGTTGGTTCTTCTTGACTTTTTGAAAGCTTTCGAAACCCTTAATCATGAACTCTTGTTGGCAAAGTTAAAGTATTACGGCTTGGATCAATCGTTTTTAAATCTTATTAGATCATACTTCACCAATAGGGTTCAAAAATTTTTTTACAATAATAATTTTGTCTGGGGTACCTCAAGGCTCTTACCTTGGACTTCTTTTTTTTATACTCTATACCTCAGATATCTTCAAATCTCTAAAGCACCGTAAGATTCAGGCCTGTACAGACGACACGCAAATTTTCATTCACTTCGACTGCCAGGACTATTTAATTGCATCAAATTTGCTTAACGAAGATTTAAATATTTTAAACCAACTCTCTCTGGATCACAATTTGAAGTTGAATCCATTGAAATCATCTTTAATGCTCTTTGGGAATGGTAATAATGTTGACTTTTTGAAAGAGAACATCAATATAGTTCTTGATGGCGTCAAGCTCCCAGTGGTTAAAACAGCCAAAAATCTGGGTATAATTTTGGATACTGATTTGAGGTTTAGGGACTATGTTACAAAATTAATTCAGAGGTCATACATGTCCTTAAGAGTATTATACAACAATCGTCATATTCTCAATTTTAAATTGCGCAAAATGCTTTGTGAAAGTCTCGTCTTGTCCAATTTTAATTACTGTGATTTTATTTATGGGCCATGCCTTAATGTAGCAGATATATATAGAATACAAAAAGTACAGAATACATGTGCACGCCTTATTTATGGACTTCGTAAATTTGATCATATTTTCCACTTTTAAAAATCTGAACTGGCTATTAATGACTAACCGTAGGACTTTGCATTTGGGAAGTTTTTTGGTAAAACTGCTGAAAAATGAGACTCTTCCTCCATCCCTAAAAAATAAGTTTATATTTCGTGATACTGTACACTCCCGTGACACAAGGTTCTCGTATAAACTGACAATGCCTCACCATCGGAGTGCAATGTTTCAAAAAACATTTACCTACAACGCCGTGAAACTATATAACTCCTTACCTAATGAATTTATTTTACTGGATAGTAATGGGTTTAAGCTGCAATATAAAAAACATTTACTTAATCTTCAAAATTTACAACTTCCTTAATCTGCCTTTGTTCTCTTCCGTATTATTCGATCAAATCTTTTGTTTTATTGGTGTGTTATTTTTTATTTTTTTTTTGTAATAACAATCATGAATAGCTTATGTAAAGTATCATTATTTCCACCTGTCCTTATACTTTTTGATTTTTTCTTTATTTCTACAGGTAGTGTAGGGTTCAGTAGAGTAGCCGCACGGCTAGACTGCGCCCTGCTTTTACTTGAAATGCTTAGTGTTATTTTTGTATTATTTTGTATTATTTCTTGTGTATTAGTTTTTCTTCTTTTTTTATAATTTTTAATTTCATAATAAAAAGACCTTTATTATTAATATTATTATTATTATTATTATTAAATATAAATCAAGTTCTTTTAAAATGTCGTACAGCCGCACGACGGATTTTAATTTTTTTTCCTTTCTGATTAGAAAATAAAATGCATATTATGGCCAATTAACAAAACAATGTTAAGGTGTCGTCGGACGCAACCATGACTTTTTTATTTTACTTTGTTCATCAAATAAAAGAGGAGAATGAAATACTGTGAATAGGATCAATAGGATACCTTTTTACCTCAGTTTCAACTTGGTTTTTTATGTCATTACGTGATGCGTGCGTCCAAACAAGATATTTTATTTAAATTCTGAAACACTTACCTGAGATCCCAATCCTGAACAAACCTATAAACCAAACCCAAAGTTTTGTTTTTTAACAAACCACACTCACTCTGACTTATCTTACACTAATTCGGTCATTTTCTTTCAAGAATAATAACAAACAAAGGATATTTAACGAGTATAACTAACAAATAATAACAGTAAGTAAATAACTAACCTTACTTTCTTTAAAAGTTTGTTCCAACCCGCTATGCTATGTCCGAAGGATCACTTACCAATTAAACTTTGAACGTGGCAATTGACTGTTGCAATGGTAAATTAATTGTGCGACCATTCCGAGAACTGTACTGATACGGTCGGGATCGGAAGGCACTAATTTAGTACAACTTCTCCGATCAGTATGCCTACCATGAGAGCTAGAAAGACATGCTTCAAAAACTCATGTGTCACAAAAAATGATAAATTTTAGAAAAAAGACAATTTTACTATAATACTATCAAAAAAACTCAAAGGCAAATACCTGCGATATTGAAAAAGAGTTGAAGAATTCCGCAGACAAGCTGAAGCAGCAAACTTCCTGAGCGGAGATCAAGGCTGATAAACGTAGATCTCCTACCAAATGAAAAGACGAGCCGAATATAGTTTAAACCGACTAGACTGCAGCCGTTAAAAAACGGGAAAACTGGAGACAGTTGGTCTATATCCGAGTTAAACCCGTGACATTTACAATATTGTTATTTTTGACAAATTTCAGCTTTATTGATGTTTTCTATATAAAAACATAAAAATATACTGTAATAAGTCTAACATAACATTTACTAGTTACATGAAAAATAACGCCTTGTCTTAAAGACACTCACCCGAAAGTTTCATCAATAAAACTGTCCTCTAAGCGCTGTCAAAAGTTTTTCTTTTAAACTTTTTCACCGTCACGTTTGCAATTACAACTTGGTCGGTCTACATCGCCCGCGCCAATATTACTTTTACTTTTATTGTTAAACAAAAACAGTTTTATGATAACCTAAAACATTTAAGAAAAACAATAATTATATTAACGTTAACATTATAAAACATTATAATGAGGAATACATAAAAAGAACGTTTAAGAATTATTTTTTTTAAGTTTGTTATAACTAAAGGGCGGAAAATATGCACTTAAATTTAGCCAAAATATGCGCATATATGTATATGCCTTGTTTGCCTTTAAAATATGCAGTTTTTTAGTTTTTAGTTTAGATATCTTTATTTCAAATTACATTCGTATATACAAAAATATACAACACATATAAAATGAAATGACGTCAACAACAAAATAGCTAAATTATTTGAATTTCCAAAAAATCATTTGTACCTACTACACTCAGTTCCAAAAAAAGTGACGCACTTAATTTTTGTTGCAACTTTGAAGCTTTGTCATTTCTGAACAAATGGACCGATTTTTAGTATCTTTCCATTTGTTGGTAGGTAATTCCGTTACCTTTAAGAAAAAAATAAACTGGTAGACATTTTTTTAAAGCCCCCTGGATGATAGTGGAAAAACTCAAGCTATGTTATTTTCTTAATTTTTGACTCACCCTGTGCTTTAATCAAGTAAATGTATAGAAAGCGCTTACACTCTATATAAAGGTCGCTTCTTTTACGAGCATTTTGATTTTTGTTCATTAATTTATCTCTAAAATTGTCCGAATTACAGCTTTTTTGCTGAAACCTTGCATATTACCAACTTTATGAGTTTATCGAGAAACAGTTTTTAACAGCAACTAGCAACTCTAAGAGCTTCTAATCTACGCGGCATACTAGAAATTAGGTTTCTTATCGTTTCCATTGGTATACGATTCCATTCTTCCACTAATGCATATGCTAATTCTGCGAGATTTTCAGCAGGCCTCTGGCGAGAACGTACCTTTCTCGCTAGTTCGTCCCACAAATGTTCTATAGGGTTCATATCGGGGCTTGTGGCAGGCCACTGTAATGTGGTGATATCTGTAGCTTCTAAGAAGTTTCGAACAATTGCTGCGGTGTGTGGTCCGGCATTATCCTGCTGTAAAATGTCAATATAGATTAGCGCTGTCATCGACTGCCTTAATGGAAAAACATGGAGGGGTGTATTTCCATTTATTGAAATCCCTCCCCACACCATAACCGACCCACCATAATAACTTTCACATTCTGTTATCAAATTCTGATTAAACCTTTCACCTGCCCTTCTCCATACTCTTTTACTGCCATCCACCATGTTAAGGCAAAACCGTGATTCATCCGTAAACAAGACATTCGACCATTCACGAATATTCCATTGTCCATAATTTCCCATAAAGTTTCATCTAGCAGCACGATGTTGTTGTGGCAATAATTTGGGACCTTTTGCAGGTCTCCTAGCTTCAAATTAACTTCGTTTAGACGTCGACATAGCGTTTGCTTACTTATCGTAACACCCTGAATTTGGCGAAGATCTATTCTTGCTGAACATTTACCGCAGTATTTGATCGATCACGTAATATCCTCAATCTCAAGAAGCGATCATATCTTGGAAAAGTTTTTCGAGGGCGACTAGAACCAACCCTTCGAGCAGTGCTTCCTGTTTGTACTTGTGGATTGCTCTACGAGCAGTTGCTTCATGGACACCCACTGCACGAGCGGCGTAACGTTTACTACGCCCATCGTTAACTAAAGTAACTAATGCTGCTACTTGTTCTGAACTTATTTAAGGCATTTTATGTAATTTTAGCCACTAAAACTTTTATAATGACATTGACTTTTTTAATGACACAACGACAAAGGGCCAAATATGGAGTAATTGCCATGGCAAGGGCAATTGTTTTTTTAAAGGCAATGTGACCCTACAATAAATTACATTTGTGGGATAAACGTAAGGTTTCAGCAAAAAAGCTGTAATTCAGACAATTTTAGAGATAAATTAATGAACAAAAAATCAAAATGCTCGTAAAAGAAGCGACTTTCATATAGAGTGTAAGCGCTTTCTATACATTTACTTGATTAACGCACAGGGTGAGTCAAAAATTAAGAAAATAACATGGCTTGAGCTTTTAAACTATTATCCAGGGGGCTTTAAAAAAATGTCTACCAGTATATTTTTTTCTGAAAGGTAATGGAATTACCTACCAACAAATGGAAAGATAATAAAAATCGGTCCATTCGTTTAGAAATGACAAAGCTTCAAAGTTGCAACAGAGATTAGGTGCGTCACTTTTTTTGGAACTGAGTGATATGACTCCAAGTCTACAAGTAAGTTTTTTAATTGTCTTTTGAATAATTTTTCCGTTGGTGCATTTTTAATTTCAGCACTTAGCTTATTATGAAACCTTACATCCATATAGTACGGACTGTTTTCCGATAAGGTTAGACGATGGACAGGATAATTTAATTCATTAGTTCTGTTATTATACAGGGTGTTATGGAAATGACTTATTATTTTTTAACCCGTAAATCTATAGGTCGAGCCGAATTGGGGAAAAATTGCGTTAAATGGCGCTCGAAGCTAGAAATTCGAGAAAAATGCCTTCAAAAATTTAGCTCAAAACACCTACGCGCCAATGACCCAAACAGCTGATTCGTACTACTTGTCAAAAAAAAATTGTTGACAAAAATCTGACAGTTACTGTCAGATAGTCTTTAGATATCGTCAGCCCAAAACATGTGTTTTGACCAGTGTTGCCACATTTACTACATCAGTTTCATCAGATAACCTTTTTTGAATATTTAATTTTTTCTACTTAACTTTAATATGCTTTAGTTTCTACCCTATTACACGAAAAATTGTCTACGTATTGCTCTAGTTTTATTTGTACATACCTTGAAATAAAAAACATATCGGCAAGAAATCCACGTTATACCGTTACCATTTCAAATGATTCTAGCGGGACATTTATTCACTTTAACAACACATTAACTGTTCGGGACATTATCAAGTTATTAGCTCTTTAATTCTGTGTTATTAATACAAGAAATTACTAGTTATAGACTTAGAAATACTTTATAACAAAATCCGGATTGAAAACAACGCGACACACGTTTGATACGGTTATGTTCTTTCTCTTCTTCTGTGACTTCTGTTCTTCTTGGTAATGATAATAGCTGGCTCATTGTCGTCAAGACAGGTGGCCATTGCAATTAAGAATAATAATTACGGTATCCAATCCAGTCCTCTTAACTGGACACACAACATTTAAACACGATAGTCCAGGGGGCGGGAAATGTGATTTGTTGCTGTTCTGTGATTGGGTACTGAGCAGTTCAAAGTCAATGAGCGCATTCGGGAGACGAAACTGCTCCGGAGCAGTTCCTAAATCGTCTTGTTGTGTCGACCGCTACTTTTACGACACTTTCCAACATGTTACGGAACGGTCGCCATTTTGGGTAGCATCTTTCACTTCCGCTGCTTGGAGAGAGCGGTTCGTTATGTCAATGGGGAAATGACGTATGCAACAAAAGTTTGGTTACGAAGAACGTAGTAAATAGAATGGAGGAACAAAACATATACATTAAACAGGAAAACGTACTTTTTAACTGCCACCAAAGAGTTTCAACCAAGGGATGAGTATATTGGTAAGCTTCACAAAACAAGAAAGGTTAATGTTTGTTACGCACAGCTGATATGGATTTGACATTTGAACCAAACGTGATGATCTTTTGGTCGAAATAGTCGAAATCCATGGAAGCCGACGAATCGGTAGCGGTTGGATCATAACCGGTAACCACTGCGGAGCAGTTTCGTCTCTCGAATGCGCCCAATGGCTTCATATGTGGCTTCATAAATTTGTTTTTAATATCATTTCTTATTATTCATTTACTTGCAACGGCATAAAATTTGTTTGCGTTTTGCTGCTGGAGTGTATAGTTGTTGAATAATGTGATACACATGTGATGGGAATGTTTTGTGATGTGATAGTTTATCTGTGTAAATTTCCAGACATAGGGCTTGTTGTTGGTATCTACGATTTTTACTCAGCGAAGTATTATGATAGCAATACAATTTCATGGGGTGAGTAAAAACTATACCTATTGAATAAGGCTTGTTTAATTGAAATCGCAGTATAGTTTTTGATTTAATCTTTTTTAAAAAACCTAAAAAAAAGATTTTCCCGAATACTTGGCAACGTCGCAAGGTAATCAGCTGTCTGTAGAAATTCCGCCAATTTGTCATGTCAAAAACACGTGTTTAGGGGTAATGAACTTTCATAGAGGCACAGATGGTCCGGTTTTAAGGTATTTTACAAAATTCAAAATACTTCCGATTTTAGAAAAAAAAACTATCAAGTGTAACTCTAGGCCACCCCAGGAGTGGCCCCTTAAAATATAATAAGTCATTTCCATAACACCCTGTACTTATGCTGATTTTGTACATGACATGTATTTTTGTTCTTATAAAAAAATAATACTGTTTCATAAATATATAAACCAAAAATTGTTAATATTTTCTTGGATTTAAAAACGCTCCTACATGATTGCAAATAAGACATGTTATATAATATCCTCAAAGCACGCTTCTTTATTACAAAGATTTTTTGTATCTTAGAGTTTCCAGCCCAAAAGATAATACCAAATCTAACGGATGAGTCGAAATTTGCAAAATACAGCGTTCTTTTAGCGGTTTCATTTAAATATTTTGAAACAATACGGAGGCAATAACGAGTTTTATTAAGTTTAATTTTAAGATAATATTTAAGATAATCAATGTGCATTGACCAATCTAAATATTCATCCATGTGAATACCAAGAAATGTTGTACTTTTTTGTAGGACGAATTGATTATCACCTATTACAACTGAATCAGGTATTTCCCTTCTAGACTGCTTTGTTCGGAACAATACTGTATTGGTTTTTTCTTTGTTCAATATTAGCTTATTTATTTCAAACCAACTCTTACATTTTTTGAAGCTACTTGCAACATTATTTACTACATCATCAATTTGTTCGCCTCCCGCTAATAAGTTGGTATCATCAGCATATGTTGTTATATTACAATTAGGATGGTTGATTTTAAAATTTAAATCATTGACAAAAATTATAAATAAAATTGGGCCTAGGATATTTCCCTGCGGGATACCCACTGTATTTTGCATTATTTCTGATTTCGAGCTGATGGTGCCCTTTCTTACGACCACTCTTTGAGTCCTTTGACTTAAATATGAATCAAACCACTTTAGGGCATTTCCCCTAATGCCATACAGATTAAGTTTTTTTAGAAGCAGACCTCGATCTAGACAATCATACGCGTTTGATAGATCCAGAAATATCCCATTGCCATCTTGCCGTCCTCGAGATTTCTCAAAATTGCCTGCATAAACTGAAAAACAGCCTTTTGAGTGGATCTTCCCTTGAGATATCCATGCTGGTTACCCGAAAGAAGATCCCCTTTCCTCATAAATTCAATCACTTGATCACACATCACCAATTCAAATAACTTTGAGAAACCCGGAAGTAGGCTAAATTGGCCTATAATTGTCCAATGAATCCTCATCACCTATACTTTTATATATAATTAACGCTAATTTTAATTGGTCAGGGAAGATGCCCTCTTGCAGTGTATTACTGATTATGTAACACAGAACATCAGTGATTGCTGGAACACTTATTTTTATTAAACTAGAAGGAATTTCATCCTCTCCGCTACTGTGCTTACTTTTTATTTTTTGGCATATCAGTAATAATTCTTCTGTTGTTACGAATTTTATTTCAAAGTTATTTACATTATTTTGGATGTTACAATGCCAGTTTATTGGATTTAAATTGTTGAAAAGATTTGGAACAGCATTTAATAAAAATTCATTATAATTATTTGATATGTTCTCAGTATCTCCAGAAACCATTGTGTTATTTGTTTTTGATTTCCCTTTGATTTCATTGTAAATAGACCACATACATTTATTTTTATTATCCGAATTTCTTATCCTGTTTGTATAATCTTCAGATCTACATTTAATTAACTCACTATCATATTCTTTCTTAATTGCTATATATGCTTCTTTATAATATGAGACGGAGAATGAAGCCAGATGGCACCATCTCGTGGTGCTGGTAAAGAACACCAATTCTTAAGCATAAGCAAACCCTTGATTTTTCTTTATAATATGTGTTTCAGTTTTTCAACCTCAAGAAGACATCAAGTCTATTTTTTATTTCCCTAATATGATCCGTATTTTTCTATAGATAGTTTTTGTCGCTTTTTTTTCTTACTAATTTTTTTGGAAAACATTTATTAAAAATATTCAGAAAAGAAATCATAAAATTCGACCATTGTTTGTTTACATCAGATCTCTCTGTTCTAAAAACATCCAGCCAATCTTGTCTTTCTAGTGTCCTAACAAATATACTTTTATTGTGTTCAGAAAAAACCTCTTTTAAAGTAGGGTTTATATACCTCGTTTGTTTTACATTCAAAAATCACTTTTTGGGCTGTGTGATCTAATATAAGTGTATTCACAACAAAACTATTTAGTTCACTTTTCGAAATATTACTAAAAATGTTATCTATACAGCTTTTAGACTTGGACGTAATTCGGGTATTCTCGTAAATTGTTGGGTACAATGAAAATGAACTCATAATTGATAGAAAATCCGTTTTGTTGTTATTTTTTTGTATTAACTCTATATTGAAATCACCCGCTATGAACATTTTTTTATTTTCATTTATTAATTGCACAAACAACGCATCTGACTGTTTTAAATATATATATATATATATAGTATATATATATTACTATTCGGAGGCCCACATATCGCTATAATGAATAGTTGTTCACTCCCAAGGTCACACTCGATACCTGCACATTCAAAATGTCCTTTAATTGATACTGCATCAATTTTTTTCCGATTTCTCACTCTCATTTCTTTTTTCACATAATTTGCTGCATCTCCATATCCTTCTTCTCTGCAAAAGCTTGCCGTTAATTTAAACTTGTCAAGTGCAAGCATCTGAAGCTGTTCCGCATTTTTCCAGTGTTCTGTGACACAGAGAATACTGCATTCTGAGTGTTCCTGTAGCATGTGATTTAACTTGTCTATACAGTTACTTATGGACTGTACATTTTGATGTATGATACTGAATCGTTGTTGTTTTTTTTGTTTTTGATTATTATGTGTAGAATACTCTGTTAAGGAACATTTGAATTCTGCTGTCTCATTCGATATTGCTAGTCTTCCTATAAAAAATAATTGCTGTCACTTTCATAGTTTGTCTGCTGTTTAAGCTTATGTAGTTTTTGTAAGTGGCGACCGCAGCCTAGTGGTTAGTGTGTCCGACTACTAAGCCGAAGGTCCCCGGTTCGATCCCGGGACCATGCATCGATCTTTATTTATTCGGTCGTCACCTCGTGGAAGGCAATGGCAAACCACCACGTAGTAATTTGCCTAGTACAACCTCTCAAATAGTGCCGTTCGGAACCGGCGATAAACTGTAGGTCCCATATACCTGTGAAAAATCTGAAAAAGGCACACATCACAGGTATATGCGAGAGGTCGCCTACGCTCGAATGAGCATGGCACATAAAGAAGAAGTTTTTGTAAGTAAGCTGGACACTTTGGATCTCTCGCGTATGTATCATGTCTCTCAAATTTTGGCGTTTGCAGTTTGGGCAATCCCATATGGTATCTTGAGTACATTGGCGACTTTCGTGTTTTTCTCCGCATTTATGACAGCATACTTCATTCCTGCAGTATTTCGCTACATGTCCAAACAAACAACAATTAAAGCACATGGTCACGTTAGTGTATTCTCTCACGTAAAGCCTTGTCAGGTCAAAAATTAGGTTTTTGTTTTGGATGATACATTTAAAAATTTCTGGATTTGTTTGTACTACCCAGTTTTCTCTATTTTTGTTTCACCATTATTTTTTGGCTATGTACTTTATTTTGCTTCCAACATCTTCTCCAAAAACTGCTTTTATTTAGTGATTGTCTATTATGAACTCTTTTATCAAGGTTTCTGGAGTGTACCCTTTTTCTATCCCTGTTAGCAACAGCATAGGATCAGTTACCATTCTTGTTAAGCTTCTGTTTTATTTCTTTGATAGCACTTTCCCAATAAAAGGCCACACGCCAGTTTATATTATTTTTTTGCTTGTAATTATATCCGCTATTAACTAAATAATTCAATTGATTTATCGCGATTCATGTGAAATATCACATCTAAGTTAAATTAATAATAAATATAAAAGTATCGATGAGAGCTGCTTTTAATGCCCTAATTTTTTTCCAATTTTTATTATTTATCTATTAACTTTCCTATTTTGAAACCAGCACTTTCAAAATTTCATGTATATTGAATAAGTCCCATAAGTTACTACCTACTTCAACATAGAACTTAAAACCAGTTTTTTTTCGATGATCCGTTCAAGTACCGGATGGACTTCGGCCAGGTTTGGCCCATTGTGCTCACCCTAGTTAGATCTGGAATATCTTCTGGTTCTACTCTTGGTTGCCTTTTCCGATCCAATGACTCGCAGTGGCAGATAATATGCTGTAACGTTTCACTTTCTCGGCCGCATAACCTGTATCTTAGGTCTCCGTTGTACAGTTGCATGCGGTGTAGGTGCTTCTTAACGGCCATGTGTCCTGGCAGAATTCCTGTGATAGTTCTCAGCTGGTTTCTGATCATCAGAAGTAGCTGTCTCAATAATTTCGGGTCTGGGTCTCCAAAAAAAGATTTGTTATGGTTTAGTTCCTGTCTGTCGTTTTAGTAGATTTTGTGTCCATTCCTTATCCATCGTTTAATGACATCTAGCATTGTACACCTTGGGACTCTGAGTGCCGGTTCTGGACCTATGAATGCTTTTTCTGAACCCCTTCTCACAAGTTCGTTTCTTGTAATACCTTCATGTCCTGGTACCCATTGTAGTATTACTTTCTTAGCTTTGGCCAGGATCACTAGTGTCTCTTGGCATTCCCATACCAGTATTAGCATTCTAAGGGCTGCCTGGTTGTCGGAGTATGTGTAGATCCTCTTATTAAGATAAGTCCTATTGTTCTCAGACGCATACTGCAGGATGGCGTATATCTCCGCTTGGAACACCGTTGGAGACTTACCCAGGATTATCTGGTGTTTTATTGTTTCACGCATCCGATATCTTGGGTTAATATGGGCTGACCTCATTTCTAACTCAGGTCCCCTTATGGTATCATATTTAAAAGCAGTTAGCTATTTTGTTTTTCTATTTGGGGCTTACATTGCCTACCTACTTTATTAAAGTTAATAATGATGTTATTATTTATTTTGTTCTCGTATGGCATGGTGAGTTGTGTCGCACTTGTCCCGTTAGAAGAATCTCTGCAAGCGGTTCATTTTGTAACATGAATGCATGTGCTAAAATGATACTTTATAAAACTTAAATCATATTATGTAATTTAACCCATTAGTTCCCAGCGTCCCTTATAAGGGACCCATAAATTCTTGCCAAAATATTAAAGAGTAAGGACAAATCATTCGTAAACAGTTTATGAATGCATTCGGCAGACGTGACTTTAGCGATAAGGTGCTTTTGTTGTGATTTGTGACGCTAATATTTTTCCGAAAATTTTTAATGGATCCGTCACTTTACTCTAACAAAAATCGTGGGTAAGTTTTTTTTATTTTGAGGCGAATTAAGTTTTAGGGTTATTTTTTGGTTAAAACTCCTTACATGGTACGTTAGTGATTTAGTAAAACCATAATTATTTGTGTTTTTGTTACTGAGTGCAAATAACATTACGATATATTATGTTATGTCCCTTATAAGGGACGCTGAGCGCTACGTCTTCTTTGTTGCAGATTGACCTTGGGACAACTTTTAGACTGTCTAGAGGAAGATGAAGATTTGCCTCAGTCTAACATTTATATATTACCCCCAGATGATGGGAATGAGACCGAGGCCGATAGTGACCAATCTGATGACGAACATCAAGCCTACATAAATCATCTACCTCGCGGAATCTTATCTAAGGAATGTGAGATGGCTTATGTATGTGACCTTGAAGATTTACTTCCCTTATCAGTTATTCAAGAAAAGCTAAGAAATAATCAAAACAAAAAGAAACAAACACATCCTTACCAAAAATCAAGGTAGCGCGATCAAACAGTAATCTTGGTATTACCTGTAGCCCAAGCGAACCTTCATAGGTAGCAAGACAGTCAACAAATCCAGTCGATTTCTTTAAATTGTTTTTTGATGAAAACCTCTTGATGACTATACCTTGAAGAAAGTAACAGGTATGCGCAGCAGAAGAACACACAACTGGACTTGACTTTAGATGAGCTGTATGTGGTTTTGGGAACATTTCTTCTATCAGGGTACGGAAAATATCCAAATCGAAGGCTCTATTGTTCAGGTGAAAAAGATATTCCTAAAATACTGCAAAATAGCATGCGTCGAAATAGATTTGAAACAAAACTAAAATATATTCACTTTAACGACAACTCTAAATTACTCCAAGAAGACAGGCTGTATAAATTAAGACCTTTGATAGATATCCTAAACCTAAATTTTAGAAAACATGGTGGTTTTGATGAGCATGTGTCTATTGATGAAAGCATGGTGCCATATTACGGCAAACACTATGCCAAACAATACATTCGTGGGAAACCTATCAGATTTGGTTTCAAAAATTGGGCCCTTTGCTCTAGTCAGGGATACATGGATGGCTTTGAGATCTACACAGGAAAAACTCAAATAAAGAAAAAAAATGTAGGTTGGGAGCAGATGTGGTGCTCTCTTTACTCCATCAAGTCCAGTTACCGGCTTATGAGAGATACAAAATTTTTATAGGACTTCCCCTCTTCGCCCACTTGCCGAGAAAAATTATTGCGCTACAGGCACAATAAGGGATAATCGTTTGGAACAATGTCCAGTGCAAACTAAAAAAGAATGGAATGATCAGCTCAGGGGCAGCTTCCAATTTCATCGCAATGACAATACTTTGGTTGTACAGTGGAAAGATAATAAGGTCGTGTCTGTGGCATCACACTTTGAAACCACCAAGGTTACCAGCACGCTTCGTTGGGATAGAGTTACCCGATCTAAAAAAAAACGTACCTCAGCCAAAAATAGTCTCAAACTACAACAAGCATATTATGGGTGGAGTCGACAAATTGGATGCAGTTGTTGCCGCCCACAGATCAAGATTTCGTCAGAGAAAGTGGTATTGGCCATTAGCTTTATATTTATTAGATGTATCGGTCGTAAATGCCTGGTTACTTATGCGAAAGCTAAATTCAACTCACCCGGACTCCGACAGTTTATTGACATTCCGAGAGACACATATCTTTGTGTTTTTTAAAAAGCTATGGCACTAAAACCCTGCAAGATAAAAGTAAGGTACCACGACCATTGCACGACGTACGATTGGATAATACAGGACATTTAGTAATCTACAATGAAACAGACCGCCGATGTGCACAATGTGGAAAAAAGAGTCAGTTTGTCTGCGAAAAGTGTAACATTGCATTACACCCTAAGTTTTGTTTTAAGCTTTATCAAACTAAGTAAGACTTAATGTTGGTTAAATAAACATGTTATATTATCGAAAGCATTTCTTTTATTTTGTTCATTACGTCCAGAGTCCCTTTAAAAGAACGCCATAATACAAAAAAAAAACTACTTGACAGAACAACAAAATATAATTTTTTCCCTGCTATTAGGTTGACAATAAATAATATTTTCTGATTAAAACAAAAGAAAAAAACAAAAATGTACTTTGGGCACTAATGGGTTAAAAAATCGCTTCTGTTTTTGTGTTGCATTATTTAATGTATATACGAGATAAACTTAGTTTCTTTTAGTACCTATAAGTTCAGTCCTAGCAGCAGTCTTTTAATTCTTTCCTCAAGTGTATATAAAAAGTTTTCTTTTCTGCCTGATTTAGCCTTAAACTCGACACAATGAAGTCATTTTTCATTTTATCAAACTTCCCTGAAAAACTTTATCAAGTTTGTATTAACCAAGAGTAAAAATGCAGCCAAGAGAAATATACGGACCGCATATTAATAATGAAAACTAAACACTTTTTCTGAAACATTTTTAAAGAAATTATCCAAATAAAAGCTTTTTGATGAACTAAACATATTTAGGGAACAGGCGGCACACGAGAAGGTTAGTATTCCATAAAACATAGTTGTTTGAGACACACGTCATATTTCTGTCGTGTCACGCTGATTTCTACAGAGAAAGGTTGCGCTCCGTGGAACGGTAAATCCTCTACGTAAAAATGGTCAAAAGTGATTAAAAGTAAAGTAAAGTGTAGTGTCACGCTGATTTCTACAGAGAAAGGTTGCGCTCCGTGGAACGACAAATCCTCTACGTAAAAATGGTTGGAAAGTATTTGAACGTATTTGAAAGTATTTAAAAGTAGTAAAAAGTATTTAAGAAGAGTTAAGTGGTTGTTTGACGAGTCTAAGTTAGAAATGTGTTAGTATGTCATACCCATGCTAGGGTATAAAATGACAAAGTGATTGATTTGTTAATAAAAACCTGTGCAATAAAATTCAAAAAAAAATTTATTTTCCAGTTAAAGCAAAGTTTTGAACCAGTCGACTTATGGAGATACAGGTTAAAGTATTTTGTGTCGTTCATTGTTACAAACGTGTTCGCGCACAATAGTTTATTTCGAAAATTAAGGTATAATTATAGTAATTAGTAGCACACTTCTAGTGTGGTGTTGCTTCTCCTTTCACATTTATATCGATCCCACTTATGATCTTATTGGATAAGTATTTTTTATTATTCATTTTGGCGATGTTTGGTTAACTGAGCACATATAGTACCAATAACACGTGTTATTTCAAAGAACATCTTTTTGTTACTGTTTGCAAAACTGTATAATACGAACCCAAAAATTTAAATACTTGCTATTGAACCCAACATTTAAAGAAAATTTAAGGCTTTTCCAGGTATTTTGGAGCACCCCTGCTAGAAAGAACTTTAAATTGAATTGATTCGGCTATCACGTGATAGAAACCCATTGACACATATAAATCATTAAAAAAAAATATTTTACACATTCCACAAATTAAAGTTATAATTAGAAGCTCGACGTGTTTCGGAAATCTGTTGCTTTTTCAATGGAGTACAAAAAGTGATATCAAAAAGTGATATTTTAAAAGGTATCACTCTCTTCGACGGCCTTTCCTCATCTGCTCCTGGACATAGGCCTCTAAATTTCTTGTTAACTTCAACCTATCTTATGCCCTGTGATTCCAGTTTGTGTCAGTGTATGTCAGGGCTTTTAAAAACACTTCTCAGCCAGCGAAGTTCCATGAATGTGAATCTAATCCTTCTGCTGAGTTTTACTTGTTGTTTTTCATTATCGAACTTTATTTAATGACCTTT
Organism: Polydrusus tereticollis; assembly: GCA_963920685.1. Taxonomy (NCBI): domain Eukaryota; kingdom Metazoa; phylum Arthropoda; class Insecta; order Coleoptera; family Curculionidae; genus Polydrusus; species Polydrusus tereticollis. The sequence continues at coordinate 95,185,968 of OY987328.1, read as the reverse complement.
TGTGCTTTTTTTGAGGAGATTATTTTAGTTTTGCTTAGGTTTATACTCAATCCGACTCTTTCTGAGCTTGGTCTCAACTATGATAGCATTTCTTGTAGTTCTCCAAGGTTGGTGCTTAATGGGACTACATCGTTGGCAAAGCTTGGGATATTGCCCACAGTTCTATGAATTTTAACGTTGTATTCAATGCACTTTTCGTTTAGCGTTTTTACATTTTGTATTTGTTCAATAGTGCTATAGCCCTTGTGGAATCCTGCATATTTATAGGTTGATAAGAGTCAAATTTTTTCGTAAGTCTGTTGGTGATGATTTTGGTAAGTATTTTATATGGGTGCGGCTTATGGAGCGGTAGTTTTCGATGTTTAGTTTGTCACCTCTTTTGATCAAGAGGATATCTTGCCATTTTGTCAGCATTTGTTCATAAGAATACTTTTTGATTTTAATGTTGAATTTCCATCCACTTGTATTACTTTTTTGGTTATTCCATCTAATTTCTATTTATCTAATCTAATTACGGTCAATTCTTCCAAAAAATTTGATTTATTAAGAGTTAGGTGAATTTATGCGCCGTCCTGCTGGAAGAGCCTTGTCGCATCTCTTTATTGCCTACTGCATTTACAAAATGTTTTATAGTTTCATGATGGTATCGCGCTGCCGAATTGAGTGTTCCCTAAATAAATGGTCCAATGCAATCTTTAACTTCACCCAAATGTATGAGAGTAAAAATAAGTTTTAAATAAAGTGCAGTTCAAGGTTAGGTTAGGTTAGGTTAGAGTGTCAGACTTCTGGTCTGTCCAGGCAGTCTCACCTAGTCCTATAAGGATCGTTGTGATACCACACATGTTCTGCGGAACCTGTCAGCATCAGCTCCCTAATGGCTAGTGCGAAGTACGGCTTAGAAGAATCTTGGCAGCTCACTCGAACCAACCACTGCTGTTAATAAACCTAGTAAGTCGACCCAGTTGTAAGCTGCTTACTTCCTCTAGATTATTGAGGAATGGTTCGCCCAAGGCATTAAACCTTCTTCTTGTGAAGCCAGGGCATTCACACAAGAAATGTTGAATACTTTCCTTCTCTTCTTCGTCTCTGCAACTTTTGCAGAAGTCGTTAGCTGGTATTTGCATACGTTCGGCATGTCTACCGAAAAGACAGTGTCCGGTAACCACGGCAGTGATATTTCTTAGGTCCTTCCGACTGTGTTGTAATAACGCTGCAGTTTTTCTGTTATCAAGTATGGGCCACAATTACTTGGAGATCCTACAGGCTGTTAGCTCTGTCCATCTGCTTATTGCAAGTTGTTTCGCTGTACGATCTATCTCCTCTTTGACCGATCCCAGTGGTCTAGCCACGGTATTTTCTGCTAGATCGGCGGACATGCCCGCACCCTTCTTGGCGAGCGCATCAGCAGATTTATTGCCAACTATGCTGTGATGACCAGGAACCCAACACAGAGTTACTCGATGCCGGGTACCAGGTATGCGAAGATTGTTGCGGCATCGCCTTACCAGTTTTAATTTAATGTTATTAAAACGAATTGCCTTTATCGCTGCTTGACTATCTATATAGATAGCTATTGACGTAGCTGCTCTCAGGTCTTGACGTCCCTGCAGTGTAATGGTTTAATTTGGCCATTGCACATTTTAGTATCTTTATTTCTAAATTTATTGTAATTATGGTAACATTCTGTCTGAACCAATCTTTTAAAATTAGATCTGTGATAAATCAACTTTACTCCATCACTATAATATAAGCTCTCTGTCTTGGTTTTACCAGTGTGTCTACCAAATTTTCTTTGTTCCTAACTTCATATACATTTTCAGTTTGACATTTTTTCGAATATTATAGTGATACCTAATTTTTGTTATGGCGACCGATCGAAACAACGAAATTTATTATTTAACAAATCGTTAGTTTCCAAGAAGTTTTTCGTTTGTAAGCAGCAAGATTTCGTCTCCGGCGTAAGAAGCCATCTTCGAAGAGGATTTTGGATGAAGTCTTGAATAATATTTGTCTTATACCTTTTGTGCTACAATTGTTTGGGTTAGCCAAAAGACAAATTGTCACTTCCGTGGAAATTACTGCAATGTTGCAAGGTAAGGGAACATTCTTGGTTAGCTACGTTTTTGGTCTGTATTTTGTAGTTCCTCATTTCGATTGAGTTCTTTTAGCGAAGAATTTTAATGCCATTTAGGGAACTCTCGAGGGACATATTGGAGACCAACGATATTAGGGAGCATCAAACTTAGGTGTCCTTTGTACGACCTTCTAGCTCTCCAGGAGTAAGTGTTTTCACCACATTATTTTATTATTTATTTTGTCATGCTTCATATATATTAACAAATTTGCCTCGCTAGATCAGTACATAGTACATTCATTGTTGTCTGAAGTCGATTAACAGTAGAGCTGTGTCACAGTAAAACGAATTTATTCTATTTTAATTTTAATAAGTATATTTATAAAAGAAATTTGGTTCCTAGAGTGACTAATATTAGGTGTGCAAACCTCTTTAGAATCTCATTAATTTTTAGAAATGCATTTGTCCATGTAACCAACAATAGTGGACTAAAAAACTACTAAAGTTAATAGTTCAGTGACCACAATTGTACTTGAGTAATTAGTGACTCTCTAGAATACTGTTTTTAGTCACTCGTCGACTATCAGGAATATTTTTTGTGACATTGTAGTCCTATAATATTTACTAATTTATTTTCTCTTAATGCTAAGAAGGCGGTATTGCCGTCCAACGTCACATTGTTTTAAAGATCTTTCTACACAATCAGGTGTCGTTTTACTTATCACCCAAATGATATATCTTGTGCTATATTGTACTTATGTACTTCTACAAACTTAGTATAATTTTATGGTGCATTGTGGTACCTTTTTGTGTTTCATTAATACTAAAAGTTATTTTGAAATACCTACTACACTTTATCTTTTGTTTAACCATAATTAAACCTTGGTTAACTTTTAAATGCTGTCTGAAGTTTAAGTTTAACCTAACTAACCTTTCTAAGTATAATGAATTACCTTTTTCTTTTTGTTTATTTCCAAATTTTAATAAAAGGTAGTACCTACCTACTAATTTTTACATTCGTTTATGTGAAATACTAAACAATTTTTAATTTCTTCCCTAGGGTTGTTGTTGTTGTACCGCTGTTCTTTTGTTGTGTGGTACCGTGTTGTTGTGTTGTTCCATACTGTGGTATTGGATAGTTCTTATTTTATTGGATTTTATGCATATGGTATTGTACCTTGTCATTGTTGGTGCTCGTGGAAGTTGATTACTGTTGCGGTGTAGCATCATTACCTTTGTATGCTGAAGAAGCTGATCCGCACCCATAAGGAATCCAGCTAAGTATCTACCTACCAACCTACCTTAACCAACGATTTTCCTTCTGGACATTATTCCTTTAGGAAATATCTAAACAGTGTATTTAAAATATAAATTGTACTGATAGTGATCCTGGCTTGCTAACCATTTAGTGATTAATTTAATTTAGGTACGTGATCACGTTTTTTATCAGTGTTCCACCTCAAGGTATAGTTATTTGCGGTAAATTTATTATATTATTTTTATTAATTGAGTCGGAAATTACGCTGGCTAATTTTAGATTTAATACTTTTTCAAAATTATTAGTAAAAAAATATAAAGCATAGATATTGATGTGTGTATTTTGGTAGTACCTACTTGGTTCCTATTACCTTATTAATATATAGAGTTCACCTAACTTTAGTGCATTATTCAGCTCACATGCCGAGTTCAGCGTTTTTCTTTATTTATTTATTTCAGGTAACTAGTGTTGTTTCGGTGTAGAGTAAGTTCCACTAAAATCGTGGGATTTCCCGCTTTCATCCGTATTTCAAGCGGGTGGCGCTTTATAAAACCCGCTCTCCGCGAGCTAAGGGCTAATTTGCACGCACTCTATACAACTTATTTTGCATCTGAGCAGCCTAGTTTACTGTTACCTTCATTTCCTTAAAATTTCACCTAAGCGGTTACTTTCACAGTGGCGTTCGTCATTGTCAATAACAACAAAAAAAAAGAGTTAAACAAAAAAAAAATATCATTAACACACGAAAGTGCGTCGCAGCAGGGTTTTTACTGCTTTATCTACTGCCACCACTTCTGCGTGTAATATGCTGCAGCGGTCCGGAAGTCTTATGACCTTTGTACTTTCATGCTTTCAGAGAAGATACCAGCTCCCACACCGACGCGCGACGTCCATTTTTGAACCGTGTGTGAAAATCGAGTGATCCGTCTCCATTGTTAACTGATTGTCCTCTCACTCTTTCCTAGTCGGAATGAGCACAGAAAATCCCTTTCCGAAGTCTGTAAGTGGGACAATGTAATCTGTCGGCTCTTGCAAATTTTGAACTGGATATGTCCTTAGTATACTGCTGTGTCCGTAGTTGGTGTCGTTCCAGCATTTCGACTCTTTTAGTCGTAAAGCACTTTTTGCAGTCATACTTTTTCCATAAATGTCCGCGGGCAGCAGATGTGACATCACTTCTAAAGCCGCCGTCAAGTGCAGTACAAACTGTGTTATCTTTAAAAAATTAAATAATGGAAAACATACCTTCAACAGAGAACAAAGTAGAAATAAAAATGAAAAATATTTGCGTTAATTACATTGTTTACAGACTTTTCTGCCAAGCTTTATACCAAAAAAGCATCTTCGAAAAAATGTACAGTTATTGACACATTTTCACAAAATCATTGGAAAACGTATCAGCGAGGGTCACATATTTCTTGAACCAAAGAATTCAGAAAACCTAATTTGTTGGACATTTGTATTCCTTATCAGTAATGTGAAGGTTGACACCAGAAGACAATGTTTTAGAAATTTGCAGTAAATAACGGGTAAACCAGCCGGCCGGCTCATTTTACCCATTTCAACCCTAAATTAAATTGGACTGAGGGTTAACCTGGAACATTTATCACGGTCAGGATAATACTGTGGGGAGTTTTGGTTATGAAATGGATATTATGCAGGTTGCTACAGACGTTCCGGTAAAACTTTACAAGTTTTAAAATTTCTTTGTATTTGAGCAAACATATTATGATGAGCACATTCTTTTACTATTTTATACAAATTTAGAGAAAATACATACATTGCTTTGAATGTAACTTTATGAATTTCATTACTATTTTATTGCATTTTTAAGAGCTTATTGAGAGTTTACAGAAAAAAGGAAATTTTATTTGATTAGTGAATTGCATTTAGAAAACGCAAGAAGCAGCTTACGCCAGCAAGAAGCAGCTTACGCCAGCAAGCAGCAAGAGTACCACCAGGAAGTGTACTGAAATTTGTCCTATATGAATTTATAAATAATACTATATTATAATTGATTTGTGATGGGCTACATGCTTGGTGAAATGGATATTCCATGGTAGAGGAATTATAAGTCAGTTGCTGTTTCGGCCCTTGCGAATCATTATCGAAGGAGTACAAAACAATACTAAATTCTACGTGTAGTTACAAAGTTAATATCTAAGTAATAGTAATGGAAAACATGTCATTAAAATAAAATTAGGGAGATGAAGTGAATTGACAGACAGATTATGGGTTATTTTGGTCCTTTACTTTCAGGTATTGGCCAAAGGTACGACTAAGTTACAGATGTGATTATAGAGGTATTTACATGTAAGTAATAAAATTAAGAAAATTATATTGCGTATATAATTATTATTTTCAAAAATAGAAAATTAAGACAAATTAACACATAGCGGGTCTACCAAATACAATGTGATGACTGTGATGCAATCTATATAGGTAAAACAGGTAGAAACTTTAATGCTAGGCCTAGAGAACATAAAAGATCCATTTTAAAACAACAAAATATAACAGGAATAGCGGACCACTGTATAATAAATAACCACTCTATATCCAACAAAATAAAACCGATATATACTCAACACAAGGGTAGAAAACTCAACCTATTAGAAACATTAGCAATCAAAAAAGCCTTAAAAAATAGATGTAATGTTGTTAATAATAAACTTGAAATATCTTCAGGCGCCAATCTAACAACACTTAATAGTCTAATAACTTAGGATAAATATACAATAAACACTGTCAATAATTATGAACGAAAACCCCAACAATTATATACACAATATAATTTTCTTAATTTTATTACTTAGATGTAAATATCCCTATAATCACACCTGTAACTTAGTCGTACCTTTGGCCAATACCTGAAAATTAAGGACCAAAATAACCCATAATCTGTCTGACAATGAATTTCATCTCCCTAATTTTTATTTTAATGACATGTTTACCATTACTATTACTTAGATATTAACTTTCTTACTACACGTAGAATTTAGTATTGTCTTGTACTTCTTCATAATGATCCGCAAGGATCAAAACACGTGTCAGGCAACTGAATTATAATTGGAAATATAACAAGTAAGACTTTAATTTCCTCTACCATGGAATGGTATATTACATACCGATGTGAGAAGTATTTAATTACTGTCGAGAGACAAATATGAAATTCTATGAAGATTTGTACACGATATTATAGTCTGTTGCTTAATGCGAGAGAGTAATAAATAATTATTGAACTATAAAACCCCAGTGGTCTTCGCCGTATTCCATAGGTGTAGTTCAAATAAAACAATCGAAGTTCTCTATTGCAAAAATAGTTGAAATATGTTTCAATTTGACTGGAGTCGGACAGTCAACAATATACAGCCTTGTGGACGAGGATAAACGCGGCCCCATCAGGTCACCAAAGAGAAGTACAGGAAGAAAAATAACTGTAATAAGTAAGGATGAAAATACTGCCATCAGAAGAATGATACACTCGTTTTACTTAAAAAAAGAAATACCTACCTTGGACAAAGTTATGTCTGGAATAAAAAAGGATGATTTCATTTCATCCATGAGTAAGAAGAAACTATGGAAAACTTTGAAGGAAATGAATTTTTGTTATGAAAAAATTCAAAACAGAAAATAACTTTTTATAGAGACAGACGAAATCATCTGCTGGCGACGACGATATTTGAGGGCAGTTGGACAGCTTCGAAGGGAAAACAGGAATATCTATTATATGGACAAAACTTGGTTAAATGAAGGATATACCGTTGGTAAAATATGGCAGGATAAACACACAAAAAGCGCTAAGCAAGCTTTCATTGAAGGATGGTCCACTGGAATAAAAGCACCTGCGGGAAAAGGTAAAAGATTAATAATTACTCACATTGGCAAAAATGGATTTGTCGATGGCATTTAAATCAAAACGGACTGGAGACTATCATGAAGATATGAATGCTAATGTCTTTGACGAATACTTCCAGCAAATGCTAGATCTTTCTTATTCCTTATGGGTCTGTTATATTCATGGATAATGCGACTCAAGAAAATCCGAAAAATACCAACGTCTTCTTGAAAAAAAAATGACATCATTCATTGGCTTACTGTAAATAAGAAGCCATATCATAAAGATATACTAAAAAAGGAGCTACTGGAGATTGTAAGTTGAATAAACCTCTTTGTACGAAATTTGCTTTCGACGAGATCGCTTCAAAACGAAATATAGCGACATATCACTGTGAATTACACCCCACAGAATTGGTGTGGGCGCAGGTAAAAGGGTTTGTAGCAAGGCATTACACCACTTTGAAAATGAGAGACGTTGTAAACCTCTTGCAAGAGGGAATAAAGACGGTGGATTGTGAAAAATAAAGTAAGTGCGTCGAACATGTGATTGAAATAGAAGAAAGAATGTGGAATGCTAATAACAGGCTGGAAAACACTGTAGAGTAAACCAGTTTTTTCACTTTTCTCGATTATTTCAATTTTTTCGCTTAAAGAAAGACATTTTCTTTTTCCCGCCATCTTCAAATATTCACGTCAGTCCCAAAACACAGAAAAATGTTAACTAGATATTACGATGATGAGTGCCGGCGGTCGTTTAATAGATGATTCGGTGAAGAGGGGTATAAAGTAATGGGATTTGCATAGAGGCGGTCGCAAACAGAGGTTTTTGTTGGCACAATTACGATGCAATTTAAAGCACCCTTTGGTTATCTCAAAAGACGATTTATTTTCAACATTTCAATAAAAGCCGGTTTGAACATGTTTCTAAGTAGCTATTGGTTAGAAGATCTGTTGTCAAAGCTATCAGTCATTTTTTAACATAGAGAACCAGTTAACAATGCTGATCCGCTAATTTTTAAAAATTGGACAAAACTTGTTGATATGTATTATTTAGGAGCGTGATAATAAAATAAAATATATAAATAATAAATAATATACGATTGTGCCCATTATAAGGGGGACACCCTGTATACTAAAGTGGTGCTTCTACCTATCTGCTGTATTGAAGATAGTAAATTATATCTTGTTTAAGTTTACTGCTTTATTTATTATTCATTAATTATTTATTTATGTTGCGTTCAGTGGCCACAGTTCGTATAGAATAGAAATTTGTGGAATTGTGCTTCAACTTTATTTGAAGCATAATTCTTTTATATTATTATAGAGGTATTCCGATAGTGTATATTAACCCGTAGCTGGTGAGGTCACTTTATTGAGACGTAACTGGTGAGGTGGGGTTTGACAAACCCCGATTAAAATTAGCGTTTTTGAGGAAGACATATATATAAAAATTATTTTTTATTTATTTTGTTTGACTTTAATGTTTTAAAAGATTTATATGAAATAAAAAATAAATCTAAATTTTTACAGAATTTTTTTTTGTAGGTTACATTAAACATTGTAAAGTTATAGAGTAGGAATAAACATTTTTAATTGAAGCAAGTTAATACACACATAGGAAATTTAGTTTTCTAATAACTAAAGGATATAACTAAAGAAGTCTGTAACAAACTATGGCAAACGATAGTGTAGCACGTTTAATAAAATAAAATATATATATATATATAGTTTCTGGATCAGTACGATCATCATGGTGCATGGAGGAAATTGCAAGAACAACTTTATTTTGCTTTGGTACAAAGGATACTAAAGTAAGGTCGTTAATCAAACCATAAAGTGCTGACTTCTCTTCTTTTTTTTACCAGGTAGGAATTGCGGTGGTACTTCTCCCTTATTTTTTCTTGACGTACCAAGATAGGTTAGTTTCATTTCCTTTAGCTTCAGTGCCAGCGGTACAGATGAAAACCAGTTATCGGCCGTGACATTTCGGTTTGTTCCTCTCATGGGGGCAGCTAAGCGTATTACAGATTGAGTAGGCTTTTCTAATTTTTTTTCATCATCAAAAAGGGTATGTCCATCGCTGTCCTTGCCAGAATAAATAAAGGCGTTCAAAAAGTAATAAGTCTTTGCATCGTTCAATACCATGATTTTTATTCTGTATTGGCGGGGCTTGTTTGGTATGTACATTCTAAATTTGCAACGCCCTCGAAATCCGACAAGCATTTCATCTATGCAAGTATATTTACCAATAGAGTAAGATTTTTGGCAATTTTTTATAAAATTATTAAACACCCAAGCGGTAGCATCAGTTTTTTTTCTTTCGTCCCTGTCCAAAGCATTGTCAAAGCGAAGGCAAGAGATAATAACCAGTACTCGCTTCAATGAAATGGTACAACGAAAGATGTCACGTCCGGTGCCATCTGTCGCAAATAGTGCTTCAAGATCTTCATGATTTGACTTGAAAACTGAAGAACATATCAAGATTCCCAGAAACGCTCTAAATTCAACAATGTCGATATCTCTGTAGTCATGTCGATCAGGATTAGAAAGCTTCTGTCGCACCAGTGATAATTTTTCGTTTGTTCGTAGAATGACTTCGTTCAATATTTCTTCAGTAAATAGAAGTTCCCAAGAAGAAAGCTGAGTACAATATTTGCCCAGTTGTTTTGCAAGACCAATGATGCCTGGAAGATGTGTAATTATGTTATGCTGTCTTGTGCGAACGTTTGGGTTTGGAGGTTTTACAAACCATTTAAATTTGTTTTTTCCATAAAATGTTCTGGCACTCACTTTCCTTCTTTTAGTATTACATGGTGTATCTTCATCATCTGAAGACAATTCTTCTAGATCGGATTTAGATAGCTCTTGCTCGGACTCGCTCTCATGGTCCCTATGAAAGTTTGGGTCAACAACGTCCCCTTCGTCGCCACTATAATCACTCTCTAACTCGTCGTAAACATTTGTAGTCCACTCCTCAAAACGTGGGTCATCTGTTTTCATTTTACTACTAGAAGACGTAGATGCCATAATTTAAACCGGAAAATAAAAAGTAACGCATTTAGTGAGATGGGGTTTGACACACCCCAAATTGAACCTTCACGAAAATAAGACGAAAATCCGAATTCATTCAGCGTATCTGTACCGCCCAGGTACTGACCGTCAACTGAGCGAAAGCTACAGAAGCAGTGGCCGATATCCCACTTCTCCTAACAGAGCAGCAAACCTTTTAAGTTTTTATGGGATTTGACAAACCCCGGCTCACCAGCTACGGGTTAAGAATATCCAAAATAAAATACCAATATAAAATACGAGACACATTGGACTGCAATTAATTTGAATGTAATAATAAAGTTTAAAACTGTTACATTTTAGAAAAATTATACCTTCGAACTATTCTTGAAAGGAAGGACACATTATTTAAACAAAAACAATTATAAAGAGGAAAAAAAACTATTAAAAAATGAAGCTTTAATATTTATCACATAGTGAACAGAAATTATCACATAGAGAAAGATGAAATTTTTTTAGTTATATACTTGCATAAACTGTGATCCCCTATATTAGAACAGTTCCTATTGTTTTAATAATATATTTATATATTAATAATTATTAATCATATTAATAACATTTAAGTACTATTTAGGGCCGATATTAATGATGAGGTGGAATTATTTAATGCATTAATTTTGAACATCTTTGATATACCCGCACCGACCCGTACTGCACGTATTACGAAGATGAAGGCACCATGTGTCACACAGAACATAAAATATATGATATCACTTAAAGCACTTACAAAGTTTTAGAGAAACAGAAATGCGCAGAACTGGAACACTACCGACAATATCGTAATTTTGTTACTGCGGCAATCAATAGGGAGAAAAAAACGTATTTAGAAAATAGAATTCGGCTAAGCGGTCCCAAGGACAACTGGAAATTACTGAGGGATATTAATATGTATGGTAGGAAGATAGCGTCGGTTCCGATTAAATTGAGGAGTGCGGACCAGGTTAATAATTATTTTGTAAACATTCCTCAGGTCGTTTCGGATCCGATTATTTTAGACTTTTACTTAAATAACAAAAAAGAAAATGTTACTGAATTTTATTTCAGAATGGCCACTTTGGATGAAATTAAAGACGCATTGTTCTCAATAAGCGAGGGCTGTGGGGCATGATGAGATAGGTGTCTATGCTACTGCGTTGCTGTCCTGTTAATATACCAGTTATTGCGCACTTGGTGAACTACAGTACAGAAACGGTGACTTTTCCAGAAATATGGAAAATTTCTTGCGTAATTCCGTTGCCTAAGGTTAAGGACTCTACTGAGCTAAAAGATTTGCGTCCGGTAAGCATCTTACCCGAAGTGAATAGTATCACACAATCCTTAAAATCACGAGATATAACGATATTATTGGGAGACTTTAATGCTAAGATCGGCAAAGGTAAACTCGAGAAATATGTGGGCGAGTATGGTCTTGGTGAAAGAAATGACAGAGGCGATCGATTACTGCAATTCTGTCAAGAAAACGACTTTATTATATCCAACACCTTCTTCAAGCTACCAAACCGTCGACTATACACGTGGAAATCCCCACAGGATAACTCAGAAAATAGAGTTAGAAACCAAATCGATTATATCTTGATAAACAACAGATATAAAAATGCAATAAAATCAGTAAAGACCTACCCAGGAGCTGATGTTTCATCAGACCACAACCCTCTAATAGCTCGCTTTCTAATAAAGCTGAAAAAACAAAAGATCACGCCAATAACAAACCATGTAGAGGTCTCTGGTCTAAGGAACCAAGAAACAAGACAAAAATTAAAGGATAAAATCAATGACAACCTAAGAATACTCGAAAATAACCAAGAAGAAATGCCTAAAGACACAGACAGAAGTTGGGAACAAGTAAAAAATGCACTAATGGAACCCAGCAGGAAAATCCTAACTAAGGCTAAAAAAGAGAAAAAACAGGAGTGGATGACCTCTGATATTCTAAATCTGATGGAAGAACGTCGAAGAGCAAAGAACAATAGCGAAACATACAAAAGAATACAGAAGGAAATTCGGTCAAAAATAAGACATGCAAAGCAAGAGTTCTACAAAAGCAAGTGCGAAGAAATAGAGACCCTGCAAGGAAAACACGACAACTTTAATATCTACAAAAAAGTAAAGGAATTGGCAGGATTACGGAAGAATAGACAGCCTACAATACTAACTGGCCAAGGGGGCAGAATAATTATCACAGACATCGAAGAGAAATTAAAAACATGGAAGAACTACATAGAGGAACTTTTTGAGGATGATAGAGATATAAACAGAATAGAAACAGACCACGAAGATAGTGGACCAGAGATCACCGAACGAGAGGTAATCCATGCAATAAAGACCATAAAATACGGAAAAGCTGCAGGCCCAGACGAGTTGCCTTCTGAAATACTAAAGTTGGTAGAAGAAGAGAATACTCACCATCTTACAAATCTGTTCAACACAATATACAGAACAGGTATCATACCCAAAGAATGGCTGTTATCAACATTTGTTGTCATACCAAAAAAACATAATGCAAGGCAGTGCACAGACTACCGAACTATTAGTCTCATGAATCACACGTTAAAAATATTTCTGAAACTGATACATAATAGAATGTACAAAATCTTAGAGCAAGATATAGGTGAGACTCAGTTCGGCTTTCGAGATGGATTGGGTACAAGAGAAGCACTCTTTGCATTGAACGTTCTTGCGCAACGAAGTATGGACATGAACCAAGACCTCTATATATGCTTCATTGATTACAACAAAGCGTTCGATAAGGTACGCCACGAACTTCTCATCCAGCTCCTTAAAAGGAAAAATCTAGACACCCGTAACGTCAAAATCATAACGAATCTTTATTTCAATCAAAAAGCGGTGGTGAAAATAGAAGGAAAAAACACAGATGAAATAGAAATCCGAAGAGGTGTTGGGCAGGGATGCGTGTTATCGCCGATGTTGTTTAACCTCTACTCAGAAGAAATAATGAAACGAGCACTAGAAGACGAATCAAGGGGTGTTATAATTAACGGAGTACATATTAACAATATAAGGTATGCGGATGATACTATTCTGATAGCTACTAGTCTGGAGGATTTACAGGTGCTACTAGACAAAGTAAATAACACGAGCGAAGAATTCGGACTGTCGCTAAATGTAAAAAAGACCAAGTTCATGATAGTATCCAAAACGACACAAAATAACGCCCAAATCATAGTAAATAACCAGCCCATAGAAAGAGTTGAGAGATATAAATATCTAGGTACCATCGTAAGTAAAGACAACGAGTGCACTGAAGAAATCAAAAGCAGAATAGGACAGGCGAGAGCAACATTTATGAAAATGAAAAGGGTGTTTTGCAGCAGCGACCTCGGTATGGATTTAAAGATCAGGATGGTGAGATGCTATGTGTTATCGGTACTGTTCTATGGAGCAGAGGCATGGACCCTTAAGGGGAAGGAAATGAAAAGGCTGGAGGCATTCGAGCTATGGATATACCGCAGAATACTGAAGATAAAATGGACCGATAGAGTAACGAATGTGGAAGTCATGAGAAGAATGAGAAAGGATAAAGAGATTATTATTACAGTAAAAAAACGCAAACTGCAATATTTGGGACATGTGATGAGGGGAGAAAGATATAACTTACTACGACTCATAATGCAAGGAAAAATACAGGGAAGGAGAAGTGTGGGGAGACGACGCCATTCTTGGTTGCGAAATTTGCGAGACTGGTTCAACTGCACCACAAATCAGCTATTCCGATCAGCTGTATCACGAATACGTATAGCCTTGATGATTGCCAACCTTCGCAACGAAGACGGCACTTAAAGAAGAAGAAGCATCTTACCAACCTTTTCTAAAATAATCGAAACGGTACCTAACAATCAAGTTAGAGACTATGTGGGTCAGTGCAGTATTCTGCCAAGCGTGCAGTCCAGATTTAGAAAATATTACAGTTGCACTACCGCTCTGCTAAAAGTTACAAACGATATATTTAAGGCAACGGAGAGGGATGAGCTCACTTTGTTGGTCCTGCTAGATTATACCAAATAATTTGACAAGCTCAACCACACCCTCTTTGTAGCAATTCTTAAATATCTCGTTTCGAGAACAATGCATGTAACCTTGTTAGAAGCTACTTAGAAAGCAGGAGACAAATGGTTGTTCTAAATGGAAATACATCGGGGTCGAGGGACTTGAGGTTTGGTGTTCCGCAGAGATTGATACTAGGACCATTGTTTTCTACTCTGTCTACATCACAACTTATGACACGAATCAAGCACTGCAGAACCCACTTTTAAGCGGATGATACACAGATCTACATTTTCTTTAAACCTAGTGGAATTGTTATTGACAATAACAAAATCAATGAGGATCTGGGTGTCATTTTACAGGTACCTCAAGCACACTGTTTAAGTATAAACCCCAGTAAATCACAGGGACTTCTTTTTGGTAGAAAAAAAGATACATTGTTATGTCAACAACATGTTAAAATAGTTGTAAATAGGCTTAAGTTGGTAAATTCTGCAAGGAACTTGGACCTAGTACTCAATAAATGTCTTAGATTTTTTGAACATGTCGGTATGTGCATTAAAAGGGCTTTTGCAAATCTGAAATTAATATTCAACTACAGATGAATCCTATCTAAAAAGCTTAAAAAAATGCTATGTGACTCCATAGTTTTATCGCACTTTAATTACGCGGACGTAGTATATGGTCCGTGTCTGCTAAGTGTTGATGCTCAGCGTATCCAATCAATTCAGAATTCTTGCATGCATCTGATAGGGGGTATTAGTAAGCGTGAAAGGGGAGTGTCGGCGAAACTAAACGAAATAAAATGGTAACGAATGAACGAAAGAAGAGCCCTACACTCTGTAGTTCCATACAACAGTATATAATCTCTGGAAGGTTTCCGGATTACTTATACGAGAACATTAAATTTTGCAGTGATATGCACAATTTGGAACCTTGCTACAAATATTCTTTAACTACTCCGGCACACACGTCTAATAATTTTGAGAAAACATTTAGTCATAATGTGGCAAAATTATATAATAGAATACCCCTCAACATAAGGCAACTTACTGGCATACGATTTAAAATAAGAGTTAAAGGAGTCGTGAAACTCATTATCTAATTTATATATTTGTTATTGTATTTGATTTATATAATACCCTAATAAGGTTCAACCTACAGTAGAGAACGTTTTTATTCTTTTTTGCTAACTAATGGATAGATAAAAAACGTATACCTATATTTTTTTAGGTTAAGTGAGGAAGCCTGCTTCAACTTCACCTTTTGTAATTAATGTTAAAAATTGCAATAAAGACTTTATTTATTTAATTATTTATTTACACTTGAATTGCTTGTTAAGTCCTAATGTATATCGGCCTTAAAGAGCATGAAGTTGTATTTCGGATGTTTTTATTCAACCAATGCTTGTATTTGCAAAAATTTGTCTTATTCTTCCTATCGGCTTCTTGCTTAATACTATTTACAAAAATTTCAACATTTCGCAAACCTTAACCTATTTTAAAAAAGCATCCCTGACATTATTTGAAAGTTCAATAGAAACTGTGTATTCATTCATCATTTAAAATTTCATAAATTAGGGCATATCATGCTTAACAGCAAAATGTTTTGCGGTGCGGTCATAAGAATTTTACGAATTTCGTAAGGTTCTCATAACACCGTGATTAAGCACATTTCAAAATTTATCAATATCAAAATGAAAGAGTTCTCTTTTCTTCGCCCTGCTCGCTCTTGCCTCGCAATTTGTAAATCTTTCACTTCGGTCGGATATTAAGCGGAATTCATGCAAAGATTTTCCATTTTCGTGCACCCTCCTTTTATATTAGTCGAATTTAAATTCATTGCACTTCCCAAAAGATAAGAGAAACTTTTAGATAAAAATGGGAAAAAGATAGGAAGTCATTTGAACGTAAATGAAAAAGCAATTAGAAATAAATTAAATTTTTTGTTTGAAAACGGAAAGAAATTAACTTTCATAGTGTATTTAAAACTTCTTTACGGATAAATATTTTTATTTTTGGATACAAATTATCCATCGTCATCTTCTCTTTAACTCATTCTGTGTCATCTGGTAGTAATATAGTGTGTTTTTTAAATAAGATACCCTGTATATTTTTCTCTTATTTGATTGGGCTATTTTGAAGCTATTCAAATATAGATATAATAGTTGATAGTTACTATTACCAATAAACGCACAATTAGAAAGAAGAAAAATTTAGAAAATTAGGGTAGTATAGGCCATGAAACCATTAGAACAAACAAAAGAATATTTATCTGACATGTCTGTTTGTCAAAATGTATATAGGCAAAAATAACGTTTTGTTAAAATACATGTCATCATTTCACTAAAGTTTAAAATAGGGTCGAAAATGTGGTAATATGAAAATTTTGAAAATTACGACATGTCAGTTTGCTTTATTGAGTGCCATGAAAATAAGTAAGTATACAATCTTATAATTCAAATATCTAACTTATAGAGTTCTTACTTTCGTAGATGTCCAGAGAGAAGACCCAGCCAAAACCTAAATCATATACAGGGTGTCCATTTAGTGTGCCGGTGGACGACATCTCGTTAACGGTCGACTTAAGGAAAAAAACTTTTATACAAAAGTTTTACAGGTTGATGCCGTGCACCTTCTAAAAATCATTTTAAATATACAGGTTGGCTTAAAAATCCAGGGTGGGCCAAATATATATTTTTTTTTTTTAAATGGAACACCATATATTTTTTGTATTATATTGAAGCCTTTAGTAGTCCTCTATTCTAGTTTAAAAAATTTTGATCATCAAGTGGAACGTTGTTAATAAATGAATTTTTTAATGGGTTTTTAGCTAAAAACGATTTTACATAAAAATCGTTGGACTTTAACTATCTTTACAAATTCATTTACTTAAATTTAGGAAAGAAAAGTTATAACATGTAAGATCACCTAACTGTTATTAGAATTGGTATAAGTACTACAAAGTGCTCAACATTTTGGTCCAAACTTAATGAATTTTAAACCAAGTTTTCGTTTTTCTTTTAAATGAAACACCCTGTGTTTTACATTGTTTTCGAAAATATATTTTAATTCCCTTTAATTTAATAGCAATATCCGATACCTTATTGCAAAAAGTTGTTGAAAGAAATATGATTCCAAAAAATTGTGTATTTGTTGTTGTAATGTGTACCATAATATTATTTACAATTTATATATTTGCTTATTCATTTTTAAATTTACTTCCAAAAAAATTAAGAACTTAATAAGTTAGTGTGTAATTAATATATAAGTAGTTATAAACAATTTTAGAGAAGAAACTTAAACTACTACCTATCGAAAACTATATATAAATCTCCAATTTTGGAAATATCTTTCACCATTTTAAAACGAATACATATTAACGCATAACGTGTTCAAGGTGTGTCTACCATTTTGCAAAATGCAAGCGTAAATTCGTTTAGATAACGAGTCCCTCATATTTCTCAACATTAATGGAATAATTTTACAAAATGATTGTCGGATTCGCTTCATCATGTCCTCAGAAGTTTTCAGAGGCTCGATGTCCGGACGAAAGATCAATAATTAACTAAAAGATCGATTTGAGAGAACGGGAAGCGTAGAGTATGAAAAAACGTTTAGGACCAGAACAGTGCCTTATGAAGATAACCAGTGTTATATAATAAAGAAAAAACACAAACAATTTGGTGTTATAAAAAACCAAATTACGCCCTAAACAATAATCGGGTGCCAGTATTCACCTTAGGATAACCTAAAATAAACTGCGACAAGGCAACCTAACCACCCTTACTCTGGCAACCCTACGCCCTGGAGGATGTTCTTCAGACACCCCTTAGCTAGCTTAACTCAGGGTAGGTTCGCTATTTTGTCTCTAGATTAAGAGGTTTAGCACTCTTATATAAGTAAGTTAAAGTCAAATCCTAAAGGCGCCACCTTAGTTTTATTATACTTAAAAGCCTTTAAAGGTTCTAGTTTGGCCTCAGAAAAAAACAAACTAGAAAAAAAAACACTTATGTCACCATCGGTATACACTAGCTTCTTATAAGCTCTCATTCACTCAATCCCTCAAAGTCACTGTATTTAAAATAAAAGCCAAATTTTCCAATACAAATATTTATTCTCAAAGTGGTGTTAAGCCCTTGGTTACTTGATTTTATAAATGCAAGCTCCTCTTACTTTGGCGGTGGTGGAGAATCCAGAAATAAGTGTCAGAAAAATGGGTTCTAATTTGGAAATAAAAAAAACTCCAGTGAATAATTGTTTATTTGCAAACAAAGTTTATCCCTATAAGCATAGACGTAACTAGGGAGGGGCTAGGGGGGCTTAGTCCCCCCTAAATTTCTATTAGCCCTTCTTAGAATTGAATTGTTCAAAATTCAGAGTAAAATGTAGGTTCATCTGATCAAGTCGTCCGTCGGCTCGCTTCAGCCCCATGCCTCATCTTTTATGTAAAGTTTCAAATACATTATACATTTATAAACACACAATCTAGACTTGCCATTTAACCCCCTATTTTAGCCGTTTTTGCCCAAAAACAATCTGCACTATATTACTTTCTGGATCACCCACTGTGTTAAAAATATCAATTCGATCGCTGAAACAATTCGAAAGTGCGACGAAGCTAGATCAGCCAAAGGAGAACAGCTTAGCTTTTGCGTTAGGTACGCAAATGATTTAAAAGTAAAAGAACGGTTTTTAACATTCATAGATTTTTCAAATGCGAGAGACGCTAGTTCCATATCTGAAATTATCATCAATTCACTGAAGAAGTATACCATTGAAAACCAGTCGTATGATGGCACAGCGCTGATGTCCGGAAAAACGGCAGGTGTACAGTCAAAAATTAGAGAAAAATATCCAATTGCGATATACAACCACTGTATGGCACATCGTTTAAATTTAGCAATAGTCGATGCATGTAATGACATTCAGGGTGTTAGAACATTTGTCAACCAGCAGTTACAAGATATACAGAAGGAACTAAATATAACACTGCGGGAATTAAACCAATTAAGCGATACAAAATGGTCATGTCGGAAGTTATAGTGCTGTTAAAAGTTTATATGATGCATTATGCAAGTGCTTATTAAGGGAGTCATTAGAATGTAATGACAGCAATGCAGTCAGTGCCACAGGAATCTTATCTAATATCAGACAACCATCCTTTAAGGGCAAGGGCCTAGCGACACCTAAAGCACCAGTTCCCGTCAGATCACCGAAGTTAAGCGGTGTCGAGCGCGGCTAGTACTTGGATGGGTGACCGCTTGGGAAACACCGCGTGCTCTTGTCTTAGGGAAGAGTGTAAAATGAATCGACATCAAAACCATCCTATTCACGCCGGACAGGCCGGATGAGATCGGATATCTCGTAGGATGAAGGTGCCGTTTCACACTCCCCAGTCGGTAGACCGCACGATTAAAAACCGTACGGTCGATGACCGGTTCTAGATGGCCTCAGATACGCCGACGAACCGTAAAAAAAAAAGTAAAAAAAACATCCTTTATTATATCTCTTCATATTCTGGATGAGATTCTCAGTATTTTGTAACTTCTATCCAGTACGCTACAAGAAAAAGATGCCACTTTGGGAAACGCAGCTACTCTTGTTAACACAGTTGTTGATTTGTTGGAAAAAAAACGGAACAATCGTCAAAATGAAAAAAGAAAGTTCCCGGAACTCTTTCGTCATTCGTTATTGCATCTACAATTGGTTTAGAGGAAGGCTCGGATTTTGAACTGACAACAGAAAAATATTGGCAGGTAAATTTATACTACAGGATTTTAGATGCCGTGATCGGATTCCTTAAAAAGAGATTTTTATCTGAAAGCCTAGAACTTGCTTTATCCATAGATAAATTCATGAAATTGGATTTCGAAAGATCTCAAGTTTTTATAAATCATTATATGCAGGTTCGTTTTCTGTAAAAATACCTAGTTTAAAAGCGGAAATGATTGTGTTAAATAATTTGATAGAACAAAAAGGAGAATCGGTTGGTATGTCAAGTATAAAAAAGTATATATCTACATCACGAATAACATTTTCAAATATTGCAAAGTTGTTTCAAGTGGCAATAATTTTGCCAGTTTCTTCACCAACATGCGAAAGATCTTTTTCGGCGATGCGAAGAATTCTTAACTCGCTAAGGATTAAAATGGGACACGAGAGGTTCAGCTGCTTGTCTCTGATTTACATTGAAAAGGATATTCCAGTGGACCTAAATGAAATACCTAGTTAATATTTTTAAACGCAAGACACGATTTCTTCAGTTAGAGTAATGTTCATTTCCACTTGCAAAACATGTTCTAATTAAATATTAGAAGAAAACTTTAATGTGTAATGTTTTAATGTTTAGAAAATAAACCTTCGTGTATTTACCAAAACTGTTTTTCAGTAATCGTGAATCACAAAATATCAGACACTCGCGACATTTTTTTCTCTTGTTTTTGCTCGGCAAGCTCTGCTTTTCATAACAATATTTTTCGGTATCCGGGACAAAGTGGAGGGATAAAAAAAAAGATGTTCTTTACTTTATGTGCTTTATTGTCCAAGAAATACAAACGTACATTCTCACAGACAAAGCTTACTAAAACTAGTTCTAATCTACATAAATTACATAAATTGCTAGATGACATGAATTGCTAGATATGTCATATAAAACTACAATTAAAAAAGAGAACAAAACAACTATTCTAATAGCAAAATGCAAAGAGCAACACAGTCAATAACAAAACATGTATAAAAATGTACAGAGTAAAAGACTAAAAGAACAAATGAACAATAAAGTGGGCATGTATAAACTCACATAATATACGTAACGGGCCACCATAACACAAGGACAGGAAAGAAAGCCATAACCAACTTAGTATGCACAGCCTATGCAGGACATAAAACGACAATATATAAGATAAAATAAAAGTTAAACTTGTTAAATTTGTTAAAAATGGTCGAGATAAAATTCATCTAGACTATAATAAGCCCTAAGCGCAAGGTGATCCCTTACGGTTCTCCGAAGTTGCACATACGCCAGCGATCTACAATCAACACTCAAATGATTATACATCTTTATACTTTCATACATTACAGAGTGCTTGGTACGAGCCAATTTAGGAATCGGGAGCCGGATGTCATAGTTTTGTCTCGTTTGGTATCTATTGGAAGGATTAATCGGACCATTGTTATTGTTGGAATATTTTCGATGCATTAAACATACTGTTTCCAAAATAAAAAGACCAAAAACAGTTAAGATCCGAAACCTAATAAATAGTGGTCTACAGTGATCCCGAAACCCTGACCTACACAAGTATCTAATCGCCCTTTTCTGCATGACAAACACGGACTTCAGGAGATATTGGCCACAAAATCCCCAAAATGCAATGCCATATCGTAGATGGGACTCGAATAAAGAGTGATATACCATCTTAGCCGTCGAACATCCAAGCTCCACCGCCGCCACTCTAATGGCAAAACAGCCCGATGACAATTTTTTGTTCAACTCGGAAATGTGTTTATCAAACCTCAACTTTGAGTCGATATAGAGACCAAGAAATTTAGTAGCAGGCTTATTTTCCACGAGTTGATCATTTAAATGAAGATCATTGTATGTAAAACCCAAAGTGAGAATGTTAGTTTTATTTATATTAAAACATAAGCAGTTAGCTTCGCACCATTCTTTGATTTTCTGTAAGTCTTCATTAATGACACACTTTAATATTTCGCTGCTTTTTGAGCGCCATAAGAGGGTGGTGTCGTCAGCAAAGATGGTGAACATGCCCCGAATGTCCAGGCCCACGAGATCATTAATATATATCAAGAACAGGATTGGACCCAACACTGAACCCTG
This sequence comes from Polydrusus tereticollis, assembly GCA_963920685.1. Lineage (NCBI taxonomy): Eukaryota > Metazoa > Arthropoda > Insecta > Coleoptera > Curculionidae > Polydrusus > Polydrusus tereticollis. Next base: position 95,163,889 of record OY987328.1, on the reverse strand, counting down.
AGGCACCCCGCACTCCACTCTCAATGGGCCAGAGCAGGCACCATCGACCGTTACCACCTGCGTCCTCCCGGAGACATAAGAAGAGAACCAGCGATGTGCCGTATTGCGTATACCGCAATGTTGAAGCTTCTGCAGCAGTATCCGATGATTCACACAGTCGAATGCTTTGGAAAAGTCGCAAAAGACTGCCGCAACAACCTCACCCTCATTTAGACCAAGAAACACCTTTTCAAGAAGTGAGAATATAGCGTCACTGGTGTTTCTTGATGCCTGAAAGCCAAACTGACATGGCGTTATAATATTATATTTTGCAAGAAACAGAAGTAGTCTGGACTTTACTAGCTTCTCAATCACCTTGGAGAGGGTCGCAAGCAGGGAGATTGGTCGATAGTTTAAGGGAACGCTAGAATCTCCTCCCTTATACGAGGGAATGACAATACTCCTTTTAAGACAAGAAAGAAACTCTCCCCGAAGAAATGAAACATTAACTGAATCAGCTAAGGACTGCATTGCCACCGCTGGCAGGTTTTCCAGTATTTTAACTGAAATGCCGTCAGATCCGGCTGAATATTTATTTCCTATTTGCTTTATAACGCCCCGCAGCTCGTCGACATCGGTCAAAGTCAGTTCAAAGTTATCTCGACATTCCGGACGGTTAAGATAATTGCAAGGATCAGATTGACAATTTAAGTTTGATGTTAATTTCTTTGCTATAGAGCAGTAAAATTGATTCAGTGTACTGGGCTCTAAAGTTATGTCAGAACGCAGAGCATTATTTTTACCTCTTAAACTGTTTATTATGGACCATTGCTCCCTGGACTTATTTCCTGCTCTTGAAATGCGCTGGTCATAGTATATATTTTTTGCGCGTTTTATGACCTGCCTGTATATGCTTCGGTACCGGTTAAAGTAGCTGACCAAAAATATATTATTTGAATAAAATTTTCTTATAGTATGAAGCGACCTTAAGTTTGCTGCAGAGTTCTTAATACCTTGGGTGATCCAGGGTTTTTTTGTTTTGGCCTTAATATTCTTTAAAGGAAAACATTTATTAAAGACATGACGTAGTTTTGTATGAAATGTAGTCAAGGGATCTGAGGACTGCACAACACCCTCCCAAGATACTAAAGTACATTGCTCACGAAAATTCCTGAAATTCCCCGCAGAAAATATTCTCCCCATTTTGGCTTTCTTACGAGGTCGATGAATCTGATAAGGGAAATGAGCCAATACGGCCTCATGATCAGAGAGCACTGAAGGCAGTGTATCACAGTTCAGTTCAAGGTCAAAATTGGTGCAAACGTAGTCAATAAGAGTAGAGGATTGCTGGGTAATGCGTGTTGGCTTGTATATATGCATTTTCAGATTAAAAGAATTAAAAACATTACAAAGTGATTGTGTAGACAGTGACTCTTTATCATTAAAATTTATATTAAAATCGCCTGCTAGTACTATTTTGGAATGCAACGGAAGTCGAGACAGGAGTTGTTCTAGTCTATCCAGGAAAGTAACGGCGTCACAGCTTGGTGGCCTGTACATACATATAAGGTATAACTTAGACTTTCCATCGTAAATGATGGAAAACTCAAACTCTTTCTCCACTATCAGATTATCATACTTATTAACCGGAAGCAAACTTAGTAGTTCGCAAGTCTTAGAATTCACAAGGATCATTGTGCCTCCATGAATTGATTCTCTTCGACAATAGCAGGAACCCAAAATGTAGTCAGAAATATAAAATGGTTCGTTCGGCTTAAGCCAATGTTCTGTCAAAAATATGAAATCAGGCTTTTGATGCTGTTCGAGCAGTACACTAAACTCATCAATCTTGCATCTTAATGATTGAATATTTAACAGAAACAGAGATAAGAGTGTGCCGTTGCATTTATTAGTTAGACTCACTGTTACATCTGGCTCTGAGGAACAAGGTCTTTGGCTAAAAAAGAATTTCCAAACATCTCATCCTGTATCTGATCATCCCTTATCAGAGCTAGTGTATTTTTACGTTCAGGATTATCTGATTGTGGAGAAGTCGAGCCGCTAGTCAATTGTATCAAATTACAAATAACTGGTTTCCTCCGGAAATCGTTTAGAGCCCCTGTAACAATTGTTGCCAGCTTCATTAAACCAGATTTATTTAAAAAGTAATTATTACTATAAAAGTGTCTAAAAGAAAACCTATCACATAAATCAATTAAACCTACATTACTAGAAAATCGCCTTAAATTCAAAACAAATTTTTTAAGATCCCTGTTTAAATATTCAGCAGAAGAAACAGATCCAAATCTGCCATATCTAGCTGGAGACGTACAGAATATTAAGTTAGTATAAAAACATTTATTGGCCAGCAGAGTAATATCATGCAAAGAAATTGACCGATTGCTTGAACCAATTAAAACTATCACAAAATCATCATTTGTAAGATTACTAATATAACAGTCACAATTTAAAACAATATCTGTCATTGATGCCCCTGGCTTAGAAGCAATTTGAACTACGACATTTCCTCCTAGACTCTTCTTTAAGGGTTCGCAGAAATACTTACAGTAATCATCCGTTAAGATAACTATTTTTCGACAATTTGCAGGAGTCCTTTTTTCTTTGGATCCCTTCACCTGAATGTAGTCTGTTTGGGTACACTTTTCTTTGCCTATATCCTTTTCTACTTTATTATGGTGAAGCATTCCTAGATTATATTTTAGGTCTTCAATTTCTCCCAAATATGACTTATTTTCCACGCCAAGAACCTCCAGACTTGTTAACAGTTCATTCCTCGTCGTAGTTAATGATTCATTGTCATCTTCTAGCTGTTTTAGTTTTTTATTATTTTCTTTTATAGATGATAGAAGAAGCTCATTATTTTCTTTTAGCTCTTTCAACAGTTTGTTTAGCTGTAAAATTTTCTTTGTATGTTTGTTAATTTCCCTTTCATAGTGCTTCTCCACTTCACAAGCACTGGATTCAAAGTCAAGTGACAAGCGTTTTTGCCTTCGAATATAAGAGTCCTTTTGCAGAAGATCATTTTTTAATTGGTCCACTTGTTTTTGAAAACTCATCAATTTATCGTCAGTATCGCAACTTTCATTCTCACATTCTTTAGAACAGTATATCTTGTAACCACTAATTATTGTAAAATTTTTTCTAATATTTAAACAGCTAGGATGAAATAGTCCAAAACATGTTATGCATACAAAATTATTAAAGGTTTTATTGGTGCAACATTTAAATTGTCCATCCATGGTATTTCCAACAAAGTTTAAATGTTCGGGTTTGTCTGCATATTATATGTTTATGTTCTTTGGTACTGTCGTGACAAACTATTGATACATGTTTAGTTTGTCAAAGATTTTTTAATTTAATCAAGGATGATAAAAAATATTCAATATATATTATTCTTTCTAAGGCTCAAAATGAACGTTTTTGGGCATGGCACCCGAAAAATGTTTCGCTTCCGGCAGGTCCCTACCTTACTTTATTCACTTTATGCGTGCCTTCAATTAGCCCCCCCTTACACTACTACCCAGTTACGTCTATGCCTATAAGGTTCAATTACATCAAGAATTAAGCGATAATGATTTTGAAAGAAGAAAATTATCTTGTCAATGGGCCCAAAATACCAGTGCTGAAAATGAAGATTCTTTTAAATACGTCATGTTTACCGACGTAACGAAAATGGGCTCGTCACTAGACATTATTTTCATTTTTATGATACCCAAAATCCACATGCCCTGCTAGTAAATAATTTTCAGCATCAGTAGAGCTTAAACGTTTGGGGTGGTGTTATCCACGATTATGCCATTGGACCTTATTTCTTTGAGGAGCACTTGAATGGTCGTTTGTTTTTGGAATTTTTGCAACATGACTTTGTTAGGCTGACTAATAATCTCCCGGAATTCATTAAGTACAGGATGTGGGTTCAGCTCGATGGGGCCCCCCTCACTATAGTTTTTTAAATGCACAGTTTCCAGAGCGGTGGATAGGAAGGAATGATTGTTGAAATTCCAATAATATAAAATTTCTTTTTTACCTAACATTTTTATTATTTTAAGGTCCATCAGTTGGCCAGTAAGGCCACCTGACCTAACGGCCATGGATATCTTTTTGCGTGGCACCGCCAAAGTCGATGTTAACAGTACACCAGCAACAACAAGAGAGGACATGATGGAACGAATCCGACAATCATTTGGTAGAATTACCCCATTTATGTTGAGAAATGTGAGGGACTCGTTCTTTAAACGAATTGACGCTTGCATTTTGCAAAATGGTAGACACTTTGTACACTTAATGCGTTAATATGTATTCGTTTTAAATTGGTGAAAGGTATTTTTAAAAGTGGAGATTTACATGCTTTTTAATAGGTAATAATTTAAGTTTCTTCTGTAAAATTGTTTATAACTACTTAGATATAAATTACACACTAATTTCTTAAGTTTTTAATTTTTTTGGAAGTAAATTTAAAAATGATTAAGCAAACATCAAAACTGTTCATAATATTAAGGTTTTTTATAACACAATTTTTTGAAATCATGTTTCCTTCAACAGCTTTTTGAAATGAGGTATCAGATATTGATATCAAATTAAAGGGAATTAAAATACCTTTTCGAAAAAAATATAAAATAGAGGGTGTTTCATTTAAAAAAAAAAACGAAAATTTGGTTTTAAATTCATTAAGTTTGGAGCAAAATGTTGAACACTCTGTAGTACTTATACCAAATCTAATAACAGTTACGTGATTTTACATGTTATAACTTTCCTAAATTTTAGTAAAATAATTTGTAAAGATAGTTAAAAGCCAACGATTTTTATGTAAAATCGTTTTTATACAGACGTGTGGAAAACCCAATTTTGCGCACGGATATCAGTGCGGAAAATTGATTTTTCCACACTAGTGCGGAAACATTTTTCGACGCAATTATGTCAAAATCAATAATGTATAAAATTTGGAACCTTCGCCATTTGTCAAAAGTTTTACTCCACATAAAACAAAGGTAACAAAATAATTTTCCGCAACATGGCGGCTTGGGCCACTATTGTCGCCACTGTCTTGTATAAAGTCACTGTAGTTTTTCTTAGCTACCAGGTTACTAAGGAAACTTCTAGTAACAATTAAAAATCAACAAACTGACATTTTGACATTATTGTATTAATATTAGTTATTTGTGAGTTAATTTCGTTGTAATTTGTGCGTATTTTTCGTAATTTTGCAATCTCAGAATGAGTTTAACTGATTTTGATAATCTGGAAATGGAAGATGGAGTTCTAGAGTACATAACGAGTGCAGCAAAAAACGTAGATTTAGATTTGCTTCCGGAAAAATCCAATTCAAGAATATGAAAAGTTTACGAAATGGTGCACCGACAAGAAAATAAGCAACATTAGTAAAGAAGAGGTGCTTTTCTTTTATTTCTAAGAAATTTCAAAGAATTTTCAACCTTCTAAAATGTGGTCCAAGTACTCAATGCTAAAATCTATGCTGAAATTGAAGAAAAACGTTGATATTAGCAGGCATTTTAAATTAATTGCTTAAAAAAAAAAATGGTGGGTTTCAGACCAAAAAAGTCTAAAGCCCTAAGCCATGAAGATGTTGAAACGTTTTTAAGCACTGCGCCTGACGATATTTATTTGCTTATTAAAGTTGCAACTATATTTTTCGATTTTATGTACGACTCCACCATGATGGTCGTACCCTATTACATTTTCCCAGTAAAATTTGGGTTTTTTAATAAATTTAAAATATAACCAAATTCATTTTAAATTCATTTTATTTTATAAATTTTACTTTAATTTAAATATGTATTAGTTATCTAATTAAAGTTACATATGTCTTCTTAAAAAGAATTTTTCTGCAACATTAGTTTAAATAAATTTAACAATGTCATTGGTCTCTTCATAAATAACATCTTAATAATTACCCACTGAAGATGAAGGTTTATACCTTCGAAACATGTTTGGGATGTTAATCTGAACTTTTTTATTAAATTAGTGGAGCAGACTTTGTGTTTCATTCCTCACTTATATTTTTGGAGCCTATAGGCGCGAAGAATTAACTTAAAAATACCAGATAGCAAGACTCACCAGAGTAGAAGCTTTGTTGTAACTGGAGAAAAAAATCTCAATTTAATTAAGAAGTACATCTCACTGCGTCTCAAAAGTACACCGCATCAAAGGTTTTTTGTCAATTTCCAAAAGGGAAAATGTACTAATCAAACTGTTGGCATTAATAAGTTTGGTAAGATGCCATCAAATGTGGCTGCTATTTTAAGACTTCAAAATCCAGAGACCTATACTGGACACTGTTATAGACGCTCTTCGGCTACTATGTTGGCCGACGCTGGAGTGGATATTACTAATTTGAAACGTCTCGGGGGATGGCAATCGACAAAAGTTGCAGAATCATATGTGGACGAGTCCATGGGGAACAAAAAACGTATAGCCAACCATATTTTACACTTTAAAGAAAAAAATTCGCCTCCACCTTCACCCTTGCCTTCTACAAGTTTTGCGTATGAAATTAGTAATATTCCTGACAGCAGTGGACCAGCGAACCCGCACCAGTATGACAATTTAAGAAAAGAAAGTGTCAACATTATTGCCAACACCAAGGAAGCCAACCAACAAAATGCTCCAAATTTAGTTAATAATGCTTATAATTGTCACTTTTCGGTTACCTACCATGTTAATTTTAACAAAGAATAAGATTTTTAACAGTTTCCTATAACTTAATGTAGTTATTACTTTTTTCCTTAGAATTGGTTACTGTTACATATGTATGTGATTATTATAGTTAATTAAAAAATATTAAATTTCTTCGAAATATGTGTTAGTTATTTCCCCACGTCTGTAGAAAAACTATTTTACCTGACACCAGCGGAAAATGTTTTCCCTGCACTCGGATGCTTCACCAAACTCCGCTACGCGTCGTTCGGTGAACGGCAGACTCGTGGGGGAAAATTCATTTTCCGCACTTGTTAGGTAAATAGCTATTTTAGCCAAAAATCCATTGAAAGATTCATATCTTGACAACGTCGCATTTGATGATTAAAATTTTTTAAAGAATAATAGAGGACTACTAAAGGCTTCAATATAATAAAAAAATGTATGGTGTTTATTTAAAAAAATATATGTTTGGGCCACCCTGGATTTTTGAGCCAACCTCTATATTAAAAATTATTTTTGGACGGTGCGCGGAGTTAACCTGTACAACTTTTGTATAAAAGTTTTTTCCCTAAAGTCGACCGTTAACGAGATATCGTCCACCGGCACACTAAATGGACACCCTGTATAATAAAGAGAATCGCGAAAGAGACTAAATGAACATTATGGCTGTTGTAGAGGCACTAACGAAATGCACATTTAATGTTAATTTATGGCTTTTGTAGAGACACTACAAGCTGACGATTTAGTTGTGTCTTTTGTTCAACATATTTTGTTTCAACTTAGTTTCTTGTTGGGGAGCACAAGCATTTCTTTATCGCAATATACATTCCGAAGATGCCAATTTTATGATCGTAGTATTATTTGTGACTTATTTATTGTAACATTAACTTTGTTGATTGTTAGTTCAAAATTTTTATTAAAAATAGACGATAATTTCTTACTTTAAGAACTTAGTGATATGTACCTTGCTTATGGTGCGCTAAATTGTAATGGAAGAGAAGCTGCACGCTTGTATGAACACAGATATTCGGAACGCCGCCAACCTCGTCATACAACCCTTGCTTCCATCCATCGTCGCCTTGGAGAAAGTAAGAATTTAAAGCATCCTGGTAGTGGTGGCCGTCCAAGATCAACTCTTGTGATTAAATTTGAAGAAGGAGTCCTACACCGTGTGGAGAAAAATCAATCCACAAATATTCGCGCAATTGCGAGCATGGGATCCTCCAAATTGACGGTGCAGCATGTTATACATAAACAACTTCTCTACGCCTACCATTTAAAATGTGTACAAGCTTTAAATCTTGCAGATTATTCACATCGATTAGCTTATGATTTTCATGACTCAATTTAATAGAACCTCACTTCAGGAGAATAGTATTATTTTTTGATGATGTTTACCTCGATGCTTACTTTACCAGCGATTATTACTTTAATAATAGAAACAGTCATATTTGGCATGATGAAAATTCTCACGCTGTGGGCTGTAGAAGACACCAACAACTATTTTCTCTAACCATGTGGGCTGGTATTCTTGGGGAGAATCTAATAAATTATTTGCTGCCTGCTCCTTTAAACGCAAACATGTATTTCCATTTTCTGCAAAATGTTCTGCCTCTATTATTAGAAAATGTTCCCTTGGACATTAGAAATAATATGTGGTTTTAACATGACGGGGCACCTCGACATTTTGGTTTAAACTTGCGCCAGTATCTAGACTAGTGATCTCCCTGCCGATGGATTGAAAGAGAAGGTCCCGTGGCCTGTCTCGCGCGTTCTCCCGTACTAAATTCACTGGATTTTCCTTTTGACGTTTTCTGAAATCTTTAGTCTCCTACGAAACGCCTATTCGTAATGGAGAAGATCTCTTAGCAAGAATAATGACCAGTTGTACACATGTAGAACCTATTCCCGGAATATTCCATAGAGTCCGCGAGTCAATGAACCGACGGCGACTGTGCAATCCTTGTATTGAAGCAAATGCTCAACATTTTGAACAATTATTGTAAACCATCATTCATTTGAGAAAAAATCCAACACGACCGAAAAGTGATTCATTAATGTCCTCCAGAACATTTTTTGTTAATTAGCATTAATTATTTATCACTGAAATATAGAAAACAAGTTTGTTTTTGGGACACCCCGTATAACAGGTACCGGCAAAAGTTGCAATCGGGACGAATTTTAGATTATCCGAAAATTACTTTTCTTGTAAAGAGGTCTCGAACCACTAGACCACTGCTAAAGGTAGGCTCGTATTAAAGGTTCAAAAAGTAATATTACGCACAACTTCTCAATATTTTCTGCCTGAACAACTGTTTTGCGGTTCTATAAAATCATCGTCGTAAGAAGCCAAAACAGATGAGACATCATAATACAATGTTTTTGGGTTAGTTCAGTTATGTGCCTGCCTCCACTTTGTTAGCAGATCAAGGTGCAAGTCTATCACCAGTTTTGTAAAGTGTCTTAATGTAAGCGTTCCTTAATTAGGTAAAAATTAGGTTACGTTGGTCATCAAGAAAGATTTAATCAACATGTGAATCGAGATGATTTAACTTCTTGACAAACGGAAATAGTAGGAACTAAAAAAAGTGACAACTTTTGAGCGTAGGGTAAATGTTATGATAACAGCAATTATGCGGTAGTATACAAGACAAAATTTGGTGTGGAAAGGACGGATCATAATAAACCGTGATTTTTTTTTTTTTGGTAAAACCTTTAACTAACGTTATAAAATTATACTAGAACTAAATTCCCCACTAGTGATTAGATTGTAAACAACTTCATAGCTTTAATAAAGTTTTCCATGCATATTGCTTTTTTAAGTGTACAATAATAATTTAATGTAATTAACTTACAAGTGAACATTACACCAATTAAAGTACGAGCTGGGTAAATACACATATAAGAAGATTATTGTTGTGTTATCTTGAAACTTGTTTGTTTGTAATTCTCCCTAGTTCTCCGCTGTTTCTATTAGAACTAATTAAAATTAGTAATATGAAACTTAGATGCGGTAGCAACTGAACAAAAAGAAATCAGTGGCGCTCAGTATATTAAATGTCATGTTGAAATTTGCATTGTGGTTTTTAAACAGGGCATTTTCATCGATTTTTTAATACAAAGAAAGTATTCAGTTCTAGGGGGTAAAATATTTAGTTTATAATAGTAGTAGTATCAGAAGAAAAATAAAAATGTATAATAGTTTAATAAATAATAAATACTTTTCAAGTTAGCGTTTGAAAGGCGGGAACAAACTAAGCAAACAATGGCTTGCCACCAGTTGGGCAACACCCGAATTTGTACAAGGTGTACGTGTTGTTGAACAGTGGCGCCGCTGTTGACGAACTGTGTGCCATATTTGCTGGTGAGGCGTACATACATCAAAGGAAATTATGGTCAACAATGCGACCACGCATCACCGGTGTGTATATGTGTATGCAGACTGCAGAATTTGCATTTAGTTTAGGTTAGTTATATAGTGGAAATTTTATAACAAATTGTTTTATTCATTTACTTATAAAATTATTTTCCGTCAAGTATCGGCTACTTCAATAGAACATTTAGTTTAATTCTAGCGTTATAGAACAACAGATATCGGTACAATAGACAATTGGCACTCTTTAAAAATGGCTCCTGTTTCTACTGGACTACAGAGCAAATTATAAATTTGATCGGACTAGTAAGAGATTATCCGGATATCTGAAATCCTAAAAATGAGGCCTATAGAAACAATCACGCACCCCATGCGTTTTAAGCATTTTCTTTGGGGTTTATTTTGGCACTGACTAAACGAACAGTATGTCGATGTTCTACAACAATTTGACAACTTCTAGTACGTTTAAGTGGGCCAACAGCTCTGGCCAACTGTTGCTCAACTGTTGTTTAACAATGATTGCTTAGTCTGTTCCTGGCTTTACGCACTAGGTGGTCTTGCGTTCTCCAATGGTGCCGTTTAACGATACCCGAACTGAACCGATTCTTCGCCGAATATATCCGATTCTAGATTCCCCATATTAAGTATTATGTGTTTGCTTTTCAGTATTAGCTTTTACAACGAATTATCTTTTAAGGTTTTATGCAGATTCAAGTGTCTGTTCTTAATTATTCGGTGTTGTGCGCATCCTATATATGCTGATGTGGTTCGGTTCTAAAATGTTAGGTTAATACTATTGTAAGATTATTTCACGCATGTACATAGAGGACAAGTACTTCAAATCTGTGCAGTAAAATACTGCATCAAGACTCTGTAAATGTGTGATTTCGTGCATTTTGGTCTACGTAAACATTTATATATAGCGATCACTTCAAATCTCACTAGGCTGCTTGCGATTGCTGGAAAATTTGAATGTTTGTTCATAAATCAAAATATCAAAGGCAATTTGTTTGTCATTGCCCACTGACTAGGAAATTTACGATCAACTCGATTACAACCGATAAGACTGCTGCTGTATCGCCTAGATAATACAAATTTAAAGATAACACCCCAAATACCAAAGTAACACTTTAAATTCCGTTTAGTTTTGTGTTGGGTTCATGTTTGTTTTATAACGGCGAAAAATACCATTCTTTGTTTTAAAGCCGTTATACTTAGGTTGTAACAGCGCTGCACAACTAAAAGTTAAAGTTAATGAACCATCTGGTACTAACTATTCTTGAAACATCTTTAAGAGAGAGAATAAAACGAGTAATTAAACCTTGATAGTTTTATCATAAACTTTTCTTTATCTAAAAAGCTTTAGCGTGGCCAAGAAGAAGGCATACATAAGTATAGCTGTGTAGATAAAAAAAATAATAATATGTAGGACAAAGCTATCATAAAACTATATTCTATTAAGGGTATAATGCTTTAAAGGAATGCTTAACGAACTGTATTTTTCCTACGTTTTCTTAAAACCTTATTAAATCCAATCGGATACATAAATTAGGTTAAAATTGCGAAATATATGTTTAATATTGTGGCCATATTTTAATGGATAAGTGGCTAAAAAAAGCAATAGAAACGTTAACCAAGCGTATACCACGCCGCTAAAATTGGCTCAACTGCAAATGTGAGGTTAGAAGTTAAAATAACTTTTGACAATTTGCAGCTTCCGAGAATAACTGGCGACTCGTTTAAGAGCATGAGGGAATTAAAGTTTTAATGAACATTTGAATTTTACCCAAAGGAATTTTACTAACCGTTTTAGACACCCGAGGTTTGTAAATGTTGTGTTAAAGGCAATATGACCTAAACCTAAAATAAAGTATGCTGGCTATATCCGATATTCTATAAACTGCAATAAGATTTAAACGAATACCATCATATTTCATAAATATGTATATATGCGTATGTGAGAACTTTGTTCTATAGCCACTTGCTGAGACCTTATACAATAAGGATTAACCAAATTATGCTAAAACAGCTATTCTCTGGGCCACATGCCCCCACGAGCGCTGAATTATATAGCGAAATCCGGCGTATTTTGACTAACACTGTTAGTACTAGAATACAAGCTCAGATTGCAGAAACTACCGGAAAAGGAAGGAATGAATTTTTATTTCCAATGTTACGATGTTACACTGCTGCTACCTGTAGACGGGTTTCGAACTCTTTGGTTCTCGTCAGTGCAGGGCAAGCATGACAAGCTAACATACCTACCATTGGAAAGTCGAAACACCATCATCATTGGAAATAAAGATTAATTTCTTTTTTTTCCGGTAGTTTCTGAAATCTGAGTTTGTATTTTAGTACTAACAGTGTTAATCAAAATACGCCAAGTTTTGCTATGTAATTAAGCGCTCGTTGGAGCATGTAGCCCAGAGAATAGCTGTTTTAGCATAATTTGGTTAATCCTTACTGTATAAGATCTCAGCAAGTAGCTATAGAACAAAGTTCTCACATATATATACATATTTATGTCATATTACCACTTGCCAAGTAGTATTCTTTTGCTATTTATTACCTTCATATTTGTTGCAGAAATAGTACATCGGCCATTTTAGAGAGAGAAAATAAATGTTTGAAATGTTTGGTACGCAATTTGAAAAATTATATTTTTCTTTGGTTACTTTACTGTTTTAAAGATGGTTTCTGTATACTAAGACCAAAAATACTACACAAATTTATAATTTTAAGGACGCGCGTGTTTTTTTGAGTTTACGCAATTTTTACAGTAAAGTAGCTTTCATTGATATTAACTTTCTTGGAACCAAAAGAAACTATCAAGTTAACGAAACCTGATCATGGTGCACCATTAAATGTATAAATAGTCAATCTTATTTATTAGGTTAATTTTATTCAACTTACTTGGCATCCACCATAAAATCTTTTAGCTTCATGAACACTTTTTCTAAGACGATTTTAAATACAAATGGAATCAATGCATTATTTTCAAACTGGTGTTAGGCTGTCAAAATAGGACCATGGATTTATAGAGGATTTTAAAAGCGGTTTTATGAATGTCTATAAATAGCTACAAATCATTTTCTCACATATCTTTTAAGCATTAAGGCAAGTTTTAAAAAAGGCTGTAACAGATATAGTAAGGGTGGGCCCTCTGGGTTTTTTAATTGGTTTAAAAGAGTTTAATAACAGATTTTCTAGCTGACAAGCATTATCATAAGAATTTATATGAAGTTCTATAGCCACTTTCAGCACTTAAATGCAAAAGTGTTACTTGAGCAAGTTCTTGAAATATCAGGAGATGCAAATGAAAATCGATATTAATTATTGAGACAAAAAATTTACATAAAACAACCAAAGTTAGCCACTAGCTTTAAATACTGAATACGGCATTAATGTATGAATCTGATAATTTCTTTGTTCGAAAAAATTTACGATAAAATGAAAACCTCTTCAATATTTTATACCAAAAAATGAAAGAACATTTAAGGAAATGGTAATATATCCATTAAAACTTTTAAGCCGTCAACGTTTTTTAATTGCCTAGGTATATTTTTATATCATATTCTATTATTTGTGATGCTGCGTGTTACGTTACTAAATTTTTGTTTTGAAAGTAATTTTCTTCGGAGAAAATTTTAATGAGCTTCTCCAGTAAATTTTAGTTTTGTTTTTTTAAAACAGTTATTTTAAAAACAATAAATTATTTCGTGATTTCTGAACTGTGTATCGTAATTTACTAAATTGTAAAAAAAATTTGGTTCAATATTTTAATATTATTTCAACATTAGTTCATTAATTCATGGAGCGGTATAAGGCCGTAAATATTACGTTTTGTTTATAAATATAGATTGACGCCTAAGGGTTTTAAGGGGTTGTTCCAAATTTCATCGGAAAGAGTTTGTTTTGATCGTGATGATTTGATTGTGGCATACCGGGAGCTAATTAAAATAATTACAATTTTGCAAAATTCCATTGCTTTCGAGAACTTGCAAACATCTTTTTGTGAATACTAGACAGATTGCAAAAACAGGATTGGGTGGTTTTGTCGTGTCGGTGATATTAACAAAATTGATTTATTATTCTTAATATCAGAGATACGACGAAATCATCCAAATTAGTTTTTGCAACTTGTTGGGGGGGTTTCTGTGTGGTGAACCCATACCTAAAAAAATGCTTGCAAATATTCGAATGCAATGGAGTTGTACAAAATTGTTATGGGTTTATTAGACACTCTATATATGCAACAGTTCGAATCTAGTATTTAGACATGAAGATCATCAAATGTGTCGATGCAAGTATTTATTATGTATAATAGTGGTTTTAACTGAGGGTTTTGAACGGACTGAACAAGAGTAGCAGTTATCCCATCGTCCCAGGGAAAGAATTAATCTGAATTATAAGCTCATTTTTTAATTCAGGGATACACAGGGTGTTTACTATGTACTTGTACAAACTATAAAGGGTAAACCTTTGACTAATTTCAAGACGAAAATTTCATATGAACATGGGTCCGCAACGGCTTGGTTCTTACGCTACAGGGCATCCAAAAAAAATTCCTTATTTGGTTTTTTGATTATATTTTTGTTCAATAATATGGCCATTTTATAATATTTAAGATACTGGGAGTATTAATGATGAAAAACTCAATTATTTACTTAGTTTTTTGTTTACTGTTAGATGGCGTCACATACAGTGTTATACCTGGATTTAAATAACCATAACTTTTTTGTGTCAAACTTTATGTCATTCGTAACTGGACAGATCTATTCTACATTAAATTTTACATACAAAAGATACTTTTACTATTTGTCGCTGAAAGCAGCCATTTTGAGAAAAACGGGTTTAAAGTTAAAGCTGCGTTGGATGGAAGTTGAATCGTTAAGAATTTTTGAAATGTAAGCGAAAAAATTTGTGTTTTATTGATTGTGTTGGGGTGTAACAAACTTAGATCATTCACGAGACTAAGACTAAACTACTTCTATAAATAAGTTAATATTTTACATTTACAATATTTGCTGAAAATGACCGCCGCCAACTCCAACGCATGCAACAATTCGCCTTAGCATTGATCGACGAACTCTCTCTCTGATTAGTAATGGCGCACGAATCAAATATCCTATTCCTTAGATCCTCTTCACTTTGAAATTTAGTTTTGTAAACTAGTGACTTCAAGTAACTCCACAGAAAATAATCCAAAGGATTCAAATCTGGTAATCGGGGAGGCCAGGCTTGTGGTCCCGCTCTTCCCATCTAACGGTTAGAGTAATTCTCGTCTATAAATTGACTTGCAACCAAACTAAAGTGTGGCGGTGCTCCATCGTGCATCAACCACATTCTGTTTCTGATTTCTGAATGAACTTCCCTTAAGTATTCAAAATTACAAAATGTTACAAAATTCCAACGCACCTTCAATTTTAAACTCGTTTTATTCCAAAACGGTTGCTTTTAGCGACAAATAGTAAGAGTACCTTTTGTATGTAAAATTGAATTGAATCGGCCTGTCTAAGTAAAAATCACATACAGTATGATACAAAAAAGATATGGTTACTTAAATTCAGATACAACACTGAATGTGGCGCAATCTAACATTAAACAAATAACTAAGTAAATAATTCAGCTTCTCATCATCAATACTCCCAGTATTCCGAATTTCATCAAACTGCTATGTTACTGAACAAAAATATAATCAAAAAACTAAACACAGTAGAGTGTCGCTATAGTTGACATGCTATATAATGAACTATCTACTCCAGTGAACACACAATTAACATCATCCTCTGAATAGTGAACAAATAAATCTTCGCTATCCCTTTAGGTATTTTACAATTACGATTAAACGACGGATTTGGAATATGCAGAAGCTGAAATTATGAACACCTTAAAGGTCATGAACACCAGTGTAAGTTAAAACATAAAAAAATCTAAGTATATAGGTATGTATATATGTTCTTAAAATGACAATTTATAGGAATGGGATCGAAATGATGTTATGGTTTGGAATGAGGACCGCCAGCCAGAAAATAAGCAAAATGAAGAAATTGAAATTGAGGATGAAGGCAGTGACGCTGCTGCAAATCCCATTGTAACAGATAAGTTGATTTTCACTGGTGAAGCATTGAAATCTTTAAATACTGTTAGTCAATGGGCTGAAGAAAATTCGAATGAACTGGAAGATTCTAGTGAAGTTGCTCTTCAAGACATGAGAGATAAATTGATTCAAAAAATTCACACCATCCCAACAAAGCAAAGTAAATCAACTAAGTTTTTTCATCCTACGACCTAATTTAATTTTATGTGTTTTTTATTTTCTATTACATACATATAGTATACATTTGTACATACATACATACAGGGTGTCTCAAAACTCAGTATCAAGATTTTAGGGGCGTATTTGCCAGGTCAAAATAAGCCTTTTTTTTTCCTATAAGCATGTGTCCGCAAACGCTTCGTCACCGATCTACAGAGTGTTAAATTTTCAAAAAAATTTTATTTTTTCCTTCATAGCTCTTTTAGTTTTTGAGACATTAAGATAAAATTTAAAACATAGATTACGCTTTAGGGCTTACATCATCTAGTATACCGAGTGATTGTAAGAATCTACAGGGAGATATTTTTTCAGGGGTCATGCTCCCTTTTCTCCGCATAAACTTTTTTATAGTGCGCTGCTGGCGGATTCTGAAATATGCAGTACATTCTTTGTTTTGTTTATAAACTTTTTTATCTCTTATAATTTTTATGCATCTAAGATCGTTATCGAGAAAAAAATTTAAACAAATTTTTGTAATTAGCTACATTTAATTAACATTTATAACAACAGGGGGGAATAAATACCACAATGAAAACAAAAGACGCTATACTTATTTGTTATAAGATTATTTAAACATTACCTCAAAAATAAGAAACTTAATCAACTTTGACTTTTTATAAAAGATGCTGGAAATGCCCTCCTCTTTCTGCGATACAACCCTCTACTCTTCTTCTCATAGACTGCCGTACGCGTTCTAATATTCCGGGATTATTTCTTACCGTTTGAAAGGCATCCATAATTCGTCCAGTTAGAACTTCGATGGAAGGCACTGGTCCTGCATCATAAACTAGACTCTTTACATGCCCCCATAAAAAGAAGTCCAGCGAGTTGCAATCTGGGGACCGTGGGGGCCAAGCAATTGGACCTGCTCTGCCAATCCACCGATTGGGAAACACTGTGTCTAAATAATCGCGGACGGTGACTAAACCACATTTGTTGACGAACGTGTAAAGGCACATCCTCCATTAATGCAGGCAATTCATTCTGTAGGAAGTTTAAATATGTGTCACCATTTAAAATTCGCGGTAAAATAAAAGGACCAATTAAAGTATCTCCTACTATTCCTGCCCATATGTTTACGCTAAACTGTTCCTGGTGTCGAGATTCTCTGATCATGTGTGGATTTTCTAGTGCCCAAATATGAACATTGTGGTAATTCACTACTCCGTCGCGTGTAAATTGAGCCTCGTCGGTAAAAAGGATACGAGATAAAAATTCAGGATCCACAGTACACTTGCGCAGTATCCATCTGGAGAACTGCAAGCGCTGTGGAAAGTCTCGAGGAAGCAAACCTTGGACGCGCTGAATATGATATGGGTATAGCATGTTTTCGTGTAAAACCCTCCAGACAGTTGAACGGGAAACATCCAAATGCCGTGCTATTTGTCGAGTACTCATACCAGGGTTTTCGTCGATAACATTTAAAATCTCTTCATCAACTGCTGGGTTGCGTGCTTGTCTTGGTCTACCAGTATCGTGCATTGGAGTCTGAAATCTGCCGTATTCCCGAAGGTGTTGATGGGAATTTATAAAAGTTCTGTAGTTGGGAAGCCGGCGATTAGGAAATGTTAGCGCGTACAACCTCTGAGCATTAAGCCCGTTACCATTAGCCAGACCATAAACGAAATGGATGTCAGCCAGATGTTCAAATGAATATGGTCCATTTTCCATTTTAATGTTAAACAAATCAAAAAATATACGATAAGTTATAAACCAACTTTTAAATAATGTCAAATGCATAAACCAACTTTTAAATAATGTCAAATGCTTCAAAATAAGCGTAAACGTCAAAATGAAAATAGCAGTCAAAGCCCACTAATTGTTTTTTTTATTGTTTCATTGAAAAATTTCAATTAAATATGGCGAATTACAAAAATTTGTTTAAATTTTTTTCTCGATAACGATCTTAGATGCATAAAAATTATAAGAGATAAAAAAGTTTATAAACAAAACAAAGAATGTGCTGCATATTTCAGAATCCGCCAGCAGCGCACTATAAAAAAGTTTATGCGGAGAAAAGGGAGCATGACCCCTGAAAAAATATCTCCCTGTAGATTCTTACAATCACTCGGTATACTAGATGATGTAAGCCCTAAAGCGTAATCTATGTTTTAAATTTTATCTTAATATCTCAAAAACTAAGCGTTTGCGGACACATGCTTATAGGAAAAAAAAGGCTTATTTTGACCTGGCAAATACGCCCCTAAAATCTTGATACTGAGTTTTGAGACACCCTGTATACAGGGTCGTTGGTATGTATGGAAACGGTCGATTATTTCTTAAAGTAAAACAGCTAACAAGAAATATTCAAGACAAAATTTCTATGGTTTTGTAAAGTCTACTATAATTAAAAAAAGATAAGTATACAGGATGAGTCAGAAAGCCGTACAAGAACAAAGTTACTTTTTTTTTAATAGAACACCCTATATCTTACAACATTTTTGAATCGACTTTTGAAAAATTACATTTTTGACCTTTGACAGCTGCTAACATTCTAACAGTACGCCATATAGCAAAACGGCTTACATTTCCCTATCTTACTTTTTTATTATCTTCCCGAAAATATCAACTTCCGGCTAAACCGGAAGTGCTATATTTCCGGCTTTTGAGTTACATCCGGTTTAACCGGAAGTTGGCACTTTTAGTAAGATAATTAAAAACTAAGATAGGGACACGTAAGCCATTTTGCTCTAAGACGTACCGTTAGAAAGTTAGAAGCTGTCAAAATTCAAAAATGTAATTTTTCAAAAGTCGATATCTCGGAAACTATTAAGTTTAGATTTATAATGCACTTATTAAAAAGTAATTGTAATTTTATGTAAAATCCAGAAATATGCTAAGCTAAAGGGTGTTCCATTAAAAAAAAAGTAACTTTACTTCTCTACGGCTTTCTGACTCGTCCTGTATACTTATTTTTTTAAATTCTAATAGACTATAAAAAACCCTCAAACTTTTGTCTCGAATATTTTTCGCTAGCTGTTGTAATTAAAGAAATAATCGAGCGTTTCCATACATACCAACGACCCTGTATACAGTGTGGCCCAAATTGGGCCTACACGTATGGGGATCTTGGAAACTATAGAAGATAGAGAAACGGTTAAATGGGTAAAGTTTTTGACAATTATATTTCTAACTGAAAACCGTTTAGTACGCGGCCCTATCTTTTTTGGTTTTTGAAATATGTTGAAAAAACCAAAAAGATGTATTTTCGAAAATATGCTGTAGATTTCTTATTATTCACTATTTTGGCAATCTGTAAAAACATTTTGAAAGCAACTTTTTAAGTAGATTTCAGTTCTGCAATTTAATTTTGAACAAGACGTTTCAGTTATTTTATACCATCATCAGGTTCATTTTTTCTTACGGGCGCCATATTGTATTTTATACTTAAAAGGTAGCTTATGACGTCCGCTTTTCAACGATGTATTATTTGTTGGAAAATAAATGAAATTGACTTGAAAAATAAAGAAAATTAATTTTCGCAACACGTCAAATTTGACAACTGCACTATAACTCCCTAAATTGAATACCAATTAAAAGGTTTACATTTTGTAGTATTCACAAAACACTGCTTGCATTGTTTCAATCAACAATATGACAATAACCTATTAATCAAAAATAAAATCCAGTAGCCATATGACCAACCACTACCGTTTGAAAATGAAACAAAAATATTACTTGTCAGAACGAGTAAAAGCATAATCGTTTTTTCCACTACTAACCTATAACATCGCCATTATTGACCGATTATTAACGCTAGAAATCGTTTTTCTCTACCTTATAAGTCATTATTGACCATGGTCAATAATAAGCCATTGAAATCCATTATTGACCGATCTTTGACCTTAACCGAATTTTGTTTGAACGCAGGTAACATGATTTTTTAATTCTACAACATCAATTCATTGTGGTTAGGCAACCAGATAATTATCAATACATATTAGATTACTTGATATTGTAAAATATCGATACAATCAACATTTTTTCTGCTTCCATTCTTAATTCGGGAGGTGTACACATAATATTATCACTAACATTTTCTTCGCTCATTTTTTAAAAAAACGCAAAACTCGTGAAATCTGATGACACAAATGAACACAAATTGACATTGACAAAGCCACCTGACAAAACAACAAAATATTTTGCCAATTCCAAAGCGCACGTAACTTGATTAAAAAATATACTTATACCTACCTATAATTTTTTATAATTATTAATACTATAAAGATAAATCTCATATAAAAGTTTGTAGTAGTGGAAAAAATAATATATTAACCACGGTTTAGACACCTTATTATAGCCCTCGCGTCTTAAATCCCTCGTCGCTTCGCTCCTCGTGATATAAACTCGCCGCTCGGGCAATAATGATGGCTGTCTAAACCTTGGTTAATAATATACTATTATTATTATTATCTAATAATAACGATTTATTTGTGTATTCTGAATTTAAAAGAAAATGGCATTGCGTTTTTCTCACGAAGAAAAATTTGATTTGCTAGAATGTTACATTCATTGCAACAGAAATGCAAACCTTGCATTAGAAAGGTATTTTGAAAATTTTCCTGAAAGACCGCAGCCAAGTGTCAGACTTTTTCCAAAAATTGTTATGAACCTGAGAAACCATGGAAGTTTTGAAAAACCGCGGCCCAAGAGTTACGAAAAAACAGGTAATAACGAGCGTGACGAAAATGTCAGAGCCTATTTTAATGCCGCTCCGACATCATCTACAAGAGCGTCGGCAAGAGACTTACCAACCCCGCGAAGTACCATACAAAGAGTTCTTAAGGAAAATAAATATCGACCATACAAGCCAACTATAGTTCAGGGTTTACGAGAAACGGATTATCCAAGAAGAATGCAGTTTTCAAATTGGTATGTGAATCAATGCGAACAAAATCATGATTTCAGTCGTCTTGGAATTTGGACCGATGAATCACATTTTACCAACTGCGGGGTATTTAATAGACATAACCATCATTTTTGGGCAACAGAAAACCCTCACCAATTGGCTCAACGAAGACTGCAAACCCGATTTGGTTTTAATGTATGGTATGGTATGTATGGTAAGTAATGTCACCTAGCTTGCTAAATACATAGCAGGTATTAAGTAACCCAGCTTTACTTTTCTCCTTACATTTTAGACAACAGACTTATAGGACCATTCTTTTATAATCATACGTTGAATGGCCAAAGATACTTGGAGCTGCTAGAAGATCAAATATTACCGGCAATTAGAGCAAGAGTTCCTCAAGATCAATTGAATAATATTTGGTTTCAACAAGACGGTTGTCCCGCACATAATGTTCGAGAAGTTAAAACTCTCTTAAGACAGATATTTGATGACAAATTAATTTCAAACGGCGGACCAGTTAATTGGCCTGCTAGATCCCCTGATATAACTCCTCTCGATTTTTATTTATGGGGTTATGTAAAAAATGAAGTATATGAGTTTGAACCCCCGGAATTTGTACAAGAATTAGAAGAGAGAGAGTGAGGAATTTGTTTACGAGCATAAATGGCAACACGCTTCGCAGGGTCATCAATACTGTGTTAAAAAAGTGTCAAAAATGTATTAATAAAAACGGCCAACATTTCGAATAAGTATAGTAAGTTAGATATTTTTTCTTATTTTCTTTTCAAAACAATAATTATATTATTCATTGCGTTTTTAGTTTTCTTTATTTGAAATGTTAATATGAGATTTTTAACCATAAGGAAAAAATAAAATAATGTATTATAATATTATGATATTTTAAACAAATTTAACCCTGCCTAATGTGTTCTTCTCAAATTTGACGTGTTGCGAAAATTAATTTTCTTTATTTTTCAAGTCAATTTCATTTATTTTCCAACAAATAATACATCGTTGAAAAGCTGACGTCATAAGCTACCTTTTAATTATAAAATACAATATGGCGCCCATAAGAAAAAATGAACCTGATGATGGTATAAAATAAATGAAACGTCGTGTTCAAAATTAAATTGCAGAACTGAAATCTACTTAAAAAGTTGCTTTAAAAATGTTTTTACAGATTGCCAAAATAGTGAATAATAAGAAATCTACAGCATATTTTCCAAAATACATCTTTTTGGTTTTTTCAACATATTTCAAAAACCAAAAAAGATAGGGCCGCGTACTAAACGGTTTTCAGTTAGAAATATAATTGTCAAAAACTTTCCCCATTTAACCGTTTCTCTATCTTCTATAGTTTCCAAGATCCCCATACATGTAGGCCCAATTTGGGCCACACTGTATACAATGTACGTATGTACATATTTCTACTACATATACTAAGTTGCAGAAAAGTCGCGCAAAATGCCTGTAACTTTTGAATTACCTCGTATACGAAAAAGTGATATTCATGAAAGTTGTTCAGTAAAATTATTACCCACATTTCTCCCTGCATGAATTTTTCGTGTCATTTCTGGTTTGGTTGCCATAGAAACTAACTTACTTTTTTTAAATGGAACACCCTGCATATGATTGCATATTTGGATTCTACTGGAAAAACTCTGAATTTTTTGTATTTCAAATTTTCACCTATCCGCAAGCGTTTCCGAGATAATGATAGCTCAAAAATGAAAAACTTCCTAATTATAATTATTCCTACCTAATACTCACCAGATGACTCAAGGTGTTTTATTGACACCGACGTACGGATGTCAATTTTGATTTCTTGTTGTCTGATTTCTAATTTGCTTACACTATGGTTCATCTAAATGAAAAACAACGAGTTGAAATTTTAATAGTGGGCGGTTACGAAAATATGAAGAGATCGTAAGATCAGATTTGTCAACTTTTCAATTAATTATATCCGAATAGGTCTCCAATAAATCAGTCAACGGTGTGTCGAGTGGTAAAGACATTTCGAGAAACAGGCAGTATTAGGGAAGCCGCTAGATTCGGTCGACCTAAAACAGCAACCGGGGGAGACAAACCTTTGGATATCATGCTTTCAATACATGAAAATCCAACACAATCATCCAGGCCAATAGAAATCGATTTCGTAACAAATATCATTTCATCATGAAGGTACTTTCCATTTAAATGGCATTGTTAATAGACACAATTATCGTTATTGGTCTGCTGAGAATACTCACTGGTTCAAGGAAGGTTATATTCAGAGGCCCGAAAAAGTTAATGTTTGGGCGGGCATAGTTGGTAGACATATTGTGGGACCTTTTTCCATAGATGGTAATTTGAATGGCGAAAAATATCTGGACCTCCTTAGGAATCACATAATTCCTTCTTGCAGAATGGTTTTACCGAGTGCAAATAATGGCATAAACGAACAGGTATTGTTCAAGCAAGATGGAGCACCTGAGCATTATTCGGCAAATGTTAGACAAAACATAAGCGAGCAATTTTCAGGACGTTGAATTGGCAGAAGAGGTGCTATTGACTGACCAGCGCGATCCCCATACTTAACCCCGCTCGACTTCTTCTTATGGGACACGTAAAGAACAAAGTCTACGTTAACCGTCCAAATAACTTAGAATCTTTAAAAGTCAGAATTAGTGCTCAAATTCGGGCCATTCCAGAGGACTTCCTTTTAAACGTTGTAGACGGGTTCAGGGATCGACTGGCGCTCTGCTTAGCAGAAAATAGTGGTCATTTTGAACACCTGATCCACTGAAAAGGTTTCACTTGTTAAGTTGTTAAATTTTCTGGGCTATTTATCTTCTTATTATAAAGTTTGTTACAATTTTAAACAAATAAAAATTTATGCAATCATATGCAGGGTGTTCCATTTAAAAAAATAAGTTAGTCTCTATGGCAACCAAACCAGAAATGACAGAGAAAATTCATGCAGGTAGAAATGTGGGGAATAATTTACTAAACAACTTTCATCAAGGTCACTGTTTCGTATACGAGGCAATTCAAAAGTTACAGGTATTATGCCCGACTTTTTTGTCACTCTGTATATAAACACTAGTTTTTTATTGGGATACATATTTGATTTTATTTTATTAATAAAATAGGTATGTACCTACTTTACAGCCTAAAATATTCAGTTATTCAGAATAAACACGTTGTAAGTATTCGTGTTGTATATTTTTTATCTGCACTCTAAATAGTGAACGACCTCGGTAGAGTGATAAAGCTATTCATTAGTTTGTTCACTATATCGAGACTTTACTGTAAGGATTTTTTAAACGCCCTGTATCTCAAGAACCAAGCCGTTGCGGACCGATGCTCATATGAACTTTGTTCCTAAGAATTAGTCAAAGATTCACCTTGTAAAGTTTATACAAGTACTAAATGAACGTTCAGTATATAAACAAAATATAAATCACAAAATAAAACGGAAATGTGGCATGACTTAAGAATCCTAAAAAAAACTTTAAAGAAAGTACAAAAATCCTTTTAAAGCCGTTTTTTCTTTCGTACATTCCAATTTAAACTTGGCTCAACTGAATTAATCAAATTATCTTCTGAGCCATCGTTCGGCGTGATAAAAAAGAATTACTGACTTTAAAACTTTTTAGTTGCTTCTTTAATTTCTTTGGAAATTAAACGGAATAATGGCAGCGGTGTGTTAGGACGGTTGATTTAATTTTACTGGGAAACTCAGTTAATCAATTACCACTCAGTTATTTTTATAAAACTACACAGCTGTTTAGATGTTTCAAATATCTTTAATACCGTTTGTCTGAATTAGCTAAAATTCGAGATCAGTATGTAAGAGCTTATGGCGGAGATACTACAAAGATTTACACTGTTGCCAAATTTGCAGTTTTTCAGCAATTTAAAAAAATACATGTTTTTTTAATTACTCAAAAAAATGATTCCTCTTAGTCCGGTCGTTCCTGAGTGATGACCTTCTCCAGATAAAAGAATTTTTAAACCAGGGACACTTAGCTGAACCAAATACAGGTGGGCTGCAGTGGCTCGTCGTGTATTTCTACCATGCACTGCTCTGGGTTGAATCAAGCGGCCAACGTCAGTTGAGCACTTGCCATAAAAATATTTGTAAAATAGACTCAAGTCGCCAACCTGCCTTCGATGTTTAAGGCTTTCCAGGTTGTTTGTCAGATCAGGGTCACCGATCAAGCGAGTGGCTCTTCTTTGAATAGAATCTAGCCCCAAATATGCAAACAGTACTCCAGCGATGGTCAAATTTGGGCTTTATAGACGCAACAAAATTTGATGGGGTGTATAGAGGTTCTTAGATCGGAAAAAAATTTTAAGATTCTATGCGGCTGCCTTAGCAATGGCCGCAACGTGACTATGTCAAGACACATGACTATTCAATATTGACACACAACAAATGAATCGGGAATCGAGTGTTTCGCCATGACTATCTCCGGTGCTTTAACATTACATTTTTTAGAGAAAACTGCCGCCTGGGTTTTTTGGCGTTAAATTCTACTTGGTTACGGTCACATCAAGACAGAATTTCTTCTAGGTTTTTGTTAAGATGTGAGACCCCTTGCTACCAATAGAGATGTCCATTGGTAGTCGATGATCCAGCACCCAAAGTAAAGGATAAAACAGTGTGCTGTCATAAGCGAAGCTATATATAGAATTTTTAGTTTTTATCAAAGGATCGTTAATGTATAGTAAAAAGAGGGTTGGTGACAATATAGAACCTTGAGGGACCCCGGCGTTGATGTTAAAAGAAATCGGTACATCGCCACTCGCAGGGAACGGTCATTAAGAAAGCTCGAGAGCCATAAACAATGATATTCTATTGCGTTGTTTTAAACGTGAGTAACATAATTTTTCATTGATAGTCTTCTCTACAACTTTTGATAGAACCGAAAGCAATGCGGCTGGACGATAGTTGTTTGGCAAGGTTTTCTTGTCTTCCTTGGGTATGAGCTGGACTTGCGTCGTTTTCCAGCAACAAGGAAATATTCCTTTTTGTAAGACAAGTTAAAAAGCCTACAAAATACCGGTGTCAGTTCATCAGCGCATGTCTTGATTCCGATGACTGGAATTTCGTCAAGACCAGAAGCTTTTTTGTGTTAAGGCCCCTCAAGATTCGTTTAACATGGCGCTGCCGGAAAACAATCTCATATCTTTCTCGATTTTACAGAGGGAATATTCGGTATTTTTTCCTGAAAATTAACCGTTGAATGTGAAGAGAATAGTTCCGCCAGTAAGTTTGCTTTTTCCTGTGCTTTGGTCGCAATGGTACCACCAGAACGTATTAGAGGTGGAATGGTTGACTTGGTTAAGTTTTGTCTGACGGCCTTAGCTACCGACCAAAATAATCTTGAGCCGTTAGGACATTCAAAAAGTTTGTCTTTGATTCTCTGTTTGTGTGCTTTTTACTTTGGTTTATCGTTTGCTTGGTTTCGAGCGTTAACAAAGCTGGTACTATTTTCGGCGAATTCCAAACAACTTCGACATTAGGTACCTAATGTCCAAACCTCGCCATTTTTCTGATATTCGGCATCATAAAAACTGCTTATCCGAGAAAACTGATAGAAGCTACTATAAGCTAGCATTAGAAATTTCTGACGCCAACTTTGAACTAAGTTTGAACTAAGGTATTTTTACTTCATATTTAATCAGTTTTAAGAGGTTTACAGTGTGTTAATTTTCTTGTAGTATTTTGGAAAATATTGATTTTTATACAAATTATTAGACTCTTAAGTGAAATGGATTTATTAACAAAAACAACGCGAATAGAAATATTAATGATATCGGGTTATGGTGATTGAAGGCGAACGAAGCAGGAGGTTTCTGATATTTTTAATGATAAGTATCCCAACGAAAATTCAATAGCATGGTCTCTACAGTAAGCAAAATTAAAATAATTACAGCCAAACTGACCATGGGAAAAAAGTTTTAAGATCTGGTAATCCAAAAACTGCAACAAGCGGCAATAAAGCTTTGAATATTTCGCTCAGCATAGAGGAAAATCCACCCATCTCTACCCGAATTATTGGCTTGGATAGCAACATATCCTATAGTTGCAGTTAGTAAATCTGTCAGATTTTGACTTTTTTCTAATGTTTGGTAAATTGCTCTTTCGTCTTGATTTACCTTTAATTATAGGACTTAACAAGAGGTAGCAGAACTTTTTTTATTATTTCGAAAAGAGAACAAACTATTAAACTATAAGAAATTATATCGGTACATCCTTACCATACATTATATTAATCAAATTTTAATAATTTAGTGCGGCTCTCTCTTTGTACAAGACAGAGTTTATACCTTTAGGCATTGAAGTTACCAAAGCCCTTGCGAAGTCCGTATTTAACTCACTGCACGCTTATGGCAAATTTATTTTTTAATTCGTCCAAATTTTGTGGCTTTAAATTATTCTCAGCATTAATTTTTTTAACTAAAACACCCCAAACATTTTCCATTACATTTAAATCCGGAGAACGGGAGGGCCTTGGTAAAATGATAATTTGTTCGTGTTCCATCCATTCCGTTGCTTCTCGGGTCGTGTAAATAGGACAGTTGTCTTGCTGATAAATGAAATCCATTTCCAGAAGTCGTTCTAATATAGAAGGTAACATGGTATTTTGTAAAATAGTCACTTCTGTATTAAATCGCTCTACAATAAAGTGACACACACCCACTCCCTTAGCACTCATTCATATCCAGACGTTTACAGAAAATGGACCACTATTTCGATCTTTTTGCATAAATCTTTCTTCGAATCGAGTTCCTGGAGGTCTATATACTCTTAGTTTTCCGTTATAGCAAGAGTGAAATACTTTCTTGTCCGTAAATATTACTTTTTCCTAGAAAACTGGGGGTTTAGGGTAATACCCCAGAAAACTAAATGAAACAGAAGCGATACAAGCCGTCGGCTCCTTTAATGTTCGTGTGACCAGATTTTTACCTACGTATGGACAACATTGACATTTCACCTAATTGGTACACTGGAAGAAAGTTTAGAATATCGATAATTTAAATATAACCTGAACTTTGACTGGAAGAAGGTGTTATTTACAGTTGAACAAAACGTGTGTAACTTTTATGCGGTTCTTGTCCTTACTAGTTCGCACCTCTATTGGAATATTTAAGCGTATTAAAAGTTTTCAATCTCATAAACACTCAAACAACATCACATTAAAATAAAATAAGCAATATCTTATTTTTTGTTGATTATTGTTTAATGAGCGCCAAAATATTAACAAAGCTTACCAAATTGTTTATGTATACAGTGTCTATAATATAAAAAAAAACATTTTAAATTAAATAAAAGGGCAGCCCAATAGAAAATACATCTGCCGAAAGATGAAAGGTTACATTTTCAGGCACGCGCTAAACGACCGTCACATAAAAGTTTAAATTAGTGTAATTTTATTTTATTGTATTATAATATTTTACTGTATGCTGCACCTTAACTTAGACACTATTAAAAGTCTTTAAAATAAGCAGCTCTGCAGATTATTGCCATTCAATGTTTCAGTTTTAACAAAAATCACATAGCCGTTAAAGGAACAGAAATGTCTATATTCGTTAAATATAATTTAAAGCACAAAGCCTCCACAAAAAACTTTTAAAATCTCAGAAGTACTTTAATGCACAGAACTGAAAAATTATTTTAATGCAAGTGACAACTCAAAAAATACAGTGAAAAATGAAAAAAAGGAGCATGAAGTAAGCTTCAGTTTGTCAGCTTTCATCTGTAATCGATTGACGTTTATACCAATTAGACAATCCAAACCAGGTTATGTTTGCCTGCCACGGTCATATTGGAGTCACAAAGTGCTTCCAATATGGTCGTCGACGGCAAACGTCAGAAAAACTAACCTTTATTTTTACGTGTATGTCAGTTTGACGTGTAAACCGCGATTTTGGTTTTGTGTGTTTTAATTAAAGTTATTGTTGTTCAATATGTGTTTTTTCTGTTATTTTAATTTAATAACACTTAAAGTTGATGATGTTATTGGAGATGTTAACAATGGCAAGTGTATATCTACACACAGCACAGGACTCGACTGTAAACTAAGCATTGAATCCGTGTATATTTGCCGCATATTTGCCTTCAACGGCCATACTGAATTGTTCGTTGAATGTTTTTGAGTTCTGTGGAACGAATTCAATATGGCCGTGGCAGGCAAATCGTAATTTGACACATCGTTGGATTGCCTAATAGAAAAGGCTGCCCCAGGTAGGCAACCGAAAATACAGGGCCACGAATTTTGCTTCGTATCGCCCCTGTGATAACACTGCACTGAGAAAATTAGGCAACTAAGTAAATTTGTTAAAGTTTTTTGGTTGCAGTAACTTGAAATTATGGTTCTAGCAACAATGTTTTTGTTACCGCAACGCCAATGAATAGCTACAACAACCAACTTATTTTTCCTGGCTTGTATTACTGCTCCAGCCAACAAATTTATTCCAGCAACTAAAAATTTAATTAAAACGACGAACCAACCAAATATTTTAGTTGCAGTAACCGGTTGTTGCAATAGGGATTTTATTACAAATTTTTCTAGTTCTGCTAGACAGATTTTAAATTGAAACAACGACGTCTCCAGTTGAGCCAAACAAAAATTTGTTGATTCAGCCGTCAGGTTGGTTGCTTTAGCGAACACGCTTGGTTGAGATGTCGTTCGGGTCCTTTCGCGACTCATCGTTAACGCGAGACAATCTTCGCGCCATCGGCGACAGACGTGGCAGCGCCATTTTATCATCTTTATCGTAGGTTTGGAGGCTCGTGGTCGTGTTATTTGCATTATTAGGTGAATATGCAAATGGCAAAATGGCGTTTAAATTAGCTCTGTTGCTGAATTTTGCAGATTATGTCGATGCTTTTGAAGGTAAGTAAGTAATCTAAAACTTTTTCAATTTTGCAGCATTTTGTATTTATCTTTAAATTTGTATTTTATTTTTATGTGAAAATCGTTTTGCGCATGTGCGTAACTTGTTATAACCTATATTTTTCGGCAAAAATGTATATTTTCTGTTCAGTTGCCCTTTTATTTGAACACTATAAACGATTTTATAAGGTTTGTAAATATTTTGGCACTAATTAAATAACATTCAAAGGCAATAGGGAATTTCATCTGCTTATTTCTTATTTTTGTGGGATTTCTGCATAAACACTGCAAATTCCTTATCTTGTTATTCTTATTTTTATTTTGCTTCATAAACCCACCATTACGTTTCTTAAAAAATTGACTTACCTGTATTCAGACTGAGACTACAGGATTATAATCTACTATTATTAATATTATTTTAAGAGTGTAGTCTGAGTTTTAATATTTATTGAGTTTTTGTTAGGTATTAGTTTTTAAGAAAATAAACATTATATATTTCACATTTTTTTTTCTTTTTAAACACTTTATATATATTATGTACCTATCCTCTTTTATGTTAAAATTGTATTACGCCATTTTTACTTTTAGCTAACGAACTTTAGAAGGTAGTTCAATGTGTTTATCTATATAGTATGACGCTTGACACATACGAAATTTTAGTATCTATTGTGCTCATTACAAAAATATTTTTTCTTGCAGGCATTATATTGAATCCTGGGTTCCCGTAGTGAAAAATCTATTTAAAACAATATTGGATAATTAAACGCTTTAATTTACGTTAATTAAAATTTTTAATTGTAGCAATTTTATTAAAATAGTTAAACAAAATCAGAGGATTTTTAATATTATCATTAAAGATTTTAATCAATGTAAATTAAGTGTTTTATTATCCGCTATTATTTTAAATAGTTTTTTCACTGTGGGGACCCAGAGTTTGAATAAATGATGAGAGCGCTTTAGAACGTATTTTTAAATGGCGAAGGCGCAAGAACGTGAACAATTTTTAAACTAAAATATTAGCTACCACAGTCGTCTATATTTGTAAGAACAACCAATATTTTAGTTATTTTTACTAAAAATTTAGTTCTTACAACTACTGCATTTAGTTATAGCAGCTAAACGAAATGCTTCTGCAGTAAATGGTTTTAGTAAGGGCAGCCAAAGAATTTGTCACTGGTACTTAGCTACGCCAACTAAAAATTTTAGTTGTGGCAACCAATCTGTCATGTCGCCGGTTCAACAAATTTAATTTGGTTGCCCCAACTGGAAGCTTAGGCTGTCCTCTATTTAATGCATAATTTTTGTTGGAGCAACCAATTTCTTGGTTGTGGCAACCAAATTTTTCCCTCAGTGTGTAATAGAGAATGGCACATGTAACTTTCGAGCGACACCTCTTGGAAATCAAATGCATCACCTGGCCCGTCCGACAAGAATCAGTCAGAAACGGAGAAGGAAACTCCTGCAAAGACCAGACGAGTCGGTCATTATTTCAGGAGTCGCCGCCAGGTGCGCAGTATCAAGAGCCAGTTCGGTTAATGGACCGAGTACCAACAACTGTAGAATTTAAAGGTTGCTTCCCTTCGTCGGATTCATCCCCAGGCGCGTTTTGCCGTATAACAGCTCGACAGTGAGGTTATAGAATCCGACGAAAAGAAGTAACACTGAGAGCCTACTTGACCCTGAAAAGTCGATGGAGAATGGCAGATGTAGCTTACGAGCCACACCTCTTGACAATCAAATGCTGCGCACCTGGCGGCGACTTATACAATTATGTGTATGTTTTTTTTTTATAGTAAAATGAGATGTTGTTACAAAGCTGAAAATGTTCTGCCTAAGATTTAATGGCTGTAACTGTGTATGTCGGTACATCGCCTATTGAAGAGTGAAAAGTTCCACCCATACAAAATTAAAGTAGTTCAATAACTTTCTGAGGATGATATTGGTAGGCGTTTAGAATTCAGTGAGTAAATGATGGAGTGGGGCAATGCTAATCAAAATTATATGAATAATAACAAAACAATGTTTTCCGATGAGTTGACGTTCTGTCTTAATGGAAATGTTAATCGGTATAATTCCCGTTATTGGGCTAACAAAAAATCCTAAATGGATTCGGGAATAGCACACCCAATTCCCGAAAAAATTAATATTTGCGCTGGTGTCGTACGGTAAGGTATAGTTGGTCCAGCTTTTATGGATTTTAAATGACGATAGACATTTGCAGCTCTTAAGAAATTAAGTGGTTCCTGCTCCGTGATCTTATTTCCACATCCTCGTAAGTTAGTTTTAATAAAGTAAATTAAATCTGATTATAAATAACAACAATAAAATTAGACAACGTTGCAGCACTACATTATGCCAAACAAGTACGGGCTTATCTGAAGTATTTTTTGGAAAATGGATAGTGCAATTGAATAGCCAGCTCGGTCCCCAGATTTTACTTCTCTCGATTACTTATTGTGGGGCATTTAAAAAATGTTGTCTACAAGACCAAGCCTCATTTGCTTCTTGATCCTCAAAGCCCACTAAAATGCCACAAGAAATATACTGTTACTATATTATGTTCGTTATTGAAGTCAGTCTGGGATCAGCTTCTCAGCGGGACTTGATATAGGTTGAATACTGAATATTTAAATTCGTAATTTGTTGAGGTAGGTGTGGTAGACAGCAGCAGGGAAATATTTATTTTTAATCATTTGGTGGTCGTTCTCGATCAGTTTATATTTCTAAATTTACTTACGTAGAACTGTCCAGTGGTAAAACTTTGTAGTACGTAGACTTACCTGAAAAAGAAAAAATAAACTGTTATTGCTGTATTAAAAATTAACTAATGGCATACAGTGTATAATATTCGACAACAAATAAAATTAATAATGAATTAGTAAGTTTATGACCGATCCTAAAATCCTGAAATAATGACAATATTTTATGCCCATATAGGGTGCCTGGTCAAACGAAATTTGGGTGAAGACTATAAGAAAACTAAAGAACTTTGCCAAAGTATTTGTATGTAGTATTATTAGGGTGACTAGTCACCTGTTTTAAAAATATTTTACATTATACAGGGTGGCCCTAATAATTTTTATGATATAAATTTATAATTTTCATTGGGGCACCCTATAGAGGGTGTTTCAGAAATACGGTACTGATTCTAATACTCTAAGAAAAAAACTTCATATGAACATGTGTTCGGAGTTGCCCCGTTTTTTATAATTTTTTTAAATATCCTTTTCCCGATTTTAGGTTGAAACCCTTATAAATAACCACACGAGTGAATAATTGCATTTCGCGGTCCGATTTCAAACACATATAGTTGTTGATATTTATTTTCAGCTATTTCGGAAATACGGGGTTGCCTTCATCGATTTTGTCTTTTAAGTGTCTCACCCCTTTCACAAATAGACCTTTTCAGCTGAAAGCTGGATTTATAAACTCTCGTCGGCGTCGGCGCCAGCGCTCGTCTTAAACATGTATAGTGGGCATTTATAAACTTGGCGTTCGCGTTCGCAGTGTTGACAAATAAAAACATAATCTGACAGTTCTGACATTTTGTAGTTTGTACTCTTGGTGGTGTTTTCTCTAGCCAGTTATTAGAACAAAAAGAAAGAGTTAAATAAATGGATTTAGCAAGGCAGAAAAAGTTACTTGGTGCCTTAGGGGTAGTAAAATTAAAATGACGATTGGCCGTTGACAGTGTGGCAGATGCCAACGATGACTTGACAGAAATGCTAAAATCCCATTGGTTATGACGCGGCGCTACGGATTTTCTATGAACGCCGGCGCTGGAAAGATAAAGATGGTTTATGTTGAACGCCAGCCGGCGCCAGCGCGAACGCCGACGAAGTTTATAAATCACTCTATTACGATTCACATGTTTAACTCCCAGCGCCCACGCCAGCGCGAGCGCCGACGCCGGCTTCGAGTTTATAAATCCAGCTGAAACCCCAACTCTTTGCAAAGTAACAAAATTTCCCGTGACCAAGTTATTTACGCTATAATCAAATACGACAGATGTCAAAAAGTGACACATGCTACGCCACTCTGAATTTTTTTTAATGGCAACCCTAATGCCAAATGATATAGAAGAGCTAAAAGAAAGAATCGAGGTTGATTGCCGACAAATAAAAAAAAAAGATATTCTTCCTAATATTTTGAATATTTTTCCGCAATATTTACGTGATGTCAAGAAGTAAATGAAAAGCAGTTTAAATACCTAATTTATTTTCTTCAATATGTATAAACAGTTGTTTCAAAAATTTGAAATGTTTAGTTACTTTTCGACAGTTGTAAAACTTCGTTCCTGAAAATGGCTAGTGTTCCTAAATTTGTTGCTAAGAAACGGATTAGTAAAGCTGTGCTT
This sequence comes from Polydrusus tereticollis, assembly GCA_963920685.1. Lineage (NCBI taxonomy): Eukaryota > Metazoa > Arthropoda > Insecta > Coleoptera > Curculionidae > Polydrusus > Polydrusus tereticollis. The sequence continues at coordinate 95,129,443 of OY987328.1, read as the reverse complement.
TCCAAAAATGAGCTTATTATTATTGTCAATGTGTCGGAGTTGCAAAAATAGTTGAAATGTGTTCGAATATCAGTGGAGTTGGACAGTCAACAATATACCGACTTGTGCATGAGGGTAAACGCAGCCCCATCAGGTCACCAAAGAGAAGTACTGGAAGACAAGAAACTTTAATAAATGAGTATCAAAAGACCACCACCAGAAGAATCATACACTCGTTTTACTTAAAAAAAAAGAAATACATACCTTGGACAAAATGATGTCTGAAATGAAAAAGGATGATTTTATTCCACCCATGAGTAAGAAGAAATTATGGAAAACTTTGAAGGAAATGAATTTTTGTTATGAAAAAATTCAAAACAGAAAATCGCTTTTAACAGAGAAAGACGAAATCATCTGCAGGCGACGACGATATTTGAGAGCAGTTAGACAGTTTCGAAGGGAAAACAGGAATATCTATTATATTATTATGGACGAAACTTGGTTAAATTGGTAATTGGTAAAATATGGCAGGATAAACATATAAAAAGCGCGAGGCAAGCTTTCATAGAAGGATGGTTCACTGAAATAAAAGCACCATCGGGAAAAGGTAAAATATTAATAGTTACGCACATTGGTAGCAAAAATAGAGTTGTCGATGGCGGCTTACTAGCATTTAAATCAAAACAGACTGGAGACTATGATGAAGACATAAACGATGATGTCTTGGAAGAATACTTCCAGCAAACGCTAGACCTTATTTCTTCTGGGTCTGTTATAGTCATGGATAATGCCAGCTACCACTCAAGAAAATCCGAAAAAACACCAACGTCTTCCTGGAAAAAAAATGACATCATTCATTGGCTTACTGTAAATAAGAAGCCATTTCATAAAGATATGTTGAAAAAGGAGCTACTGGAGATTGTAAAGTTGAATAAACCTTTTAGTACGAAATTTGTTGTCGACAAAATCGCTTTAAAACAAAATATAACGATACTTCGCCTTCCGCCACATCTCTGTGAATTAAACCCTACAGAATTGGTGTGGGCGCAGGTAAAAGGGTTTGTAGCAAGGCATTACACCACTTTGAAAATGAGAGACGTTGGAAACCTCTTGCAAAAGAGAATAAGGACAGTGGATTGTGAAAAATGGAGTAAGTGTGACCAACCTGTGATTGAAATAGAGGAAATAATGTGGGAAGCTGATAACATGCTAGAAAACACTGTAGAGTCCCTTATTAATTCTCTGGACCCCAACGACGATAGTTCATCGGACTACTCGGAACATGATGACTAAAATTTAAAAATTAAGTTGTTGTATTGTACATGGTAGATGTTTTTTATAAATATTAATATTTATTCCAATTCATCCATTTTCATATTATTCTTACTTCTATATAAGTTTTCATCTACTTAATATTAGACTAATTAATATCTCAATTATCTCTATAATTATAATCAAGTATAATTATTATTATACTTATTATTCTAATAGACTACCTGTAGTAACGCCGCCGTTACATTAAATTCATTTACCAAACTCGTCAAATTTACAATGCAACCTTTAAGTTGTCCACCCTGCTTAATGGGTCCTGTCATTGCAAATTTACATTTTATTGCTCTCTCGCATTAAGCAACAGAGTATAAAACTGTTTTTTTAATTGTCATTAGTGTGTTAGGGTAGAAGGCCACACAATATTCTTATTTACCAAGACAAAATTGTAAAGTATATACTAAAATATCTGTCTTGTATTTTTTAAAAATAACCTTTTTGTTGTACAAAATTGATGATGATTTCACGAAACCGGAACGTTGTATCCAAAATCTCACTAAATACTCTTGTTTTACGTAAGATGTGGCTATGAAAACGTTTCAAAGGCATGAAGGTTATATACAGCAGATTTTCAAAAATACAACATTTCAGTTTTTTCAAAATACCCCAGAATCCCGCTCCAGAAATAAACTACTAACATATTGTCTACAACTTTTCCATTTAACCGCTCGCTTGTAATATCCGAAATCACCATTCCTCATATTATTGCTTGTTAATAGTTATTTATACTACAAGGGATGTAAGTAAATATACTTACATCCCATGAAGTATACAGGGTGTTATGGAAATGACTTATTATTTTTTAACCCGTAAATCTATAGGTCGAGCCGAATTGGGGAAAAATTGCGTTAAATGGCGCTCGAAGCTAGAAATTCGAGAAAAATGCCTTCAAAAATTTAGCTCAAAACACCTACGCGCCAATGATCAAACAGCTGATTCGTACTACTTGTCAAAAAAAATATTGTTGACAAAAATCTGACAGTTACTGTCAGATATTGTCTTTAGATATCGTCAGCCCAAAACATGTGTTTTGAGCAGTGTTGCCACATTTACTACATCAGTTTCATCAGATAACCTTTTTTGAATATTTAATTTTTTCTACTTAACTTTAATATGCTTTAGTTTCTACCCTATTACACGAAAAATTGTCTACGTATTGCTCTAGTTTTATTTGTACATACCTTGAAATAAAAAACATATCGGCAAGAAATCCACGTTATACCGTTACCATTTCAAATGATTCTAGCGGGACATTTATTCACTTTAACAACACATTAACTGTTCGGGACATTATCAAGTTATTAGCTCTTTAATTCTGTGTTATTAATACAAGAAATTATTAGTTATAGACTTAATACTTTATAACAAAATCCGGATTGAAAACAACGCGTTTTGGCCAGACACACGTTTGATACGGTTATGTAAATCAGCCAATCAGATGCGGTCAAACGCTCGCTAAGCCGATTGGTCGTCATTTTCAATTGGCGCGCGATTTAAATGAGTTAATTTAAAAAATGTTATAAAATGATATCAATTTAGGAATTTCTAGGTGTTAGAATAGGATAGCAGCATACATATTTAATGTTACAGATGAGTCTTGAGTTTTAATACTTTAGAAAGGCAATATCCATAAAAAAATAAAACGACCATTTTTGAGAGGGCCCTCGGAAAAAAATGTTGACCCACTTTGTTGCACTCGCATTGTTTAAGAAGGCTTGTGCATTACTAGTCGTAACTAATATTTACTGACCACAAACTATTCAAAAGAAGTTTTATATTGGCACTATTTGCTCTAAAAAAATGTATAAGTAGAATGCAGAGTTGTATACCTACCCACTCAAATAAAAGTATTTAAATGTATTGTAAATATCAAGGGCTTGGTATCTAAGTTATCCAATATTTTTATAATGTAATTGCCTTTTAAGTAGGGCCACCGAATCGTGTTTAGTGCAGGTATGGATAAAGTATTAGTTTATTTAAAATTAACGGTTTAGACTATCTAACTAAAATTTTACACCTTTCCTTTGGTATATGTATCCACGTAGATTTTTCAGATGGGTAGTAGGGACCACTTTAGTTTAAAATAGCCTGAAACCCTTCAGGAACCTCGAAGCACTTGTAAGCCCTTTTTGCTAATAATTTTTAGAAAGTAATTGATTGAACAGCTCAATTTTTTGTTTTCAAAAAAAGGACCTCAAGGCAAATCACAGATAACAAGCCCTCAAGGTCTAATTTTGGCAGTGAATGCTTCAACCCGAGATGTGGGAAATGTTTAAAAATAATAAGCGAATTAACAATAGTTCTTTATTTTATGATTCACAAACTGTTAAGGAAAACAAGCAATAAAAAATGGTCCTAAACCAAGTTATTCCTGAACTCTAGTGGAAATTTTACGCCCGGATTGTCAGTTCAGTCAGTACTTCTGCTTTTGCCAACCATTTTCTTATGGTGCGTTTTCACGTTCATGCAATTTGCGCAAATAGGTTTGTACCTGCAAATTTGCACAAGTAAATTGTTGTGTGAAAACCAAAATCGTTAACTTGCACCAGCCAGAATTCAACAGAATTCAATAGGATTCAATAGGATTCAATGACTCAGTTCATTTGCGCAAATTGGCATGACAAGTCTACTTGCGCAAGTTGCACCGAGCGTGAAGACGCACCATTACAGTTAAACTTGATTGCAAAACACCTGGAAAAGTTCAAAAAACAATAGGGGCAAAAAACTTGACTAACTGGAGAAGCTAGAAATAGGACGAGCCATGGAGAGCCCCATTCTTACTTGTATGAACGATGTGTTTACATTCAAGTCCCATTTAGTCTTTAATTAACTTATTTAATTTTTCGTTTACAACAACCGGAAGGTCAGGGCTATCTGTCTATATTTTCATCTTCACTTCTATTCTTTTCTGTGTTATAAGTTAGGTGACCTTTGACCTACACCTACTGGAGCCTCATTTCTCTTTTTATTTTAGTCGTGGATTGCTCGTTACTTGTTAAGGTATGTTTTACACCCTTGCAGTTTATGTATTGCGTTTCTTTAGTTTTTTCATGTTCTTCTTTTAGGGTAGGAACGCTTTCTTTGTTTTAAATGAAAAATTGTTGTATCAAGCTTTTTCTGTATAACCTCTTCATGTCTTGTCGTTACTTGTAAGGCCTTAAACCTGTTGATTGTCCTAAAACAAAACGTTAAAAGGTTGTAAGAAACATATCATTTCACTTATCGCACATTAAAGAATAGTCTCCTAGTTGTAATGAATTATATTAACATTACCTATTTTCTGACTTTTACAATACGGGAGACATTTTGACAGCCATAAGCGATTGTGGTATTTACTCTTGCTTTGAAATGGGAATCCTCCAGATTGGAAGGACCTTTAGAACCCTTCTCTTATTAAGTCTCATCATAATCTGTACCTACAAGTAAAAAATACTAATTATCAAAAAATAAATACATTTTTGTAGTATTTTCTTTAAAGTATCAGTATGAGTAGACTGTTATTTAGTTAGCAATAGTATTTCTACGCAGGACTTGAAGAAACAACACAAATGTTCTGCAATAGGTAGGAATGGATCTCTTCATGTCTGCTGTACGTCCAGTACAAATGTTCTGACTTACCCCCGGGAAAATCAAAACTTTTTAGTTTACTGTCCTGTACTTACCTCACTTCTTACTTTCAATTAAATCACAATTTTCTATGTCATATTCTGCCTTTGGTTGATTGAAGACATCTACGAGATCAATTATTGTCCTTGACATAGCTAGTTTCTGCTAAAGGTGAAAGTATATTGTATCTTTCATTTTTTTTAATTTACCATTACACGGAGGTCAAAAACTAGTTTCAGATATTGAAAATCGTATACATGGGGCAGATCTCCAATTATATAACTATCATTAACCGATAAAATAAAGATTTATTCACAATTTAAAACTGTATTTTTATGTTATACGACGTAAGGTGAATTATTTGCGGTATGGTTTTCTGTAAACTGGAAAAATAAAATTTAAAAATTGTTGCATACCTACCTTTATAAAATTGCATTGCATTTAAAATGGAGTGTAATAGAAGCATTTCGTTCCTTCTTCCGAGATCGTGTTCTACAGTAAAAAAACTCACGGAAAGAACAATTTAAATTCAACAAATAACGTTACGGTTATGTTCTTTCTCTTCTTCTGTGACTTCTGTTCTTCTTGGTAATGATAATAGCTGGTTGATTGTCGTCAAGACAGGTGGCCATTGCAATTAAGAATAATAATTACGGTATCCAATCCAGTCCGCTTAACTGGACACACAACATTTAAACACGATAGTCCAGGGGGCGGGAAATGTGATTTGTTGCTGTTCTGTGATTGGGTACTGAGCAGTTCAAAGTCAATGGCTTCATAAATTTGTTTTTAATATCATTTCTTATTATTCATTTACTTGCAACGGCATAAAATTTGTTTGCGTTTTGCTGCTGGAGTGTATAGTTGTTGAATAATGTGATACATGATAGATATATTGCTTGTTCTTGTTATTCTGTGGTTGATATACGTGGCGCCCTCTGAATTTATGTTATGAGAGTGATTTTAGACATGGCGAAGGTATTGTTATCATCAAGAAAGAAGTAGATTTGTTTATAATCATTTGCACAAAAGTTTTACAAGATTAAAGACTAAATATGAATTTCGTTGTTATTAATTAAAGCCCACTTTATATAATAATACACATGAGATGGGAATGTTTTGTGATGTGATAGTTTATCTGTGTAAATTTCCAGACATAGGGCTTGTTGTTGGTATCTACGATTTTTACTCAGCGAAGTATTATGATAGCAATACAATTTCATGGGGTGAGTAAAAACTATACCTATTGAATAAGGCTTGTTTAATTGAAATCGCAGTATAGTTTTTGATTTAATCTTTTTTAAAAAACCTAAAAAAAAGATTTTCCCGAATACTTGGCAACGTCGCAAGGTAATCAGCTGTCTGTAGAAATTCCGCCAATTTGTCATGTCAAAAACACGTGTTTAGGGGTAATGAACTTTCATAGAGGCACAGATGGTCCGGTTTTAAGGTATTTTACAAAATTCAAAATACTTCCGATTTTAGAAAAAAAAACTATCAAGTGTAACTCTAGGCCACCCCAGGAGTGGCCCCTTAAAATATAATAAGTCATTTCCATAACACCCTGTATAACATTTTTTCTCCTCCCCGCAGAATTTATTCTTGGATTTTTATTAATTTAATTCGATACATTTCGAATGAACTTATGGACAGCTTTGACCGGTTTCTATAGCATCATAAGCATTGTTATTTTATCAAAAACGTCAAGCTGACAGTTTTTTATCAAAGATTATTACCACCCAAGGGTGGTAAGTTGACTTACAACCCGTCGTCAAAGACAATCGATATCTTTTTGGTAATTGTTACTTACGTCCTTCAAAACAGTGTCAAAATGCGTTGTTTGCAATATAGGGAGGAGAAAAAAGTTGTTTCTCACCAGCACCCCGACTCCTCTGCTTTTTTCTTCTGTCAGACCCAGTCTCACTGACGAGCCGTAATACGACGAAACACGTCTGGGGAGGGGGATGAGTCTGGCAGAAGAAAAAAGAAATCCTTGTACTCATACTATAGAGGCCCGACTTCCGAGCGCACTGTATGCCCAAGGTTGCCTATATTTTTTTAAAACAGAAATTGTGGAATGATTTTAGTCACGGTGGTATATTTTCTTAGCTAAATACGTAACTTACTACCGCCTTTACCCGGTAATGTAGGTATACATGTTGTAATAATATACCACCTATAACTTATTTTTGTAACTCAGAAGATACTCACTCACTCATTTTTATCTGTAATGATGGTTTCCCAATGAATTAATTATCTTTTTTAAACCATTTCTATACTTACAACATGCTTTAAATCAGTTTTCGTTAAAATGTGCTTCTTACGAAAAACTCATTTACAAACTTTCTTTTAACGCCCTAATTTAAATTTCGCACAGAGCACCGAAAACTGAATTTGTCAAATTTGCCTTCTTTTCCCGTTCGACCGTTTTGCTTTCCGTGCAAAAACTTTTAATATGTTAAGTTACTGTCACACAGTTTAATTTCGTAGACAAGAAATTGTAAAAGTTAGAGATGTAATCTTCACTTTATTTTATTAAAGCAACTAACGCAAGCTGTGAATTGCGACCTTAAGATTTGGCCTGTGTCTAGCCTGGTCTACAATGTTGCCAATCGAATACGAAACAATGTTATTTTCAGACATTTAAAGTAATTTTCTTAAGACATGCATGTGCATGTATTATTGAAAAACCTGGAAAGCTTCAATATTATCTGTGACCGCCAGTATGGAATAACTAGGAATCCGATATATAGCTTGGCTGACGGCAGCACACTTATTTCGTCTTTTACTTCGGATGTTCAAACATATAATAACTCTAAAGGTAGCAAGAAGTCTCACGCCGCAATAAAAGCTGGAAAAATTCTGTCTTGGAGTGACAGTAACCAAGTAGAATTTAACGCTAAAAAAACCTAGATGACAGTTTTTTCCAAAATTATTATTGTTAAAGAATCAGATATAATCATGGTGGTACACTTGATTGCCTTGCTTTCATCAATTCATCTATCGGGCGTCGATTTCGATAGTCATAGGACTTGGCATAGTTACGTTGTGGCCACAGATAGCTAGGGCAGCCTCGCAGAAGCTTTTTCGAACTAAGAACGTCTATATACCCCAACCGTTTTTACCGCTCTATAAAGCCAAATTTCGGCCATCGCTGGAATAGTGCTCACACATTTGTACTGCTGCTCCTAAACATATCCTGGGAATGCGAGATTCCTTTCTAAGAAGAAGCATTCGCTTGATTGGCGACCATTATCTAATAAATTACCTTGAAACCATAGAACATCGAAGGCAGGTTGGCGCTTGACTCCACCCAGAGCATTGCATGATAGAAATACACGACTAACTACTGCAGCTCACCAGTACGTGGTTCAGCTTATTGTCCCTCAAATGCCACTGTTCGAACACAAGACAGCAACAAGATTACGATTCAATGTGACCATTAATCCAATTAAGTAGCAAAATCTAATAGCCACATCATAACGCGTTATGTCCAATGAAACGGTCACTTCAAAACGAGTTATGTCTTTCGTACGTACATCTAATGTGTGATCGCCGTATAACAGGTTGCAGTTTTGTGGTTTTCTAACCTAAAATAATTATACTATTGTCACAAAATTGTAAACTAATCCTGTGCTATTGTTGCAGAATACTTAGAAAAGAATTGGTGAATTTTGTATCAAGTAAAATAATTTTGCAAAATGAATATAGACTTAGAAACTAGTGTGAGTGTTGGTGAAAATAATAAAGGATATAGAAAAAGACAAAAGCGAAAACATAAAAGGGAGCAGGAGTACGAAAATCGGTAAGTAATGGTCTCAAAGCAGAATATCATAATAATAATTTCAATAAGTATTTTTCTATTGCTGTCAAAAATAAATCGGTTAAATTGGTTCAAAATTATGTGAAATGCCGACAAAGTGGTTATGTGCGAAAAGGAATTATTGTTTCGGCGTTTCTTTACTTTGTTTGGTTACCTTTCGACCTTTTTGCCGTATTCAGTTTACCTTCAATACAATATTTTGAATCTTATTATTTTTCAGATATAAAGACAAGAACCCATTGCTACTCAACTTCCATGCTCCTTGCCAGCATAGAGAGGGCAGATTCAAATGCCTCACACCTCACATATTTTTTGTTGACATCGCAAAGTGAGAAATTGCCCGTTTGCTCAAATTTTTTTAAAAAACTGTTTGGTATTGGTCAAAGGAGACTTAATACAATCGCAGAGGGTATCAAGTCGGGGCAAGGTGTGATAACTTTATTTGCCTTCAACATTAAGTATCAGCAAATTGTTTAAAATGTATAATGCTGAAGTTGACAACAAGTTCAAAGTAAAAAAAAACGTTTCTTAGCAAAATTTTCAATACAAAATTCAACTTAGGATTTGGATCACCCGCCTGCGATACCTGCAGTTACTGCAGCAGAACTACATCTGAAATCCAGTCGTGTCAAGATGGACAAGAAAAACAACGTTTGATCTGTAATTTAACAGTCCATAAAAGAAGGGCTAAAGCTTTTCACGCCTTAAGGAGGGAAAAACCACATGACAGTGTCACATATGTCTTTGATTTCCATCAGCCAGTTCAACCCATTCCCAAACTAACTATTGGAGAAACTTTTTACTCACGTCAGATATTATTTTACTGTTTCTGCATTACTGATGTTCAAACTGAGAGTCCTCACTTCTATGTCTGGGATGAGAGTCAAGCTGGTAGGGGAGCCACAGAAATTGGTTCAGCAGTAACTGATTTCTTAATGAAATTTCAGCTTGAACCTTCCAACGAGAAAATTCGGCTCTTCGCAGATGAATGCGGTGGACAAAATAAGAATCAACATGTTGTGCATGCTGTGGCATCTTGGTTACAGAAATAATCTTCGCCCACTGTGAAGAACATAACTTTGTATTTTCCAGTTTGCGGACACTCTTACTTACCAGCAGATAGAGTGTTTGGTCGTGTGGAGAGAAGGCTAAGGAGAATCGAAGAAATTCTTGATCCCACTGCATACTATGCAATCTATAAAGAACTTGGGGATGTTCGGGTTAGGAAAAGACTGGCATGTTAAAGATTTAGCCATTATTCTTAAAAAGGTGGAGGGTATAAGGGAAATGAAAATAATTATCCTTGAAAAAGTGAAACATAATAATACCACTGAAGTGAAATTAAAACTTGAACCAACATATTGCTAAGATGACGTTTCGAAGCACTTTTCATCAATGGCTAAACGAGGACGCCAAATAGCCAGAGATATGAGAGAACAATGTATTCAACCACTACGCAACACTATTAAACAAGAAAAAAAAAGGATGTGCAAAAGCTACTTCAAACAAGAAATGGGTTGAAGTGGGACTTAATCATCCCATTGTCATCTTGGATTTACTACGATAACGCTCTTGGTACTACTACCGAATTTGTAGAAGTGGAGGAAACGATCGACGAAGAAGACCAGTGCAACTGCCTTGATGAAGAGGTTGAATTAAACCATATATAAATTTAATATTGTATTTTTCCAAATGTGACTTGTTTGCTTGAAATTATTTTCGTCTTTAATTGCTATTATTTTCTGACTGCTGCAAAATGTATTATGTCCCAAACCAAATGCATCAAAATAAGTTAAGTCCCACCAAATGCAACAAAATGCGTTATGCCCAATCATTTTTATTTTTTTATTGAGACATCAAACCGATAGTAATTTAAATAAAGTAATTTTTTAGATTTTTTGTCCCTAGCCAAAAATTGCTCTTGGAGGACATAATCGGTTTTGATAAGTTGCTCCTCAGTTATAAGCTGCAGCGTCTGAAGGCATTTTGTAATTAGCTAATAATATTTGCGATTCTTATGGATTTAATTTAGAAGTTATGTTGCAAACATTTGGCGCCTCTTCGTTAAATTTCTAGTATTTGTGCATGTCAATTTTAGTGCCTCTCTAATATTCAAAAAAAATCAAAATCAAAATCATTTATTTTCCACAAATTGACACAAAAGTGTATGGAAGTCGTCAAATAGTAAACACATCGTTCAACAGAAAATACATAGATTAACATAAATCACACCATACTTATTACAATATATAAAAATTCACATATTTTAGTAAACTATAAACAATAATAGATAATAGATTGACTGTATTGGAGCTAGTCTTCTAAAAATTCACGCAGATTATAAAAACACCTGTCAATTAAAAATTTTCTTAATCTAATTTTAAAAACATTCAAACTGCTGCTCTCTGATACACCATTTGGCAGCCTATTAAACATTTTCGGGGCCAAATTTACTACAAAATTTTTTGATATATTAAGTCTACTGTATGTTAGTGAAAAATTTTTACAATTTCGAGTATAATAGTGATGGAAGTCTCCATTTCTGGAAAAACCATCCCGATTCTTGAAAACAAACAAGCACAATTCAGATATAACAATAGATGGGACCGTTAAAATTTGAAGTCTTTTAAAAAGGGGTCTGCAAGGAGTAGTCGATGTGACACCCACCATACATCTCAATATTCGCTTTTGACTCTTAAATACGCCCTCAGCATAAGGTGAAACGCCCCAAAACTGAACGCCATACAATAGTCGAGAGTACACCAGAGCGAAATAAACATTTATTAAGTGTGGCCTGTCCAATATATCTTTAAGGTTTCGCATTAAATAACAGAGACTATTAAGTTTTGTTGATAAATTCAAACAATGAAATTCCCAGGAGAGGGTGTCATCCAAAGTGACACCCAGGAATTTACTACTTTTTTTACGCTCAACTTCATTGTGTTGACATTTCAAATCAATATCTAAATTAAGACGGGTTTGGGGTGTATGAAATACCATATAATTAGTTTTTTTGGTGTTAAGAAATAAGTCATTACACATGAACCATTCATTCAATTCTGTTAAAGCCCTATTTGCCACAAAATTAGAAGAACAAGATCTATTTGTCTCTACTATGGCGGAAGTATCATCTGCATACATTGTTACAGTACTATAAGTCACATTTGTAGGAAGAGGATTTACAAAAATAAGAAACAACACTGGCCCGAGCACAGATCCCTGTGGTACACCGATTGAGGTCTCCACCGTCTCTGAGCGTACGGTGCCAGTGTCAGTACACCGATCTCTGACCTCTACATACTGAGAACGTTGATCTAGGTATGATGAAAACCATTGCAGATTGACACCCCTTATACCATAGGATTCCATTCTATCAATAAGAATACGATGATTGACACAGTCGAACGCCCTGCTCAGATCACAAAAGATCCCAACTGGGCGCTCGCCCGCTTCCAATCTCTCAATAATATCAGTCAAGAAGGTAAAAATGGCGGAAGAAGTGGATTTTTTGGCGATAAATCCATGTTGTTGTGTAGACAATATATTATATTTTTCTAAATAGGACGAAAGTCTATCGAGCATAGCATACTCAAAAACCTTCGACAAGCATGAGGTTAATGCAATTGGGCGATAATTTTCAGGCAAAGTCGGGTCACCGTTCTTTGGTACTGGTATAACCTTGCAAAGTTTTAGCTCCGCAGGAAAGATGCCCGTCTCAATAGATAAATTAATTAAATAAGTTAACGGCTTAATACAAAAAATTGCAGTTTTTTTAAACAGATCTAGTGGAAATTCATCTGGTCCAGCGGACTTTTTATTTTTAATTTTATTTTTTATAATATTTAATAGTTCGTCTTCCGTAAAAGTCAAAACGCACATACTGTGCAGAAAAGTGGGTAATTTTGTAATAGACTTGTTGGTGTTTGTTTTGTTAATGTTTCTTATTATATTTTTAGAAGACTCTATGAAGTGTTTATTGAACAAATTTGCTATAGTTTTTGAATCCGTAATCAACTCATTACCATTACTAATTTGAAAGTCAGGACATTTTTTTGTTTTGTTACCATTCATTGCCGACACCACAGACCACATTGTCTTCGACTGATTTTCCGAGTTAAGAATCTTTCTTTGGTAATGATTTCTTTTACTATCTTTAATCAATTTCTTATGTTTGGCACTCTCCAACCTATACACAGCGTCCAGCCCGGGATCGTTCCTCCTACAACAGTGTAGATTTCTAAGCCTTGCACCAGACTCCCTAATCTCATGCGTAACCCATGACCTCCGTGTCCTATTATAACCCCCCTCTGACCTCTTCCGAGGAAAGCATAAATTAAAGTACCAAAGGTAGGCGTCATAAAAACACCTAAATTTTGCATTAAAACCAACTGTGTCGTAAACGTCATCCCATGACTCATTTTTTAGATTTAAAATAAAATTATTTACATTATCCTCACTAAAACTTCTATATACCCTATTGACTCTGCCCGAGAGATACGGTCGGATTCCTGTATTAAAAAGAACAGTTTCATGATCCGAGATAGTGTTTCCTTCTGCCACTGCATTGTCACAGTCAAGATTGGTAAAAATTAAATCCAAAGTTGTAGCGCTATTAGACACAATACGCGTCGGAACCCTAACCATACCTTTCAGGCCGAAAGTCAACATTAAATTTGAGAAGTCTTCTCCATTAGCAACACTAAGTGAATTTGTATTAAAATCACCCAAGAGTACAATAGAGCGATTTGTTTTATAATGCCGGTCTAACATTTCATTTATATTTTTTACAAATATATCAAACTGTCCTGCAGGCGATCTATAACAATTAAAAATGAATAAATCATTCTTTCCATCATACTGCATACATCGCAGTCCACACACTTCAAATTGTTTTTCCACACAGAACTCATCTAAGTCAATCCTATTGCACTTAATATTATTTTTTGCCCATATCGCCACTCCACCGTGGATAGTCTGCCTCCGGCAGTAGAAAGACTGAAGAGAATATCCCTCCACTGTCATGCCACCAACATGTTCCTCTTTTGCCCATGTTTCCGTCAAGCAATAAAAATTTATATTATGATTACCGTAGTTGATATGTAAATAGTCAGATTTAGCATCAGTATGACCCCTAACATTTAGAAGAAGAATATCATATGATTTTGGCTTTGTTTTTGTCGGAGAGCATGACTGATTTTTATTTATTAATGTTGTCAAGCATGAGTTTTCTTGGTTATTCTCGGATGAAAAAACCGATTTATGCATGCTCCCCTAGGCCATAAAGTAGGTGCCATAGCGGCGGAAAGTTTGCTTTCACTAACAGTGACCTTAAAGGAAGAATAATAATTTGGATATTTTGAATTCAGTTGTTCCGCCTGGACCTCTGGAAAGATTGGTTTTAAATATTAGGGATGAGACTTGGACTAGCAGGGAGTCAGTCTTTTGGTAACTTGTACGTCTCGATTTGTCGAGTAGATCTTGTATGTGAGTCGGTAATAAGTTAGTTTGTCGACACGTCTGTACGTCTGTAATAATTTGTAATAATTTTCAAGAAAAACTTGTTAATTGTCAAGATCTGAAAGTCAAGATGTAACACTACAGTTATAATGTATCTCGACGCATTCGCGATGGTTTTCAGCGCCTTGTTCTAAATTACCTGCAACTTATTAAGCTCCGTTCTGCTTTACCACGTAGGTGCACCATAAGTTACAACCGGCCTGACCATAACCTTCTAGAGGTTGACCTTAGTCCTATTAGCCTGTTTATGCTACCCATGAAGCAGGGGTAGATAAAGCCTAACAGTGGCAATGCAAGTTTTTCTCTATTAATTGAATTTTGCCTCCAATTCAGGCTTTGGTCGAAAATAAGTACCAGATATTTCACCTCCTGGCACCAGTTTACTTGGAATCCATTGGGCCGTAGCCTTGTTTCAGGCCTGCGGACGATACTTTTCAAAAAGAAGATGGCCTTCATCTTCGTGGAATTCAAACGAATCTTCCAAGCTGGAAGCCATTGTTCCAGCTCGACTATGTGAGGCTGTATCCGGCTGACGACAATTCGCGGTGATTCGCGCCCTGATGTGTTTATTCAAAGAAAGTGCGTTCTCTAACGAGACCGCAAAACTTCCATGTTCCAAAAAGGGAGCTGCCATCTTGATTAAGTAGTTCGGAGCACCAAGCCCTATAAATTTTAACAAGAGACGATTATGCTAGGCTTTGTCGAATGCTGTGTTTCCCTCAAATAATTCGATAAAGTCTGGCACAAGTCTTGTAAAAATAAGGTAGTGTGTCCCAACGGGTATATTATAATCCCCAATGATTTAAGACCAAGGTAAATCGCTTCAGACGCACCGCTCGCGGAGCGCCATAAAGGAATTATCCTGCAGTGCTGCGCCTGATAAATTGAAGTTAATAAAAATTAAATGCCGTTTCTGCAATGATATATCTCTGTGTTTTCCATTAACAGTTAATTAAAAAATGTAATGAAAAAAGTTTGATTACAACATTAATTTTTTCGTATCTGCAATTTGTTCTAAAAGTTGTTTATCATTATAAATAATATTGATATACATAGAGTTTGCAGAAGTGTATGTGTCTGCGTTAATTTTTCATAAATTTATGATATATCTACCAAAAAGTATTAGATTTGTTTGTCGATCAATCTTATACAGAAATGTTCTTTATGCCATTAGAAACAACAAAAGAAAAGTCTGCCGCTTGCATGCCGCCTGACTTTGTTTAGAGAATTAGGAAAAGAAGTACATATTGACTCAACTAATAAAACTAAAGATAGTTTTAGGATCAATATCAGTAAAAAAATAGTAATAAAATAATAATAGTATATAACATACCCAGGTTGGTAAGAACCACTAGAATCGTCTTTGGTAATGCAAACATTTATGTTGTCAAGACGACGCGATGCTTTGCGCAAAACCTATTGAAAATTTTCATGATTGTGACGTCTTGCGGCCAACGTGATTGTGGAACTGCTACGTAATATATACATACCTATATTTACTTAACTAAGATAATAATTATACATAAACTACATAGCATTTATTCTTTCGACAATTTCCAACAAGTCTAATTTGGGATTTCTTGTCTTTACTCTCTAAATAAGTGTGGTTAGGGCAAGGGGGGTCAAATTTGGTTACCAAAAGATAGTCGTAGCTTAGGTTTGCATGGATTAAGAGAATTAAGCCAGATTGAACTTCTTGGCAAGAGCATTATTTCATAAATTCTACAAATAATGATTCAACGTTTTGTACACAGTGACCGCTAGAGGGCGTTATTTTAAAAATCTGTAATATTTCCATTTTTTAATTATAAATTTCAAATGGTACCTAAAGTCTGTTTTAGATAAGTTAAAAAGAGCAATTAATTACAGAAAAAATAGCGATAACTACCTCTCGATATCTATATGAGAACTGGTGATAATAACAAACAAAAAGTAAAATTATTGTTGGACGGGCAACAAACATGAGTATTGAACGAATTTATTTTCATAGTCCATATTTGTTTCTTGAATTACTATTTACTTGCTAGAGTAAAGATTTTTTGTCAGTTTTGGGTCCTAAACTAAACCTAAACATTAAAATGTCGAATATGAAACAATGGAAAAAAATTAAGAAAAGTGGTGCTTTTCGCAGAAGATTAAATATTTGTTATGAAAATATGATGTGTAGTAAGAACATTGGTGTTGATATTAATAATACGATAAAGTTAAATAAAACAATGAAATCCATTAACTGCCTCAGTGCTTCGGATCAATCGACAAATACAACTTATACTTCCCTTAGTGCAAGTAGCAGCGTATCTGCGTATGTTTTATGTATAAATACTAGTAAAAGGTTAGTGTGTTATAAGCTAAAATAAAATAAAATTAGAGGTGTAGCGCACAATAATGCCCAATCCTTATATTAAAGAACACGAGGAGTGCAAAATTATTTACTGCTTATGAATTAACATCCTACTCGATGATGATACCATTGATAATAGTATGGTGAAGACAGAATTGTAAGGAGAAGCGACGGCGGCGCCTCATACGCTGAGATCTCCGTCATCTCGACACGGAAATAACCATTAAACCACTACAATTTGATGATACTTGGTATGTGCATCACAATCAACGAACGTGTCTAAATAATATGAAGAATGGAATTGTAATAAATAAAATGTTCTCTTACTTTTTGTAAATAGTTGGCGACGTTAATTATATTTTTCCTTTGTCTAATACAAAATTGCAGCATTTAAAATAAATTTTAAAAGTTTTTTCATTTTATTCTTTTTAATTTAAGTTGCATTTTAATAATGTTTACCTGAAACTACTGAAAACCTTTTATAAAACTGTTATATAATTGCTTCAATAATAAAATGTGCAAGTAAGTATATTCTATAGTGCAATATGACAAGCTGTTTTATAATGCTGGTGTTGAAATTTTTTTAAAGTTTCAGAAATGTTTATAAAATTGTGATGTAGTGTTTGCAGAAGGCCTTACAAAATAATAATGACTACTGAAGTATTTTATAAATTGGTGCCAGTTTTGCATTTCTAACTGCTGTAGAAACGCATCAACAACGCTCCTGAGAGTTACAGTTGTTTTATAATTTTTTTGTCGAAAACGTTTTGGCGACTATAATAAAATATCAAATTGCTGGTTGGGGTGTGGCGTGTGTATCTTTTTCCAAGCAAAAATGCCAATTTTGAACAAAGTATCATTATGATATGCTTGCAGTGTATTTTTATTATTTTCAGATTGCTGTTATAACAGCAAGAACATATAATATTATGCTTTAGGACTCGCTTTAAGATATCCCGATAGGCACAGATATGAGCAAAGAGTTGTACACAGTTGGCACGACGTCTTTATAATACCGGTAATAGCCATCGTTCTGTCTATCAGAGATGAAGATGAGGCCGTACTGAAGCAAATATCATAAATGTGTTAGCTCATGTTGAAATTAATCTGCACATTGGTATTCATCATCATCATCATCAATCAACCATTCTCTCGTGTCCACTGCTGGACATAGGTCTCCCTCATCCTTCTCCATGTGTCCCGATCCTGCGCCACCTGCATCCAGTTCCCTTGGCAGCGCTTTAAATCATCGGTCCATCTTGTTGGTGGTCGGCCTCTGTTTCGATATGCGTCCTGTCTTGGTCTCCACTCCAGTATTCGCCTTGTCTACCTATTGTCCGATAATCTAGCGACGTGACCTGCCCAGTTCCACTTCAGAGTCGTTATTCTCTCTATTGCATCTAGTACCCCTGTTCGTCGGCGTATTTCCTGATTTGTGATTTTATCTCTGAGGGAAATGCCCAACATCACTCGTTCCATTGCCCTTTGTGCCACACAGATTTTATGCACTGTTCTCTTTGTCAGTGTTAATGTTTCCGCTCCGTAGGTCAACACTGGCAATACGCACTGGTTAAAAGTCTTTCTTTTAAGGCATACTGGAAGAGATGATTTGAAAACATAATTTAGCTTGCCGAATGCTACCCATGCTAGTCTTAGACGGCGGTCAAGTTCAATAGTTTGGTTGTCTCTTCCTATGCAGATCTCGTGTCCCAGATATTTGTATGAATTTGTCTGGTTGATGGCTTCTCCAGCAATAGAGATGTTCTCACTGGGCACGAGATTAGTCATTATTTGGGTTTTCGACATGTTTATCTTTAGTCCGACTTCCAAGGAGGAAAGATACAGCCTATTCAATAGTTCCCTGGCTTCGTCCAAACGGTCACACACTAGGACAATGTCGTCTGCAAATCGTAAATGTCCAAGCCTCTCTCCATTTACATTTACACCCTTTTCGTTCAGATTTGTCTTCTTGCATATATGTTCTAGGAGAGTAATAAACAATTTGGGCGATATGGTGTCTCCCTGTCGCACCCCCCGCTGTATAGGAAATTTATTGGTTTGTACATCTCCCAGTCTAACACTTGCTGTAGCGTTCTGATATATGTGTTTGATCATGTTTGTGTACCTGTGGTCAATTCTGCATTCTGTTAAAGCTTCTAACATTTTATGTTGGTTGATTGTGTCGAACGCCTTCTCATAATCCACAAATATCAATACCAAGGGTTTATTGTATTCAGTACATTTTTCTATTAGAAATTCTAATAGAAATCATTGGTATTAGAATACAGTTAAGTGTAAAACGTTGCCTCCGAAGTTTTCTTTTTCGGTGAATCAGTATCACAGTAGATTTACATCCGTAAACAGTAATCGAGTTAAGGGGGTGACTTCATGAAAAGCGAATACCAATGTATTATATAATTTGTTATTTTATATTACATCCGTATCGCCTCGTTCTACACCAGACCTTATATCCTCAACAATACGACATAAGTCTTATAGTTTCGACCGTTACTTGATGAAAATCCATATTTAACATATGAAAAAAAACACTTATTGTTTTTTGATTTTCACTTTAATATGTCAACATGACACGTGTTTCACCGTCACAGCGGCTTCTTCAGATGTAAGGTATTAAAAACAAATATCTTAATATATAGGTCTAACTAAAGGTAGCGATGGAAAAACCTAAGGTATTAATTATTATATTGACAATAATAACTAGACGTCCTAACGACAAAGCTTTAAGCTTAACCAAGGAGAGGTATAAATATCTTGTTTTTCGTTATTTACAAGATATTTATACCTCTTCTTTGTTAAACTTAAAGCTTTGTCGTTAGGACGTCTAGTTATTATTGTCAATATAATAATTAATACCTTAGGTTTTTCCATCGCTACCTTTAGTTAGACCTATATATTAAGATATTTGTTTTTAATACCTTACATCTGAAGAAGCCGCTGTGACGGTGAAACACGTGTCATGTTGACATATTAAAGTGAAAATCAAAAAACAATAAGTGTTTTCTTCCTGTGGACTAATAAATCCACTTTTAGCTGCAATGGAATAGAAAATTCCCACTGGATCTGAAAAGTTCAAGCACAGTGCCGGTGGAGTGTTAACGTTTGGTGTGGCATAAGAAACGCAAGAATTATTTCTGTAAAATAAGCTGCCAGTCTTGCTTAAAGACATTGATTTATACATAAGACTGAACATTATTTTCCGACATGACGGTTGTCCGGCTGATTTCTTTGTCAATATCACACGGCTTCTTGATGAAAGATTTATAGGCAGATGGATAGGTATGGAGGCAGCTCATTTCTGTGGCCCGCTAGGTCCACAGATTTAAAATGTTTGGACTTGAAGATAACTGAGAGAAATGGTTTTTAATACTAGACCAACAACGAGGAAAAACTTTATATACCGAATTCAAAACGCCATCCGAATGATATGAGAGTATTGTAAACTGCGGTTTATTCCATGCAAGAAAAGCTTCATTTGTGTATTGAAATGATGGTGGACATTTTGAACAGTTAACGCGGCATTAATTAAATAACGATAATAGTAGCTAAATAATCAAATGGGTTAGGGAAATAAATGCGTTTAATACTAATGTTTGTTAGCCGCGTACCAATTTACTTTTGCTTGTTATTTATCCTTAGTTCTAAGAAAGATATCAAAATGCCGTTGTCGTCATTTTTTTGGTAAGTAATTGCTTTTTCAAACTTACCTAAAAAACATAAGGTATGGTACCAGTTGAAATTTTGAAGAAAAAATAACGCCCTCTAGCGGTTATTATCATGTTTGCAGAGAATGTTCTTTTCAACAAGTCTAATCGGGCTCAATTCCGTTACTCTAACCTAAACATCTAAGTTACGGGCATTTCTTGGTAATAGGTTTTACCCCCCTCCCCCTCCCGCGCTTATTGGGAGAGTAAAGGCAAGAAATCCGTAATTAATATTGTCGTCAAAATAAATGCTATGTAGTTTTTGTATACTACCTTAGAAGTAAATTTCGTAGAAAAAAACCTTTTATAGAAAATTAGTATATTGTTTTCTTTTCTTTCTTACGAGGGTCCGGCCAAGTGCCGGATGCACTTCGGCCAGGTTTGGCCCATTGTGCTCACCCTAGTTTGTTCTTACACCCACTCATTGATTTCAGTTCCTTGCACTAGTTTGTGTAGGTCAACTGGGGAGAGTGTTGGAATTTGCTCTGGTTCTAGTCTTGGTTGCCCGAGTATTTGTTGCCTTTTCCGATCCAACGACTCGAAGTGGCAAATAATATGCTGTAGGTACCGTTTCACTTTCTGGCCCGCATAACCTGCAGCTTAGGTCTCCGTTGTACAGTTGCATATGGTGCAGGTGCTTCTTGACGACCATGTGTCCTGTCAGAATTTCTGTGGTAATTCTCAGCTGATTTCTGCTCATCAGAAGTAGCTGTTTTGTTAGTTTTGGGTCTGGGTCCCCAATGAAAGATTTGCTATGATTTAATCCCTGTCTGTTGTTCCAGTGGATTTTGTGTTGATTCCTCGTCCATCGTTTAATGACATCTCGTACTGTACACCTTGGGACTGGACCAATGAATGTTTTCTCCGACCCCTTTCTTGCAAGTTTGTCGGCCTTTTCGTTTCCTATAATACCTTCATGTGCTGGTACCCATTATGTATTACTTTCTTGGCTTTTGCCAGGGCCGCTAGTTCCTCTTGGCATTCCCATACCAGTCTTAATGTCACCTTATTGCATATGCATATAGCGCTCTAAGGGCTGCTTGGCTGTCGGAGTATATGTGGATCCACATATTAAGATAATTCTTCCTATTGTTTTCATACGCACACTCTACGATGGCGTAGATTTCCGCTTGGAACACCGTGGGAGACTTACCCAGGGAGAAATAAGCATCTCTTTTCGGTTTTACTCCGTGTATCCTTGCTCTGGCACTGTCCTTGGTTTTTGAGTAGTCTGTGTACCAGATTATTGCCCCAGGAGCATCTGGTGATTTATTGATCCACGCATCCCGGTCGTCGATTACGGTTTTAAATGGTATGTTATAGCAATATGAAGGGTTTGTGTGGTCTGATCTCATTTCTCACACAGCTCAGGTCCCCTTATGATATCGCATAAGTGTCCAATTCTGTGCCACCCAGAAAGTGACGTAGAACTCGGTAGTCTGTATAGTCCCATTCTTGCCTCTCCTTTAATAACCAAATGAAGTGGAGGAACGTCGAGGATGTTTTTCATTGTGGATGTAGGGATCGATTTAATGGTTCTTGTGATACTCGAACAGGCCAGTCTTTGTATTTTAGTATTCTGCTGTGTCTTTGGCCACCAGACGAGTGCTGCACACGTAATTGCAGGTCTTACTACCCTAGTGTACAGCCAGTGCACCAGCTTAGGTGAGAGTCCCCATGTTTTTTCGTACATCCGTCTAGTAACTGCCAAGGTTACTTCCGACTTCCGGATTGTGTTTTCCACGTGATTATTCCAGGTCAGTTTGTGGTCTAAAGTTATTCCCAGGTATTTGACCTCTTCCGACAGTGGAATGTTTACTCCCTGTAGAGTATAATGTTTCGTCCTCACTTCTTATTCGTAATTACTATTTTTGTACGTTCTAGAGTTCTTTTTATTTTTGATGTAAACGTCTGCTTGTTTTCATAAATAAGTTTTACCCTAGTATATTTGCAATCACAATTATCAACAGTAATATACCGATTGAGGAGGCGTCTTATCGGTAATACCGATGTTTTTAACAAGAAATCGATTTTCGGACAAATTTTTACGAAATGTAATTGCTACTTATAATCTGATATGATCCCGAGAGCTTTAGCTCGAGGGTCTTATCTTTGATTATAAGTAAAAATTACATTGAGTGAAAATTTTCTTGGAAAATCGAGTTTCGAGTGAAAAACGAAGGTATGAAGATAAGAAACCGCCTCTAGAGGTGTATTTTATTGGATAATTTACTGAACATAAAAATGAAGGCCGTCTGATAAAGGTAAATATACAAGTTAGAGGTGTTACTAATTTTTTATTTAAGTAAAAAAGCTACAAGCGTCTTTTCGAAAGCGTCTTTTCGAGCTAGCGGTAGTCTTATCGGGTAAGACGACCGTTACCAAGGTGGTTGCTATGAAAATGAGCGTTTTGATTGGTTCAATAAAAGTGAGGTGAATTATCCGTTAAATACATAATTTCTTTATTGATTAATTATTTCGCAATACATTTTCTCGGCCTACCGTTCCATTCTATAATTTCCTTCACTTCACAATACTTTGCATCGTACCTCGTACCCACCTAATATCCTACATAGTACCCGCTTTTGCTCGGTACGATGTGATCATGAGCACGAATAGAGAAGAAAAAGAGAAACGAGTCCCGTGCCGACGAGACTTCAAAGGGTGATAACTTAAATTTTCCTGACGCTATCCGCCAGGTGAGTTAAATCATTTACATTAAGTTTTCGTAAGTTTACATTTTGGATTAGGGTTGCGGGACTGTTCAGGTTTTCTCGAATTAAGAGAGTGCGAACCAGCGTAACTATGTATGTCCAGGGTGCATAAGCTAGGAGATAATAAGCTAGCCTCTATGTTTAAAATGCAGCGTTGTCGGTTATATCTCTAAATAACCTCATAACGAATTTTAAATTTTAAATGCATTCATTAGCATATTATGATTTAAAGTTCTTGTAGTTCTCTGTGTAACAATCCTCAAGCGTCGCTAAATATAAATTGTAATTACAGTAAGCCCTCTACTAAAAGGATAGCCATGGAGAATTAAAAAGTGTCGCATAGAGAGCCTAAAAAGCAAGAATTTCAGCAATGGACATTATAATGGTGAATAACCTGAGCTAACCTATTATTATTTTTTATTGTTATTTTCTACTTCGGGTTTTTACGCCTATTACTAAGTACTTCGGAGGTACATTCAAATAATACTTCAGAAATATTTTATCATTTTTTGACAGGTTTTTTGAGTAAATACTATTTGAAGTAAGTTTCCATATTATTAACCCTCAATTTATTACATAATTCCGTTAAAGCATAAATCCGGCACAACTTCTTCGCCTTCGCTCTCGGGATTCGATTATCGTAATTTATTATGTTTCATTAAGTGCGACTTTTTTAAAGTGTAATAAATTAGTAGATTATTTTGTGGTTTTTTATATACAATTTATGTATTTTCAATATTGCCATTGTCACAAATTTATTTCTAATCAGTGCTCTTGTTAATTTTAATGAAGAAGTATCTTACTCTTCCTCGCGACCTAGTTCATCAAATATATTGAACGTCTCGTTCAGAAAATTTATTTCCGCCAAATTATTCGGTAAAATAAGGATACGAACATAATTGATATTTTAAGTGAGGAATGAAACACAAAGTCTGCTCCACTAATTTAATAAATAGGTTCAGATTAACATCCCATACATGTTTCAAAGGTATAAACCTTCATCTTCAGTGGGTAATTATTAAGATGTTGTTATTTATGAAGAGACCAATGACATTGTTACATTTTTTTTTAAACTAATGTTGCAGAAAATTTTATTACGAAAACATATGTAACTTTAATTAGGTAAATAATACATATTAAAATGAAAGTAAAATTAACTGAATAAAATGAATTTAAAATGTATTTAGTTTTATTTTAAACTTATTGAAAAACCCAAATTTTACTGGGAAATTGTAATAGGGTACGACCATCATGGTGGAGTCGAAAATTTTCTGCAACATTAGTTTAAAAAAAAATGTAACAATGTCATTGGTCTCTTCATAAATAACAACATCTTAATAATTACCCACTGAAGATGAAGGTTTATACCTTTGAAACATGTATGGGATGTTAATCTGAACCTATTTATTAAATTAGTGGAGCAGACTTTGTGTTTCATTCCTCACTTAAAATATTACTCCACTGTGAGATGGACTACTTCCATAAAATATTTGATATTGATGACAATTATCATAAATTATAGTTTAAACCATAGTATGGTTTAACTAGTGCTTCATCCACAGGTTACTGTTAAAATTAGGTTATGGACAGTTTGGCGGTGACAAGAAACTTTAGAAAGTGCCGTAAATCATACGAGTGGAAAATGAGCATTCCGTGCTAGTGGTACACTATACCTTTTTAAAACTATACCAATTACATAAAACATGCCATGAAGATATTTAGAAAAGGAAGTTTTGCTGAAGCCAAAGATTAAATGAAGTGTTATATTTTACTTGCAATTTTTTAGGCAGGAAATCTATAGTAGCCCTATTCGCAATTTTTATCATTTCATGTGGTGTTAATAATTGCTAAAAATTAGCTCTTGTACATTTTATTATCTAACGAAACGACGTTATGTTTTACATACGACAACAACAAATTTACTCCCGCTTGTCATCGGCAACGACAATGTGACTGGTCATTGCAGGAGTTTCCTTCTTCTTTTCTGACAGATTCTTGTTAGATACTAAGTATTGGAGAAACGTGTCTTAATCTAAATAAAATCGAGTCTTAATATGCTACTTTTATACAAAATAGCAATATTGAACATGACACGTGTTTCACCGTCACAGCGGCTTCTTCAGATGTAAGGTATTAAAAACAAATATCTTAATATATAGGTCTAACTAAAGGTAGCGATGGAAAAACCTAAGGTAAACATTAAGGTATTAATTATTATATTGACAATAATAACTAGACGTCCTAACGACAAAGCTTTAAGCTTAGCCAAGGAGAGGTATAAATATCTTGTTTTTCGTTATTTACAAGATATTTATACCTCTTCTTTGTTAAACTTAAAGCTTTGTCGTTAGGACGTCTAGTTATTATTGTCAATATAATAATTAATACCTTAGGTTTTTCCATCGCTACCTTTAGTTAGACCTATATATTAAGATATTTGTTTTTAATACCTTACATCTGAAGAAGCCGCTGTGACGGTGAAACACGTGTCATGTTGACATATTAAAGTGAAAATCAAAAAACAATAAGTGTTTTCTTCCTGTGGACTAATAAATCCACTTTTAGCTGCAATGGAATAGAAAATTCCCACTGGATATGAAAAGTTCAAGCACAGTGCCGGTGGAGTGTTAACGTTTGGTGTGGCATAAGAAACGCAAGAATTATTTCTGTAAAATTAGCTGCCAGTCTTGCTTAAAGACATTGATTTTTACACAAGAATGAACATTATTTTCCGACATGACGGTTGTCCGGCTGATTTCTTTGTCAATGTCACACGGCTTCTTGATGAAAGATTTATAGGCAGATGGATAGGTGGAGGCAGCTCATTTCTGTGGCCCGCTAGGTCCACAGATTTAAAATGTTTGGACTTGAAGACAACTGAGAGAAATGGTTTTTAATACTAGACCAACAACGAGGAAAAACTTTATATACCGAATTCAAAACGCCATCCGAATGATATGAGAGTATTGTAAACTGCGGTTCATTCCATGCAAGAAAAGCTTCATTTGTGTATTGAAATGATAGTGGACATTTTGAACAATTAACGCGGCATTAATTAAATAACGATAATAGTAGCTAAATAATCAAATGGGTTAGGAAAATAAATGCGTTTAATACTAATGTTTGTTACCCGCGTACCAATTTACTTTTGCTAGTTATTTATCTTTAGTTCTAAGAAAGATATCAAAATGCCGTTGTCGTCATTTTTTTGGTAAGTAATTGCTTTTTCAAACTTACCTAAAAAACATAAGGTATGGTACCAGTTAAAATTTTAAAGAAAAAATAACGCCCTCTAGCGGTTATTATCATGTTTGCAGAGAATGTTCCTTTCAACAAGTCTAATCGGGCTCAATTCCGTTACTCTAACCTAAACATCTAAGTTACGGGCATTTCTTGGTAATAAGTTTTACCCCCCTCCCCCTCCTGCGCTTATTTGGAGAGTAAAGGCAAGAAATCCGTAATTAATATTGTCGTCAAAATAAATGCTATGTAGTTTTTGTATATTACCTTAGAAGTAAATTTCGTAGAAAAAAACCTTTTATAGAAAATCAGTATATTGTTTTCTTTTCTTTCTTACGAGGGTCCGGCCAAGTGCCGGATGCACTTCGGCCAGGTTTGGCCCATTGTGCTCAACCTAGTTTGTTCTTACACCCACTCATTGATTTCAGTTCCTTGCACTAGTTTGTGTAGGTCAACTGGGGAGAGTGTTGGAATTTGCTCTGGTTTTAGTCTTGGTTGCCCGAGTATTTGTTGCCTTTTCCGATCCAACGACTCGAAGTGGCAAATAAAATGCTGTAGGTCCGTTTCACTTTCTGGCCCGCATAACCTGCAGCTTAGGTTAGAGAGTGCGAACCAGCGTAACTATGTATATCCAGGGTGCATAAGCTAGGACATAATAAGCTAGCCTCTATGTTTAAAATGCAGCGTTGTCGGTTATATCTCTAAATAACCTCATAACGAATTTAAAATTTTAAATGCATTCATTAGCATATTATGATTTAAAGTTCTTGTAGTTCTCTGTGTAACAATCCTCAAGCGTCGCTAAATATAAATTGTAATTACAGTAAGCCCTCTACTAAAAGGACAGCCATGGGGAATTAAAAAGTGTCGCGTAGAGAGCCTAAAAAGCAAGAATTTCAGCAATGGACATTATAATGGTGAATAACCTGAGCTAACCTATCATTATTTTTTATTGTTATTTTCTACTTCGGGTTTTTACGCCTATTACT
Source organism: Polydrusus tereticollis (assembly GCA_963920685.1). NCBI lineage: Eukaryota > Metazoa > Arthropoda > Insecta > Coleoptera > Curculionidae > Polydrusus > Polydrusus tereticollis. The sequence goes on along the minus strand of OY987328.1, from coordinate 95,102,183 downwards.
AAGTACTTCGGAGGCACATTCAAATAATACTTCAGAAATATTTTATCATTTTTTGACAGGTTTTTTGAGTAAATACTATTTGAAGTAAGTTTCCATATTATTAACCCTCAATTTATTACATAATTCCGTTAAAGCATAAATGTCCGGCACAACTTCTTCGCCTTCGCTCTCGGGATTCGATTATCGTAATTTATTATGTTTCATTAAGTGCGACTTTTTTAAAGTGTAATAAATTAGTAGATTATTTTGTGGTTTTTTATATACAATTTATGTATTTTCAATATTGCCATTGTCACAAATTTATTTCTAATCAGTGCTCTTGTTAATTTTAATGAAGAAGTATCTTACTCTTCCTCGCGACCTAGTACATCAAATATATTGAACGTCTCGTTCAAAAAATTTATTTCCGCCAAATTATTCGGTAAAATAAGGATACGAACATATTTGATATTGTTGACAATTATCATAAATTATAGTTTAAACCATAGTATGGTTTAACTAGTGCTTCATCCACAGGTTACTGTTAAAATTAGGTTATGGACAGTTTGGCGGTGACAAGAAACTTTAGTAAGTGCCGTAAATCATACGAGTGGAAAATGAGCATTCCGTGCTAGTGGTACACTATACCTTTTTAAAACTATACCAATTACATAAAACATGCCATGAAGATATTTAGAAAAGGAAGTTTTGCTGAAGCCAAAGATTAAATGAAGTGTTATATTTTACTTGTAATTTTTTAGGCAGGAAATCTATAGTAGCCCTATTCCCAATTTTTATCATTTCATGAGGTGTTAATAATTGCTAAAAATTAGCTCTTGTACATTTTATTATCTAACGAAACGACGTTATGTTTTACATACGACAACAACAAATTTACTTAATCTAAATAAAATCGCGTCATAATATGCTACTTTTATACAAAATAGCAATATTCTGCTAAATTAAATAAAACCTAAAATTGTTCAATACGCAGTTGTAAGCGCCAACTAATAAAGGAATCCACCTCGGAATAATTCTATATTTAATCTACACTGTACCCAAAGGTCTGCAAAAATGATGTTACGGCTTCAGACGACCGTTAACATCGGTATATTTCATAAAATAAATCACCAATATTAACTTCGGATCTAAGTATTATTTTATCGCGAGTACAATATTCTAAAGTAAGTTTATTTATAACATAGAATCCTTTGTCGGATATCACACCAACACAACGGAGTAACAGCAATTTCTTCTACAACTCACTTGACACTGATTGGCTGTGTACAAACATAGCCGCGACGGTAGTCACAACAAAGAACTACGTGAGCCGCTACTATACATGTTTAATCACTTTTAATTGATCCCCAAGGTATCGTCGAGAAAAGTAGGTTAGCCACTTTAATGCTTCGGTGAATTTTGGCAAGGACTCGCTAACAACATCTTGACGAGAATAGTTCGCTCCGCAACCGGGTTCCACGGGACTGTTTCTAATTTGACAGCACAAAAAATATGTTGTTTCTCCGCTCCGTAACAAAGATGCTCCTAGTGCTATTTAGCCAGTAAGCTGGTTCTCTCCTGCCAAGCAGTGGCAAAATTCTCATGTATGTAACGCAAAGACGCGTCATGTTTCTCCAAGACTTCTTTAAAAAAGTAAAGTATTCTCTTTCCGTAAGCTTACGACAATTATTCTAGTATGATAAACAAGATGTGTTTATCTGTTATTCGTGGTGAAGTATAAATTAATCCCACAGATACAAAGAGTGCAGTGTGTCTAAGGTCAAAAGACTCTTATTCACAAAGTTCAGTAGATCCACACGTTAGAATGTTGAAGGTGTTGTGAAATCCTCTTAACTAGTAGTTGTTTAAATGAAGTAAATAGATGTTAGTTTTGTTCAAAGTAAGGTATCTTTATTAAAAATTAAACAGATTCTATACACGTAAAATATTAAAAATGTTACTTACGATGTCCTAAGTTCTATACTAATTCAGCTTGGTGGATTTTTAAAGGTCCAGATACATACATTCCACGAAGGCTCAATATTACAATTGACACCGTACAAAAGTAATTCTCTTTGCGCGGGATGCGGAAACCTCTGAAATTTGGCAATTCCTGCTCCACGATCGATCCATGCATCGAGGCTGTTGCTGTTCTCAGTCTGGCCCGTCTGACTTACACATACCCTCAATAATTTTTGTCAGTTGCTTTCCATACAAACTTCGTAATTGATGTTTTCAGCATTCAATTCATTTTATTGAAAAAAACAAGGTATTTATAAAGCTAACGACCACTGCGGAGGCAATTTATTTTATAGATTGAAACTTTGATTGCCAATAAAAATATACGAGTATGAAGAAAGTGTCTGCTTAAAATATATAGCGTGGTTGAAATTAAGCGCGCACTTTTCATAATATTAAAGTCGCAATATCGGTTTTATTAGTATAAACTGGTGGTAATATTTTTTTAACAATCTAAATTTTGCAAAAAGAAAACAATTATATATCGTATTTTTACAGTAAATTAAGAAGTAATTTTTTTTCTCAATTATTGCACCTTTGAAATTTGTTTACTTGTGTGGATAATATTGTGTGATTATACAGGGTTTCCGGGAAATACGTGTACAAAGTTTGACGTCAAAATAGGGATGTCGATCTAAGCCGACTTTAATATTTCCAAAATTGTCTCGTTGGTTTTTCTAAAATTACGTGAAAACCTGCTAATCAATTTTAATGATTTTTAGTATGTAGACTAATACTATAAAATGACGTTTTCTAGTAGTATAGTCACCGGCTGTAAATAAGTGGAAGTGTTATAAAAGTGACATAATACGTCAACATTTCTCCTGATTTTTTTATATCAACGGCGTTGTGACAACCCACATACTTTTGTCGAGTGACTGGATGTATTTGGAAGCTATTTTACCTCTTCAATATTTTTCGCTGGATGAGTTGTTTAACCAGAAAAAAAATATTTATATTTACCTGCAAACATCAATAATTATTAACATTAGTAATAAAATTAAAATCAAATTACCTGTAACAATGATTCAAAATATGAATTTTTAAATATCAGTTGTGTTGCCAACTATCGACGAATAAAATTCAAATTATATTAATTTTTACAAGCTTAAAAACACAATATATTTGCTATAAGTGGGTTCGTATCAAGGAAGAATACTTTTAGTTTGTAGTAAATTTAATATGGCATAAAGTTTTAATACTTTTTTCCAAATTTAATTTCCTCGTATTTTCTTACGGACTTACCTACAATTATCAGCTGATTGATGATGTGTATCGGTTTTTGTTTTGCATCAACCATAGGTGTTATTTGTATCCTTAGAATCGATAAATGAATTTAGGTATAGTATCTCCAATTGCTCTATGGCCCATTAGTTATGGAACACCCTGTATTTATAACTGATGCAAAATGAACAGGGAGGGAAATATTACTGATTAATAACTATTGTTTATTTTTGTATCTTCCAATATCATTTTCAAAAGGTCTAACATAATAGTATATTAAAGTACAAGTTTTATAAAGCTCATTTTAACGTACGCGTCCATGTTTGATAACGGACAAGTGCGCTAATAGTTTTATGAAACGTGTGCTTTATACTATTTTTTCTATTTTGGCATTTTTTTCAATAAATAAATCCAAATTGAAAAAAAAATTAAACATACAAATTTTCAAAATTTTTAGGCCTAAATTTTATGTTGGTAATACAATAAAATTATTTATCATAGTAGCCTTGAAATCAACAAATAATTTTGTTTCCGTGTCAGCATTTTATCACGAAGTTGTTTAATTTTTCTAACCTACATAATTTTAAAATATGGAGCAAGATGAGTTTAGTTTAACTCCCCCAAAGTTAAGGGAAATTGCGGTAACTTTTATAGTCAATGCAACCAAACATACACGACAGCAAAATAAAACATTTGTTAACATCATTACCAATCTTAGAAAAATAAAGAAAACTGTTTCATAAAAAGTTCATTACGATGCTAAAAACGACATCGAAAGTGCTTTTTTATGAAACCAAATTAGAAAAAAGTATTTTTCTTACCTATCTAAATGGATAAAAACTGATTTTCTGTGTTATACATTTTTAAAATTTAATATTATTTGTGATTTGTAATGCATTAAATATGTAAACTTGTTTTTAACCATCTGTATATCATTTTCTTATCAATCAAGCTACTAGGGCCAGTTGTATAGGTTTCGTTTAAACTGCAAGCTACGGTTAAACAGTAGTTTCGTATCAAATGTCCTTTGTATACCCAACTGTAACAACTATCTGGAGTTTAACTACCAACTGACAGAGTGAACACCAGTTAAACTTCAAACTTGACATTTTTGTATTTTTTTCTCGCCTTTTTAGAATTTTTAGTTGTTGCCATTTTTGTGCTAAGTACTCTCGTTAAGTTTTGTGTTGAGTTCTGTGGTGTGATAGTACCAGTTGTAAATTGAAAAAAATTGACATTTTTGAAATTTTTCATGAATTTTCTGATAATGATGATGAAGGCGTAATTAACATAATTGAAAATCCGAGAAGAGCTTTTTATCATCTATATAGGTTTCTACCAATAGTAATAAGTATGGTTAATAACTACCTACTTAAAAATATCAGACTAAAATGTATTTTTTTATTACATAAATATATTTTATCTAATGTATGAAACCCATTTATTTTTCATTTAGGTGGTTCAGATGCTGAAAATTATCGTAACAGGAAACGTTTCTTTTCAATAAATGTTCAAACCTTATCACATTCAAGATTGCGAATAAGAAATATATTGACTCGATAACCAGGCTCTACAAATGACCGATTATCATATAATAATAGTAGATTAAAAGCCGAAATAAATCAAGGCATGTTTGGCATCTTGGGCGAGTCAGGGTATACTCTAGACGAGCATGTGATGATACCACTGGCAAAGCTGAAAATTTCTATAACGGATCACAAATAAGAATACGTAATGTTGTCGAAAGACAATATAACATTTGGAATTGGAAACGACGATTTCAGATTTTAATGTTAGAGATGAGAGTTCTGTTAGATACAACTTTAGCAATTATCGTAGCTACTACCGTGCTTCATAACATAGCACTAGCTAGGGATGATTCAGAACCACTAAATGACAATGCTGTTCAAAATGAGGATAATATAGAAGATCATGTTCAAAAGCTACCCCAGGGAAATGGAAAACTAATTCGGCAAAATTTAATAAATAATTATTTTGCTAATCTAATTTAAATAAATAATACGCTATGTAGCCAACTTTGTGAAGGACAATGTGAAATAAATTTTGCTCCCACCAAAAAAGCTTTTACTTTAAGCTAAAAGCGTGTACTTAAATGCAGTTCTTTAAACGTTTCACTTTGCTCATAAAAAATAGCTACCTTTGGTATAAAGTGCAGAGCCAAAAAAATTCAAGATATTGAATATTCCTTTAAGAAAAATATGATGACAGAACAGAATTAAATAGCATCAAAGTCCTACAAAGATAGCTTTATTAAATATATAAATTAGCACAGTTTTTTTTTTTATTTTGTTTGTTTAATTCTAATGTAGTATTGCAGTAATATTTGCGTGTTTAAAAACATTTCTTAAAACGCTAGAAAAATCCAAGGTTTTAAAATTAACAAAAATATGTGAGACTGTCAACTGTCATTGTCAAACTTCTATAAAGTTAACCAAAAAGTATACAAGGAACAAGTTGCAAGTTTTGGTTTAAACTTTAACTTAAACCTATGATTAAACTTAGGTTTAAACTGTAGATTAAACTAAACCTATACAATTGACCCTAAATGTTCTTTGAAGCTGACGGATAATTACCGTATACACAAAAGAGGAGTATGCAGTTGTCTAACTACATGGATAAACGATTAAAAAACAACGTGATTTACAACACCCAACTTTATTTATTTACCCTTAAAAGTCTCGAATTCAAAGTAACGGGACCGAGACAAAAGATATTTGGAGAGTTATTCATTGATGTCAAAGTCATCGTTCCGTTCTGTCAAGTTTAGTTTGTTTATAAACGTTTCGTGCATTGGAATTCAATTTAATCCTACAAACTGTTCTTTTCAGAGCCACTTGTATCGTACTTCCGTATTCGCGGTAAGTAACTATGGATATTTGCTATTATTCTTAAGTCCGAACGCTAGCCATGAAAATTTTGACGTTTATGAACCTAGACTTTGTTTTGACTTTTTAGGCCTCGTAATTTTGATTAGATGCATATGATTTTAGTCACGTGGAAGTAATGACGCACCGGCAAAGAACCACCGCACAGACTGTACCTTATTTCATTTTTATATCTATGTCTTTGACATACGTAATAATATGTTCAACTGTTCAATAATCAAAATATGAGTTTAATAAATCATAAAAAAAATAATTTTGCAGCGCCACATTAAACTAATAGAATAATGGCCTTCGGCTTGGAAGATTCGTCTAAATTCTTCCAAGACGAAGGTCATATTTTTATCAAAAAGCAACGTTAAACGACCTGAAACTAGGCTTAGCGTTAACGGGGTACAAGTGAATTGGTGCCAGGAAGTTAAATACCTGGGACTTATCCTCGACCAAAGGCTGAATTGGAGGCTAAATTCAATTAATAGAGTAAAGCTTGCATTGCGACAATTAAGCTCTATTTACCCCCTGCTTCACAGGAGGAGTAGAATTGGCAACAGAACAAAGGTCAACCTCTACAAGGTCTTGGTCAGGCCGGTTTTAACTTTTAGTGCGCCCTTGTGGTGCAACAGAAGCAAGGTGAAGCTGAACAAGTTCCAGGTAGTTCAGAACAAAGCACTAAAGCTAATAGCAAATGTACCGAGATATGTTATGAACCGAGTTGTACACAATAGCTTTGAAATACAGACCATAAAGGAGTTCTTTGTAAAAATCATTACCGACTACTACAAACGTACGAACATTTCGACCAACGAACTCATAATACAGTCACATACAAGAGCAAGACCTGACTCGACATACAAACTACCTAAAGATTAGTTTCTTTTTGGCGAGCCCATTTAACAGTAGGGAGGCACTAGAAATACTGGAGAAGCACTATCAACACAGCACCATTTTTTTAAGGACGGCAAAGAAAAGGCGCTCATAACAAGCAGCATCAAAATCCCAGATAACCACGCACGACTTACCAAGGAATAAAGCTACTGCCGAATAATAATAAAAAATATATATGAACAAATTAAACGAGAAAAGAAAAGAGGTCACAAGTCTAACCTAGCATACGAACACATGGAAGATCCCGTAGTAATAAATCACTTGTTTCACATTTCATTTTCATTTAACATCACATTTTTTTTAACGAATTGTGATGTTTAATTGGAAATATTGCGAAAAAGGTTAGAGATACCAAGATCGAGCATGTATACCTTTTCAGCTTATAAATATCCCTTAAATTACGGCTTATTTTCCAAAATAAACTTTCACTTTCAACATCCTGTATCTCTATAACGAGTTATTTCGAAAAAACTTAATCCGTCTAGTTTGATGTGAGTGTTTTCAATTGCTTTATGGTCCATTAGTTATGACACACCCAATATTTAGAACTAATGCAAAAAATAGGGAAAGGAATATTATTTATTATAGACTAATATTTAGTTTTATATCTTTCGATATGATATCGAAAACGTGTAACATAAAAGTATTTTTCTGAACTAAACGACATTTTGTGTATTATACACTTTAACAGTTTTATCTCCAAAGGCGAGGAGTGCAGCTCTAGTAACATTGCCCGGGAAGGCACTTTTGCTATAGATGCAAATTAAGCATTTTCAGGATGCGAGTGCTTTAGATACACATTTTATATATTCGCTGCCAGCCCCTTTGGCTGTTCTCTGAATTCTTAAAATAAATTTGGTTCTTGAGATAACTGATCCCGCGAGTGCAAGCTTATGAAATGAAAATATAGAAGACCAGTATTTATGTGATGTAAATGGATAGATCACAATATGTAATGTATGCTTACTTAGCAAGGGCAGTTCAGTTGGTGCATCTAATTTTATGTAAAATGTCATATTGTTAATATCATCTTCAGTTTGGGATATTATACATATGTAAATGTAAGACACGCGAGGTATAAGCTAAAGTTTCAAAACACGTAATAAATAAAGGTTTAGTTGCTATATTTGTTTGATATTGGTAAATTGAACAGGTACATCTACAAGATGATATACCGGGTGATGCATAGCTGAGTTAAATATAGGAAATCCCATGTAAATTTTGAGGTTGCTAAATATTGGCTCCCCTGTACATTTTAGAGAAAAATTGTATTGTAATTTTTTGAAGAGGCCGATATAACAAACCCATGTGCCAAACTTGAATAAATTTTAATAAGCCAATCCTAACTTATTCAAATAAATGTGATGGCAAAATTACGGAATTTTCATAGTTAAGGTAATACAGCAAACACCAGCAAATTATTATTTGGCATTGACAAAACAAAAAGTCACGTCAGTGACAACATTTTCATTAAAGGCCCATTAATTATAGCTAACCATGAGCTATTCTATTAAGGAAAATGTAACTATAATTAAGTGGTATTATACAGGAAACAGTTTGAGAGCAGTGTCTGAAATGTTTTTAGATTAATTCCCTCATAAACCTATCCCTTCCATTTCATCAATTAAACTTATCATTAGTAAATTTGAGTCCAATAAATGAGGAGTGACCATACAAAACGCAATTAATCCACTTAAAACAGTTTTGAGTAAATCGCGAAAGTGTTTTATTAGAAATGTCCGATATATTAGCAGCAGGTATCTGTAGAAACAGAAGCGTGGCGACATTGCAGAACGCACAGGGCAGGCTGATGCTGGACACTTCAGAGAGACTAAAGGAATGGTGCAATTACATCGAGCAGCTATTTCACGATACTCGACCATAACTCCAGGTAGAATTCTCTGACCAAGACCAAGGCTTGGACATAACGAGGGCAGAAATTCAATGCGCCCTGTCAAATTCAAAAAATGGAAAAGACAGCGGTCCTGATGACGTCTATATCGAGGTTATAAAAATATTACAGAACGAAGAATCACTTGACATCTTGGTAAAACTATTCAACCTTATATACCGAAACGGCAGCATACCTTCTGATTGGTTGAAATCCACTTTTGTCCCGCTCCCCAAAAAAGCGAAAGCCAAGAACTGTAGCGATTATCGTCTCATTAGCTTGATGAGCCATGTGCTTAAACTCTTTCTAAAAATAATACACAAGAGAATGTATGCGAGGTGCGAAACAGCGATGGGTGATTCTCAGTTTGGTTTTCGCAATGGCTTTGGAACAAGGGAGGCATTATTTAGCATACAGGTGTTAATTCAAAGATGTCGGGACATATCGGTGACCGTTTACGCATGTTTCATCGACTACGAAAAAGCCTTTGATAAAGTTAAACATAAAAAACTGTTCAATATACTCAAAGAAATAGGACTAGATGAACGAGACCTCAGAATAATAGCCAACCTTTACTGGAATCAAACTGCCCATATGAGAATCGATAACTGCGCGTCCGACGAGATTAAAATCCTGAGAGGCGTCCGTCAAGGATGCATTTTGTCGCAACTGTTATTTAATTTGTATTCCGATAGGATATTTCAGGAAGCTTTAGACGAATGCCACGAGGGGATCACTGTCAATGGGATTAATATCAATAACCTGAGGTATGCGGATGACACTGTTCTTGTTGCCGACTCCCTGGAAGGCCTGCAGGAACTGGTTAGCCGCGTGACGGCTGCAAGCTCGGAGGCCGGTCTAAGCCTGAACGTGAAAAAGACAAAGTGGCTAGCAGTTAGCAAGTCAGACAACGTGGATGAACTGCTGGAAATCAACGGCCAACGGATCGAGCGAGTGGAAACTTTTAAATATCTTGGGTGTCAGCTAAACGAAAAATGGGATGGTATGCAGGAGATTCGTGCAAGATTAGAACAAGCTCGTGCTTCGTTCCTGAGGATGCGTCAGATACTTTGCAATAGAGATTTAAGCTTGCCTTTGCGCGTCCGATTGCTTCGCTGTTACGTTTTCAGCATACTGTTCTATGAAATGGATGCTTGGACCTTAACAGATGCGATGTGCAAAAAATTGGCGGCCTTTGAAATGTGGTCGCACAGAAGGATCCTAAGAATTTCTTGGGTAGAAAGAGTGCGTAACACCGAGGTGCTTCAACGCCTCGATAAACAGCCGGAGGTTCTGTTCACACTAAAAAAGCGCAAATTGGAATATTTTGGCCACATCTTAAGGAATGACAAGTATCGACTTTTAAAACTCATTATAGAAGGGAAGATCGAGGGACGAAGAGGCCCGGGTAGAAGAAGAGTATCCTGGCTAAAAAACTTAAGACAATGGTATGGAGTGAGCACCACCACATTGTTCCGTCGAGCCATAGACAAAGTACAGATAGCGCTGATGATTGCCAACGTCCGAGGCGGACAAGGCACCTAAAGAAGAAGAAGATATATTTAAAAAAACGACTTTGTGTCATATCATATTATAGGTCAGAAGGGACGTTTATAAACTGATAATTTCATATTTATTTTGTTTATGTATGACGAGCTATGTGTGAAAAAATAATGGATTTATTACGTTTTAATTAACTCAACTGGATTTATTACGGTTTGTTTGATTACCAGCAGGATTTATTACATTTAGTATGAATAACATTTATACAAACATTGATATTTTTTATTACAATATAAAACAAATTAATATTTATTACCAATACTAAGAAATATTTATAAGATACGTAAATAAAAAAATAATAAAAAATCATAATGAGCTCCATGATCAGGTTCCAAGCAGTCGCATTCCTGCCCCTCTTCTTTTTCTTCTTCTTCCTCTTTTTCTTCTTCTTCTTCTTCTTCTTCTTCTTCCTGGTTCACGATTGGATTTTCAGAAAATAAAATACTTTTATAACAGAACCCCCCATCCAATCTGCCCCAAATTGTTCCTGCAGCAAATGCTTAAGAGATGGCTTCTTTTTTTCTGGGATCGAGTTTTTGAGGGTTATTGCTTCTAGCTGGAGGTTATTTTTAGATTTTCCTTGTTTTATTACAGACTTTGGGATTTCAGTAAGGGATTCAAATCTAAAGTTTTGGTAGCATGCCTAGTGATGGGCCGTGGGTATTTACCCGATGGGTAAATTCATAAATACCCGGTAAATACCGGGTATTTACCCGAAAGATATTTACCCGTGGGAAGATTGGGTTTTTTCCTTAAAATAACATAAGGACTTCATAAAAAACATAATAAACAGCTATTGATGAAAAAAATCCCATCATGATGTATAAAATTTTAAAGGTGGCAACACTGGAAGCGACGGGGAATACCCAGGGGCGCGTTGCGCATAATTGGTGCGGCTGGCTGCTACAGGTTTTTTCTTGTTTGCCAGCTTGAGACTATTAACATTTTTATTCTTTTTGTAAGGTAGTGTGGCGACAGTTTTTTTAGTTTGGATGCAAGTTATTACCGTTGTGCTTTTTGATAAAATAAAATACCAGAAAAAATATATTAAATATGCCGCGTAAGAAGAGTAATGTGTGGAAAATGTGGATAATTAGTAAAGACAAATCCAAATCGGTTACCTGCAAATTTTGTCAAAAGCAGTACCAATTTCCAAATATAAATAAAATGACTCAGCATATTAGGAATTGCATTAAGTGCCCAAAGGAATTAAAAAACACCATAGATACTGACGCTGCAAATACAAACCAAAATGTACTTAGAACATGGAGTACAAGCCCTGCTAGTTCTGTGGGCGCTCTTGCAAGAACTGCCAATACTACTAATTTTAACTTACAATTAGGAGATACGGAAATGGCAAGCTTTTCAAGCGCCAGCACCATTTCCAGTACCAGTCAAGAAGAACACGACACCAGAAATATGCCACTAAAAAAAAAACGTTTTATTAAAAACTTTTATGGACACGATGAGCGCTAAAGAAAACGTAAGTAAAAGGCCTCTCATAATATTTTTTTTACATAACATTTTTTTAATGCGATAAGTAATAGTTTTGATAAAAAACTAAATACCTAGCGATTACCGAGGCGATAACAAAACTGTTTATATTTGTAGATAATAAGAGATTTAAAAAATAATTTAAACAATTTATTTATATTTGTAACTTACAATTTTTTTTTTATTTTTAATTAACGGAGTTTAAATAAATAATATTATTTTACTATCTGTATACTGTATACTGTATAATTTTTATTGTGTATGTTTGTTGTGTTATTTTTAAGAAATGCATTAAAAAAAACTGAGACAGTCACAAGTCACAATATCGACAGAAGGAAAAAATACTTTAATTATAAAAAAATCTTATCTTCACACTTAAAATTTACGAGAAAAATTTTTATAGTCAAAAATTCTATAAGTACGTATTACATGTGTTTTTTTTTGTATTTCAGGCTGCCATAGACTATACTTTGGCTAAAGCAATTTTTATCAGTGGATCACCCTTATCTTTAGTAGAGCATCCGTTATGGATTGAGTGCATGAAAAAACTGAGACCTTCATACCAGCTCCCTAGCCGCAAGTATATATCAACAACCCTTCTAGATTTACAATACACTGAGATGCAAGCTGATATTACATCTCAAATAGTAGATGCAAAAAATATACATCTACAGTATGACGGTTGGAGCAACATTCGTAATCAAAGCATTATAAATTTTGTTATCTCAAAGCCTGAACCATTATTTGTAGAATTTCTTGCTACCGAGGCAAACAAACACGCAGGAGAATATTTATGTCAAAAAATGGCAGAAATTATTGAAAAACACAACCCACAGAAGTTTTTTGCTGTTATTGGCGACAACGCAGCTAATATAAAAAAAGCATTTGCATTATTAAAAGAGAAATACAACCACATTGTACCCCTCGGATGCATTTGCCATACTCTGCAATTGTTGTGTACAGACATATTATCATGTAACTCCTCAAACGAATTTTTAAATTGCTGTACTCAGATAATCAAAACTATAAAAAATGTTCATGTTCTAAATGCACTATTCGCAAAGATAAACGAAGAGAAAAATATAAAAATTAGTTTGAAAATGCCAGTTAAAACACGTTGGGACAGTTACCTAGATACTCTGCAGAGCTTACTTACTTGTAAAAGTACACTACAGACCTTAGCTGTAAATGAACAAGCTGCCGAGTCTTTGTCAAGAGAAATGAAAAGTCGTATTCTAGATGACAACATTTTTTGGGTACGAGTCGAGAAACTCGTACAAATTTTACAATCAATCGTTGCTTTGATAAAAAAGTTTGAAAGTAACGATTGCCTCATACATATGGTGCATCATGCTTTAAAGGAACTGCAAAGTACTCTTATTGAGTTGTTGCCACAATGACCCCTTACAAAAAAAGAAGAAAAAACAATAATATAGAAAATGGAAGAAAGAAAAGAAATGGCACTGAGCCCAATTCACTTGGCTGCTGCGCTGCTAGATCCGGTTTCTCAAGGTTGCAACCTAAGTCCCGATGAAAACGTAGATGCCATGGAGTTTATCCATAAAGTCTCAGCAGACTTAAATATTGAAGAGTTAGTGTCAAATGACCTAGCTAGTTACTGTGCAAAGGATGGCTTATGGGCTAAGCCGTTCATATGACTATCTTCTTCTTCAGTGTCGCCTTTGGTATGGTGGAAGGGAATTATAATTAGCTTCCTAGTAATGTTAATGTTATGTTTTTATTATTTTTTATTGATGTGTTGTTTTATTTGATTTTAAATACGACTTAAAGGAATTTACTAATTTACATTTCCAATAAAATATATAAAAAACCTTAAATCTATTTATAATTTATATATCCATTAAGGGTCCGGGTAAATATCTGGGTAAATACCCGGGAATTTACCCGGGTATTTACCCAAAATATATTTACCGGGTATTTGCCCATCACTAAGTGTACTATATGTGATATTAATTATTAATATGAATAATTAATATCTCGATTTGTATTTTGGGAAAATAAAAGGCACTGATTTGAGTGACGATTTATTTTATACTGCTGCTGTATTTCGCCAAGCAGGCAGGCGTGAAACATTTTACATGCAAAAAATAAACAGTCATTAATGTATATATGGATAGAGACCTATCGGACTTAACACTATTTATGGGGATATACAACACTAAGCATGCCACCTTTATTGTTATATTAATATTATTTTTTTGTATGTAAATTCTTTTTAAATCGGAAATGCCAGCAATTTTTTTTTAAGCTCTTCTCCAATGTTTTTACATTAAAAAAATTCCAGTCCATACCAAGTTCTTTAACCACTCCAAAGTTTTCATACAAATCCTTATACTCTTCTTGGGTTCAAATAAAGGGGTTTTTGCTTAAACACTTCTCAACCCTTCCAAAATATTCTATCGGCCGGCAGGAAGCTCTGCCAACGAGCAGGACATGTAATTCTTATTTCTTCCACGCTGGCAGGGGCTTTAAATTTTAGTCAATAGTAAAGGGTATGTAATATGTGGGAATTCTTATTTTGCCCCCCACATCCATCACAAAATAACCTAAGCATTTTTATTTCTTATATCACAATAATATTTTCACCTCTTGCTTAAACCTGTCGAACCACAGCACTAAACAAACAACTAGAAAATCCTAAAGCATAATATAAATGAATCACCCTCAATAATAGGTATAGTAGTGCCATCTAACAAACCTTGTTTAAACGCAGACAATTTTTAAATAATTTTAACTACATTACTGACTTTGGGATTTACTACACTTTGAATGAATTCTGAATAAATTTCAAGATACTTTGGATTTACTACATTTTGATTGAATTGCTTACTTTTGGGGTTTAATTTCAATGGGATTTATTGCGATTTAAACGATTCTGATGTCACCAATGGATTTATTCCATGGCTTTTATAAATACACCATATCAAACTAGAAAAATGTCTAGAATGGATTTATTGCATTTTGCATGATCACTCCTCAAATAATGTAAATGCTCAACTCAGAATAATAAAGATCTTGATATTTTACTGCCCGTGGAGGACAATAAAGTGATTAGCACGAGGATTCTTGGTCAAGCAGTAGGAAATCATCAAACCACAGTGTTGCGCACTTTAAAAAAACATAAATATTTTCCTTACAATTATGAAAAGCATCAAGAGCTACGGCAAGGTAATAAAGAATGGAGAAAGGTATTCTGTTTTGAGCTAATGGTAAAGAGTCAATAATAATAGGGATTTTTTTAGAAATATTTATTTTACCGATTTATGTATATTCACCCTCAGCAACGAACCAAATGTTCAAAATTGCCAGTATTTTATGATCGGTTAGGATATTGTTTAACTGTTAATGGAGGGTTGTTCGAACATTTAGTTAATTAATGTTTTTGTAGAAATCTGCAGTCTTAGGTTTGTTATGTTAAATTAAAGGTTTAGTAAGAAGAACTGCTGATGAGCTGTTATACAGCGAAACGCGTCCAGAGATTGGGTCTGATGGAAAGGATAAGGGACAAACATTTGTTTGTTGAAATCTTAAGGTCTCGGTAACCAAAACCGAAGAAATGGTTTTCGGCGCCACCGAGGTTAGATGCCTGTTACTATGGGCTCCGCGCCGGTGTATGGATCTTTATAGAACCTCACCGGCTCGCTCGGTGGTACGCTCGATTACTATAGGATGTCGCCGTTGTGCTTCATTCCAATATTGGTTTATAATGGTGTCTTTTGTTTTGGATGTGTGATTGTTCATACCTTATAAGTGGTTCATAAAAGTTAGGTAAAGAGTGTAATTTTAGGTTTGACGAAATGACCCCATTATCTAATTTTAATACTATTATGAAAGTTGTATAAGTAATCCGATTTACTGACAATAGTGTTTACAAATAATTATTTTTTTAAGATGAAGGCAAATTAATATGTATCTGAAAATCTGTCATATACATTAATGATATGCTGATATTTCAGGGTGTTACTTTAGGACCACTTTAAGAAAAAGATCATTTTTTTATAATAACTTGTATACTACTCTAGATCCTTTTGTGAAACTTGGTACACACCTCGGTACACACCTTCGGGGTGAATCAGGACAACTTTTCGATATTATCTAAAATATGTACCTCTTTCTGGCAGTGATAAAACGAGTTTTCTGCAAATACCATGCAAAGCGTATGTGTCATGTGTTATAAAGCTATTAGAGCACTTGACCCGTTAAGAAAACTCCCTGCAAGCGGTCGTTTGCTAACATGGACGCGTGCGCTAAAATGATGCTTTATAAAACTTGTACTTTAATATGCTATTTTACATCGGATCCCATTTCACCCTCTTAATATAAACGTTCTCGAGGCGACGTGTCCTTGCAAAGATATATGTATCGACTGCACTGACCGAGAATGGAGTTCTTAAAATGCCACTAAAATGTCGGCGTCGAGCAAGGATAATGTTTCCCCTTTGTTTGAGTTAAAAGCAAGATTAAAAGACTTTTGCCAAGAATATAGCTTTTGTGAATGTTTACTTAGTAAAGCTCGCTTTTTGCTTTTACGACTTTAAGATTAAAATTTTAATCCTTTTATTATTCAAAATATTGTCGGATCGGTAATATTGTTTAGTAACTTTTTTTGGGGGTAGTATATTTAAAACAAGCTAGAAAGAGACACTAGTCAAATAGAAATATAGGCAAAAGTTACTCAAATTAGTCAACACTCAGTTCACATCAAATCTAAAAAATTACGGCCGCGCCGTAGTAAAGGTTGTAAGTTTAAACTAAAAGAATAAACTCGGCACAAATAGAAAAATACACGCAGTTTAAGTAAACTCTTAATTTAAGCCAAACTTTTAATATTGGCCGTTATTCTACGAAGCTTTTCTAATACATTATGTCGGCTAACTATTACACGTCAGAACCACAGATGCCTTTGTGACATCAACTACCATATCATTTGTTGCCTAGAACAGCGTTTCTCGTCGAAATTCCCGATATTTTTTTTTGTTCTGCTTTTGAATATTAATCTCAGTTTATGTTCAAAACTTTAGAGGCTAGCTCTCTTCATTTTTCCAAGAATATTAGTGGCCCGTATATCAAGTACTTACTGTATTCAAGTGGATTCCTCGAACCCCGGTCATAAATACGAACGTGTCCGTTTGTCCAATGGGTTCTTGTGTCTTATATAAATCGAATTTCGTAACTTTTTTTGGGTTTTTTTGAAAAGCTTACCATAAATGAATCACATTAAAGCCAAAAAATCATCAGGTGAAGCACTATTTGCACAAAAAAAAATAATTTTATTCAGGTTAGTGCAGGGTATTTTTGGAAGAAACGAAATCTATCACAAACGGGAAAAATGCAGAAAAACCTAAAAACTTGAAGAAAACAGAAATATTTAGTTTGTCCGACGATAACAGCTGACAGCCGAAAAGATGACCGTTTATAGCTACTCGTTGCGCTGTTGCCATGTTTATATTGTAGCGATATGATTTCTATTTTCCTTTTCCGAATTTAAAAAGATAATTTTAAGATATAACCTAACTTTTAGAACCTCACCTGACAGAGAATGTCCCACTGTCAAGTGCTCTCTACTGGACAAAAACACTTTACGTGAATTTGAAACAAAACAACGAATTAGAAACCGGCTAGCGCCCTTTTAGCCATATAAGTCTAGTGTAGCATTATTTCTTTCGTGAATGAACACAAACTCTGAATTGACATTGATGATAAATGGCAACATTTTTTATACTGTGAATTTGAAACAGATTTTTTACATTTGTAATTTTCGTTTAGAAATTATATTGTAATTATTTCTTTCGCGGATGTACGCAAATTGTGGATCGACATAAAATCAATCACGTTTGGCAACACTGTAAGTAATATTTTCTTTCATAGACGTTTTCACACACAGAGAGTTTTTGCGTTGAAATAGTTCGAAAACTACTGTCATTTTCGAAACTTATTTTTCAATTTTTGGCGAAAAAAGTGCTTCTTACAACGATTTTTTTCTTTTAATCTATTTTATACGCCGTGAGCTCTCGATTAAAATTTCAAAAGTTATTAAAATCGAGCTGACCTATACTGCACAAGAACCTTAGGACCTATTTAATTTATTTCAACGTCAAGGAAACGGTAATGCTGGTATGTTACCCAGTCTACTCCTTCCTATTACATTTCGGTTCATGAAGTGTCTCTATCTAAGTGTCCATGGTTATGATTGTGCTCTACAATTAATTCATCTTCTTTTTGAGGTTGCGTTAGTTCTCCTTTTTTATTTTTACATTTTTGACGGGTGACACTTTGGCTTTCGGCTTATGGGCCTCACTTGACTTTTAGCTGCCGAACAAGCAGGAGGTCTTTTTAAATCCAGGTCAATAGAAGTCATCTTTAAAAGATTTGGTTAGGAGGCCTTATTTCCTGCCGCCCTTAAGTTTGTTTTGTTGTGAGTTTATTCTCTTGTTAAGCTGTTCGTTGGGCGGCAGAAAAATCACTTCGGTGGATTTCTGTTGGCATTTTTCTTATGCTGCTAGGAGGTAAGTTTTGCATACCATGCTGCCTTGTTTCATATTTTTCCTAAAGTGCCTTCTGGGGTTTCATTTTAGTCAAGTCATCACGGTCATCGACACCTAGGGGCCAATATATAGAATATTTTTGTCCTTGTTTCGGGCTGTCTTTTTCAGTCTCGTTTGGGCAGACTTCTGAAGCATCTTCAATATTATTACAGTTAAATTTAGTCACAACTTACTAAATTCAATATTGATTTTAAAAATAAATGTTTCTGTTTCCTCTTTTTACTAATATTTTTTTGTTTACGTGGTGTCAGGTCACACGGTCAGAGCTAGCTCCACGACCTTCTAGGAGGTTTCCACCTTTTCCTGTAGCAAAGCTGGTGGCGCTTGTTAAACTCCCTCTCCGCGAGCTAGGGTAATTTTAACGCGTGCTCCACAGTTGCTACTGCTCGTGTTCTCTGACTGTCACTTATTTATTTGATTAATGAATTTTTTTTTAGTCGTTCATTCTGTCATTGTGCGTGCTTAGTCAGCGGTGCTCATCACAGCATCGCTGAAAAGTACTATTTAAATAAAAAAGTAAATTTTTTACATTCAACATTAAAATAGTCTAAATTTCTTTTGGTTTCTTTGAGATTATTGTGGGAAAACCAAACGTTGTTGAACAAAATTTAGTAATTCGAGGATTCTTAAGTCTGGAAATTTAAATTTTTGATAAAGATTGTATAGGACGCTGTCTGTGATTAATGCATATTTATTAAGTGCAATAATTTGCTCTATTTAAATTTTGATTTGAAAATTGTAAGGAAATGTCATCCTCAAAATAAGAATTACCATAGGGCGTTGCTCGGTGAAAATAAATGCTTTAATTAATTGCAAGGTATTGAAACTAATTCAACATTGCGAAATTAGATTTTGGAATATAATATGAAATATTTTACTGTCAAATTTGCAGAATCCGTGAAATTACTGCCGAATGTCGAAAATTATGATATTAAGCAAGTTTAAATTTTTTGTTTTTTTAATTATGTTTTATGGCTCTGGTTTACACCAAATGGCCAGCATCTCTCTTTGTTTTTAAGTACTTCTACCCATTATTACTAAACTTGTCACATATTTTTTAAATTATTTACAAATTTTTACAAACATTCACAAACATCCATGCCCTAGCTAGGATTCGATCCCGGGACCTCTAAATTGCCGAACAAGATCGCTGTTTACCCGACTACCGAGGCCGGCTAAGTTTAAATCAATATCCCAGAAAAACGGCTCATTAAATATACTAAGTTAGTGTTATATCAAATAAAAGCTGATTATAAAAGGGTTTACGTTAAAATAGTAATATACAGGGTGTTCCATTTAAAAAGCTGGAGAAAGTAATTTGGGAAGCATTATTTAATACGCTGTATAAAAGATTTTGTACCAAATGTATTATCATTATATACTTCAACATTCAAGACACGTCTAGTATTCTACCAGAAATATGATGGACAATAGGACTTTTTCAAAAGAAATCTAACGTTTCTCATAAAATGCTATCTATAAAAACATAAAAAATATAAGTTTATATCATAAAACCCCAGTTATTATAATACACATATATAGGTACGTATTGATGAAGACCTTTACTTTACCTATAGTCTTACTCGATTTTTGTTTGATCACCATATACAAGGCTTTTATTTAAAATGAACCACTCTAATTATATCGTATATGTATAGGGTGTTTTAAAAGTACGGTACGTAACTTAAACGGGTGTTATAGTTTTTTAAGAAGAATTTGTTTTTCTTTAATTTTTTTAAACATCCTTTTCCCGATTTTATTGAAATTTGGTACCGATGTTTATAATATAATTGATATGTGATGGGCTACATGCTTGGTGAAATGGATATTCCATAGTAGAGGAAATTAAAGTACGTAGTTATATTTCACAATTTAATTTAGTTTCCTGACAGTGTTTTAACCTTTGCGGATCATTATCAAAGGCATAAGAAAATAATAAATTCTACATGTCTTTAAAATAAAAATTGACAGATGATGGGTTATTTTGGTCCTTAATTTACAGGTATTGGCCAAAGGTACAACTAAATTACAGGTGTGATAATAGAGGTATTTACATCTAAGTAATAAAATTAAGAAAATTATATTGTGTATATACAACGTGTCCAATATAAGGAGGGCCAGTACAGGGATCTCGGAAACCGTAAGAGATACGAAGTCGGTTAAATGGAGGTAAAGTTGCGCCTTTAGGTGCCTAATAATGTGCCGTTTAGAAAGTTTTAAAATTCCGAGTAGTTCCGGAAATATCCGGAAAAACCCGAAATTTTGAAAAATCGTTTTATTTTTTCCTGGTTTTTTTTTGAGACCGAATTCTAAAATAAATTGCACTTTTACATTGCCACTTTTTTCGCTCTATCTAACAACGTTAGTTGTTTTGTAATCCGGCGAGTCGTCTTCGAGGGGCCATTATCAACTTTCTTTTTTTAAATACGGTCCTATTTTCCTGATATTGGAATTTGAGAGCTTCTTTTCTTCCGAATGCAACGATGTATGACACATTGTGGTTTAATGACGTTTCGAGGGTTTTTTGAACAACATCAGGAGATTTTGGGATACTGTCCTGTATTTCTCCTAATTTTATAAATAATATCTCATAAGTAAGTTCTAAATTTTTACTTATGTTGAACTAGTTTAATAAATAACAAATAATTTAATTATAAACCACAAATAAGTGAACAAAAAATATACAGAAACATTATTTCAAACTTCTGTTGATTCGAGATTTAAAAGAAAAGTAGGCGTTTGAAACAAAAAAATTAAGATGGTGACGCGTTATTTGTTTCACTTGACATTCTCATTGTGATCGTTGTCAACATTTGAAAGCATTTTAAGAGGTTTTGTATTTTCCAGAAAATATGGTACATAATTTTACAAATGCTGAAAAGTTTGATATTCTATCTTGTTTTATTTTATCTCAAAAAAACTGTTATGTGGCAGAGCGCATGCATTTGGAGAAGTTTCCAGAAAGGAGACAACCAAATAAAAGAACATTTAGTAAGTTAGTGACTAATCTCAAACAATGCGGTTCATTTAGAAAACCAGTGCTATCTCGAAAAAAGCCCAGCAACATAGAAAAAGCCAACAACGTATTGTTAGCTGTTGTTGAAAATCCCGGAATATCAACTCGGAAAATTGAAAAAAGTTTAGGTGTAGCGAAATCCACAGCGCAATTTATTTTACAGAAAGAGAGTTTTCATCCATAAAAATTCAGAATTTGCCAAGGATTAAGGCCAGGTGATGCAGAAAGACGGCGAATATGTTGCGAGTGGTACACCAGAAAATGTCAGGAGACCCACAATTTTCCCTACAAGGTAATATGGTCCGATGAGAGCATGGTTACTAAGAATGAAATTTTTAATAGAAGAAATGTTCATTATTGGTCGAAAGAAAATCTTCATTTATACAAAGAGTCCAGACACCAACATCGGTTTGGATTTAATATGTGGGCTGGAATTTTAGGTACAAAAATATTAGGCCCGTTTTTTTATCATCAAAATTTAACTTCTGAGCATTACCCAAACTTACTCCAAATCGATTTGGAGGAAGCTCTGGATAATCTGCCTTAAATGGAATCTTACGGGTGTTGGTTTCAACAAGATGGTGCGCCTGCACATAATTCTAGAGCAGTTAGAGAGTACCTTTCTGTGCGCTTTCCTGAAAAACTGATTGGAACGTATTCTGAAACACCGTGGCCAGCACGTTCGCCTGATATGACACCGTTAGATTTTTTCCTCTGGGGGTATGTCGAAAATTATGTTTATAAATACAACTTCGAAACAGAAGACGAACTTAGGAGGTTGGTGCTTGAAGCCTTTCAAAGTATTACGCCAGAAATGTTGTCAAATGTTTTAGAATCGACAGTGAAAAGATGTTATTTGTGCTTAGAAAATAACGGAAATCATTTTGAACACCTGATTATATAGTTCCTAACTTTTTTCGTTGCTCGTTTTATTAGGTACTGTTTTGGTGTGTTTTTGCTCACTTATTGTTGTTTATTATTAAATTATTTGTTTATTGTCAAATTATTTGTTATTTATTGAACTAGTCCAACATAAGTAAAAATTTAGAGCTTACTTATGAGATATTATTTATAAAATTAGGAGAAATACAGGACCGTATCCCAAAATCTCCTGATGTTGTTCAAAAAACCCTCGAAAGGTCATTAAACCACAATGTGTCATACATCGTTGCATTCGGAAGTAAAAAAGCTCTCAAATTCCAATATCAGGAAAACAGGACCGTATTTCAAAAAAGAAAGTTGATAATGGCCCCTCGAAGACGACTCGTCGGATTACAAAACAACTAACGTTTTTAGATAGAGCGGAAAAAGTGGCAATGTAAAAGTGCAATTTATCTTAGAATTCGGTCTCAAAAAAACCCAGAAAAAAATAAAACGATTTTTCAAAATTTCGGTTTTTCCCGGATATTTCCGGAACTACTCGGAATTTTAAAACTTTCTAAACGGCATATTATTAGGCACGTAAATGCGCAACTTTACCTCTATTTAACCGACTTCGTATCTCTTACGGTTTCCGAGATCCCTGTACTGGCCCTCCTTATCTTGGACACGTTGTATAATTATGAGTTTTTTCGTTCGTACTTATTGACAGTATTTATTGCATATTTATCTTGAGTTATTAGGCTATTAAGTATTAGATTGGAAGCTGAAGGTATTTCAATTTGATTGTATTTGATGCAATGTTGTTAACAATCAAATTGAAATACCTTCAGGTGCCAATCTGATACTTAATAGCCTAATAACGTAAGATAAATATGCAATAAACACTGTTAATAGTTACGAACGGAAAAAACATATTTATATACAGGGTGTCCAGTTTTCGTATGTTTTACGGGTTATCTGCGTTATTAGTAAAGATAGAAGGATGCGGTTTTCGGGGCACTGTGTTACTTTTTTGAGAAACAAGCGATACCATCAACAGAATTTTCATAGCCCCCTTAGTTTTTTAGATTTTTTGAAAATTTTGCATTTTGGGACACACCGGGTATCTCGGTTACGCTGCAACTTATCAAAAAGGTAAAAATTGAACTTTCTAGTTTTTTTCACGTAGAATCCAGTGGCTTAGTCAGATTTTTTCTATGTTTAATTATTTTCGAGAAAAAGAGCAAACTTGCATTTTTTTAAATGGGACACCCTATATATTTTTAGCTATTATGAATCAGTTTATTACAAGCTTATCAAAAATATATAATACTTTAAAGCTGTTCTCAATGTGAAGCTCAAAATTTACATTTTTCAACAAATTTAAATTTTTTTTTAGTATGCCATGACGGGTATTTAGGAAAACAAAAGATGACAGGCTTGTTATCTCAAAAAATCTTTATTTACTGTCAGAATAGGTTATCCATTTTCTGTTCTTTATTTCTATTCAGTTTCGATAAATAGCAGTTTTTTCTTAATTATGGCTGCGAATGCAAAATTCGAGAATTATGAAAAGTACGATATGTTCGTTTGTTATATTCAGGGTAACGAAAATTCGGATGAAGCATTAAAAGTTTATTTTAACAGGTATGGGCATCTTTTTATATTTTTCATCATATTTTAAAATTTATAAAAACGTAATATTCGCAGATTCCCAGAAAGAAGACAGCCGGAAAAAAGAGTATTTTTAAAAATAAAATCAAACTTAATTGAAGTCGGTTCATTTTCCAAACCCCGACCTAGTATTTACAATAAGGAAAACCAGGACATTGATAAAGTAAACGTTTTGGCTTCAATTGAAACAAATCAAAGTAGTTCTTGTAGAACAGTGTGTAACGTTCAATTTTCGCCAATAAAACTTGCCATTTTAGTGACTACCTACATAGTGGCTTATAAGTATCTACTTCTACCACAAGTTATTTTACCTGATAATTTATTAATTGCACACTTACCAGTGATCCTCAGTATTGCTTGTTCATGACCCTTAAATATGGTTCTATAGATTTATTTTATTTCCTTGTCAATGCCCTGTTGCCTTGTAATTTTTAGTTTGATCGACTTAAGGCTTCTTTGGTAACAGACACTGCATACCTATAAATAGTTGGGAGTTACAGTCTTACGCTGTAGAATATCATTTATTGATGTTTTGTTCAGACTATACCTTTTGTTTGACGAGCTCTAAGCTTGCTTAGCATTTTATTCGCTGCATTTTGAGGTATCAAGGCCATTCTAGGTTTTCTGCACTAGAATTCACTTCCTATCGGGCCAGTGAATCTGTATGGTTCCTTAACTTAGGTTTGACTGAATTATTGAAGTACTACTGAAGCCCTAAAAAGCATGCATGTAGAAGTCACTGTAACACTTATACCAGCCCTGTTATTCATTTGTTAAGGTTACCTTGTAGCTTGACTATAGGATTTCACTCTGCCAAGCTGAATCACCGGTAAACAACCGATTAAATAACTTGTTGTTGTTTTGGATTCTGATGCATCTTGGATTGAAGCCTGCATCTGAGGATGGAGTTCTGAATATTTATTGCTAGTTTTATGCTTGTTTTCTGGGCTGGATATTAGTTTTTAATTTAAATTATTATAGGTTATATTTCCATTTCCCATAAAATTATCTGACGTTTGGATGACAATTGTCATATGAACTTGTCGTAGGTTTAAGTTCACCCGCTCGTCTTCTCTTTGTAGTTTAGGCATTAACTTCTTTATTAGGGATGGTGTACTTTCGGTTTCACTTAGTCGTCGATAATGTTTTGTTGGCTTTGTTTTGGGGCTTAATTACCGACTTATTTTGATTGGAGTTTCTTATGTTTGGGTCATGGCTAAGTAATGCCTATGTTTTTATCCTTGATTTTGCTGGTAGCGGCCAGAATCTGACGTTGCAGTGCATGTTGACAGTCGATACATATCGATGATTTTCATCTCCCAGAACTATAGTCTATGGTTGTGACGTATTTCCGGGCAACCATCTTGTTTGCACCCTGATTATAAATTAGGATTTCGACGTGGCTTCGAGGCTTTTTTGACGAATACCTCGTGCAGTGAACTTTCGAGCTGGGCCCCGTTTCTTGAGCAGGTGTTACACCGCCATTCTTTAATGCGATAATTCAAGAAACGGCAATGATTTAGTGGTGGTCTGTTGTGTTTTGATTGTTAATTTGCCTTAATTGATGGTCACCCTAAAACCAATGAAGTTGGGATTGAAAAACCAGACTCGGTGAGTTTTTTTTTGCACTTCTATGTCGAAACTTGTTGTCAATTGCTATCGACACGTGTTATGTTAAAACCGTTTTTTAATGTGTGACAATGGAACTCAAATAAAATCTAAGGAATTTCAAGGTATGTGTGAACGATACAGGTCGAAACTATTTTATACTGCATCTTACCATCCTCAAGCCGATCCCACAGAACGCGCTAACAGAGTTGTTAAAACTATGATGCGTTCCTATATACAAAACAGCAATCATCGAACATGGGATGAGAACTTGGCTGCTATTGGATGCGCGATACGAACGTCTCGACATGAAACAACCGGATTCACTCCATATTTCCTCAATTTTGGACGAGAACACAAATTATGCGGACAGGATTATGCCGAAGAAATTCCTAACGACAACTTAGATCCTGGCGACTATGTCAAGAAGAGACAAGCCGCATTTGTGAAGTTGTATCAGGAAGTTCAGGAGAAAATTAAAACCTCTCGTGCCAGAAATCAACGAAGGTATAACTTACGACGACGACCTGTGGAGTATGTTCTTGGACAGGAGGTTTGGCGTAAAAACAAAAGTATCTCCGATGCCGTGAATTATTATAGTGCTAAATTAGCTCCACTCTATTTAGGCCCGTTTATTATTAAACGGAAAACTGGTACCTGCACTTACGAACTTCAAGATCGCGCAGGAGAAAGTAAAGGAGTTTGGCACGTTCAAAATCTCAAACCGTATAATCCATCAACTTTAGTAGATAGTTCAGATAGTGGATAGTCTTACTCATCACTTTTATCTTTCAGGTATCTTGTAATTTTTACTTACTTACTTCTTTTAGTTTGGGGTTTATTCGCCCTGCAGTTGTGGGCTTGGTAGTATTCATTTTTAATTTGGATCGCGAGATCCCTTAGATTTGAACACTATCATAGTAG
Organism: Polydrusus tereticollis; assembly: GCA_963920685.1. Classification (NCBI taxonomy): domain Eukaryota; kingdom Metazoa; phylum Arthropoda; class Insecta; order Coleoptera; family Curculionidae; genus Polydrusus; species Polydrusus tereticollis. The sequence goes on along the minus strand of OY987328.1, from coordinate 95,075,576 downwards.
AATTTATCTGCACTGGATCGCAGTGGTGGTAGAAGTCCACCGAGAGTCGTGGTAAGATTAGCCCTAAGCGGTCTTACTTCTGTTGTTGTTGTGAGATTAGCCTTCAGTATTCTTACTCCTACTGTTCTTAGTAAGGGGGGCCTTCAGCTGTCTTACTATTTTACTTGTGGGTAAGTCCTGCATTCAGCTATCTTACCTTTATTTGCCGGTCACTGCACTTTATCTTTGCTTTGGGTTTTTAAGTAGTATACTAGTTTAGCCATTGTTGTGTGGGTACTTACCGCGTTGCGCGAGACGTGATGGGTGTACATACTTCGGTGGATAAACATTAGTTTTTCCTGTATTTAGCAGTGGTCTTTCTCTTTTCGATACCTTTAACTTAATTTAACTTGCCTTTTGGTTATCTTTGCTTACCTTTAAAGTATTAGTGGGATGGGCTACCTTTGTTTTCGTTGTGATGAGTAAGTTATCTTTACTGTGAGTAATTCTATTTACGTCAGTAATTAGTTTTTGATTACCTTAATGTTGGTCTTTGATTACCTTACCTTTTGTATTTTGATTACCTTTCCTTTTGGATGTGACTACCTTACCCTTTGGATTTGAATTTTTGATTTATGACTTATGTGAGTTGTGTGAGTAACGAATAAAGGTTCGCTTCTTTCTTTTTTTTTGTTCTAAATATTTTTACATCACCTCCAGCGGATGTGGAGTTCTAATGAAGTTCGGTTTTGTCTCGGCGTGAAACTTGACAGGCCGAATGTAGTTGGTTAGAAATACTCCACACGGCGTACCCGTGATAGTAGAAATCATATCAAGAGTGCGGAGACAGACCAATCGCCTTCAGCCGGTTTGTGTCGTTAGTAGTGAATCAGGCCCTCAGCGGTTTACTACAATGGGTATCTGAGTTGTTAACCTTCAGTTGGCTTCTCACTTCACTTGTAAATGTTGTGGCAAACCTGTTAAATGAATCTTAGCCTTCGGTATCTTCGGTGTATTATTAGCTGTTTCGTAGATTTTTTTTTAGTACCATAGTTTCTTGCTTATCGATTATGTCTTTAGGTTGCCACTCCAGCATTTAACATTTTATAGTATTAGTTTTATGGCGTTCATTTAGTAGAACCTTTATTCTTGCTTGTGCTTGTTTCTTCCCCAATGTTTTTATTTACTTTATTACTTAATTGAAGGTCACTCAATTCAGTCTGTGGTTGTGTACGCTGTTGTCTTGGCGTGAAACAAGACAGGAGTGGGTACGACTTTATTTTCTCTAGGAGTTGACTTTCATTACGTTTTTTTTTTGGTTTTACTTTTCGTTATTTTTCTTCTTTTTATTCTATCTTTACTTTGGGGAACGATTTCAGTACCTACCGATTTTGACTTGATTCTTTGGAAATCTGGCTCTGCCGGATTTTCTTTAGTGAATACCCTGATTTGGACTTAGTATTTTACTTTTACCTTAATTTGTCTCTTTAGTTATTTGGTTAGCTTGGATGGATTGGCTAACGCTGGTTGATCTTTGCTGTCGCTCGTCTTAAAGACGTTATTTATTCATGATGACCTTTTTTTTGGTGCTTCGTTCTTCCTTTTAGTTTTAGTGGTAGGTTTTCGTTGTAATTTTTTTTGTAAACCGTGTTGAGTACGGGATATTTGCAACGAGAACGTAATTTCTCTCTCTGTTTTTGCTTGATTTGCGTTGTTGATACATTTGCTTGATTTACTTTGTTGGACTTTGAGTTATTTTTGATTGATTTACGTTGCTTTATAGTTAGAGTGAGATAACCCATTTGGGGATTTAAGCCGCTGTTGGAACTGAATGGCAAGTAACGGAGTAATTTCGTTATTGATGTCGCTCAGATGCGATTTACTGATTATTGATTGATTTTGACTTCGTCATTTAGACGCTTTACACTTACCGATTTTGTCTTGGTTCGGGTATAGCCCGACTCTATATTTACCGATTTTGGTCCTATTTATATACAGCCTTCTTTTTTTTTGCTATAGAAAAGGCCGAGGGGCGTTTGGTGATCCTGGATGGCGCTTTGCCGTCTTTTGTGGAATGTTCGTTCTGCTGAAGGCAGATTTGCGGGCAGAGTTGTATTGTGGGGGGTGGCTGTCTGACCCCTGATTCAGTCTGTACATCGCTGCAGCACAGGGGAGGGCGAAACTACTGCGTATGACCTCGTCCGCAGGTCTCGTGTGATACGCCAGGCCAGGAGCAGAGCCGCCTTTCGGAACACCCTAATTCAATTTTCCGTGGAAGGCTGTGGTACATTTAGTTGTCCTCGACACATTTGTATCTTTAAGTTTAGTGTGTACTACAATACACTCCCTTTGACTGGTGGAACATCTGGGTTACAATAATTCTTTTTTTTTGTGTTGATATTGATTATTTTTAGTTTTCCACTTTCTAGTGAGTGTAGGGTTTGTAGGTTGTTGAGATTATTTTTGAGCGTGAGTTGTGGTTTCTTTGTTTAGTTGGTCTGAGGTCGTACACGAGGTCCTCCAAGCCACATTTGGATGAGACGCAATACAGACTGAAGGCCGTTTTCGATCTACTGTTTATTTTTATTTTTGAGGTTATGCCTCTCATTTTTTTTTATTATTTCCTTTAGGTTACTTCTACCACACCAACTATCCGGAGTTGCTTCTTCTTGCGTTCGAGGTTCTCTTGGACTCTTGCAGGCAAAATACTCACTAGAATTACCTATGTATATGCTTGTATATTATAGTTATGATTTCTTTATTTCCTTCCGGTTCTTGCTGGGACTAGTTAGCTTTAGTTTTGTAAATTGATTATCTTGAGTTATTATTTGACTTGGCTACATAAAATACCTCTTGACACTTACCGTTATCTCCACTTTTTCTTTTTTTTATAAATTATCGTCGTGAAACCTCTTATCGCAGGTTTCCCTCCTTCCGAAGGAGAGGGGGAGTTGTAACGTTCAATTTTCGCCAATAAAACTTGCCATTTTAGTGACTACCTACATACTGGCTTATAAGTATCTACTTCTACCACAAGTTATTTTACCTGATAATTTATTAATTGCACACTTACCAGTGATCCTCAGTATTGCTTGTTCATGACCCTTAAATATGGTTCTATAGATTTTATCTTATTTCCTTGTCAATGCCCTGTTGCCTTGTAATTTTTAGTTTGATCGACTTAAGGCTTCTTTGGTAACAGACACTGCATACCTATAAATAGTTGGGAGTTACAGTCTTACGCTGTAGAATCTCATTTATTGATGTTTTGTTCAGACTATACCTTTTGTTTGACGAGCTCTAAGCTTGCCTAGCATTTTATTCGCTGGATTTTGAGGTATCAAGGCCATTCTAGGTTTTCTGCACTAGAATTCACTTCCTATCGGGCCAGTGAATCTGTATGGTTCCTTAACTTAGGTTTGACTGAATTATTGAAGTACTACTGAAGCCCTAAAAAGCATGCATGTAGAAGTCACTGTAACACTTATACCAGCCCTGTTATTAATTTGTTAAGGTTACCTTGTAGCTTGACTATAGGATTTCACTCTGCCAAGCTGAATCACCGGTAAACAACCGATTAAATAACTTGTTGTTGTTTTGGATTCTGATGCATCTTGGATTGAATCCTGTATCTGAGGATGGAGTTCTGAATATTTATTGCTAGTTTTATGCTTGTTTTCTGGGCTGGATATTAGTTTTTAATTTAAATTATTATAGGTTATATTTCCATTTCCCATAAAATTATCTGACGTTTGGATGACAATTGTCATATGAACTTGTCGTAGGTTTAAGTTCACCCGCTCGTCTTCTCTTTGTAGTTTAGGCATTAACTTCTTTATTAGGGATGGTGTACTTTCGGTTTCACTTAGTCGTCGATAATGTTTTGTTGGCTTTGTTTTGGGGCTTAATTACCGACTTATTTTGATTGGAGTTTCTTATGTTTGGGTCATGGCTAAGTAATGCCTATGTTTTTATCCTTGATTTTGCTGGTAGCGGCCAGAATCTGACATTGCAGTGCATGTTGACAGTCGATACATATCGATGATTTTCATCTCCCAGAACTATAGTCTATGGTTGTGACGTATTTCCGGGCAACCATCTTGTTTGCACCTTGATTATAAATTAGGATTTCGACGTGGCTTCGAGGCTTTTTTGACGAATACCTCGTGCAGTGAACTTTCGAGCTGGGCCCCGTTTCTTGAGCAGGTGTTACACCGCCATTCTTTAATGCGATAATTCAAGAAACGGCAATGATTTAGTGGTGGTCTGTTGTGTTTTGATTGTTAATTTGCCTTAATTGATGGTCACCCTAAAACCAATGAAGTTGGGATTGAAAAACCAGACTCGGTGAGTTTTTTTTTGCACTTCTATGTCGAAACTTGTTGTCAATTGCTATCGACACGTGTTATGTTAAAACCGTTTTTGGGGCTAAGTCGTTTTCTTTCTGCTTATTTCAGTTTGTTGATGGAAGCCCACTGCATTTTCATGCTGCCTTAGCATAAGACAGAGGATTTTGACCCTTAAGAACAATAGGTAACTAATGCATTTTCTTTATATTGCTTAATTTTTGAAACACATGCGTTTAACCGTGGCTTGCTATGATTATTACTCTAAATTAAGGTATTACGGGATGAATTCTGGGGGAGGAAGTATCGTTAGGCTTGAGTACAGTGTGTTAATTGACTAATTAACTCTTAATAACTAATTAACTCTTAAATTTAGTCACCAAAGTTCCCTGACGAGGAATGTGAGATACTTATGGGTTGAGTGGATAGAGGGTATTGATTTGTCTTAAGTTATCAGTAAATGTGACTTTATGTCTTACTTTTATTAATTTTGGTTTCGTAATGTGGAAATTATCGATAAAATGAATTTAAACCTACTTTATTTTTGAAGTTTGTACTAGTTACACGGGGTTCGTTTAGTTTATGAGCCGTAGCTCTTGTGCCAAGTGAATGAATTTCTATTTTTGATCATTTTTTTTGTAGTCGTGTTTGACTAAATTTTTAACAGTAGTAGCCAAGTAAATTTTATCTTCGTCTAATTTTATGCTGCAACTATACGGGTTGTATCTTGAAACCAGTGTTTTGGTTAATTTTTAATGCGGCATTTTGTTCCATTATTATAGGGTTTCATGGACTGGTCCCTATTATCGGTTGTCGATCTTACCTGTTGAAGACCATTTGCTTTTACTTACCGTAAATCTGCCATGTTAGCCTTCTGTGTCCTATAGAACGACACAAGGGTTGTAGCTGCTACCGGCTCACAGCGAGGGATTTCAGATAAGCTTTTATTAATTCTTTAATGTCACTTTGATCAACTCGTGTTCACATTACTCGATAATACCTCCCGAACTTACTTATTGAACAATAATAATTATTGATAATTTATTTCTCAATCATAACAGTTTATTCGCATATATTTTAACCTGCTTAAGTTTTAATTATTAATATCAGGCAATTAGCCATGAATTCCTTGACGGGATTATTTTTATTTAGTATAGATTTAAACTTTATATAGCGGAGTGATCACAAAGCTGAAATGTTAAATTGTAGCCTGGTTAATTATAGCTTTATATTTTGGGTCGCTAATAGTATTGACATTTTTACGGTATACCTTTAAATAATATTTCCTTTATATAAATTTTGTCGCCTTCATCATTTTGTCAGGTAAATCATTCCTTTTGTAATCTTCAATTTAATCTACAATCCATTACAGGTTAAACAAAATAAAGCCCTCAGCTCTCGCTGATTTTATATTTTCGAGCTTTAAATTTCAATCATTTTGCAAATAAGTTCTTCGTAAGTTGCCATGGTCACTTATACACAATTGTTTTGGTATTACAAAGGAATGGTTTCGTCTGTACTAGAACAACTGTAAATATTATTGATTTTTGGTGACAAGGTTTGCGCAGGCGTATAAAATATTTGATTTTATTATTTTTAAATTTAAAGTAGTCAGTCTATGTCGATCGACAGTAGTTGCAAATGATCGCCATATCATTTTCCTACTGCATAGGGTTAGCTAATGATTAAAATTTTACGACCTGTGCTACACTATTGTACTTATTTTTATTATTTTATTTATTTACTACGTACGCTTTCAATAGCCAAGAAGGCTAACTTTTATTTGATTTCTTGGAGCAATTGAGCTTTGTTTTTAACTGGAAATAAATGTTTCAAGTACTTGTTATGAATTCGAATTTCATTTATTCCTTTGGATTATCTCGAAGCTACTAGTGCTGGTTTAAGCGAGCCACCCTAACACCGTGGAGTACTTTTCGGCCTCTTAACTGCTAAGAGTCCGTGGCGCCAACGAACTCACGCGAGTCGGGTAATTTGTAGACGAGTCGGAGCCTCACTTCAGCTCGTACTAGCCAGCTAGAGAATATTGGTCTCTTATTTTACCTTTTTATGAAAGTGAAATTATTTTATTTATAAAATATTTTAAAGCCGAATTCAACGTCTTACAAGTAGAAGGTTCTGTCGGTATCAACGTTCAAACTATTCTAAAAAAACACAAGTTTAAGCCATAAAAATTTCATGTCGTACAAAACTTACATCTCGGTGACGCAGAGCGCCGCGTAGAATTTTGTAATTGGTACCTATTTACAAAATGTAAATAGAGAAAGTCATTTTGAAAGAACGATTATATGGTCTCATGAGAGTCATTTTACCAGTGCCGGTATATTTAATCGGCAAAATACTAGGTTTTGGTGCCAGGAAAATCAACATGTTATATTGTCACGGGAACGGCAAGGCAGATTTGGGTTTAGCGTTTCATGCTTCATACTCGGAAGTAAAATTTTATATAATATATTTGAAGGCGGTCTTACTACAAATAAATATCTTGAAATTTTGGAAAACATTGTGCCCGAAATAGTAGAGAATGTGCCCCTAGCTCATCTTAATAGCTTATATTTGCAACAGGACGGAGCTCCCGCTCACAGTGCTCAAATTGTAAGAGCATATCTTAACAATAATTTTCCTGGCCGCTGGATTGGAATACATGGGCCTGTAAGATGGCCACCCAGGTCACCCGATTTAACGGTTTTGGATTTCTTTTTGTGGGGCTACCTAAAAAATAAAATTTATACCGTCCAGTACCAAACGATGGCAGATTTAAGAAAAGCCACTGAAAGAGCCTTTAGGGAGTTACAGGCACAGCCTTTTATTATTTTAAATACACTGAGGCGAATCAGAACAATGTGTGGAACATGTCTTAGGCATAATGGAGAACAGTTTGAGCAATATTAATGAGACAATTTCCTAAATCATCAAGTAATTGTAGCTTTTAATTTTTGAACGTATAACACAAACTGTGTTAATTGTTATTTATATTTATAAAAGTTATTGTTATAGGTATATATTTTTAAAATTAGTGTTTTATATTTGTGAGAAGCTTGTGACAATTGTTTAATCTTAAAATTTATACTGTGTGCCGTTTAAAAAAATATAAATTTGTTGAAAAATGTAAACTTTGAGCTTCACATTGAAAACAGCTATAAAGTATTATATATTTTTAAAAAGCATGTGATAAACTGAATCATAATAGCTAAAAATATATAGGGTGTCCGATTTAAAAAAATGCAAGTTTGCTCTTTTTCTCGAAAACAATTAAACATAGAAAAAAATCTGACCAAGCCACTGGATTCTACGTGAAAAAAACTAACAAGTTTATTTTTTACTTTTTTGATAAGTTGCAGCGTAACCGAGATACGGGGGGTGTCCCAAAATGCAAAATTTTCAAAAACACACCGTATCTAAAAAACTAAGTGGGCTATGAAAATTCTGTTTGTGGCATCGTTTGTTTCTCAAAAAAGTAACACCGGGCCGCGAAAACCGCAACCTTCTATCTTTACTAATAACGCAGATAACCCGTAAAACATACGAAAACTGGACACCCTGTACACAATATCATTTTCTTAATTTTATTACTTACATGTAAATACCTCTATTATCACACCTGGAATTTAGTTGTTGTACCTTTGGCCAATACCTGTAAATTAAGGACCAAAATAACCCTGTCAATTTTTATTTTAATGACATGTAGAATTTATTATTGTCTTACGCCTTTGATAATGATCCGCAAGGGTTGAAACACGTGTCAGGAAAGGTTCCGGAAAGGGGCTTAATTAGTCCTAACTAGATTAAATCAGTGGCGTCCCGGGGAGCACTTTAAATAATATTATTGATAAAAAAATGTACGCTAGTGACCCTTTTTTCTAATTTTTACATTTTTTATCAAATTTACCAGGTAATAATACAACTTTTCTGTTTCCTGATTTGTTTTCTTATCTTGCTTCGTGTTCGAGAGAAAAAATAAAACCCATTTTATTGCATGTACAGGGTGTCCTATTTTCGACACTTTTATAGGGTATCTCCGTAATTGTTAGTGCTATCAAAAAAGTAATATAGGTGTCATGTGCTCTTCTTGGGTCAAACTTAAAATGGTAAAATCAAAATTCGAAAATTTTCGCTCACTTCAGAGATACGGGGGAAAATCAAATAATTAACAATTTCAAAATTACCTTATATTCTCTTAGTCAAAAGAGATACAGAAAAATGTTTGCCGTTTTCAGAATAAGTATACGGGGTTAGGTAAAAAAGTTAGAGGACCTAACCTATTTTTTTTAAATGTAATACCTATATATTTTAATCTAAGAAGATAGCATTTTAAATTCTCTTTTTAAATATATGACACACCATGAATGATATTGGTTTCCCAGGCGATTTATTTAAATTTTATTACTTTGAAACGAAATAAAAGATTCAGATTAAGGTAAAAAATAACGGGAATCATCGCAATTGTTCGAAAGCTCCTCCGTTCTTTTCAATGCACTTTTGACATCTTTCTTGAACGGATTTGAAGGCATTCATGATGTGTAATGGTTTTATTTCTGCAAAGGCCTTATGAAATTTTTGACCAAGTTGTTCTCGGGGTAAAATTACTTCTTTATAAATTTTATTTTCCAACACTCCCCTTAAAAAAAAATCTGGAGGTGTTAGATCCGGAGATCGTGGTGGCCACCTTATAGGTCCATGTGTTCCTATCCAACGGTTTCTAAAGTGAGTATTTAAATACTCTCTTATTCGAAGAGCGTTATGGGTAGGGGCGCTATCTTGTTGAAAGTAAATTTCTATTACTTCATTTAAAGAAACATCATCAAGGATATCGAAAAGTTTGATTGGAGTATGTCCAGATATCTATCCGCATTTAAATTTTCTTTAAAAAAGCGATACACCAGTTTGTTTTGACACAAAAAACAAGTTATATTTACCCCAACTCGACCTTGTTGGCGAATAGGTCGTACCATGTGGGGATTTGTGGAGTTCCAATGTCTTTCATTAAGCCGGTTATGAATACCGCAACTTGTAATTCGACATTCATCGGACCAAATTGTTTTTTGGTGAAAAGAACGATCCTCGTTAGATTCATTTAAAAACCAGTGACAAAATTCCAATCGTCTCACATCATCACCAGGATGCAAATATTGGGTAATTTTAACAACATGGAAAATATTTATTGGACGCCAAAATTATTTGCGCCTTAGATTTTGTAATTCCAGTTTCAGTTTTTGCGTTTCTGACGGACGTAGATTTTTGTTCCTAAAATTACAAAGTGATTTTAGAGAATAAAATTAGGATGTGTGCTTAAGACCACAAGACAGAAGTGAAAAATCTAAGAAATCTAATATCCGCAAATTTCAAATTTAAGACGATAAAAGAATCGATCCATAAAAAGCAAATACATTATGCATTTTGTCATATTTTAGTATCTTGCTTTTTTCCCAGACTGTATCATGAGCGTTGCATAGCCGAATGTGACGGCTCAGTCTCATTCAATGTCCACTAAAAGTGCTAAACGCGCCTAAAGAAGTTTTCACTTCAATAAAAGTTGAGCTACTACGATTCAAAGCTATCACAAGATATATTACCTGATTATTGGCCTCGACAAATCCTAACAAGCTTATTTCTTCATTTTCCTTGTTTTCTTTATTATAAGTTTTTGATCTCGGCATCGTAAAAGAGCCGTATGTTTTTAAATTATGTTCCAGTCGTCGGAATATGTTCTTAAATGGTTGCCGTCTTTCCGGATAGCGAACAAAATATCAATTTGGCGCCATTTCTTCGTTTTTTCCACTTTCAATATAAACTGATATGATATCAAATTTTTCAAAATGTTGATAAGTCATTTCCACAAACGAATATGTAAAAATAAAATTGACGTTAAATGTTAATAACAACTAGAATGTCAACATAGTTGTTTCTCGGATATTAGCTTTTGTTTCATGGAGTTTTGTGGTTTAAAGTAATAAAGTTTAAATAAATCGCATAGGAAACCAATAGCATTCATGGTGTGTTATATATTTGAAAAGAAAATTCAGAATGCTATCTTTTTAGATTAAAATACACAGGGTATTCCATTTTAAAAAATGAGGTTAGATCCGATAACTTTTTTACCTGACCCCGTATACTTATTCTGAAAAGAACAGATTATTCAGCAATCATTATAAAGAAACTTTTGTATAAAACATTTTTCGTATATCTTTTAACGAAGATAATACAGGGCAATTTTCAAATTGTCAATTTTTTTATTTTCCCCCGTATCTCCTAAGCGAGCGAAAATTTTCAAATTTAAATTTTACCATTTTAGGTTTGACCAAAAAAGAGCACATGACCTGTGTTACTTTTTGATGGCACTAACAATTACGAAGATACCCTATAAAAGTGTCAAAAATGGGACACCCTGTACAAAAAATACCTATGTATTTGAAAGTTCATTAAAGTATGAGGTAAAGCTAAATTTTGATGCTCAATTAATCTGTTTTGTCAATAACAAGTCAAAAATGAATAACTTTATTATATTTTTATTATTCCTGGCAGACCTGCAACAGTAACCACCCCTGAGTTAGAAGAGAACACGAAAAATGCACAAGCAACGGGTTTGGATAAAGCTTGCCATGCTGACGAACTCGGTCAATTCGCTGTAGATCCAACTTCTGATTCTATTCCGCAAGTAACCAAGCTGACGAATATTTCTACTGGTTCTGTGCACAAAATTTAAGAATTAATTATTCTTCACTTACAAAAATTTTAAACGAGTTCAACAAAGACGATTGCGACAGAAGAATGTAATTTTGTAAATGAATGTGCCAACTCATTGAAGAAAATTTGCATTTTCAGCGAGCGGCTTAACCAACGGTTCCCTGGCAAAATTAAAACCATTAAACATATTTGAACTAACATATTACGTACATTTAATGTTGGCCGCTGCCTTTATTTGCGTTGGCCAAACATAAATTGGTTACTGTATTTCCATAGGTTGCGTGGTTCAAAATATGTCAGTTAAAAAGAAAGGAGTTTTCTCACACGAAATATATCTATTTACTGCTGTTATATCGGTTACTCACCGTCACATTTGGGCTGCGTAGCAGCAAATACGGTTTTACTGTTACATCTTAGCATGGTAACTACCTACTTCATTAAATCAGCATTCTACATCACTATTTACAAACTATAATATCGGGATGCAATACTACTTTCTTACACCTTCGAGAATTTATGGCATAAATTCCACGAACTGCACACAGACTGCTTTTTACAATAGGGGATGTACCTCCACGGATTGACCGGACTTACTTCAACAGATAAACGGGACTGAAGTTGGGATGTAGTAGTCGAATTATTACACCTTCGGGATAGAACTCCGCGAATTATTCAACTTATTTCATGGCTTGGATACCATAAAATCAACGAACTTCGCTCTAAACACTGCGAGAGAAACCGTCTGATTCCCATAAGGCTTGATACGGAACTCTCCTGACTGCTTCCAGTCACGTAGGCTTAAAAAACTATTCTGTCTAAAACAAAGGAAATGTAGCTATAAAACCGAATTCAATAATCGCGAACCCCTATCCGTTTTACGGTCTAGAGCTTTTGAGAACGTCGGAAGGGGACGCTGTTTCAATTTACACATAAGTATATCTAGTTGCATACCAATAAAACCTTTCTTTACCGCGGTTGTGCTACTTAACTAGAAAATGTACATCTGTTTCAAACCTTGCTTTTTGTAAAGTACGCTGAACAACGTTTTTTTTTTTGTAGACGGCGAATATTCTCGGAAAGACTGCAGACAGCGGCGTTGCCGTACTTTTTTCACTTTGAATTGATACTTATTTTTTGTTATTGGTTTATGCACTAGATAACTGACCTTTCTCCAGCATTTAATGATTCCGCCTAAAATAATTCGTAGAAATTTTAAAAATTTGTTAAGAAACAACCCAATACAAAAGAAATTGAACACATTTCCACTTTATTTTAATAGCCTTGCACTAAAACAGTATCAGATAAAATTTATGTGGAAAATCTGTAGATATAATATATTATGTAGTTCAAATTCGGGACGTAGAAATAAATAATTTTTGGTCATAAATTTGTATGATTAATGTTCTAAATATTCAAACAAATAAATTACGACATGCAATCAATTTAAATCACGTTTTGTATTTTGCATTCCCGGTAAAAACTTGAAACGTTTGATCTATTATTAAAAGGAAACACTGGTACAGGTAAATTGAAACTTTATTAGAAATAAAAAGAAGGGTGCACTACGAAGAAGACTTTTTGATAACTACCAAGTATTGACAACAGTTATTTGAATTAGTGTTCTTACAAAAGTGAAAGTAACCAAAGTAGAAGCTATTTATTGCGTTTTTCTATAAATATTAAGGCATGACGAAAAGAAATTAATAAAATTCCAAAATATAAAAAGTTTTCACTTAAAAAACCTTTACACTAAATTAATACGTAAATTTTGTGGTAACAAAATCATTTAATATTCATAGTCAATGTTGGTTTTGACACTCGTAACAAAGCTGGGCTCTATGTTCTAAACAGTATGGTTTGTGGCACCACGAGCAGCCAAAACTCGTTGCATCTAACCTTTTTGGGCAAAGTAACATCAAAATAATCCCTTTCAGGTATTTCACCTTGCTAATATTGCACTTATTTTTAGACGTAGTGATGTTTGAAAATTGGTAACCTGGAAGCGTTCCTTTAGTTGCGGTTCAATCAGTTCCACTGAAAGTTCTTTCAAAAATGTTTTTCGGTTGTTTCTGCGTTCTTCGGGATTTGCAAGTGAAAATAGAATCAAAGCATTTATTCCGCTAGCGTCTAACATATTGAAAAACATTCTAGGAGGCCAGCGTCTGGTTTTGCGAGTAGTAGATTCTAGAATCTTCGTAGGTTAAGCCCTATTTTTGGTTTTAAATCCTTGCGCCCGGAAAGGGTAGGAATGGCACATCTGATCAAAGGTATCTGTTCCACCCTTTGTGTCATTGTATGAATGTATAAGGTTTGGCTTGCCAGTTATAGCATTTACTGACAAATCAGGATGCAAAGTTGACAAAAGCAACACTACTTTATTTTGCTTTGGAGGGTATGAAACTAGGGTTTTATTTCTGTCGAAAGTCTCTACTTCTTTTTTCTGTACAAACTTCGGAGGAATCTCTAGTTTATTTTTCCTCAAAGTGCCAAGGATTGTTAACTGATGTTATTCCAGCATTTGTTCACTTAGAGGTATGGACGTGAACCAGTTATCTATTGTTATGTTACGGTGGGTACCGTGTATGGGTGCAAAAAGATTCCTGACGTAATATGTAGGTACTAGCTCATTATCTTCAACATCAACTTTTCCAACGTATGGAAATGCATTTAGCATATAAAATGTCTTCGAGTCATCCATCATCATTACTCTCATTCTGTATTTATCAGGTTTGCTAGCCATGTATATGCGAAATGGACATTTTCCACGAAAGCTTACAAGTTGCTCATCTATGGTGCAGTTCTCTTAAGGCGTATGGTACGCCTTGCAGTTACTTATAAAAATGTTCTAAATAGGGCGAATATGGGTAAATTTGTCCACTAATTTTCTGGCATTTCTGTCCATTTTATCGTCAAACCTTAAGCAAAGATCTATAAACTGGAACCTTTGCTGTGACATAGTTGCCCGAAATAGTCCGTTGCCGTCTTTTATTGACCAAAGCTCATCTAAATTACAATTTTATACTCGTAATGCACAAGCGAGATAGAGAAAATCAATAAATGCTTTTATTTCTGTTGTTTGTTGGTTTTTTTGTAGCTTTAAGGCAACTCTGGCACTTCCTAAGAATTTCTTGATTTGTATGCATCTTCGGTAAACAGTAAATTTCATGACACAAAAGGGGTGCGAACTTTTCTAACTTCTTGTTTTGGACCGGGCAAATGTAAAACAATGTTGTCGCGTCTTGGACGACCTTGGCGCGCGGGTGCCTGTATACTCCAACGGTGTCCATTTTTCCCTATATACTCGCGAAATTTTTCTGAGAGGTACTGGCATCTCGTTATTCTTCTTCATCTTCCTCACTCCGTTCATTATCAGTGTCAGATTGTTGTTCAGGAACATAATTTTCGTCTTCATCTGACGAGTCTCCAAAAATATCTTCGATGGTGCCAGGTTGATCTTCATTGGCCCACAAGTTTTTAGCTTCCATCTCTAACTCTTTTTCAGTCAATGGACGATGAGTTTTTTTCTTTAAATGAGCAAATAATAATATATCACGAAATTATCACAGCCGTTAACTGCACACTGGGGTCTGAAATATCCACAGGTCCACACAGGTCGTAATTTCTAAGTTAAGCATTAACGAATGCGGCCTGGCGGCACTCTCTGACCATGGCGAACTATGAATTGAATTTACATACAACGGTTTTTCAAAAAATGCAAGTATGCGCGAGTTACATTGAATAAATTATGCGCCTGGGTTCCTCAGACACCACCGTGCTATTCCAGGGAGGTCCTATTTTAAATGCAATAATGCATAAGTCTGGTATTTTAATGATTTAAGATTTGGTCATGGTAAGAAGCCTCTGGACATTGTCTAACTTCCAACCAAATTTCAGTGCTATGTTATCTCAAATATTCAGAATCGGTTATGGTCGTGCTTTCTTAAAACTTTAACAAATAGGTATAGGACAATACTAAAGAAAGTGGTTAAGAAACTAATGGATATTCAAAAAACAAGTTAATTTTCTTTTTAGTAGAAGCGACAATTGATTGTTTAAATTGTTTCAGCTGGGTAGAGCATCCTGTTTTATGCAAGAAAAAAAAATCAATTTTGATGGGTGCCTGATTTGCCAAACCGTCTAATATTCCATCTGTCACGATTCACCCTACAA
The DNA here is from genome assembly GCA_963920685.1 of Polydrusus tereticollis. Lineage (NCBI taxonomy): Eukaryota > Metazoa > Arthropoda > Insecta > Coleoptera > Curculionidae > Polydrusus > Polydrusus tereticollis. Next base: position 95,060,379 of record OY987328.1, on the reverse strand, counting down.
AGCTTAAGCCGGGCTCGTGTACTTGGTAAATATGCAAATAATTGTACATTTGACAAGTATTCAAGTAAGCAAGTAAATTCGTTTGACACGATCTACCGACAGCCGATGGGAAAAGGCAACCGCTGACACAACTTAACAAGTTTCCCCAAGTGACAAATAATTACCAAGTACACAAGTCCTTTGAGTAGTTAAAGTTTAAAGTTTCAGGTATAGTTAATGCAAAACAATCTCCGGTGCACGTCATCAATCACCCGATAATTGTAAATCGGTAAGAAAATTCGAGGAAATTAAATTTGGACAAGAAATATTAAAATTTCAAGCGATATTGAATGGACAAAAAATCTTAAGGTATTCTTCTTTGATATCAACCCGCATTAAGCAAATATTTTTTAAATTTAAACTTGTAAATATTAATATAATTTGAGTTTTATGGGTCGACCGTTAGCAACAGAACTGTCAACGCTACGGTGGTGCCAGCTTGTTAGTTGCAGGAAAACTAACAAGCTGGCGTTTTGTTTTCATTTCGTTTTGTTGTGCGTGTATTCTTTAATAAAAACTTCAGATCTTTTTATAAATAGCATTAAAAAAATGTTCTTCTAAGAACAACAAAGGTGCTCATACAGGTCTCTGTCGAATACGTTGTTTATCATTTGTGAAAAACGCCGAAGCATTTAAATAGCCGGTAAAAAAAACTAATAGCTTTGCTAATAAGCTATTTTCAGGAAGAAATTAACAACAATGGTCCATTGCTGTACTTGTGATAGTAGTTAGGGAAGTAAACTTCAAAGAAGATATAAAGGTGTGCATTTTCTATTTCTACTTTACTAATTTTTAGCGTATAGCAGATGCGCCAAATTTGAATACCTCAACTGTAAGCGCAATTTTAACGTCAGTTAAGGAAAGTAAATTATTAGAATCACCTAAAGAGAAACGTTCTCAAGCAAAGAGAGTTGTATATGTGGCAAGATTGGATATTAGTTCTATTCGTGACACTATTTATGGAATGTACGAAACAAGTCAGTTGTGTTATTCAAAAACTATATTATTTTGCATTCGCTATGCTTTGCTCTAACTTTTTTTAGAACATCATGTAACTTTGACAATTTTAAGTAAGAAATAAAAGACGGATAACTGTTTGTTGGTCTTCTTAACTCTTTAAGAAGACTTTGTGGCTCCGGATAGAGAAAAGTTGAACAAAGGCGAGGGATTATCGAACTGTCTCATACAGCTTTCAAAAGACTTGAATTTTTAAAAAATTATATGAAAGAAAAAGAAGAATCCTTGTTTCTTGGATGAAATACGGATTTTTCAGAATGGCACTAGTGGTCAATCTTGGCAATATAAGAATAAAATAAGTGCTAGGTCTACTAAAGTCGATGGTAAAAGGTATTATGCAGTAAACAAATATATACACTATGGGAATTTTACCTAGATGGAACATATTTTTCTAGGTAGGTATATAATAATAATTCATGCAGGTTGTGAAGATGAATTTATTTAGGGCGCAGAGGCATTTATTTCTTATAAAGCTAGGCTAAGTAACTCTGATGGAGAAATGAATCAGCAAAAATTTTTACAATGGTTTGAAAACCAATTATTGAAAATTTAACAAGGCCATCGGTGCATGCCATAGCCTGTTGTTATTAAAAATATCTAACAGGTCACGGAATAAAGTTGCAATTCAGGGATGACTAACTACTAATAAATGTAAATTTGCTTATACAGTGTTCAGTGGCCAAACTTTCACAAATCGTTAGCAGGTTGGTACAAGAGATTTTTTATGTTCTTTTTTTAACATACTCATAAATATGAAACTTAAATTGTTTTTAGATATAAGTCACCAAAAAATATTTAGTTAATGACCTGGCTGAGCAATATGGACATAAAACGTCTTCCTACACACCACTGTATGTTCAATCTGATTGAACATATTTAGGGGATTACAAAAAATTATAATAATAGACATTTTGGTCGAGATGGCAATACAGAAACTAACTGTATGAATATTATGTTCAATAAACACACACGGGTATAAAAATACCTAGGTGTTTAGCTCTATTAATAATAATAATAATAATAATAATAATGATTTGCAACAAATAGGATTAATCATGGGAAGGCTCTGTAAAATTTTTGTAAACAAACAAATAATAGATTTATGTCTCCAGTTAACATTTATCAAATGATAGGATTAAGTGACACTGGTGAAAGACTGTGTTATTGATTTTGTTGGGATATTAGGAATCTTGACTCTTAAAGATAAGGACATATTTATATTTATTTGATAAGTTTTGTTATTGTCTATTATTTGGGAAATATATTTGTTACTACTACTAAAAATATGTGGAAAGAATCATTACGTACGGTTACTCTTGATATTTAAAAGAATTGAATTTGGCACATAGAAAGCTAAATATTACAATGGTATGAAAGAGAACACATATTAGACAGACTGAACATTCAACCCATTATTATTAAAGTTGTTACAGTTCGAAAATTGCATTTCATAAGTTTGATTATCTTTGATTATCTGTGTTAAGTTTTAGCTTTTAAATTGTTAAAATACATATGTAGACTCGCACCTTAAACATTAATTACTATTTAAGTTACCTGTAATAGCCAAAATTTTCATTATGTTCAGTTTCAAACCTTTGTTGATGTTTATATTCCAGGAATGTTTTGTATCTTGCAAGACATAGCCAAGTGGATTGATTTCTCTGTTCCTTGTTTGATACTACTTGCAGACAGGTTTGATTTCAAATCTTTGTTCTAATTGATTGGTATTGGTAATTGATAAACTTTTCAAGTTAGCAATAGAAATAACTTTTTCTATTTGAGATGTTGGTTAAATGTCTCGACTGTTGGAAATCAGCTGTTTTTAAGAAAATCGATAATAGGTCAGTGTCAGACTGTGACAGTTTCTGCGCATTTTCACAGCCACGTCTGGTTAATTTTTGCTTGGTTGCGTGGGTTGACTTCGGTCGCCGTTAGTTTTCTATGTTATTAAAAGAGGTTAGTTTCCGTAGATAGGCTTGACTAATTTTTGTCATTGTTTTGTTTTGGTAACTCTGTACGTTGGAGAAAAATAACAATCGGCCCTTTCGACCATGGACACTGGAAATTAAAGCACGTTTGTGGAAATAGCTCCCCAAGTTTAGTTTTTTTGGGCCGTGCAGGCTAATGTAGTGCCGATAAAGCATCCACAAATGCTTTAAAAAGGGTATGGCTTTGTAGTTTGCCTATTATTTGGGCGGAATGCCGATTTAAAATGCTTTAATGAACTTCAACGGCGGTCATAGACGCCATTTGGTAAATTGGAACCCTCGTTAGTTATTTGAGGTAGGTTTAAACTTTAGTATCTGAATTACCCTTGATGGGTGATATGAAAGATTTCTCTTTCATGTTGTATATCTAAAATTCGATTTTAGGGGTTTTTCTTTGGTAGGGGCTAAAAGTCCGAGTACAAACTGGAGTACTAGTTTACTTTTGTTGGAAATGCCTGGACGCGGGACGTGCCAGTTGCCATGTACCATTTGAATTCTTGGAGACTACCTGTGTAGCAGTATCCACGTTAGCTGTTTGAAAGACCATGGGTAGCACGTAAAGCTGCAGCTAAGTATCATTACCCTGTGTTCATTATTCTTTAAAAAGTAGTCAACTTAAAATCTTAATATTCTGCATTTGCGTATTGTTTGATATACAGTGTTTTGATAAAGTTTTGCGCCCATGTTATGTACAGAGCTTGTGCAATGTAAACGTGTAGCGTATGTCGACATAGCGTTAAGACGTCACAAGAGTCTCTAGTAGTTCAGAACGTTAGGTAGTCTATTACAGCTACTTTTGTTGTAAATATAGTTACAATTTATTATTATAAAGTAAATATTTTTGTTTATCGGCTAAAGGCCATTTGTTTCTTCTGAATTTAACACTTGTAACTATGACATTTTAACTTATCTATGGCCGAGTGGCTAGTGTGCTTATTGAGTAACCACAGGTACTCGTAAGATATTGTATTCTACTCTAACAGAGATTTTATGGTATATTTAGTTAGTTGTGAGAGGTTCTTGCACAGACCTTGTGGAAATTCCTAGCCTGAGGCAATGTCCTGGATGTTGATCTATGTGGCTGCCAGATCAGACTGAACAGTCATTTTTACAGTGTAGGTCTGACAGTTGCCGTCTTGTGCAAGACCCTGTCAAACAGGGTTTGACTTTTTGCTTTCTTTTATCGATAACTTTATAAATTTAAACCTTCAGAAATTTTATTGTCAAACCTAGTACTATCACTTTAATATTTCATTTCACTTATTTATCTTTTAACTTTAAGTATCTATTGTCCACCAAAGTAAGAGAAGCTTGCATTTATAAAACCAAGTAACCGAGGGCTTAACACCACTTTAAGAATAAATATTTGTACTGGCCTCTGCGAAAATTCGGCTTTTATTTTAAATAGAGTGACTTTGAGGGCTTGAGTGAATGAAAGCTTATAAGAAGCTAGTGTATACCGATGGAGACATAAGTGTTTTTTTTTCCTAGTTTTTTTTTTCTGAGGCCAAACACTAGAACCTTTAAAGGCTTATAAGTAAAATAAAACTAAGGTGACGCCTTCAGGATTTGACTTTAACTTACTTATATAAGAGTGCTAAATCTCTCAATCGAGAGACAAAATAGCGAACCTACCCTGAGTTGAGCTAGCTAAGGGGTGTCTGAAGAACATCCTCCAGGGCGTAGGGTTGCCAGAGTAAGGGTGGATAGGTTGCCTTGTCGCAGTTTATTTTAGGGTATCCTAAGGTGAATACTGGCACCCGATTATTGTTTAGGGCGTAATTTGGTTTTTTATAACACTTAATTGTGTGGGTCTTTTTTTGTATAACAAAATGGATGAAACGAGTGATTCTAGTGATTTGGATTGATGTATTTGTATTATTATTTTTTATATTCTTAATATTGAAATACAAGAACTAGAAAAAATTTAGAGTATATTTTTAGATAATAACCGTGTGATGGTAGGTACATTTTTGCCTCGCCTACTTTTACAAAAATACCGAGTAATAAATGTATTTTACGATATACTTACATAAATGTAAACGTCTACAATAGATTAATATCCAAAACATAATAATATATAAAAAATTTTCAATAAAATTATATGACTATTCCAATACAATTTAGGTATACAGGGTGTTATTTAATAAGTGTCCGATATTTTACAGGACGATCCCTCAATTATTTATAAGGTGAAAAGTTCATATAAGCATGGGTCCGCAAGCCCTTCATTTTTGATATACAGGGTGTTAAAATTTTTAACAGGAACAAAAATTATGTAAACCTCTGTCGTTTTTTCTTTTGATAACACTGTTATGTAGGCACTTTATTGGCTAATGCAAAGTATATTTTCATAATTTTTTGATTTTGGCTTTGTTTAGGAAATAAATGCTATTTTATCAAACTCTGATATGGGCATAGCGATATGCAAATAAATGCAATTTATTTCTTTTTTTTTATTCTTTTTCTCGAGAACGATTGCTCGAAGCGACTTCTACCAAGTATGCCTTTTCATTTAAAAATGATAAAGAAATCCATTTTTTTACTAAAAAATGTAATACAAGCACGTATAAAAAAGGTATGACTCCTTAAGAGAGTAAAATGACACGTAGGTGGCGCTCTCTACAAGTGGGAGCCACACTAACATCAAATTCGAATTTCGCATTTCAAAAAACCCCTAGATACCATTTTTCGTCTAAATATGGGCAATATTTCAAAAATTATTCACGAATTACAAAAATAAAAATAACTTTTTAACACCCTGTATCTTAAAATAGGCTTTCGGACACATGCTTATATGAACTTTTCACCTTATAAATAACTGAGGAATCGTCCTGTAAAATATCGGACACTTATTAAATAACACCCTGTTGGAAGTTTGTAAAAAGAATATACAAAATAAGCATCGTTGCGAAAATTTCAGTCAGAATTGTCAAAAATATAGCATGACCTCTTAAAACATTTTTTTTTTGGGGTGCGCTCCTTTGATTTCAATTTTTCGGGAAAGGATAAAGTATCTTCTATTGATTTAATAGATTCTTAAAATAAAATTGTAGTTCAACTTTATTATGATCAAGTGTTCTTAACACAGCTGCCTCCTAAAACTCCCAAAAAATTAGTAAAACTGAATTTAAATTGGACGCATGAACGCCAAACGTGACAGAATTGATAAACAAAATGTATTTTAAAAAGAAGCATCCTATTAGGTAAGTAAATTACAACATTTACAAATTTTCTGGTAAACATCAGAGCCCGAGAAAATCAGGTTTAAGTCCAAAGCAAGGCAAGAGGATTAGATAACCTCACGAGAGGTAAGAGCCACAGCACAGGAAAAACCTTTCATGTCTGGTTGGGACACGTTTTACGAGTTTATTTCTTTTTACTGGTCTTTCCTTAAATTATTTAATTTCATTTTAATTATAGAAACTCTTGAATTATATTAACACTTTAAAATAAGACTCTTCGGCATTTCCTTCAATTTAAAATTGTTTTCTTAAAGTTTAAAATATGCAACATTTTACGGTTAGTACTTCCTGTAACTTGAACAGTTTTATGTACAGCTTTTCTCCTTATACTGTGATATTCTTAAAATAAAATAAATACATTTGTGTTTATTTGTGTAAATTTATCTTGTTTTTGTGCAAAAAAAACAGTTATATACTCTCACTAGGGTATTTTGTTTACTGTCCGCCAACACTGCTGATAGCTGACGTCACTGAAGGATCTAATAAGTGCAACAGAAACTGTTTTGCACTGACTATGCAATTACGTCACTAAGTGGTTATAGACTTATGTTTAATAAAATTCAATGTGTTCTAGCCATTTCAATAAAGCAAGATAGGAATACGATAAAACAAATAGTACCTATACCAAAATTTTTAAAAATTACACTGCAACTGCAACTACAACCAATAACCTTATGGCTTGATTTTTTGACCGCAACTAAACTTTTCAATTGACCTTCAGGTTCTAAAAATTAAAACCAATTGGCTATATTTCGTTTAAATTACGGCAATCAATCAATTTAAATTTCGATATTTGTTTATGGTTTACCTACCCAAAAAATCGATTTATTATCAAATGAAAATAATGAAGATTTCAAAACATAGATGAGAACTTAACCGTTCTCTTGTTTTAGTTTCTTTGAAGCAAATATATTATTGTAACGTAAAATTTTAGCATGCCCGTATTTTTACTAAAACAGAATACTCAAAACTAGAGAAAGGTTCCTTGTTCCTTTAGCTTTAAGATTTTTCTTAGCATTTGCTTTTACTTGCACTGCTTTTTTAGTTCTTAAATATACAGAGTTGGGCAAATATTTCGGAACGGCTTAATTACAGGAGAACGAAAAGTGACATCGTATCGGGGTTTTGGGCACTCTATAGGACTAAAATTTTACTATTCGACTGGGTACACCGTATATCAGTATTATCGTCGACTGTTAAATGGTCTGTTATTTTATTTTTTTTTTTAATAGATTATTAGACATTCCAAATTCTCAATAAATTTAAAATATTTTTGAATTTAACTGTTTCGGAAACACGGGTAATAAATGAATGTAGTACATTCTATTTTAAAAGAACTAGTAACATTTTTTAAACAAATAATAATATAAAATAATAACGTTTTATGCAACAAGAGCATACAGTAGTACTTTTTTCCACGTTAGGGAAGTGGAAAGGAAGACGCTTTATGCAAGAGCTCTTTAAGAATTCTTCTAATGGAATTTTCGCTGTTATCATATACGAGGGCATGTTTTGTAACTGAGATCTGTGGTTCTTCTTGTACGGCAAACAAAAGATCCAGGGATTTCTCGTCATTTGTAGCATTTTCCAGACGATCTGTTTTTGGCACGTTTTTTACTGTACCCATATAGAACATCCTATTGGCAGTTGATTAGAAATGAGATCTCGATCTATCCTCGTATCCTAACATTCTGGTTTACTTAGCTGAACCATAGTTTTATCATTAAAGGCTTACACACACCGACGCGGCCGCGGTGGGGGGCCGCGGTGGCGATCATATTAGCGGTCGGGCGTATTCACACCAAAGCGGTGAGTGGAGTTGTAAGGTAGTTGCCGTTTACAGATTCTATGTATACGAAAATATATTTTTAAACGTTCAGGTTTCATTTTTATTTCTATTATTTGTTATTATGATAAGACGATGTGGAAGAAGAGACATTGTTACTATTAGCTCTTTGTCCCACACCTTGTTTTTAGCCCTTATATTTTTATAATTTAGAAGGCTTAAATCAAAAAGTATGGTATATAATTTAACATTCTCTATTAATAATTCTATTATATTATTTGACATTACTACTGTCAGTTCCCGCAGTCAAAGTTGACACGTTGTATTTGACCGTCACCGCATATCCGAACGCTGCCCTAGGCCGCTTGATCTAGACCTGCCCGCGCTGGTATGATTTCATTCATTTATTTCCATGTGTTTAGATTGGCCGCCACCGCTACCGTGGCCGCGTCGGTGTGTGGAAGCCTTTATGGTAGTAGTTACTCGATAAATAAAAACTCGCACCAAACTAATGTCAAGTAGAAGTCTGTCAGAGTGACAACTTGAGAGGAATGGAAACTAATACTTTTACTTAAGATATCATAATGAAAGAAATATGTTGCTAGACTTTTAAGTAAAATGTATTTTAGGGTTCCTACGTTCATTTGCTCTAATTTCCGAAACAGATAACTTTAGACATGGTCAGGGATAGAAAAAAATCTTTTAAATTTATTGACAATTTAGAATATCTAATAATAATTACGGTGATCCTTTAAAAGAAAATAAAAAATAACATCACCACTTGACAGTCAATGACGTTGCTGACATATGGTGTACACAGTCAAATAGTAAAGTTTTAGTTTAGGTATCACTTCTCGTTTCCCTGTAATGAAGCCGTTCCGGAACATTAGCTCAACGCTGTATACTAATCCCTTGCAAACCGAAAATTTAGAACTATTTCTGGCCGGCGTATTGTTTCGCGGTGCGCCAGTAAGTCGTTATGCACGATTGGTTTTAGTATTACTTTCATAATTACGTTTACACAAACTGATACTGAAATGCCGACGCCGCGACGGTAGTATTCCTAGCAAAGTAATATGCATTTGATTGCGCTTCGTTGTTTGCTGTTCTATTTCGAACTTTTAGAGCTAGTGTATTTCCATCTAATGTTATTGTTATGTATAGTTTAATATTCTTATTATTTTGTTATATCTACCCAATTTAAATATGGTAGTTAACTGTTACACTGAATACCATTACTTAGCCACTAAATTAACAATTTTAACTAGTGTACTTTCCACAAGAATTTTATTAAATAAACACAGAATTTATACATTCAAACTGAAATAAAACCATATATAACTTTGACATTTATCGGTTATATTGTTCCATCTTTTTAAATAAGTAGATATTTTATTATGCATTGTGTCGTAAAATACAATTTATACAATGGTGTGTCCATAACGGATTTATATATTGTAAGGCAATAGTGACATAAAAGATAAATTAAATTCAAAAGTATGATCATAAAATTTAAAAGCAATAAAATCATGCATGCGGTTGCAGAGTTTGCCATAGGAATTAAAAAAAAAACTTTGATTAGCCCACTTAAAACATTATTCGCCTAAAATTTAATAAAAATCAATTTTAAACTAACCCTAATGACCTGACCCAGACGGCACCCTATATTCCTGAAATATTCCCCTATCTGCCAATAGGTCATAATATCTTGCAATATTCCTGGACTATGCACTGAATATCTCAAATGTATCTTATCTCATAAAAATATTCCATATCTATGCCATTGTAGATATTGATAATAATATATATAGTATAAGTATCTATACAGAGTGATTGCGGTCTTAAATTCTATTTTTACATAACTTGATATAGGTATAGGGACTATTTATTTATAGATAATATAGTGGAAGGTGCATATATGTGTGCACCTAATTAAAAAACAAATTTAAATATGAAAATGTTTTAGACTTCATAAAGTTTTTGGGTAGGCATTTTCTGCATTTTATTAGTATTTTGTTAAAAATAAAACTTGATTTTTTTTATTATATTATTTAGTCAATTTTTGGATTCGAGCGGTGATAAACAAATTTGGCGTTTTATACGGTGTTGCTAGATTCCGCGTTTTAACCCTAAATTAAATTCTAAACTAACATATGAGGAGCAACTTATCAAAATGCATTATGTCCACTTTAGGACAAAATTGAGTTAGATATGAATTACGATTCAATGTGACCATATGTTCTTATCTACGGACACTTGACGCCTCGAAAAGCATAATGTCCTACTCCAATTAAGTAGCAAAATCTAATAACCACATCATAACGCGTTATGTCCAATGAAACCGTCACTTCAAAACGAGTTATGTCTCTCCTACGTACATCACGTGTGTGATCGCCGTATAACAAGTTGCAGTTTTGTGGTTTTCTAACCTAAAATAGTTATAATATTGTTGCAGAATACTTAGAAAAGAATTGGTGAATTTTGTATCAAGTAAAATAACTTTGCAAAATGAATATAGACTTAGAAACTAGTGTGAGCGTTGGTGAAAATAATAAAGGATATAGAAAAAGACAAAAGCGAAAACATAAAAGGGAGCAGGAGTACGAAAATCGCTAAGTAATGGTCTCAAAGCAGAATATCATAATAATAATTTCAATAAGTATTTTTCTATTGCTATCAAAAATAAATCGGTTAAATTGGTTCAAAATTATGTACAATGCTGACAAAGTGGTTCTGTGCGAAATTGAATTATTGTTTCGGTGTTTCTATAGCTTTGTTTATTTAGCTCTCAAGCTTTTTGCCGTATTCAGTTTACCTTCAATACAATATTTTGATTTTTATTATTTTTCAGATATAAAGACAAGGACCCATTACTACTCAACTTCCATGCTCCTTGCCAGCACAGAGAGGGCAGATTCAAATGCCTCACACTTTCTAAAAACTTGCTTAGTAGAGCAAAAAGAAATGTTTTCTTCAAACCAGATAAGAAAGAGCAGGACAAAAGGCTATCTTTTTTGATGGATGTGAGAGTGCCTAAACGTAGCCGCGTTCGGGGTGCAGTAAGAACAAACGAGCATCATAGCATTGCTGTAAAATAATTTTTGTTGACATCGCAAAGTGGGAAATTGCCCGTTTGCTCAAATTTTTTAAAAAAACTGTTTGGTATTGGTCAAAGGAGACTTAATACAATCGCAGAGGGTATCAAGTCGGGGCAAGGTGTTATAGAAAAAAGAGGAGGAGATCAGAAAAGTACAAAATTTGTTGAAAAAAGACTAAAAGTGCAGGAATTTTTATCGAAATTAAAAGCACGTGAGAGTCATTACTCTCGAAACAAGAGTCAGAGACTTTATTTGCCTTCAACATTAAGTATCAGCAAATTGTTTAAAATGTATAATGCTGAAGTCGACAACAAGTTCAAAGTCAAAAAAACGTTTTTTAGCAAAATTTTCAATACAAAATTTAACTTAGGATTTGGATCACCCGCCTGCGATACCTGCAGTTACTGCAGCAGAACTACATCTGAAATCCATTCGTGTCAAGATGGACAAGAAAAACAACGTTTGATCTGTAATTTAACAGTCCATAAAAGAAGGGCTAAAGCTTTTCACGCCTTAATGAGGGAAAAACCACATGACAGTGTCACATATGTCTTTGATTTACAGCAAGTTCAACCCATTCCCAAACTAAGTATTGGAGAAACTTTCTACTCACGTCAGATATCATTTTACTGTTTCTGCATTACTGATGTTCAAACTGAGAGTCCTCACTTCTATGTCTGGGATGAGAGTCAAGCTGGTAGGGGAGCCACAGAAATTGGTTCAGCAGTAACTGATTTCTTAATGAAACATCAACAAAATTCGGCTCTTCGCAGATGGATGCGGTGGACAAAATAAAAATCAACATGTTGTGCATGCTGTGGCATCTTGGTTACAGAAAGGATCTTCGCCCACTGTGAAGAACATAACTTTGTATTTTCCAGTTCGCGGACACTCTTACTTACCAGCAGATCGAGTGTTTGGTCGTGTGGAGAGAAGGCTAAGGAGAATAGAAGAAATTCTTGATCCCACTGCATACTATGCAATCTATAAAGAATTTGGGCATGTTCGGGTGTTAGGAAAAGACTGGCATATTAAAGATTTTAAAGATTTAGCCATTATTCTTAAAAAGGTGGAGGGTATAAGGGAAATGAAAAGAATTATGCTTGAAAAAGTGAAACATAATAATACCACTGAAGTGAAATTAAAACTTGAACCAACATATCGCTATGATGACGATTCGAAGCACTTTTCACCAATGGCTAAACGAGGACGCCAAATAGCCAGAGATATGAGGGAACAATGTATTCAACCACTACGCAACACTATTAAAGAAGAAAAAAAAAGGATGTGCTAAAGCTACTTCAAACAAGATATGGGTTGGAGTGGGACTCAATCATCCCATTGTCATCTTGGATTTTCTACGATAATGCTCTTGGTACTACTAACGAATTTGTAGAAGTGGAGGAAACCATCGACGAAGAAGACCAGTGCAACTGCCTTGATGAAGAGGTTGAATTAAACCATATATAAATTTAATATTGTACTTTTCCAAATATAACTTGTTTGCTTGAAATTATTTTCGTCTTTAATTGCTATTATTTTCTGACTGCTGCAAAATGTATTATGTCCCAAACCAAATGCATCAAAATAAGTTAAGTCCCACCAAATGCAACAAAATGCGTTATGTCCAATCATTTTTATTTTTTTATTGAGGCCTCAAACCGATAGTGATTTAAATGAAGTAATTTTTTAGATATTTGAATGTACACCCTTCACTCCTACATAAAATTCATTGTTTATACCGTAAGGTATAGCAGAAATCAGTTTTTTGCCCCTAGCCAAAAATTGCTCTTGGAGGACATAATCGGTTTTGATAAGTTGCTCCTCATATAATTTGATTGCAAATAAATTTATACTGAAAGCTTATATTTTATATACTTATATGTGCTTAATTGAGGACTGCTCATCTAGAAAAAAATTAGCAATCGTTATTTTTTAATAAAAATTTTTTTAACACAAGTTTAACTAATTTCTGTTGCGTAACTCGGAAACGCTGCCTGTACGTCACAGAACTGACAGAACCTGCTTTATTTATTTTTTTTAAACCTTGTTTTAAAATATCTAGTTTTTAGGTTTTAATTTTTGTTATTTATAAAAAATATTAATTTTAGTGATGTTTTATTATACCAAATTTGTAACTCTACCTACTAAACTAACTGACCTGACCTAAATTAAATATATTTATATGAAAAAGAAAAAAAATGAATATTCTTAGCATATGCCATAAATATATTTTGGCAGGTTAAAACTGGATTTATAAACTCGAAAAGTTGGTGAGGTTGAAGTTATGACCAAGTTTGTGAGGTTAGATATTCCGAACTCCGAGCATAAAAATTGATTATCTCGAACTACCCGCGAAGTTTTCGAACCTTACATGAGCTTTACATGAACAACATGAACGAGTGTATAAATGGAACTGAGTGTTCCCTTTAGTTTAAATTGAACTTCTATTTCCAACATCAACTGAACCTCAACCTCGCCAACTTTTCGAGTTTATAAATCCAGCTTTAAAGATATTGCAGGCATATATTTCATGGTGACCTGGAATATGCATACAATATGCCAGTCATATGCCTTGACAGATATGGAACATTTATGGGATATTCCAATATGCCAACGGAATATTCATGGAATATGTATGGAATATGTTTGTGCCGTCTGGGGAATATTTTTGTACGCAGCTGAACTTATAAACAGGGTATTAATTAGTGTCTGATGGCGCACTGGGCCAATTTCCTAGTGGTTACATTAATTTTAACTACGTGGCCAATAGGGTTGTTCCCTGGGTCGTTATTTTTTTGCTACCTTTGATTAAAACAATTGTTTACTTAAAAACTTGTGTTTTTACTCCTTAATGCAGGTTATGGTAGCATGCTACAAGGATTCACGACAAATACACTGGTCGATACGTAACGTTCACACTACTGACTGCTTTTCTACATCGGTTCCCTGACTATCACTTGAAAGTACATCACAAAAACGCCCCGATATCATAAGGAGTTCAATTTTGTACGTCAGATAACGCAGAATCGCTAGCCGCTTAGCTTTAGTTAAAAAGAGACCACTCTAATTGCCCAAAAAGGCCTTACACTCGAGTAGCATCAGTAAGAGAACTTGCTTCACGGAGCCATCTTGGAATGAACTGTATATTGCCCAAAATGGCATTAAAACTTGAAGCGTGAATAAGAGCACACTTGCTTCACCGAGCCATCGTGGAAAACTGCTAGCTTCATCCTTGCGCCGTGTTCCTTGTCTCTCTATCGACCGGCGCGCGATGCGACCCAACCTATTTTTTGCCCAATAGGAAGCTCGCGTCCCAAATGACGTGTTACAAATACCGTCACGACGCGCGTTTGACTAGCTACGTGACTAAAATCCAATAACTGCGTTATAACCCCTATGTAATTTACAACCCAAAAGTAGCAGAGATTGATATCGAATGCACACAGCATTTACTAACCTATTCTTTTTGACGAGTTGATACACGTTTCCCCAACAGTCCAGAAAACCAACCTATACAGAAGCGACAAAGGACCGTTTTATCGGTTCTGACTTTGAGTGCGCCGGCGCCAACGTATGGGTGTCGGTCACCGCCACCGAACTCCAACCAGTAGAAAAGCAAAGCTAATCGCCGACCGATCTAAAAATGTCCCAGGCATGCGTGATTTTTCGGAACTTTAGCTCGCAGTACGTCGGATTTCTACGAGTTCTTGATATTTAACGTTTATATTGTCCAGAGCCGGTTGTCACTTAATTCTTTATTGTGAGATTTCTTAGCGTTCTTTTGAGTAATTTTTAGTTATTTCTTGTACTTTGTCAAAATTTCGTTAAAAACTTACTACTAGATTAGACTTTTATAAATAGTTTGGGTTTATTAAGATTATAGTGCAGTACCTTTAAGTGTAAGTTTGTGGTGAAAAACAAGTGTATGGTGTTGCTTAGCGAGCCACAGACCCAAATTCAGTTCTTCGGGTAAGTACCTAGGCTACTTAAAATAATTTTAAAATTGTATCCCGGCATAGCATTTACCTTGCTTTCAATACAATCATGTATTTATTTAGGTAAGTGTTTTTTTTTTGGAATATTTAAGCTGTTCGTAGGTATAGCTACCATAACGTTCAAGTACTTTACAAAAATATATCCAATTTGAAACTGGACACAGTTTTAACTAAGGATAATAATATGTTATTTGTGTCTAACTTGTTTACTGATTTGTGGCAAATTAAAAGAAGCAAATCTGTTACATTGCATTTAGTGGTAAACTAACCTGGACTAACAGTTCAGATTATGTTGTAACATATTTAATTTACTCAGAGAATCAAAGGATCTAAAGTCTTGCGTGGGATATCCTTTTATAGTAAAAAACGCTTTCCTAAATAATATATATACTATATAATAATAATAATAATAATAATAATAAAGTTTATTCAAAATATTTACATAAATACAATACATTTTAATATATTTTACATTAAAAATAAACTTAGGAATAAAACCCCTGAAGGTTAACTTGTATAGGGGTTAATTTTATTAAAATATTTGGTTAATATATTATTATGTAAATAATTGAGGATAACATTTTTATAAATTTATTTAATATTATTTAGATTTGGTATTAATATATTAATATATTAATACCTATTTAATAATTATAGCATTTCTAAAATATTATCTAAACTATTTTTATTTAATAACCACCATTTAATTTCTTTTTTATATAATTTAAATGATTTTATTTTTTTAATATTATTTATTAGACAATCGAATATGTATAAACTTAAAATTTTGAAACTTTTTTGTCCAATAGATTTATTTATTTTTGGTTTAATAGAAATTTCATTTTTAAATCTTGTATTATAATTATGCTCTTTAAATTCAATGTTATTTTTATTTTTAAAAATATATATTAAAATATTATAAAAGTAAATTTGTCTCACATCCATTTTTTTTGTTTCTGCATATAATTTTTTTGAAGAGTATAAATAATCTTTATCATAAATAATTTTTAAAAACCTTTTTTGTAATATTTCTAAACTTTTTACTAAATTTCTATTTATTCCCCCCCAACCTAAAATACCATAATTTATATGAGTTTTGACTAATGCATAATATAATATTTCTAGATTTTTTATATTTAAAATTTTTTTTATATTTTTAAATATTGGCAATGTACTTCTTAATTTTTTAATTAAATTTTCTATATGAAAATTCCAGTTTAATTTATTATCAATAATTATTCCCAAATATTTGATATTATTAGTTTTCATTATTTGAATATCATTATTTATATTTATATTTTTAAAATCATTTATTTTTGATGTAAAAGGAATATATTTTGTTTTATCAAAATTAATTGTTAATAAATTTTTATCAAACCAATTTTTTATAATTTCGAAGTCTTTTTTTATTTTCTTATGTAAATTTTCCCAAGATATGTCGTTGTAAAAAATAACAGTATCATCTGCAAAACTATGAATTTCTCCGTCACATTTTATATTAAATAAATCATTAATATAAATATTAAAAAATAAAGGTCCTAAAATTGTGCCTTGTGGTACACCATATTTAAAATATTTTGAATAACTTATTTTTTCATTTATTTTTACATAATTTGGACGATCTTTAAGGTAATTTTTTATTAATTTTAGTTGATTTCCCCTAAAACCAATATTTTCTAATTTGTTTACCAAAATGGTATGACTAACTGTATCAAATGCTTTTGCCAAATCTAAAAATATACAAATACATGATTTTTTATTATCCATGGTGTTATATAATTTTTCTGTTAAATAGCATATGGCATCTTCAGCTGATTTATTTTTTTGAAATCCAAATTGTTTATCTGAAATGAAATTTAATTTTTTTAGATATTCATCTATTCTTTCTTTTAATATTTTTTCAAAAATTTTTGCTAATGAAGATATTAATGTTATTGGTCTATAATTACACGTTTTGTTTAATTCTCCATTTTTAAAAATAGGTTTAATCAGACCTACTTTAAAAGCTTCTGGATATATACTAGTTTCAAAAATATTATTTATTAAGTATGTGATTGGTTTAGAAATATTATTTTTAATAGATTTTAAAATTTCAGAGGTTATTCCATCCATACCAGGAGATTTTTTTGGTTTTAAGCTATCAATAATATCTTCAACTTCATGATAATTAGTTTCCTTTAAGAAAAATGATGTCATATTGTTATTTTTATCATTTAAATTATTTAAGAATAATGTATTTTTATTTTTTATTTTATTTGCTAATTTTTCACCCACTTCTGAAAAATAATCAATAAAAGTATTTGCCATAATTTTTTCATCATTTATTATATTATGCTCATCAATTTTTATTTCTTTTATATTTTGATTTTTTTGTTTTTTACCACAAATATTTTTAATAGTTTTCCATAGATTTATATTTGAGTTTTTAGAATTATCAATTTTTGATTTATAAAATTTAATTTTTTGTTCTCTTATTAATTTGTTTAATTTATTTTTGTAAATTTTATATTGGTATAGTAATATATGATTATTACTATTTTTTTTTAATTTTTTATAAAGTTCATTTTTTTTATTTATAGAATTCAATAAACCATTTGTAATCCATTCTTTTCTTTTTTTAATTTTAATTTTAACTTTAGATGTACATTTTTCAACATTTTTTTTAATTTCTGTTATTAAAATATTAGCTAAATTATTTGTTTCTAGAATTGAATAATAGTTTGTCCAATTTATTTTACTCATATTTTGATTTAGTTGTGAATAATTAATATATGTTTTAAATATTATAGAATTTTTTTGAATATTTTCATTATCAAGATTTTTTTGTAAAATTATTGGATAATGATCTGTTATTTGATATTTGAAAATCATTGATTTAAAATTATTTAAATTTTCTGCTGTTTTAATAAATATATGATCTATACAAGAACTTTCATTTTTAAATTTTCTAGTATTTCCATTTATAAAAGATATAAAACCGTATTCACTTAAGATATTTAAATATTCATTACTATCATTAGAATTTGAAAATATATTAATATTTATATCTCCAATTAAAATTACTGTCTCGTTATTGCAATTATTTTTAATTTTGTCAAAAAATAATTTAAGATCTAAAATAAAATCTGATGTAGAAATTGATGGAGGTTTATATAAACTTATAATATTGATTTTTTCTTTTTTGAAAGTTACTTTAATAAATACTATTTTTATTTTACCTAAAGATATAATATCAAAAAAGTAATTTTGATCATCTTTAATATAAACTATAACACCGTCGTTCTGATTTATATTACCATTATTATAAATTAGTTTATAATTTGGTAATTCAAATAAATCAGTATTGTAAATTTTCCATGTTTCTGTAAAAATAATTATATCAAAATCATGATTAAGTTGATATAAAAATAGTTTAGTTTCATCAAAATTTTTTGAAATGCTTCTGATATTATTATGATATATGGAAAAATTATTTAATGATTTTAATTTTAATCTGTTAAATTCATTTTTATCCTCTATTATAGTAGTTTCAATATTTTTTAAGTCAAAATCTGATAAACTTTTTGTCATTTAAAGAATTTTAAAAACATTATTTAAATATGAAATTTTTCTAATAATTCTTAGTAATGTTTAGTATCTATTCAAATTTATCAACTGTTTCAATGTTTCTTCTGTATTAATATTTATAACTCTTTCTTGTTCATTTTTTCTTACAAAAATTTTCCCATTCTTAATCCAAATATATTTAAAACCTTTTTTCTTTAATTCTTTAGTCTTTCCAAATAAATATTTCATTTTTTGAGTTAATTCTTCATTGATATATATAATATTTTTATTTCCTTTTTAATATACTATAGATATTATGACATAATCATTAGTTTCGTGTTGTAACCTTTAGTAGGGAATGTCGACCAAAAGCTTACATGGGGCGCACATATAGAAAGCATATTACCTAAACTTAGCTCCTATATTGTTATTTAATAAGAAATCTTCGCGATACCGTATCCCCGAATGTGATCAAGCTTTTGTACATCGGCTTGGTCCAGTCTACTCTTGCATATTGAATGGTATACTGGGGTGGGTCATGTGATGCACAACAGGTTCTTGTGGTGCAGAAAAGAATCATAAGAACGATAGTAAGAATCTCTCCTTTAACATCCTGTAGGGAGCATTCTAAATCTCTTAATATAATGACGACAACGTCCCTTTATATATACTCTTTAATTCTGTATGCCATAAACAACAAAGAGTCGCTTACTCTGAGGCAAGAAATTCACTCTCATAACATCAGATATAAAAATGAATTTCAACTACCATTTTCAAGACTCGCGGTAGGACAGAATCACCCAAAATACATTGCGCTTAAGGTTTTTAATAAATTGGGTCGAATTACCCATGACTTTCCACAGAGGACGATGGCAAATGCAACATTAAAAAATAAATATTTCTAATCAATAAATGTTATTACTCGTTAGGTGAGTTTTTTAACGAAAGGGAACTTCCAAATCCAATAATCCCATAACTATTATCTATTCTAATATGATGGAAAGGGTGTAAAACATTTACAATATATGTCTGTTGTATTTTTTTTTAGGTTCTGTTTTTTGTACGTTATGTACTGCTTTATTTGAAATTTGCGTATTGTATGTGACATGTGTTTTATATATGTGTGTATATCTTTAGTATATTATATTCTAATTGACGATCCCATAATGCTGTGTAGATTACACTTACATTGTATTCAGTGGAGTTAGTAACGAAATAAATAAATAAATAAAAAGTACTTATGTTTTTACATATAAATTTTGTTAGCACCTTCATTTTATTTTCTGTAATTTCGGGCAGGAAAGAAGCTTTAACATCAATTATTAATAAAACCACTTTACCAATAGATGTTTCTTACCGATATACAGGGTGTCCCAGAATATGTGGGCAATCTCCCGGATTTGGATACAATATAAAAAATAATATGACAAGTTTCCATAAAAAAATTTCCTACAGGCCCTCCCTACTGAGATATAAGCCCCTGAAGGACGCCTCAGGAAATCGGTTTATCTTGAATAATTCTTAAATTACTTGGTGTAATTTAATAATTTTTCAGTATGATGGTTGCTAGGTAAGTCTCCTCAAAATGAACTATTTTAATCTTATTCGGCTTATTGAGTTTTCCAGGGACGGACTAGCTTTAACAGAATAATGCTTATTTTTTTTCATCCTGTATGATAGAGGCATATCAATAATACAATTGAACAGCTGAAACCTTAAACTAAATAAAAAGTACTCTTCATCGACATCGATAAAGTAAACCGTTTACGAGAACAAATTTTTTGTTCCATATGCCTTTTTTTATGAAATATTCGATAAATACCTTATTTTTACTGATTCATTTTGTACGTCGGTTCAACATGAGCTCCTTCTACTGCAATGCATTCCCTACATCTTTTAATTGTAGATTGTTGGATCCTCCACAATGCGCCAACATTATTCCTTATTTCGCAACAATGGAAGTTAATCAGTTCCAATAAGTGTTCCCGATTTTGTATTGGATTGGCGTATACTAAACATTTTAGATAGCCCCACAAAAAAAATCTAATGGATTTAGGTCTGGTGATCGAGGAGGCCAAGCCACTGGTCCTCCCCTTCCTATCCATTGATTTTCGAAGACCCTGTTTAGGTGTTCTCGGACTACTAGACTAAAATGTGGCGGCGCCCCATCATGCATGAACCACATATTATGTCGTAGTTGCAGCCAAATACCTTTCTCCATTTAACCTTCTTGACAATACAAATGGTCCAAATAAGTGTTGTCTGATAATTCCGGCCCACACGTTGATGAGTTCAAATTGGTGCTGATGATGCGTTACAATAGAAGCATGGGGATTTTCCTCTGCCCATAAATGTAAATTATGAGAATTTATGATGCCGTTTTTGGAAAACCCAGCTTCGTCCGTGAAGAGAACTGAACCAATGAAATTTGCATCGTTTCTGTGCCGATCTAAAACCCAGTTACAAAATTCCATCCTTCGCGGAAAGTCTTCAGGAAGAAGCGCGTGGACTTTTTGAAGATGGTATGGATGTAACTGTTGCTCTGTAAGGATTCTAAAGACCATTGATTTTGAACAATCAAATTCGGCAGCCAATTTTCGAACACTTGCAGCAGGATCTACTTCTACGGCATTAATGATGTTTTCTTCAAGACCATCAACGCGATGGTTTTGATTTCCACAATTGTGACTGGCTTTGTCAAACTTTCCTAAAATTATTTACGACCTAAATACTTTAAATCAAATCTTTATCATCCGATAAGTAGAAATTAAAAATAAAACAACTTAGTTTTTACCTGTCTATTTTAAACGACGATCTACTATTTTAAAGGTTTGTCTGTCAGGAATTCTTCTGTTTGGAAATCGTTCTTCATAAAGCCTTCGGGCTTCTAAGGCATTACATGATGCAAGCCCATACATTAGATGCATGTCGGCATATTCCTCAAACGTAAATTCCATACCAAAACAAAGCAGAAGAAATAAGATCAAAAACTTAAACACACTCAATTTCCAACTGACACTGTCGTAGTTATTATTTATTTTAACTGGTACATATCAACAAAATAAGGTATTTATCGAATATTTCATAAAAAAAGGCATATGGAACAAAAATTTTTTTCTCGTAAACGGTTTACTTTATCGATGTCGATGAAGAGTACTTTTTTTTAGTTTAAGGTTTCAGCTATTCAATAGTATTATTGATATGCCTCTATCATACAGGATGTAAAAAAAATAAGCATTATTCTGTTAAAGCTAGTCCGTCCCTGAAAAACTAAATAAGCAGAATAAAATTAAAATAGTTCATTTTGAGGAGACTTACCTAGCAACCATCATACTGAAAAATTATTAAATTACACCAAGTACTTTAAGAATTATTCAAGATAAACCGATTTCCTGAGGCGTCCTTCAGGGGCTGATATCTCAGTAGGGAGGGCCTGTAGGAAATTTTTTTATGGGAACTTGTCATATTATTTTTTCATATTGTATCCAAATGCGGGAGATTGCCCACATATTCTGGGACACCCTGTATTTATGCTAACATCTGTGTACTTTCAATTAAGTTTAGCTAAAATAACGTTTTTTTTATTAATTTTTTCCATACTTATTAATATATTTGTATTTTGTAAAACTACAGTCATGGTTGCCTATTTACTTTTCAGTGTCAATGTATGGATACCATCCTAATTAACGGCGCACATTAGCTATTGAATGTCCAGTAGTGAAATATTTTTAAAATGCTTTTCTTTTCTTGCCACCCTAACAAAATAATTTACAGTATATCTAATTATGCATTAATATTACGTGTTTCGTCAATACGGCTGTTATTTTACTGTTGCCTCCATATTTCAACGTAAAAACCTTTATTTTTGTTAAAGATTACATAATACATCCAAATACTATAAAAAACAAATATTTTTTTTGTTTTTTATTAGTGTGCTGAACATTAACATTTTTTCTACTAAAACCTTAACTGTAGTTTTATTATATAAATAAATATATTAACAGCATTTGTTTGTTTAACTGTTTTCTTATTTTTATAATGCGCTGCATTAGGGCTTTTCACAATTATATGATAACATATTTATTTTCTCTCCTACAAAGTGTCAAGGCAAGACAAATGCACATGTTTATCAAGTCTACTATAAGTATTTAAAACTTCCGTTCCGACTTACTTTTAATCTTAAAAAAAGTAATTTTCTTGCAACTCTCGTCGTATGTTGTATAGAAAATGACAAAAGGAGACCAGGCGACATAGGGCACCTGTTATGTTACTTACGGCACTATGCCAGAAACTAAATTGTTATTCAAAATTTCAATTTCTGTATTTACGCCCCAGAATACGCAAGTCCTGATATTTTCATAATTTTTTGCAGTGGATTGCTTCATCGAGAAAATTGATGCCTTACATCTTCTTATATTTCATATTATACCAGGATTTATTATAGTTGCTTTTTTTTATAAATCAATACCTATTTCAACACATTTAGTTAAATAATTTTAAAGCCGGACCTGACGTACACGCGAACTGCGCAAGCCCAGCAGTTCCGGAAAACGCCGCATGCTGGGGACATTTCTGTAACACGGTATTAGCCAAGGGCGGTTTTACAGGGGGGGTAATAGGGTAATTACCCCCCCCCCCATGAATTTAGAATTTTAAGCATCATCATTGAAAAAAGGGCGTGGCACCCAAAAATTTTTCGCCTGCGGCGCTATTTTTTTTCTGTCCCCCCCTCCCAAACTTATTTTCTGGTTAATTTAAAAAAAAAAAAAAATTCGGATTTCAAATTACCCCCCCCCCCCCATGTTGAAAAGCTAAAACCGCCCTTGGTATTAGCAATATATTGGTTATATATATGTGGTCACCGCCCTCAGCCTGGGCGCCTTGTCACTTGATTGTTTATTTTGTGTTTCGGCTGAGCGATCGAGGTTAGGTTTGATTTGGGTGTGCGTTTTAGTTTTGTGATTTTTTAACTTTTTGGTTTTAAAATGCCTGCTAATAATAATTATTGTACTTACCGTGAGTGTAACTCCAAAAGCGGCATTGAAATATCACTTTTTGCCTTTCCCAAAGATCGAAAAAGGTAGGTGCACAATTTTGTTTTGTTTTGAGCAAGGCTTTTTATAGTTATGAAAAGGGCTACTAGGGCCAATAGTAAAGCATTGTGAATTTATGTAGACAATTTTATATGTTATGCTTTATTGATAAAATCGAATTCAGCATTAGCATAATACAAAATAAATTTGTTTTGTTGTTATTTCAATAATAATCATGATATTAAAAGTATTTTTTTTTTCTCAGTTATGGCCCCGTAATACTAAATACCTAACCAAAATGATAATGTACCTACACATTATAAATTATTATTGTCTAGATACTCAAAATAATAATATCTACACACATGTACAGATAATTCCACAATACCATTAAATTGTACTTAAATAAAATAATGTGTGTTTGTTCTTAGCTCAAGTTTTTTTCTTAGTGTAATCGGGAGTGTATCAGAGTTCTGTTTCATCCGCCTGCTTGCATTTTCTTACAGTGTACGAAACAGTCAAGTGCCAACAGTGTCAAGTATCTACTTATTTTATTGGATGAGATCAATTTTCATACAAACTATGTCCTAAAATACTTACTTTCCGATGTACAGGGTGCTAAAAATTTTATTTTCCCTGATATTTACGAAAAATCTCGGAAACCATACGAGATATAACACTAAATTTTTGCATAGATTATTATAATATTACAGCCGAGATTACAGCAGACCGCCGAATTTTGAACAATCAAACTTCCGCGAGTATTAAGAGGGAAACGGGTAGTTTTAATAGAAATAATTTAAATCGAGGAAGCAAACGTACAATTAGGAGCTCGAAGAGGTAGTTTTAAACAGAATTGATGATGATCCCTAATTAAGCTGTAGACGCTTGGGGTTCGAATTGGCGGTTTTCAAAAATTCCATTAATTACATCCTACGGGAGCAGTTACTCCAACCGTATCTCATGTGCAACAGATGCAATATCTTTTGCCAATGGATCCTGAAAGTCGTCGGTTATTTACGGATGAAGCTGCGTTCACGAGATCGGCAATTAAAACTGAACAAAACGAACATGTGTGTGGCGTTGGAACCCTCATGCCATTAGGAGAAACATTTCCAGCATGAATTTAGAATTAATGTTTGGGCAGGTATGATTGACAATTTTATTATTGGATCGTAACGATAAATCGGTTAAATGAGATAACTATCTACTCTTCTTACAAAACACCCGATTACCCAATTTATTGGATGATCTGTAACTACAACTTCGTACCGAGATGTGGTTCATTCATTTTCATTCAGGAAGGTCATTCCAGAGTGAAAACGTTCTTCAGATGAAAGAATTTTTAAACAGTGTCGTTCGAGAGACACTACGCTGAACCAAGCACAGGCTCGTCGTGTATTTCTACCATGCACCGCTCTGGGAGAAATCAAGCGGGCAACCTCAGTTGAGCACTTACCATGAAAATATTTGTAAAATAGACTCAGGTCGTCAACCTGAGTTTGATGTTCAAGGCTTTTCAGATGGTTTGTCAGATCATGGTCACGGATTAGGCGAATGGCTCTTCTTTAAATGGAATCTAGCAATCTCAGGGTATGTTTAGAAGCAGAGCCCCAAACATGCGAACAGTATTCCAGCGACGATCGAATTTGGGCTTAATAGAGCATCAAAAGTTGTTGCGGTATATAGAGGTTCTTAGATCGGAATAGTATTCCAAGCTTCTGCGAGGCCGCCTTAGCAATGGCCGCAACGCGACTATGCCAAGACATACTACTATCCAAATTAATGCAATAATTGAATTGATGAAGCCAAGGGAATCGAGTGTCCCGCCATGACTTTATCCGGTTCTTGAACATTTAGAAAAACTGCCGCCTGAGTTCTTTTAGCGTTAAATTCTACTTGGTTACTGTCACCCCAAGACAGAATTTCTTCCAGGTCTTCGTTGAGATGTGAGACCTCTTGCTGCCTATAGCGATGTGCATTGGCAGCCCATGTCCGAGCATCCAAAGTAAATGATGAAACAAGTGTGCTGTTATCAGCGAAGCTATATATAGAATTTCTAGTTTTTTTCGAAAGATTGTTAATGCATAGTAAAAAGAGGGTAAGCGACAATATAGAACCTTAAGGGACTCCGGCGTTGATGTTGAATGTGTCGTGGTTGTAGAAAAATTATTTTAGGTAATATTATAAATTAATTTTAATGGCAAATTTTATAATAAATTCTACTTACCTACAAATCCAACTATGCCGTCTCCTAGGTTGTACAGTAGGAGGAACCAAGAGATGGTTACCTCCTTCAGGAGGCCCGATGCGAAGTTCGGGGATCTTCAGTTCCCCTCCTCCCCCACTCATTTTAGAGAGGGGGGCGACACAACGGGAGAACCCAGTGGAGTGGATTGTGGGGCTTCCACATTTAAAAGCAGTATTTTCTTCTTTTTACATTGTTTTTGAGGCTAATTGTTCTAAGATTACTTCCTGAAATTAGAGGTAAAACGGGTTTTTGTTTTGAACTTCATAAAATATTTATGGGTAACCAAATTTTGGGTATTGTAGCTGTTTTTTAATTACGATTATTAAGAGGAAAGCTAAATCTTATCTAAGCTTTTTGTTGGTCTAATTATATTATACTCGCTTTTACTCCAGACGGTCTAAAAATATTCTAGTGTCGGTTCTGCCTTCATGAAGGTGTTGACAACATTTCATCAAAATTGATGCCAAACATAATCAAGATGCATTTTTATAGACGAATTTATTTCTAGCTTTATGTTTTACGTGCCAGATACATACGATTAAGTTAATTGAGGCAAAAACGCACTATTAAATTTATAGGCAGCGGGAAAATCGTTCAAATTATCTAAAATTACATTTTGAATTTGTGTCATGAAATATTAGGCATGCTTTACTGGTTAACGATTTAAAATTTGATTGCTGTTTGTGCATTTTGCCTACGTCAATACACAGCGGATTTATAAATATATCATAAATTGCAGTGATAATGTTAATTAAAAATAGCTAAAGGGTTTGAAAATTAATTTTATTGGTTAAAAAAGTGAATTGTCATTTTCATGCTAAACTTCTTTGAAATAAAGTAGTTTTTGATCTTAGGTACCTATAACTAACCTACAACTATTATTCCTATAAAGTATCAGTAGTCTACTTTTTAGTATTTTCTACTTCTTCGACTTTCCCTCATACACGTCTAGACATAGGTCGTCCGGTGTATGTCAGTCTTGTATAACTTGGTCCATCGATTCAACGTCTTTCCAAATAATGTTTACTTCGTTTTGTGCCTCTAGGTCGACACAATATTATCCCCATTGTCCTGCTTTGCGACGTACTATCTAACTCCATTTCATCTGAGTTATGCGTTGAATAATTATGTCTGCGCCTTCCGCCTTTCTCCGGATTTTCTGGTTTCCCATTATCGTCAAACAAATGTGTTAGTTATAGGAGTGAATTACCTTGATATTGTGGATAGTAATTTTTAATACTATGTTACTGGAACCTTTGCTGAGCTGTTGCAGCAATTCTTCTAATTCATTTGAATCGCTTGAAATAAGAAAGGTGTCCTGCGAAGTGCAAGTACCTAACTGAGATAATAATCCGGTGATCTATATTGTGATATTCGTTATTGTTATTATTTGTAGTTTACTTATTAATACTACAAGTTTATATTTAACCACTTTATTGTTAAATCAACTAATATAATATTCTGTTTACCACAACTGTGTTTGTTCATCTCTGACTATTTTTGACATCACTGTCAATGTCCAAAAACCCCTTCCTTATGGTAGTGACTAACATCTATATAATACGGACCTATAACTATAACTAATACATAATATTACATCTTTCCCTTAACAGAGAAGCTTTATTAATACACAATATATTCTGACAATTTGGAAGGTTTCTTTATAGTTCGTGTTGGTCTTTTACTATTCTGAGCACCAAACTCATTGCTGTTAACATAGGGACTACCGGTCATAGTCATACGAGGCTCAGGACTATCACTATTAAAACTACACCTAGGCTTATCTCTAGAAACTTCATCATTATTTAACAACTCGGTAATATTACTATCATGATCATCATTTTCCCTTAAGTTATGCTTAATTACTGATTTACGTAAATGATTACTATTACGTCTTAATATATTAATACCATTATCGATCAGATATGACCTTGGAGACTCATGTTTTTCTGTAATAATTGCAGGACGCCATCTATTATTATCTCTGTATACAATGGTATCACCATCCTGAAAACCTTGTCTTACTTTAGTATGTCTATCGTAGTATTCCTTATAACTTTCATTTCTGCTTTCCAAACTTTGCTTAAATTCTTTAATTTTAATTTTTTGTTTTTCAACAACTGGTAATTTTGTTTTTAATTTTCTAGAAAACAAGAGTTCTGCCGGCGATCTCTTAAGACCTGTTATAGGAGTACTACGATATTCCATAAGTGCAACCCACATATCATCTGACTTACGTATTATGTTTTTGGCAGTTTGTACGAATCTTTCCGCAAGGCCATTCGAACGCGGATATCTAGGACTAGATGTTTCAAATTTAAAATCAAATTCTTTTGCAAAACCCTTACATTCATAAGAATTAAATGGCATATTATCTGCAACGACTTTATCTGGGACCCCATGAGTCGCAAATATTTGTTTAAAAGCATCTATAACATCAGATGACTGCTTAGACTTTAAAGGCACTATTTCAAGCCACTTAGTCAAGTAATCTGCAACTATTAAGTAGGAACGTCCACCATATTCCATGATATCACCCCCTATTTTTTGAAAAGGCAGCTCAGGAATGTCATGAGACATCAGTGGTTCTTTTATATTAGCATACCTGTATTTTTCACAAGTTCTACAAAGCTGAACTTCTCTTTCAACATCAGCACTCATACCAGGCCAGAATAATACGCCACGTGCTCTATCTCTTGTTCTTGTGATTCCAAAATGACCTTCGTGTAACATTTTCAGCATATTCTTTCTTAAAGTCGCAGGTACAACTACTCTATCATTAAAAAATATAAGATCATCAAGAACCTGCAAATCATGCCTTATATTATAAAACACCCCAAGTTCACCCTCATATTTTTGTTTTTTCCATCCGTTTTTGCAGTGTTCAATAACCTTACTCAACACCATATCTTTTACTGTCTCTTTTCTAAATTCTTCCTTTCTAGATTCACTCATTCTTAAATATTTTTCGACCGAATGCACTATTTCTTTCATATCATCATCCTGTTCTATCTTTTCACCACTCACATTTCTTGACAAATAGTCAGCAATATACAAATATTTACCTGGCAAATACTGTACCTGCACATCATACTTTAGTAATCTTAGTCTCAACCTTTGCAATCTTGCAGAATTTACAGAGGTTATTTGTTTATTCATAACACTCACATTCGGTTTATGGTCTGTTATAATTTTTATCGTACGACCGTAAACAAAATTATGAAATTTTTGACATGCATATACAATACCCAACATTTCTTTCTCTATTACTGCATAACTTTTTTCAGTATCTGACAACCCTCGTGACGCATATGCCACTGGTCGACCATTTTGCATTAGACAACAGCCCAGCCCATTTTCTGATGCATCAGTTTGTATAGTTATTTCTTTTTCAAAATCAAAGTGCTTTAAAGTCAGATTTTTTCCCAGCTCTTGTTTGATAGTTTCAAGAGCTTTATCATGAATACCCAACCACTGATAAATTATATCTTTCCTAAGAAGCTGACAGAGCGGATCTGCAATTTCACCTAGTTTTGGAATGAATTTTCTAACATAGTTGATAAGACCTAACAACCTTTGCAACTCTTTTTTATTCGAGGGTGGTTTAAGATCATTTATAGCCTTAAGTTTTTCATCATCAATCCTCATACCCTTATCATTAAAAATGTGTCCAATATATTTGACTTCTGTCTGTCTAAATTGAAATTTATTTTTATTAAACTTTACACCCCTTTCCCTAGCTCTTTCTAATACCTTTTTCAGTGTATTGTCATGCTCTTCTAAAGTATCACTTGCAATTAGTAAATCATCAAAATATATAATCAAGTTTTCTATGTCCCCAAAATTTTTAAAATTTGCCTTTTGAAAATATTCTGGAGCAATATTTAAACCGAATGGTAATCTAAGGAATTTATAACAACCGAATGGAGTAGCAAATGTTGTAAGAACACTCGAGGCCTCATCAAGTTTAACTTGATAAAACCCGTCTTTGAAGTCAATAACAGAGAAGTATTTTTTACCAGATAATTTTGAGCATATTTCCTCCAAACTTGGAATTTCAAAATACTCCCTTTCTATACATTTGTTGAGATCTCTTGGGTCTAAACACAAACGCAAAGAGTTATCAGGTTTTTCAACAATGACTAAATTATTTACCCACTCACTGGCTTCATTCACTCTAGCAATAATATTTTCATTTTCCAGTTTGTCTAGTTTTTCTCTTAATTTATTTTTTATTACCATTGGTATGCGCCTAGCATTCCTAGCAACAGGTTTACTATGTTTTTTTAATTGTATTTTACACACATCTGAGAAAGTACCTAGCCCTTCAAAAACATCATTATTTTTTTGAATAAAAATTTCCTTATCATTTAAACTTACACTATCTACATCTTCACATTTTTTAACTAAACCAAATGTATAACAAGTTGGCAAACCAATTATTGGCTTAACATTTAAGTCAACTATTAAAAAGTCTACACTAAAAACCTTATTTGACCATACACATTGTAGATTAATTTTGCCAATGCTATTTAGTTTTGCGCCACCATAGGCCTCTAGTACCGTATTACATTTTTTTACCATGTGACTCTTATTGCTTATACAAAAATTTTGAAAAATATTTTTAGGCAAAATATTTACCTCGGATCCAGTATCTATTTTAAAGTTTATGTCTTTGTCATGAACTCTTATTATTTCAGTCCATACTGTCTGACTTTTTCTTGTTGCTTCATGCACCATTTTTAAACTATGTACGTACAACTCATCTTCCGAGCTTTCAAGATCTTTCCGCACAACTTCTCGAACTTTCTTAACTTGTCCTTCTTGATATTTACCACTTTTACCCATTTGGCATGCACTGCTAAAGTGATTTTCTTTGCCACATTTAAAACATTTTTTTCCAAAAGCAGGACATTCAGCAAAACCATGTTGTCCCTTACATTTTCTACATACAAACTTTGTTTTTTCATGCTTCCTTCTTGTTTTTAAAGCATCTATACTTGCTTCTTCTTTATTTCTTACAGTTTCTAGCTGTTTATTCGTTAATTCCGCATTTCTACAAGTTTCTGTTGCTCTTTGCAATGACAAATTTTGAATACTAAGAAGTTTTTCTTGAACTTTTGGGTCATTTGTGCCTAGGATAATCCTATCTACAAGGATGCTATCTTCTTGTGTGTCATATTCACAGCTTTGTATTAATTTTTTTATATGACCATAGAAATGATCAAAAGGCTCTTCAGTTCCTTGGTTACGGTTATTAAATACAAATCTTTCATAGGTCTTATTTGTTCTCGGTGCACAATATTTTTTAAATTCTGCAATGACTCTGTCAAACTTATCTTTTTCAGCGATTTTCAAAATGTTGTATATTTCCACTCCTTCACGTCCCACAAGATTTAGAAAAAGAGCATTTTTTACCTTATCTGGTTTTGTATCTTTTTCCGTAGCCATTAAATATGTATCAAAGCTTTGATAAAATATTTTAAAATTTTCATGTAAGTTTCCCTCACAACTCATGGGTTCTGGCAATCTTCCCTCCATTTTTTATTTTTCCACTTTTTTCCTTCTTTATAGTTCTTCTACGACTGCGCCATGTGATATTCGTTATTGTTATTATTTGTAGTTTACTTATTAATACTACAAGTTTATATTTAACCACTTTATTGTTAAATCAACTAATATAATATTCTGTTTACCACAACTGTGTTTGTTCATCTCTGACTATTTTTGACATCACTGTCAATGTCCAAAAACCCCTTCCTTATGGTAGTGACTAACATCTATATAATACGGACCTATAACTATAACTAATACATAATATTACATATATACCTTTCTAAAAAACTAGTGCACACTAAGGGTACTGTAGTGATAATATTTTATAGTGTCATCCTGGCGTCAGTGAACAAGTGGCAATATAGGACAAGGGGTAAGGAGGTAACATGTTCCAAAAAAACAACGATAAGAAATGTGGTTATTTGTCCTTAAACCATTCATCATAGAATGAACAATAAATGCGAAGAAGACTCGCTTGGGACCCGCTGTGATTTTAGAAATGCTCTAGTATCTTGAGAGGCGCTTTTCTAGGAACATATATTTTTGCCTGTGGGACACTGTGGGTGTCTTCAAAAGGCCTGTAAAAATTAGTAGCATACATTTCTAAAGCTAAACTTAAACTTTAGTCCAAAAGTTAGATAGTTTTTGATATACAGGGCATCGAAAGTATTATTTTCAAAACTTTTTCGAAACATTTATCTTAAAAATACCAGAATGCAGCAAAATATACAGGGTATATTAAAAAAGAGACATGACGTCTTCTTTTTTTTTTAAAGGAAACCCCAATTTTTTAGTGCAGAACTAAGCACATTTTTTTTTACATACAGCGATAGTTATACCGGGTGTTGCATCGTCGAGCGGGACATAGGAAATCCCATGTAATTTTAAATGGGGTCAATTATTGGCTTCCCTAATTTATTGTTATAAAAACTCGTACATCGAAAATATTAAAGGTGTATTTATGAGTACAAATTAATCTGAATAAAACTAAAATAAAGTATCCAATTACAAGGTTAATAATTATGACATTTTACATGTTTCAATATTTTACTAATTAATAGGTAGGTATTATTAAATTGTTAGAACTTTAGGATTTAAGAAGATGTTAAAATATTCCTCAAAATGACAACTTTATTTGACAGTCATCTTTTACCTTGACTGGTGCCCGCAAATACGGGGCCATAAAAAGGAGAAATAGTTAAAAAGAAATCGGCGATAACCCGTAAACAGGCTCATCAAAAATATCTAAAGTTATTCTTTTGAATGTGGGTTTTAGTGCTCTTTAATAAACCTAAATAGAATTTTTCTCTAAAATAATTAGGGAAGCCAATAATTGACCCCATTTAAAATTACATGGGATTTCCTATGTCCCGCTCGACGATGCAACACCCGGTATAAGGAACTTTTGAAAAAAAATTGTCTTAAAAACTAAAGATGTGAAAATATGCATCTGAAGTAAAGCTGAATTTATAAACTCAAAAAGTTGGCGAGGTTGAGGTTCAGTTGGCGTTGGAATAAAGAGTTCAATTTAAACTAAAGGGAACACTCAGTTTCATTTATAAACTCAGTTCGTGCAAAGTTCGCAAGTTTCGAAAAGTTCCCATGTAGCTCGAGGTAACCAATTTTTATGTTCAGAGTTCGAGAGGTTCGTTTCGACCAATGAAGATGCTATTTCAAAGTCATGTGGCTACAGCGAAATGTCAAATGTCTTTTTCTGTTTGTTATAAGCTTAGTTTTATGTTTTGTGCCAGAAATTGGAAAGCTAGAAATGGACAGAATAGAGAATGATGACACTAATTTATTGTTACTCGAGTTAATCCAAAATTATGTATTTATCTACAACACTATTACTCTATTAGACAAAAATTTCAACCAATCAAACAACAACTTTTCGAACATCACCAACTTGAACATAGCTTCAACCTCGTCAACTTTTCGAGTTTATAAATCTAGCTTTGCTCGAATTGAGCACCGTTGACAATCTGTTTTACCTGTAAAACATGCAGCACATCACGAGTACTGTTATTTTATTTACTTACTTTGTTGTCAGCGTCACAAAAAGTAAATATTTTTCATTATGTTAGAATAATTTCAGATATTTGCATGTTAGCAACCAGTGTGTGCTCTTCTTGATAGACAAAAGCAGTGTGATCGTGGGCTTATCTAGTAAACAGAAAATACTTTACCTTTATTTTGTAAAAAATGAGAAAATTAATCGAACGTAAAAGAATTGAAATCTTGTGCATGATTGGTTTGGGAGAGGTCGCGCACTGAGACAGAAGTGGTTCACTTGTTTAATGCAACTTACCCTGATTGGTTGCATGTCAACAAAAGCATGGTAAGCAGAGTTGAAGCAAAGTTCCGGGAGTCTTGCCATGTTCGAGTTATTCAAAAATTTGGTCGACCCTCAATAACTCAAGAAGATGAGCCTAGCGTTCTGTTAACAGTGCAAGACAATCCTCAAACACCAATTACAGAAGCGGATTCTAATGTTTATTTGGCGCGATCTAGTGGGCATAAAGTACTGAAGAATGCAAAGTTCCATCCCTACAAGTTATTCCTAGTTCAGGAGCTGTCGGAAGATGATTTTACTCGGCGAACTAAATTTTGTAAGCAAATGCAACAATTTTGTAACTTTATAAAAATAATTTTTTTTTTGACGAAGCGAGATTCACATTGAACGGGCATCAGAATAGACAAAACTGTCGTTATCGGGCAAGCGAAAATCCTCATTGGTTTTCAGAATGTCCTACATACACAACACCCTCAAAAAGTGAGCGAGTGGTGCGGTATAGTTGACGAAAGAGTTCTAGGTCCTTACAAAATGACCTCATCCTCGCTCTAATAACTCTGTATCCGGATGGTGGCCACCCAGATCGCCAGATTTATCTCTTCTTGATTTTTTTCTTGTAGGACACTTGAAAAACGTGAATCGCTCAGCGAATTTAGAAGATTTAAAAGCACGAATACACCAAGAAATTGGAAACATTAGCGCAGATGTCATCGAGAACATTTAAAAAGAATTTGTTAATCGCCTTTGATATTGTCAGATTGTCAACGGTGCTCAGCTGAAACATTTACTATACACTGTGGCTCTAGGGTTGCTACCCCTCCAGGTTTGAGCCATGCTACTCCAGGCTACGGGTTATGCATCAATTTCTCCAGGTCAAGGATAATTTAACACTTAAGAAAGCAATTTATTTAATTAAATTGCATTTTTACAATATTCGGCAATTTTTAGTAATTTTAGGGTTCTTGGCAACATGGCAACACCTTGTCGCGGCAGGGCAAAATGCATTTGATCTTTATTCGTTGTTTATTCCTGTCAGTAAACAAGAGCGAACTGTTTGCTAGTTGGCGACGTTTTCTGATTAAGTTGTGATTTGTTAGGATACGTTAGTTTGAAATTCAGAAAATCTGTTTTCTGCAATTAGTTAATGTAATCTTTTGATTTGGTAACATGAGCGATAGTGATGAAACAAGCAAAAGCGACTCAAATAAGGCGATATCAAATCGACCAAGTACATCGTCTTTGCATGCGACACCTACGAAGAAAAGACGTAAATATTTTACTTATTTTCAAGATTCTTGGAGGCACAATAATAATTATAAAGACTGGCTTGTTAAAGTGGACAATTTTACCGCAAAATGTTTTATTTGTAGTGTAAAATTCACTATAAAACATGAGGGTGAAAAGGCTCTAAAAACGCATCTGAAAAGCAAAGGACATTCTACTGCCGTAACCAGCAGTGCTAAAAATAAATTTGTAACTGCATTTTTTCCAAAAAAAAATAGTGACGAGGAAAGTGTTGTGTCTATGATTGAAGTTGCTCAGGTATATCATGGGGTCACCCATCACCAGAGTTATTTAAGTACAGATTGTGCCATAAAATTAAACTCTTACTTGTATCGAGATTCTGCACTGGCGAAAAAAGTGCACTGTGGGAGAACAAAAGCAGAAGCCATTGTAGAGAACTGTCTTGCTCCTAAAAGTATTGAGAATGTCTTAGATGAAATTAAAGTCAATTCAGAGTCATCATTGCCATTTGCCATTTTATCTGATGCGTCTAACAAAGGAAACCAAAAGCTATTTCCGGTCGCGGTTAGATATTTCAGCGTAAAAAATGGAATCCAGAATAAACTTTTGGACTTTATAGAAAATAACGATGAATCTTCCGCATCGATAACAACAAGCATATTAACTACTTTAGTAGTGTTCGCTTAAGATTTCGGATATAAGTTCATATAGTGCCGACAACGCTTCCGTTAATTATGGTGTCCATAATTCCGTTTACAAAAAACTTCTATATCAATGCAGGATTATTAAAAGCAAATTGTAATTGTCATGTGATACATGCAGGCAGAAATGCCTCCAAAGCTCTTTCATATGACGTGGAAAATTTGATTTTGAAAATATATGCAGAATTTTCCAACAGTGCAAAAAAATCTGAAGCTCTAAAAGAGTGTTTTCAATACCTACAAATGGATTACCAAAAAATGTTGCGACATGTAATAACAAGATGGCTTTCTTTATATGGCGCTCTTGATAGACTGTTAAGATGTTGGCCAGCTGTAAAAAAATATTTTCTTGACTTAGGAGAAGAAAGTTGCAATAAAAATATCTGGAAATTCATAAATAAACAAGAACATGGCCTAGAAGATGATCTTGGCTCTGGGATTCTAGTTTCGGAGTGTTACATTTACTTTGTTCACCATTATATGAACATTTTAAATACCCACATTGTTAAACTGGAAAGTAATCAGTTGACAAGCACTGAATTACATGACATCATGTGCGATTTAAAGAAACAAATAACCCAAAGGCAAAATGATCAATTTTTTGGAAGCAAGGTGCTTGCAGCCTTAAAGTACCTTCTACCGAGAGAAAAACAAATGTTTGTGAAAGAGGCAAACCTAATGTACCAAAAAACAATTGACTACATATCCAAGTTTTACGATTTCCAAAACAGCCCCTTTCAGTATTTTGACTGTTTAAATTTACAGAAGCATAAAGCAAATATTTGCTTTAAAAAAATACTGGAAGCGAAAGATGCAGCAAAAATAAATAATGTCGACGATGACGCATTATACAATGAAGTTGTTATTCTTAAAAGTTGGCTACAGGAATTTGAAAAAGATCATAAGAGTTTTGGAAACAATGAAATTTGGTGTAAAATATTTCAAATATCTGATTTACCTAATTTGCTCAAGATTGTTGGAAAAATTCTTTCAATTCCGGTTAGTAACGCATTTCCGGAAAGAATATTTTCGTTAATGTTAAATCTTTGGACAGATGAGAGAAATAGAATGCATGTTGGCTTAGTTAAGGCAGAATTATGCAACTTTAATATGTCTTGTCAACAATTTGCGGAATTTTTGGAGAAAAAAGAACAAAAGGCACTATTACATTCTTGTCAAAGCAACACTAAATACAAATTTAAGTTGAATAAATAAAATGACATTTATATTTTTTGTATCCTATAAAGTTTCAAATGCTCCATTTTTCTTGTCAGTACTTTTATATTTTCTGGCAATTGCATCCTTACTTATTACTTTTTTACACATTTTATTTTTGTTAATGTTTATTCGAGTGTTTAGTATAATTTTGTTAAAAGTTACAGTTTTTTGTTACATTTTATGATATAGTTACCAATACCCAAAGTTTTAATATGATTTGAGAATCAAAGTTTTTTTTATATTTATTATTATAATATAATATTTCAAGACCATACCTATAAAACTTATAAAAATAAAAGAATTTTGATGAACTGAAATCGCCTTAATAAAATGTGTAATATTTATCAAAATATTTTGAACAGGACCGGATTGACAGGTTTTTTTCATCAAACGTGCGCTTATGTTCGTTGCAAACGGAAACTGATTTATTTAAATTTCAGATGATACGTTTTTTTGGTAGTTTAACTATCAAAAACTCTTCAGTATAGGTATCATTGTGAGATTTTAAAATTTAAAAAATTCAATTTATTTTGTTCATTGATGTACTAAAGCATTGCGGTTATCATTTTGCAAATTTGAAGTCGTTTGAACCGTGATCGCAGCATCCATGACCGTTATTTAAAATCAGAGTATCTATGACTGTTATTAAAATAATAAACAATGTTATTATTGATGTTTTGTACGCTTCGTGACAGCTAATCCGTACACAATAACAGTCTTAAGTGAAGAGGATTGAATTCTTATCAAACATTTTCGACAAAAACATAATTACGGTACAAGAAAAATTGTAAAGGAGATTCCTGAAAAAAAATGGTATGTTGGAACAGTTGGAAAGTTTTTAAGACATCTTAGAGAAAATAATGAATCCATAAGAAAAAGTTGGAAGGGGAAGGAAGAAAACTTCAAGAACTCAAGAAAATATTACCATGGTAAGAAATAATATAGAAAATGTACGACCTGAAGAATCTGTAGGTACCAGAAAAATAGCGAAAAGAACAAGAATTCATCGTTCTATAGTTCAAAGAATTATAAAAAATGATTGCCAACTTAGTCTTTTGAAAAGTTTACTGTCAAAAACGTAATGCCAATGTGAAAGAGAAACGATTAGTAGAAAGATGTAATCTACTACTACGAGGATTCCGTTCTCGGGAAAATATCGCAAAGATATGATTTTCAGATGAGAAGATGTTTTACTTGAGGCCGCCAAAGAATACACAAAATAATAGGGTACCTATACGCAAATGTGCGAGTAAAGGGGGAAATCCCCTTGGAAAATCTTTGAATCGAGAGAAGTAACTCTTCACCTACCGTAATGGTCTCTGAGGCAGTTTTCAAATTGGGGAAGTCAAGTCTCATTGTTGTAGATGTCGGAGTAAAACTCAACTTGGACGCGTATCAAGAACAAATTTTATATCACTACTTGCTTCCTGAAATTGAAGCAATCTGCGACGATTACGTGTTCCAACAAGAAGGTGCTCCTTCCCATACCTCTCAGAGTACAAGAATGTTTTTGTTTGAGCAATACCCCGATTACATCGAACTGGAGATGTAGCCCAGTAGTCCAGACTTAAACCCTGTTGACTATTCCATATGGGGAATTTTAGAGGCAAATGTTTACAATGGTCAAAGGTTTAACACCATTGAAGAGCTAAAGGCAAGTTTACAGTTCTGTATGGAATAATTTTAACCAGGACATAATCAATGCAACTATTGAGTTATGGCGAAGGCGACAGCAATCGGTGATAAAAAATCATGGTGGTCATATTCATAATGTTATCCTGTAAATATTTTGACTACTTTCGATTTTAAGTAATAGTTTATCTTGATATCATTAATTGTTAATATTATTAAATTTGTTTATTAAGATTGAACAAAATAAATTGTATTTCATGAATTTTAAAATCTTTCACAATGAGACCTACACTGGAGAATTTTTGATAGTTAAACTACCGAGAAAACGTATCATATGAAATTTAAATAAATCAGTTTCCGTTTGCAACCAATATAAGCGCACGTTAGTTGAAAAAAAACCTGAAATCCGGCCTTGTTTAAAATATTTTGATAAAAATTACACATTTTACTGACACGATTTCAGTTCA
Organism: Polydrusus tereticollis; assembly: GCA_963920685.1. NCBI lineage: Eukaryota > Metazoa > Arthropoda > Insecta > Coleoptera > Curculionidae > Polydrusus > Polydrusus tereticollis. The sequence continues at coordinate 95,021,266 of OY987328.1, read as the reverse complement.
TCATCACTCCAAAAATAAATTAAATCAGTGCAAAATAAAAAAAAAAAAAATTCACAATTAAAGGGTGTACTCCTTTAATTTGAGCCACAATCTAGATATTTTCACATTTTTAATTTTTAAGACAATTTTTCTTCAAAATTTTCTTACGTAGCCACTACCCTTATTTGTCTTACCGTATATAAAAAAAGCTCTTTCCAATTCTGCAATAAAAAATTGGGGTTTTGCATTTAAACAAAAAACTAAGACGTCGTATCCCTTTTTTGATATACCCTGTGTATTTCGCTGCGACGTTAAAAAACTCTAAACTGAAAATACAAATCGACGAGTCGAAGCGCTTTTCTTTACAAACTACCCTCTTAATTTTTATTGAATTTATGCTACTTTACAAATGTACTGTATATTATATTATTATATAGTGTGATTTAAAAGAACTGTGACAAGCTTCAGGCGTTACGAGGACACAGCGTGTTAAAAAAATGTTTTTCTATTTGGGAATCATAAAGTCTTCATTATGGGTTTCAATTGGGTTAGTTCAGGTTATGCACAACCATTTTAAACACGCATTTTTTATTTTCCTCCTCTTGGTAACAACACAACAATGACTGTTTTGAAATTTCATGGCACACCTACTTTTTGTTTTAAGAAATAATTCGGTAGTGGTAAACTTAAATTATCTGTTTTATACCTATGGATGGGACTTATCTTTAGAAGTGAGACATATTTTATAAAAATTTCAATTACAAAAAATTAAATAAATTATTTAATTGAAATGTTGTTTTACTGGTTGCATAATACAGAATATACGTAGGTATATGTTTACTAGTATCACGCTCACGCTGCTTTACATACATCCACAGACAACATAACCTAGAAAATATGCGACTGTGGTTTAAGTAAATTTATCTATTTCAAGCATAAAACACTATAATATTAGACTATTAAAATAATAGTGAGACAAAAGTTAAGTAGTTTAGTACTTATTTAGTTTATTTAGTTACAACTATAAATACTGTGGTATTTTCCTCAATTTTATTTCTCTAAAGAAACAGACTTGGGAAGAGATTAGTGATTATTGTAAATATTTACTATTACTGTTGAATGTTCGATTGATGAAGCGATTAATTTGCTCAATCTTTAAAATTTTTGATTTCTTCGGCGTGTAGCCCTCCGCTTATATGCCTGTAATTTTTCATATTTCGATATATCAATATTTCTATATATATTTAAACAACTTCTTGACATTGAGTGTTTGGACCATATCGATGAAGCCTTTTTAATTTTACTTTCTTTGTTAAAAAATGCTATCAGGACATTTTCTGAAATATCTTTTACACTATTTTGCTCACACCATAGCTCAAATCTGCATATTCTTTTTGAAAGACATTGCGAGATTTCTTCGGTAAGAGATTATTTAAATTATTTTCCGCGATTTCTCGTAGTTCTGGTGGGGTATGTCTTCCGTCTTGGCTCATATTTATTCGTTTTTACCACTAAATTATTAAATAATATTTAATGATCCAATACAGCAAAAATTGACAATTTATTAAAAATATGTATTATTTTTAAAATAATGGCGGCTGGGGTGCCCAATTGTGTTTTCTGTAACAGTGTTGCCAATCTCAAAAAAAATAAAAATTTTGACTGGAAATTATTAACTACATTTTCTTTTTAATTTCCTTAAAAATGACCAAAACAGAGAAAGTATTATAAAATATTCGTTTGATAAGACATTTTAGGGCACTCGTCTCATTAGAACACTCCCCGCGTGTTCTAAAATTGTGTCTTATGGAACGTCTATGGTTTTGATATACTATTGAACAATTTCTAAACGCGTTGTTTAAATAAAATATTCAAAAAGATGATGTAGATAATAAAACTAGAAATTTAAATTGTATGATTTGTATGTTCGATTAATTTCACTAATACACACAAAATCGAAAGTCATTACCTACAGCAGTTTTTGAAGCACCTGAGACTGTAACACAACCTACCTTATAGATGATAAATAGTTTTTTGAGATGGTAAAAACCGATAAAAACATTCAAAGATGTCCATTAAATTAATAGGCCAATTAATATTAGTAATAATGGCCATTATATCGATAGGCTTGAAGGTCGGCATAGTGTTAATACGAACTTAATAATTATGTAATAATTATAAATAGGTATATTTTAGTTTGTTAACGTGTAATAAGCTATGTATATGAGTTAAGGACCGTTTTCCTAAATTATAATTAAGGTGCATATTAAAACTTTGAGTTTGCAGTTCTGTGGTTTTATTATGGGTTTTGAAAGTTTCCTCAAGCCTATAGAGGGTGACCAAGATTAATTGCCCACTATCGGCAACTGTACTATTATTAAAGATGTAAAATTATTCGTTAAATTAGCAAACTGGTACTACTTTTGTCGCTCATTAAGATGCAAAAAATAATTAGACAACGTGTTTTCGAGTTCTAAAGTATTAAACGAAAAAGCTTATAAATATAATAGTAAATAATGGTTGGATACCTACAATCCTACAAATTATCACTTAATGCAACTAAAACAAATTATATTGCTTATTTACTAACTGAAATCAACCGTTCTAACTTTGAACACTTTAATATCAATAACTTAAATGACACTATTAAAGAAGTGTCATCTACAAAATATTTGGGTATAGTTGTAGACAAACATTTGTAATGGGACCCCCATGTAACGTATTTAACTAAGAAAATAAGGAAACTAATTTATAAATTGTATACACTTGTAGCTCTCAGAGCGGTTGTGGAGTCCTTGATTAAATATGGTATTGTTGTGTGGAGTGGCATGTACAACACGGCGCTAAAACCACTAAGTACTGTACAGAACTATATCCTTAAAGTAATAGATAAGAAAAATAAGCGTTATTTAACTGAACTGCTGTACACTTACGAGTTGTTTGATGTACGATCTATCTATGTATTGAAGATATGTTCTTTTATGTTCAAAAATCTCGAGCTTTGCATGTATATTAACCATATATATAATACTAGAGGTAGGGAAAACAAACACTTACAGATTCCCAATAGCCATACAAATATAAACTTACGGTTTGTAAATTACTTGGCTCTAAAGATTTTGAATATGATACCTCCGGATATTAAGAATAATACTAAGCATAAGATATATTTAAAAAAGTGTAGGACATATATATTCAAAAATCTAGAAAAATTTGAATTGTTATTTTGATATTGGAGAGTTAAACCAACGTTCTTTCCCTGTTCTGTTTATTCTTAATTTTTTGTACAGTTTTAGATATGAGTAATTTCTGTCTTGTATATGATTATGCTGGACATTTGCGTTAGCACATACGGATGTTTAGTCATCTAGGTACTACAGCTTATCTTTACTGATATAGTTAATTGATTAATTGTTACTATTATCACTGGAATGGTATGATTTGAATAAATTTGGTATAGTTGTAGTGATAGTGATGATGATGTTGATAATTATAATAAAATTAGTTAATTACATTTTAAAGGGAAATAAAAGTCTGTCTTTACCACCAAAATTTTTTTTATATTAACTACACTACACCCTAGATTTGGGTATCGAGGGCATATATATGGGAGGGATTCACCATATGAGTTAGATGTTCAATATAAGTTTGAAAATTGAGTCGGACTAGTTTCGACCTTAGAAAAGATCATCATCAGCAACTCTATATAATTATAATGTAAACAAGGTAAAACACAGTAGTGGATGGTTCAATGAATGTGTGTGCCTGCCCATGGACTCGACTGGGAACGTCCCTTTGGCTATACAAATGGTTAAGAATAAGGGGTTAATTAATACACTTGTTGAGTATTGAGTGTAGAGGTTTTATATTTATTTGACGTAAGCCAAAAACTGTAAACAGTAGGAGAAATAGGTCTTAAACAAGTTTGTTTTTACTCTTGACGCATGCTAGTAGAGAAATGATTTTATTTATTTTCATTACATATATTATTGAGAGAAAAGGATTATGATTTTGAATTTGTGGTGGTATTCTGTGTGGAATAAACTTTTTAATTAAGGTGGGTTAATTTTTAATTTTTAATGTAACATTTTTAGATATAAGATAGAACTAAAGGTTTGTTTTATGTTAAATTTAGGTTTTAGTTCGTTTTTTTATTTTATTTTTATTTCTCAGTCACTCAACAAAGGTGAGGCTTTTCTCTTTTTTCTTTTTTTTCTCTTTGTTGAGTGACTGAGAAATAAAAATAAAATAAAAAAACGTCTATTCCACACAGAATACCACCACAAATTAAAAATCATAATCCTTTTCTCTCAATAATATATGTAATGAAAATAAATAAAATCATTTCTCTACTAGCATGCGTCAAGAGTAAAAACAAACTTGTTTAAGACCTATTTCTCCTACTGTTTACAGTTTTTGGCTTACGTCAAATAAATATAAAACCTCTACACTCAATACTCAACAAGTGTATCAATTAACCCCTTATTCTTAACCATTTGTGTAGCCAAAGGGACGTTCCCAGTCGAGTCCATGGGCAGGCACACACATTCATTGAACCATCCACTACTGTGTTTTACCTTGTTTACATTATAATTATATAGAGTTGCTGATGATGATCTTTTCTAAGGTCGAAACTAGTCCGACTCAATTTTCAAACTTATATTGAACATCTAACTCATATGGTGAATCCCTCCCATATATATGCCCTCGATACCCAAATCTAGGGTGTAGTGTAGTTAATATAAGAAAAAATTTTTGGTGGTAAAGACAGACTTTTATTTCCCTTTAAAATACATAACCACAGACCATGGACTACTTCTTAAATCTTAATTACATTTTTTATTGTAACTGTTATGATTGGGCATGTCCCGTTAATCAATAAAGAAATTATTAAATAAAGTTTTCTTCCTAACCGTTGGATTGAAATTGTCCTATCTTTGATTTTCATGGATTTTCAGGTTGGTTTCGTCTATTTTAAAAATCTAAACCATTAGCAGAACTACAATATACATAATTATTAGTGAATGGCTTGAAATTATAAAAATACCTCTATTTTAACATTTTACATTATCACTTATAGTTATTATATAAATGTTTTCAAATGAGAAATAGGCAGAACATGTGAAGGGATTAAAAGCAAAACGGATAAAGTCCACTTTTGGCGAAGAGAGGGTTAGTCAGTAAAATGATTCGTTCAAGCTGCGCTCCACTAGCGCAGCAAATCTATAACTACCAAAACGAATACAATCCACTACATTGTAGTCCCTGAAATCATAGCTTGGAAGCAAAACAGATTACAACAGGATTATTCAGTTTAAATAAAGAGTTGAACCATTGTCATTTTAATCAAAAATGGAACAGTCACCTTCAGTAGTATCTTCATAAAAGGCGAAGAAGAAAAAGGTCCATCCCAACCCCACTAAAACAGCTAAGCCGCCAAGAAAAACAGCTTACTGACCGGTTTTTATTAGAAATATTCAGGATGGGAAGGATGTTGTAGTTTGTAAACTGGTTTTTCGTCGAGTTTTAGGGATCAGTAATTCTAGGGTTCAAAATATTCTCCGCGCCCATGCAACAGTTGATAATGTCGTGCAGGTACATCAGCTCTTTAAAGTATTTAGAATATAATTATTGACGCAGCAATACTTGTCAAGGTTACCTTAGCTATGATTTAAACATAGAAAAACTAGCAAGTATGTACAATCTTCAGGCAGATGAGAATTTGATAGTGAAAAATTCACATTTTCGCTACGTTTTTAATTACAAGTTTAGTTTAGGTTTTGGCTCACCTTGTGCCTTGAACTTACAGAGAGAGTAAAACAAGAAACCGATGCTCAAAAATTTTCGTCACTACAAGCAACTCAAGCAGATCACAAAAGAGGAACTTAAACTATTTTCTCATTACTGAGGGAAGAAGGACCAGGATATCTAACGCTATTGCTTGATTGCCAGAAAAATTTACCAAATTCGAAAATTCGAGATGGAGCTTATTACCGGCATCAACTTTATCTATTTAATTTGTCTATTGTTGTTGGTAGACAATTGCTTCAGCTATTTATGGACTGAAGGGACCTACCTAAAATGTTTGAACAAGGTAGCTTCATGTGTTTTACATTATCTGTAAAACTTAGACATAACTTATTATTTATGAGTATAAGACTATTAGCTGATGGATGTGGCGGACGAAATAAAAACAAAACCATGCTTCAACGGTAACTGCTGCAAGCTCCTAGTAATGTAACGGAATAATGTCATATCTTTTCAAAAAAACTGTCTGACGTCAAAAGGCTCCTTCAGTTGCATTTTGGAACCGAGTGGCAAACGAATCATTCCTTTAAATATTATCTAGATTTTTTCACTTATTGTGAGGATCGTATGGATGATACAGAACTTCCAGAAACGGTGGAAAATATGCATGGTCCGACAAAAGAAGCTCCGGAATTATGTGTGTTAAATTAGTTTTATATTCTAGTATAGTAGCCTAATAAAATAAAATAAATATTATTCTTGAAAAAAATTGTTTTAATCATGAAAGAAAGCAAAAGGAAAAAAAATCATATTAATGATATCCAAAACGTATAAAGTCCAAGCAAAATCAATAAAATCCATTTTCAAGGTTTGATAAGGGCTTTTAGGATATAGCGGTAAAGTTGTACATTTGAATTAATAATTTATTCACCTTTCCAAACATTATTCAAATAATTTGAAAATAAAAAGACTAGTCTGAGGCCGCAAATTTTTTGGCTTTTTCTTGAAATTGACGTAAGTGGATTTTACCCGTTTTGCTTTTATGCCTCTCAAAACCGGGTAAGCTTTTTAAAGTGTTACAAAATAATATCTCGAGAATGGTTTTAAATATTTTCATTAAATTTTGGTAAGGTAATAGGGATATGGAGTGGACATATTTAGCAATATTTTTTCATTTTATCCCTTTTCTCAGGGGTAGGAGGCAAGTTTGGAATTTTATATGAGATGATGTATTTTTGTTGCTAAAATTCAGATCTACGTAAATTATGTTACCAACAAATTTTTTGACTTGTTCCCCTGATTACGGAATTATGATTTATTATGGTATTGCAACAAAGACTTGGAACCTAATTTTAAATTATTTAACGTCAACGCCATGCTTAAGAAAATGTTCAAAATGTCCCCCTTTAACTTCCAAATACTTTCTCACTCTTTGCGTAAATGAATTCCTATCACTTTCTGCTTTATAAAGCAAAACAAAAAGTACTAGTGCATAATATGTCTGTTAACCTTAAGAAAATAACCGAACAAAAATAAGGAATTGAATTTCTATTAATGAGGAATAACTTGAAATCCTACCTGCCCACAATCCTGCAAAGTGGCTTCGTCAGAAAATATTATATTCTTCGAGATCCTTTGATTTTCTTATACTTGCCTTGTGACCCAATTAAGCGGTTGCGGACTTGTTGATAGGAACTAGTTGTCTTATTCTTGGATAAGGAATAACCACAAGAGCGATGGCACATGTTTTTTGATATACCATGTAGAGGTAATGTACAAGATTGGTTACGTTCTTATTTGAGTAACCGGGAGATATATTTTGAAAGGGTTAATAGAGCTGAATCTGATAGCTGTAAGTTGGAAGTTGGAGTTTCATGAAGGTCCATGTTGGGACTATTACTGTTTTTAATTTATGTCAACGACTTACCAAACCATATGACGGTCGAAAAATTTGTAATGTTTGCTGACTATATGTCGTTTGTGGACTACCGAAGAACTTAGAGAAAAAATAAAGGAGGACTTTAAGACATGTCAAGAATGGCGTAAAGTCATTAATATTAAATTCAGAAAAACTAATATTAAATTATCCCTTCGTAATTATATTTGAACACGTTTTCGGATGGAGTGAAAGCCCGAGAAACATGGGAAGCTTCTGGGGCTAAATCTTAATAGTACTGAACCAGACTGAGCAGATTGATTATATGAAATTAAATCAATTATATTTCGTCTTACCTAGAAGGGGTTGCATGATAGATTGCACGTTAATCTGATAGTTTATACTTATCTAATATACAATACTATCGTACTTTGGGGAAGTGCCAGCGCGATAATACTATATTGAAGTACCAATTTTATAAAGCATCGAAATCAATTTTCTAGAAATTTTCACGATATGTAATTTTTACTTATAATCTGATATAATCCAGAGCAGCCCGAGGGGTATTATCTTTGATAATCAGTGAAAATTCTGATACTAAATACTTTAATAAAAAGTACACGAATTTATTCCTTTTAACCTGCCACCATCTTCGAAAACTGAGTAAATATTAATTGAATCATAGATATCTCCGGGGTGAAGATTATTCATATTGAAGCAGAAAGAAAAATTCGAAATTCTTCACAAATATTTAATATTCTGCTCTACGCGTTTCGGTTTCTTAAACCATTTCAATTAATAATCAGATTGAGTGTTAAACGATCCTGTCAACGCCCACTACTGAGAAGCAGTGAAAATTGTGAATGGGTTTAAGTAGTGAATGTTTGTTTAAATAATCGTACCTCTTTTTGTGCAATCTAGATGCCGCTCTGTTCGGTATATTTTGTTTTAACTTTTTTCTTTTTTAATGTTTTTTGAGTTTATCCCGTTGATCAATTTCACATAGTTAGTTAACCTGTGTTCGCCATGGTGAACTTCTTTGTGTCCTAAATGTAATTTGTGAATATATTATGTAAGTAATACCTAATAATTTTGATTTTGAATTGAGATTATATAAATGAACTTTTTAAACAGCCCTTGAAAATGGTTTAAGAGACCGAAACGCGTAGAGCAAAATATTAAATATTTGTGAAGAATTTTGGATTTTTCGTTCTTCAAACTGAGTCAATAATTAAAGAGTAGTATTTTAGAGAGAACGTACCAAATTTTTAATACCTTATTACGCATTTAATGGTAATCAAAAGTTAACAAAGGGGGAGACTTTAGACGCACACTGTATAGCTCTTGGTGGACTGTAATATGCCAGCTCTCTGAAATTTGCATGCGGATCAATACGTAGAGATCCTAAAATGCCAAGTGTCTCATTATTGTCCGTTTAGGTTCCCTTCAAAATTTTAGTGGTTGAATTTACCAGACTGCCAATAGTACGACTTCTGTCAAGCCATATAAAAGCCATTAGGGTTGGGCTCACACAAATCGGCCCTGGCAAATTTTCTTCCCATCGGCCCTTCCGCAGCTCACAGGCGAAAATACCTTAAAATTTAATTACATTAATGAACTCTTTAAATATCGGCAACAACTGGCCGAGACTCAGATCCTGACTCAAATGCAGTCAGTCTACGATAGATGCTACTTGGCATATGAGTTAGCAGCTGTCAACTTCAGGGCATGGCTGAATCACATATTTTCTAATGGAAACCTTTTCAGTAAAAACGGATAACCTATTCCATTAAAATGCCAAAAAAAAAATACTTTGTTTCACGAAATATATTATTACAATAAAATCTAGGGGCTTGCTTCAAGCCGAGAAAAGCAGCGGAACATGGTAATAATATTTATCCATATAGTACAGAGTGAAATACGAACTATATCGCGCTTTAACATATGGTTAAATGTAATTTTGTCAGGCTGTTTTTTCCAGGTTTGGAGGCATATTAATTTAATAAAATTGGGTTAATTCCTGGGAGGATATTTGTTTTTTTGAAGATTTCTGTTTCAGTAATTAATACACGAATATGTTTGTTGCGAAGTTATTATCGTTATTGCATCTTTCCATCATCCAACAAATTCAGCTCTTCTATCAAAATCGTTCTCGTTTAACTCGTGCACCAACTTTATCTTGTAGGGATGCAACTTCTTCTGCTTAAACAAATTTTTCAGTGACTCATGAGACACATTAAAATCAATTGCCATTGGCCCGGATGATTGTGTTGGATTTTCATATATTGAGAGCATGATACCCAAAGCTTTGTCTTCCCGGTTGCTGTTTTAGGTCGACCTGATCTAGCGGCTTCCCTAACACTGCCTGTTTCTCGAAATTTCTTTACCACTCGACACACCGTTGACTGATTTATTGGATATAATTCATTGAAAAGTTGACAAACCTGATCTTGCGATCTCTTCATATTTCCGTAACCGCACATTATTAAAATTTCAACTAGTTGTTTCTCATTAAAATAAACCATAGTGTAAACAAATTAGAAATCAGACAACAGATAATTAAACAGGAACTTAAAATTGACAACTCTTAGGTCGCTGTCATGAAAACACCTTGACTCAACTGGTTAGGAAGTTTTTCATTTTTGAGCTATCATTATCTCGGAAACGCTTACAGATAGGTGAAAAATTGAAATACAAAAAATTCAGAGTTTTCCCAGTAGAATCCGAATATGCAATCACATTTAAAAAACACATTTAAAAAAAAGTAAATTGGTCTCTATGGCAACCAAACCAGAAATGACAGAAAAAATTTATGCAGGTAGAAATATGGGGAATAACTTACTGAACAACTTTCGTAAAGATCACTTTTTTGTGTACGAGGTAATTTAAAAGTTACAGGCATTATGCGCCACTTTTTTTAACCATTAATGGCGGAACAGGAGTTATACTATTTTTAATTAAATTATTGGCATGTTAGGTAAATACAATATTATGTCTCTGCATATTTTATAACTAGAGGTAAGATTATTGACATGACACTTTTTGTAAGACTTGACCATTTTGATTATTTACAGGGTCTGTTACGTTGGTATGTTGTATTTCTACTAGTTCCTAAGGCTAAAAGAATGGTAACTAAATCATCTACTGGTCTAGAACGGTGATTAATATTACATAAACGAAATAATCCACGTTTGACAATGGCCTGACAATTCTTATAAGGACAGGTACAAGCAAATAGATGACAACAATGCTAATGCCAACGTGAACATATTCATTAATAAGGTTAGTTCAGGTTATCGCATCAATAATCTCTTTGTTTTCAATTTGAATTAAGGCCGACTTCTTTTCTATTTCTGACATACTTGTCTTATCTATTTCTGACATACTTAAGAAATCGATATTGGCAGGAGATGTTAATATATTATTGCCAAAAAAATGCTTATTTACAACCAGGTTTTTTAACCAGAGTGTCTTTACGGCATTTATCTTTGGAACTATACTCATATTTTAACTGCTTCTAGCAACTTTGCTATTGGAGATAGAAATGAACTTTTAAAACTAAAATTGTAGGGATTTATTCAAACCGTCAGAATTTCCTGCCTTAAGAATCAATTCAGCATCACGGGCGCATATTTTGGCTTATTGTGTAAATTTTATTAAATGTATATATTATTTATTTACTGAATAGAGCTTAAAATCGCCTTTTAAAAAATATATAGCTTGCCTATTGTCATTTTAGCCATTGTGAAGTATTGGCAATAAAATAGCCAATAATGATAATATATTATATTATGAAAACATAGCTATAAATATATGACATTAATGGTGGCATGAATAATATTAAGTCGGAAAATGGGTTGTTCCGAAGTGGAAAAGAGAAACATAATTTGTTTAGTTTATAGGAATATTAAAAATGCAACCAGAGCACAAGCCGATTATCAGATTTCGTTCGAAGTCAGGTATGCCGCTGCCCTTAATATATGTATATTCTGTATTATTCTACAACATACAAAGAAATTTTAAGATTTATAAAGATTTCAGGAATAATTGGATATTTTATTATATTTTCAATTTAAATAACTAATTTTGTTAAATTAACTTCTTCTTGTAGAAAGTCCTACTGTTTCTCGTCAACATGGATATCATCCGTACAAAGTTTTACCTGTTCAGAAGTTTACGGCGGAACAAAAAGTTAGTAGGTCAAATTTTTTCAACAAATGAAGGGTGGAAAAACTAGAGAGCCTAAGTGCCAAAAATCAATATTTGAACTTCTTTGCATAAAATAGACCTACATACTTATATCGATGTCCTATAAGAGACCTAAGTCCATATTCCTATTTAAACCGTCAGTGCATACGTATAAAATTGACGGCGGACCTTACTTCAATGCGGCAGGTCGAGCTTGTGGATCTAAGTAAGTTTGTGGTTATGTCGAATTGTTTTCAGTACTCATAACGCGAGAATATCGATAATCTACTATAAAATTTTTTAACTCACGAAAGCATGTTGCTTTGTCTGTTACGTTTATAAAACATGGTTTAAATATTTTTGGTAGAAAATTATTGAGCATAATTTGTCGATATTCGAGGGTTATTCGTAAGAAAATTGCTAATTTTGAATGGTTAAATTATTTTATTATTAACGTTTTAACACATTTTACTATTAGGTATCTACATAACTTTTGACATCAAAATTGTTTTTTGATGATTTTAATTGAGATACTTAAGTGGATATTTTTGTTATTCTGCGCAGGTAACTTGTAAATGCAAATACAGTTGCCATGTTCTTTCCTTTGAACAAAGGTTGAAGCTTCATAAAGATTTCTATTCGCTTGAAGAAAAAAACTAATGCACCTACCTAATGGGGATCATGCAAATAGCTGAAATTCAGAGAAGGCGCCATGGCCACTAGGACACGCCAGCTGCGAGTAAAAGGCAATGTTCAGTTTATTACCAGATTCCAGATGAAAAAAGAAAATTACTTCACGTATGTAAAAAAACATTTTGTAACACATTCTCTTTGTCCGACAAGAGAGTACACAATCTTGTGGTAAGAAAGCAAGAAGGGGAATACATCTTTAAAAAAAAAGAGGGGTAAAAAACGCAAAGTTCACTAAAAGGTATGAGTTAGCTGTTATAAATCACATAAAATCCATTCCAGCAGAGGAGAGTCATTATGGAAGAAGTCAGTCTTTGAAACAGTACCTTAGTTCGGACCTTACATAAACAGGCTTTTTCATGAATACAAAGAAAAACGTCCAAATTCTATGGTTACGTACAAATATTATAGTCGAATATTGAAGACAAAGTTCCCCAATCTGTCATTTCATCGGTCAAGAGCAGACACATGCAAGACGCATGATTTATTGGCATGTTCCATTAATATGAATAACTCCGAAAGTTCGGAAGTCAAAGTAAAATTAGATTTGTATCATTGCCAATACAAGGCTGCTCTTGTTATTGTCTTTTGTTAGGTTATTATCATTTCCATAGCTGTACAACAGGTTATGTTCGTTCCAACCTTAACCCATAGTGACATGTTTTACAAAAGACAGCTCTCGTACTACAACTTGGCAGTACACATTAGCAATATTAATAAGGCCTACATGTGTACGTGGCATGAGCTTCCAGAGGTGGTGACGAAATTGCCTCCTGTATTCTTGCAGCACTCAATGTACTTAATACTTTCTGTTACACGGAACGGCTAATCATCTGCTCAGACAACTGCACTGACCAGAACAAAAATCGCATGATGCTATTTTTGCTAACGTTTCTTATAGCTTATGGCCAATTTAAAGAAATTACTCAAAAATTTCTCATAAATGGGCACAATTTTCTTAGCTGTGACAGAAATTTCGCTGCAATAGAGAAAAGGAAACGAAATTCAAAAGCTTTTATCCCCTCAGTAGTACACGATATTGTAAGAACTGCGAGGTACCATAACCCTTTTAAAGTCATAGATATAGATTTAGTCGGGCACATTTTTGAAATTCAGCAGGCGGCTGATACATTTATAAATACCAAAAATATGAATATTTCTGAAGCCACGAATTAGAATTTCTGAAATACTTTTACGGGAAGGATATCTCTGTACCCCAGAGGTAAAGGGTACTAAGTCCACTTTTCGCTAAAAATTAGTTAACTGTACTATGTCCCATGGATTTTTACGCTCAATCGAGGAAAAAATCCGTACTACACATTATTACGTCTGTTGAGGAGTTAGTTAGTTTTAAATAATACCAAGTCACAACAACAGTCAGAGGTAAACTATACTAAATGGACATAGTATTGTATCACTCATATGATATGTCCAATACACATGGACTTAGTACTGTTTGCGGAGTATAATTCCTGTTGAATCTTGTTGGTCGCAATATTATGCCTTTATTAGATTTAGTTAGTTATGTGTCGTCGTTAGGTAAACACCGTGCGGAGATGTCTTCAAGAAGTGCTAAGATTTTTGCCGCGCTGAAAACGTTAGAAACCGTGGGAGAACAGAAAGTTACATCACCTCATAGTAAGTAACCGCTTTTTAAGAAAATTTACCTTTTTGAGTTTGATTGAACTTTATTATCATACGTTTTTATGCAAAAGTAGAATATTGTTATGGTTTTTTAAGGTTCCAGCAGAATTGCCGCGCTGAAAACGTTAGAAACTGCGGGTGTTATCATAATTTTTTATGCAAAAGTAAAACATTGTTATGGTTTTTTAAGGTTCCCACAGTGATTACGATCTACTTGAATTGGATAATTCTGCTTTAGTGGGTAGTCCTGAATCGGTTACGACAGAAGTTTTAAAGTTTCAACAAGGTAAGAACATTTCCTTTACATAGTTTAGGTCCATAAATATTTACTTTAGTCGTATTTTAGAAATCGAACACCAGTGCTCTCCTAAAAAATTGACTAAACTTCAAAGAGTTCAAGAGAATCAAAATCTTTTATTTGGCAAAGAGGAAGAAAATCATATTTTATGTGAAAATTCAGACGACAGCATTAAAGACCCGAATTACCAAACCACCGACAACGATGACACCTCTGAAGACTCCAGCTCATTGTCTGACTTACAAGAAGAGCAAAATGTTGATCCGATTTCTAATTTACCTTTGATTCAACCTCAAAAAGGAAGAAAACGTAAAAGGAATCCTGCCAACTGGAAATGTAATATTAGAAAGCAAAAAAGTCTTTCTGGGGTTGAGTATATGTCTAAAAACAAAACTTTAATAGCATCTAAATATCTGGGAACAACTTGTCAAAATACCTGCAGGTATTAATGTAACACAAATATTACTCAAGAAATACGACAAGGCATTTTTGAAAAATTCTGGTCACCATCAAAAACAATCGATCATAAACGTCAATTTGTTGCTTCATCTGTACAGTTAGTAGATATTAAAAGAAGACGTGAGCGATCTGGAGAAAGGGCAAATAAAAAAAGTAGCAATAGAAAATTTAGCCTAACTGTTGATAACCGAAAAGTAGATGTGTGTAAAAATTTTTTTCTGGGCGCATTAGGAATATCACAAACTTTTGTTTCAACCTCTTTATCAAAACAGGGCACCGGAGGTATAGTAGAATCAGATAAGCGTGGAAAAAAAATTCCCCCAAATAAAATTTCAGCTGAAATAAAAGATAGCATAAGAAACCATATTTTAAAGTTTCCGACCATAGAGTCCCATTACAGCAGGGAGAGATCAGCCAAACGATATCTTGACAATTCTTTGAATATTACTAGAATGTATGAATTATACAAAGAAGAATTACTGAACAAGAAAATACCCGAAGCTGATATTCCTAAATTATGGTTGTACAGTGATATATTTAACACTGAATTTAATTATTCGTTTAAGCTCCCTGGGAATGATACGTGTGACCAATGCGACAAATATCTTGTAAATTTAAAAGAGTCTCTAACTATAGATGAAAGGAAACTTATTCAAGAAGAATACGATGGACATTTGAACGAAGCCAGTAAGAGATATAGTTTGAAATCGCAGGACAAAGAAAATGCAAAAGTAAACAAAAAATTAAAGGTAATAATGGTTGATTTAGAGAAGTGTCTACCCACGCCTTCTTTAACAAACGCGCAAAGCTTTTATTCGCTGAAATTTTGGACATTTAATTACACAATTAAAGACACTCAAAAAAATCTTACAACTTGCTGTATGCGGGATGAAAGCATTGCTGGAAGGGGCGGAAACGAGATTACATCTTGTCTACTAAAATGGGCTACCTCTAATATTGACGAATCTGTAGAAGAACTGACAATATGGTCAGACAACTGTCCTTCTCAAAACCGAAATTTGAATTCCATTTTAGCTTATTTTTCCATTTTGAATTTGATTCCTACATTAAAAGTCCTTAACCATAAATACCTCCTAAGAGGACATACTCATCTCGAAGTAGATAGCGATCATTCCGTAATAGAAAGGCAAAGAAAAAAGATGAATAAATTCCAGCTCATGACGCCATGGGATTGGCAACAGTTAGTGCGATTGGCTAGCAAGACGAATCCGTTTTTGGTTATTAATATGGAAACAAACGACTTTAAGAATTTTATGTCATTAATTGAAGGAATCAATGCTCCGTTTTTGCGCAAAAAAAATATGAAAGTGGAAAGTATTTTAAAATATCACAACTGGTCCATATTCAGGTACGATCCGAACAGCCCGGTAAAGTTTTTTGTAAAAGTGACTTTGGTCAAACTGATTTCGAGGTTCTTGATCTTAACCGAGTGTCTCGAAATGCACATTTTCGTAAAGAAATTCCGACAATTAGAACTGGTCCAAAGCCTATACGCGATAAAAAGTACAAGGATTTACAAACTTTATTACAATGGGTGCCAAAAATTTTTCACCCATATTATCAAAACTTGTCACATACTGATAAAGCTAATGAAGATGTTAACGATTAGCATCGCTTTTGGAATATAATAATTACACAATAAATTTTTTCTTTATGCTTCTAGACTCCTTTTTAGTAAAATGTTTAAGGCTTCACTTACTTTTTTATACTTTTGTATTATGTATAATATTTTTGTTATCCTAAGTTTAGTCTCATTATTTGTAAGGGTTAAATAAAATATGTTTAATAAACTTTTTTTTTAACATTTATGACTTTTGATCCGGAAAAAACTTCCATCATATAAATTGAACTGTACCAAGTCCACGTTGGTTACCAAACATTTCAGTGGTAAAATATACTAAGTCCCTTTGACAAAAAACTAAAAGGTTTTTTTGACAACTAAGTTTATTGTACATAAAGCAATACATATTTATGGACTCAGTGTAAACTACTTATCTCTAACTAGCTGTATAAAACAGCAGTAGACTAAATTCATGGTTTAGTTTCTTTATTTCGCTTTCCTGTAAAAATTACTTAATGTGACATAGTACACTTTACCTCTGGGGTACAGATATAGATAGATAGATAGATAGAAACGTCTTTATTTTAACCTCGGCGAAGGTCAGCAGAGCTGTTTACTTAACCGAGCATACATTATAAATTTACAAAACTTAACAAATTTGAAAAATACCTACATATTATGATTAGAATTCTAATTACATTTAATATATTATCTAGTAATAATTTAGAAATATGACAGTAACAGTTGGCAAATAAATTCTAGCATGTATATAATAATGCAACACTATTTTAACTTATTTTGTATCTATTTATTTATTGATATTGACCTAGCAAGAAATATTTATATCTAGATTTAAATGAAAGTAAGCTTAGATTATCAAGCTTGTTGACCATGTCAGTATTGTATATTTTAGGAGCCAGATAAGAAAAACTGCGTTGAAAGAGGGCAGTTCGGTGCTTTGGTAGATTTAATAGATTATTAAAACGCATTGTGCGATTATGCGTGGAATGTCGGAAATTAAGTTTCTGACGAAGATACTGAGGAATTCCACTTCCAAGTAACCGATGAAGGAAACAAGCAAAATGCAATTTTTGTCTATCCATGATTTTAAGCCATTTAAGCTCAGGCAGTTTATAGGTGACATGATCCCTTGCTCTCAGTCCGTAAATAAATCGAATACAGGAATTCTGAATTCGCTGTAGTCTATTCTTACATTGCAAATCTAGACACGGTCCATACACAAAGTTACAATAATTAGCATGAGAAAGAACAAGGGTTTCACAGAGGGTTTTTCTTAAATAAGGTCTCAAGATATTTTCACTTTTATAGAGATTTCTGAGAGAGAGATATGACTTTTGAATAACTTTACTCACTTGACTTCTAAACCTAAGTTTGGTATCAAATATAACACCCAAATTTTTATATTCTTGTACAACAGGTGTCACGCTTCCAGCCATATCTACTTTCATATTTTCCATTGCCCATTCACTATCAGAACCAAAAAAAATAACTGCTGATTTGCTGGGGTTTAATTTTAAGCCGCTGTTTAGAGAATAGTCATAAACTGATTTTAGACATTGTGTGAGTTTACCCCTTGCCTCAATAGCACTGGATTGATTAAAACTTATGCGTAATTGTGTATCATCGGCATACCTTTGCATATCACAGTCCTTCACATGTTGGTTCATGTCAATCGTATACACTACGAAAAGTAATGGCCCCAGAATGGAACCTTGTGGTACACCCCTTCCTACAACCCTAAAACTAGAACGCTTGCCATCCAAGAAGACGAACTGAGACCTATCTGCCAGATATTCTCCAAAGAACTTTACCGAACTCATCGAAGCCGAGGGAGCGAAGCTTAGCACATAAGAGACCATGATCAAGCGTATCAAATGCTTTACTATAATCAAGTAATATCAGCGCTGAAGTTTCACCCCTATCGGCACCTTCAATAAGATCATCCAAAACCTTCAACAGAACAGTTGCCGTGCTGTATCCTCTACGAAATCCAGACTGAGATAAGGGAAACAGATTGTTTGTATCGAGATACTCAGTTATCTGAAGATAAATAATCTTTTCAAACACCTTGGATAAAATAGACAACAAACTAATAGGCCTTAAGTCGGAGACGTCCTTTGGGTGGTTTACTTTAGGTAGGGGTACTACCATGGCAATCCTCCATCTAGATGGAAACAAAGATTTCGTGATACAGACATTAAATATGTGAACCAAAAATGGCACAATCACTGGACAACACAATTTAATCATGTGGAGAGATAGTCCATCCGCCCCCGATGCGTTCGATTTCAATTCTGATATGGCCTTTAAAACTTCATCATCCGTAACAGATTCCAATCTAAAAATGCTAGTTGATCCAGTGTTCTGATATTTTTCGACGAGCTCGTCATTGACAGGTGGTGCAATGCTCTTTAAATTACGGATTCGATAAAGTAATTATTTATATGGTCTGGCTTGTTCAAATTGCTAGGCAAGCTTATATTGATTTTACTTTTGTTATAAACATTTAAATTGTTTAGGGCGCCCCAAAGATCTTTTTTATTATTATTTTGTGCAACAAAATTGACATACGCTTTTTTTTCATTACGAACAGCCTGAGTGAATAAATTTATCATCGCTTTGTATGCCTCCCAGTCTAGAACAGTCCTGGTTCTCTTATACCTAGACATTAATTTGTTACGCTCTTTTTTCATAATTTTTAAGACGTCTGTAAACCACGGTGCCTTCGGCTTCGTCACACGCACTTTACACAGAGGCGCATGACTATCAAACAATTGTAATATTTGATCAGTGAGTAAATCTACCTTCTTATAAAGGCATTGTGTGTCATAAATTTCCCCCCAATTAATATTTATTAAATCAGCATTAAATAGATCAATGTCAAAATATTTAAATTTCTAAACTCTACAATTTTTGGTGCCCTGGAAGACACCTTGCCCTTAATTTTGCAATAGGTAAGCTGATGGTCTGTAACATCATGCATATCAAGATGTATAACATCTCCATCTAATAAATTTTCACTGGATAAGAGAATCAAATCAATCAGGCTACTGTGTCCACCCGAGAATCGTGTAGGAGCTTTAACCACCTGACCAAGTGAATAGGAAGCAAGAAAAGCGTCGAACATACTGACTGAACTAGTAGCACATAAAAGATTAATATTTATATAGAAATGAAAACTTCGAATAGCACATTCGAAAACTGGGATAAAATTAAAATATTTAAAAAAAGGAAAGACATTTTAAGACATAAAAGAAGCAGCGTTCCTGGAAAAATCGAAAGTAGTAGTAATATACCAAGAAAAGAGGAAAAATGTATTGGAGATGATACCGTATCTTGGTAAAGAAGTATATAAGGAATTCTACAGATGTCTTCCAAACTAGCTTAGTTTGTTTTTTATTTTAAGTGTTTTGTTCAATGTTCAGTATTAATACATACATAATGTATTTTTTTATGTAAAATTTTCGGGAAAGAAATGGTACTTAGGCCCTAAAATTCAAAACCTATTCAGCACGCAAAAGCTAGAGGGCCTAAGAGCCAAAAATTAAAATTCGCTCTCCTGCATAATTATGTTTTTGGCACTTAGGCTCTCTAGCTTTTCCACCCTTCAAACATTAAATCAGATAACGATTTCTTCAAAAAGATCTCATGGAGCGATGAAGGTACTTTTACTACGGATGGCATGTTTGATAAAATAAACAGTCATTTATGGGCATTAGAATACCCTCGTGAAATGTGTGAAATGAAATTCCAAGGAAGAAGATCAGTTCATGTCTGGTTCGGTATTATTAATACTAAGGTTATAGTCCTATTTTTTTTATGAACTTTCTTTAAATTGTGATAGATATTTAGAGTTTTCTGAGAACGACATACAAAAATTGCTTGGAAAATTTACCCATTGTATCATGGCATAATCTGGCAGCAAGATGGTGATCCCCCCATAATGTTTTGGTTGTCTGTAAATCTCTCGACAATCGATATCCGTTATAGATAGGTCGATATTGCGGTATTTCATGGCCACCGAGAAGCCCTGATTTGTCACTTTTAGATTATTTCTTTTGGGGATACGTGAAAAACGAAGTTTATAAAAAACGAATTGCATCTTTGCAACAGTTAAGATTTAAAATAATTATAAACTGCGTCAATAATTTGGTTGAGGAAAGTTCACATTTTATTATGAATGCAATCGATAAAATAGAAGATGATTACACAACAGTGCCTAAATAATAAGGGTGGCTACATAGCACATTTTTTGTAAACAATTAAGTTAAATTATTTTATTATTTCTGTTATTAAAATTCCGATTTTTTCCATGGCCGATGTCATTTATTTCATAATATAATAAATTCATCATTTTTTAGTCTTTAATTGACAATATTTCAACAATGGCTAAAGTGACTATTAAAAAGCTATATATTTTTTAAAAGGCAAAATTTATTAAATAAACAAAATATAGGGTTCTCCATTTAAAAAAATTTACAATAAATTAAAATATGCACCCGTGGTGCTCAAATTGTTTCTCTGACTGAAAAAACGGCTTTGTTGAATTCCTACAATTTTTCTATTAAACGTTCTTGTCTATATCGAATAGCAAATTTGCTAAAAGTATATTGATAAGGATAAGTATGTTCAGTTTTTAAGATTTATTAGAGAAAAATTAATGGTTTGTCTTATAGACTAGATTTAATGGGTGAAACGTCAGCAGATATTTTATTAAAAAAAAATAAAATACAAATTTTTCTTTATAAAACTACACCCACATGGTATTTTTTTAATCATATATATCCAAAATTGGTTGCTTATTAATTACTGAATAAGCAAGAACATACATGCAATCATAGAAACCTTTGAGAAAACGAATAAAATGACGACCTGTCAAATTACACAAGCCGATGATTGAGAGAAATAAAGTTCACACTTCTGGATCATGCACAGAAGTCGAAATGCACCTAGTGTTGGTCCGTTGCTGGTTAATTTGTTAAAGGTAATAACCATAGTACTTTCGAGGGTCAAAACGCACGCAGGACTTCTTAACTTACATTTTTGGTCAAATGCATTTTATTACCTAATTGTGTTTAAAATATGTGTCTCCTTCTATTAAAAAAGTTTAAAAGTGGTCTGTTAATTTGTTCCGCAGAAAATTACACTGAACAGTACCTCGTCTTGCTTCTTGGGAGAGACCGGTGTTTACTCTCAAATACGAGGTCTTGGGCAACAGAAAATCAAAAAAATGCCAAGCCGTACTAAAAAAATACTTATTATTGCTTAAACAGTGCCAGTTATTGATACGATTGAAAGAATACATTATTAATATTTTCCATATTCCTTGTATGCAATCAGTGAATTAATTAATTAAAATAGTTGTATACATTATCTCGTGTCTGACACGTCAAAATTAGTAGTATCTCGTATGCCACACTATTCAAACAAAACACGGTTTTATAGACTTTAACACGTAAGTATCAATATGTCTTGTTTATGTACTTAATCATATTCGAAAAATATGACTATAACAGTTCATTATAACGTTATGGGCAATTTCTTGTCTCTCCTGTAAAACCGCCTTTTTGTGACTTAGGAGGTCCTAGCGCTCTGGCACTAGGGGTGGGCAAAATAATCGATTAATCGATATATCGAACAATCGATTAATCGAAGTAATCGTGACGTGAAGTTCTACTGGGAACTTTTCTGAACATAGAAGGGGCATTTGAAAACACATCCTTCGGCCTTTGCGTCAATCACTAGGGCAATCAGGGCTATTAGACTGGAGGAAACTTGCTGCGGATAGAAGGTATGCTTTGAGGCAGAATTGAATATACGAATCTGCTTGGTGAAACTTTGGCAGTGCGGGTGATAGGGGGAGCCCACGGGGGGGGGGCTCTCTTCTCTGCTCTGGTACCCTATCATGGAAGGGCTGCTATGCTCACTCAGCAAAGAAGGATATAATTTCGTGGGTTATGCGGTTGACCTGGTAATGACCCAAGCCAAATACAACACGACAGTAAGAGAGAGAATGCAAAGGGCTCTCAATATCGTGGAAAGATGGGTAGGGCAAGAAGGACTTAACATCACTCCTCAAAAGACCGTCATAATCCCCTTTACAAAACGCAGAAAAGAGGAGGGATTAGGACCCTTAATCATATAAGGTGCAAACTGTCTGAACAGGTTAGTTGGGACTGTGGACTCCAGACTGACCTAGAACAAACACGTGGAAAAAACAATCCTGAAGTCGGAAGTAACCTTGACAATTACTAGATGAATGTACGGAACAACATGGGGACCTTACCCAAGTTGGTGCATATTGGCTGTACACCAGGGAAGTGAGACCTGCAATCACGAATGCAGCACTGGTCTGGTAGCCAAAGACACAGGAGAAAACTACAATATCAAAGCTGGAAAGCCTACAAAAACTGGCCTGCTTGAGCATCACAGGGGCAATGAAATCGACCCCCAATGGACTACAGAGTTCCGCGTCACTTTCTGGGGAAGAGGGGTATAGAACTGGATTGCGCTTGCGAAACCATAAGGGGACCTGACTTAGAAATGAGATCAGACCATATTAACCTTATGTATCACTATGAATAAAACACCAGATACTTGTGGGGCAATAATGTGTTACACAGGCGGCTCAAAAACCAAAGAGGGTACCTGAGCAGGGATGCTCAGTGTAAGACCGAAGAGAGATACTTATTTATTCCTGGGTAAGCCTCCCATGGAGTTCCAAGTGGAAATATACGCCATCCAGCGGACCTACATATACTCCGACAGTCAAGCAGCCCTTAAAGCGCTAACATGCAACAAGGTAACTTCAAGACTGGTGTGGGAACTAGTGACTTTGGCAAAAACTAACAAAGTACAACTACAATACTAGGACATTACAAGGTATTACAGGGAATAGAAAAGCTGATCAACTTGGAAGAAAGGGGTAGGAAAAACATTCATAGGCCCAAAATTGGCACTCGGAGTCGAGATGTCATAAAACGATGGACTACTGATGATCAGAAATCAGCTGAGAATTACCACAGGAATTCTGACAGCACACATGGTCGTTAAGAAGCACCTGCATCATAAGCAACTGCACAACGGAAACCCAAGTTGCGGGTTATACGGGCGAGAAATTACAACATGTTATCTACCACTGCGAATCTTTGGATCAGAAAAGTCAGCAAATATTTAGGCAATTAAGGCTAGAACCAGAGGACATTCCGGTACTCTCCCCAGTTGACCTATACAAACTAGTGCAAGGAACTGGAATAAATGGGTGGGTGTAAGACCAATCTAGGGTGAGCACAATGGGCCAAACCTAGTCGAAGTATATCCGACACTTTCGATATCCAAAAAAATATAACTTTGACAATTTCAAAATAAGAACAAAGAATAATTTTATTGTAATTGATACCAGTAAAACGTAGTTTATATTTTGAGAAATCAAGTCATTAATAGAACTGCTTTAATGGTCGAATAAAAGAAAGCAATTTTGTGAAAATATATCCAAAAGCTTGTTTCATAAGATAATCATGGTGTCCGCTATCTGATATTATGTCGTTAAAGGTTTTATAATATTTCGTGAAAAAGGAAAAAAAAATACGTGCCCTTTAATAATGTCTCATATTTTCCTAAATGAAAAAATAATATTTATGTTAGCCTACAGTTACAACCTACATAAAAACTCGGCAAATATATATTTTTATTTTAATTTTTGTTCGCGGAAAATCGTATTAAATGAGTAAAATTTTTGTTGGCAAAGCCGCTTATTCAAATTTAATATTTAATTCATGGGTTGAGGCGAAGGAGCAGAGGTTATAGCATATTACAGTTACGTCTTTAAGAGATTGCGTGAAATCTGTGAAGCAATAAAAACAATTTTACCATAATTAACATTTAAAAGGAAAAATTAAACAGGCAGTTTTCTTTTCGGGGGTCGCTGGGTTGAAAAATGATTCTTGAATTTAACTGCTTTCGCACAAAATTGTATTAGACTTTCTCGGAGGTCTTTGTATGACGGACTTTCACACCGAATTTTATTATCCACTAATGCGCCAATTAAAGGTTATTTAAAAAAAAATCTTAAAATTTAAATACTGCTCTGATGTATACCTCAATTAAACCACCTGTAATAATTATGATAATGTCAAATGTTACTAGAGGTTTAATATTTAATTAGTTTCAACTTGTTTAATAGTATTTAAGAATAAATAATAACGATTGAACTAATTTGATAAACGCAGGTACCGGGTGATCCGTTATATTTTGACCACCCACCTATCTTATTTATTTGAAGAAATATCAAAACACTTTAAGAAACAAAGTTGTAGGGCCTTTCATCAATTTTTGGGAAATAATATAAGAAGAAACAAATGAACATTAAAAATGGCAAATATTTTACAATTTCAAGTTTTCTTAAATGGAACACCCTATATATTATACGCTCTTCTGATGAGAAACTTTATTCTGATTTCAAGTACATATAGTCATATGGTTTATATGGTCTATCTTAAAGGGTTGTGTTAATAATTACACTTTTAATAAATAACATTAGTAGGCGTGGACAAAATAATAATAATGGCGTATTGAATGTGCGGTAATTGTTATTACGTCTTTGTATATCTACTAAATATAAGTTGTCTACAGGCAAACTATTCTTGTTAAAAGTAGTATGTAGATTGTAGATACTACAAAAATATAGAAAAAAAATTAATGAAATTTAATATGAGTATCAACAAAAGACAAAAACCGACAAACTTTACCTATATCCCCATTAGAGAAACAAATTTTTGCAGATACTAGTAGTGGATGATAAAGCCATATTTAAATTTTTTTTGTGTAAAACAATGTATTATTTAATAAAAGCAACAAAATAACAATCCACTTATAATAAATGCTCAAAATGACACCTGTTTGCATCAATACATTTTTGATACTCCGTTTTTAATTTATTAATTGCTGCAGTTATCCAATCGGGATGGTTAGTATTAATATTATTTATCTAGTTGATCACTGGTGCTTAAATTTCTAATATTATCGCTGTTTTTAAAATATATTTTATTTTTCAAAGTTCCCCAAAGAAACGTGTCAAGTGGTGTTAAATCGGGAATGTTAGGCGGCCAGGATATAACACCATATCTCCTAATCCAAACTTCGAAATTGGCATTTAACCGTTCAGTAACCTGGGTAACGTTATGCGGAGGTGCGCCATCCCGTTGCCAAATTACGGAGTTAGCCACGTTTAAAGGTAACTTATCTACACGATTTTCTATAGTATTTAACAGTTCCATATATCTTGCTCCTGTCAGATTGTTCTCAAGAAATATTGGACCAATAATCTTGTCACCTAATGTACCGCACCATACATGTAACGAACGTCTTCCAGATCTTTTTGTTTCCAGGATTTTATGTGGTTAATCCAGCCTAAAATGCAAATTTTTTCTATTAGGTGATCCCGAGGTGCAAAAAGTGGATTCATCAGTCCATAAAATGTTTAAAAATAACTTCCCATCTTGTTCTAGCCTGACTAAAATATCCCTACAGAAATTAAGCCTTCTTCCTTTGTCGCTTTTACTTAATTTTTGGTGTCTATGGAATTTATGTGGATGCATGTTATATTTTTTTAAAGTGTTAGACTTCCCAATATGATTTGTCTAAATCAGTCATGGCTTCGCGTTCAGAATTCAATGGATTTTCTAGAAACATTGAAATCTGAGTTACACAATCAACTAGCAACAACTAACGATTTTATTGAATTGATTCGGCTTTTACTTGGTGGAAATCCATTGTTAATTTAAATAGATGGTAAAATAAAAAATATAATTTTACACTTTCCACAGATTTTTATTTTGACTCGACATATGTTTCGCAACACAGTTGCTTCTTCAAAAGAGTACTATTAAATGGTATTTTAACAAGTATATACTTAGGTGTAAAATTTTTATTGCAGGTAATTTTTAGGTACGGTTGTTGGAAAAACCAATAATAATATTTACAAACTAATTAAAGAGATTTAAAAGAGGTGATCCATTTAAATCCAATTGATCATTAAGGAGAGTATTGTTATATTTAAGCCTATTTATCTCTAAAGATTCAAGCAAATTTAATTTTATACTTTTGTTTTCAATATGCAAGATATCGTAGTTAGGATTAAATGTATGATTTGCTTCTAACAGATGGTTAGAATAATTAGAATCTGTTTTGTTTTTTATAAAACTTGTATGATGTTCATTCACACGTTTTTCGAAGTTTCGACCTGTTTGTCCGATCGGATCCTAACTACGATATCTTGCATATTGAAAACAAAAGTATAAAATTAAATTTGCTTGAATCTTTAGAGATAAATAGGCTTAAATATAACAATACTCTCCTTAATGATCAATTGGATTTAAATGGATCACCTCTTTTAAATCTCTTTAATTAGTTTGTAAATATTATTATTGGTTTTTCCAACAACCGTACCTAAAAATTACCTGCAATAAAAATTTTACACCTAAGTATATACTTGTTAAAATACCATTTAATAGTACTCTTTTGAAGAAGCAACTGTGTTGCGAAACATATGTCGAGTCAAAATAAAAATCTGTGGAAAGTGTAAAATTATATTTTTTATTTTACCATCTATTTAAATTAACGATTTTATATTACCTTGAAAATAGAGAACAGTTTCCTATTTTTCCTCCTCATTTATAATCACCGTTTTTTTTCTTTTTAATGATTTTGTGGTGTGCACCAAATTGTATATATTTCTAAAAGTATTTTGACTTGGTATTCTATTTAGATTCTCACCATAAAATTAATATACTCTTGGCGCGCCTTGTATTTATTTTTGTTATTTTTTAAGTTAATCTGAAAAATTTTAAACTTCTTCCGAATACCCCATTTTTGTGAAGAAATGTAAATGATTTGACAGATGCTTAAAATATAAACAAATGTAGCATATTTAATAGGCCATTATTATTTTGTCTAGGCCTACTTATGTTATTTATTAAAATTGTAATTATTATTACAACCTTTTAAATTAGCCATACAAACCATATATATTTGAAACCAGAATAAAATTGTCCACCAGAGGAGCGTATAATATACAGCGTATTCCCTTCAAGAAAACATTAAATTGTTAAATATTTGCCATTTATGACACTCATTTGTTTCGTCTTATATCATTTCTCAATAATTCATGACAGATGCTACAACTTTAGTGCTTAAAGTTTTTTTTGATATCCCTTCAAATGAGTGGGTTTGGTGGGTGGTCAAAATATAAAAGATCACCCGGTACTTAAAACGAAATAACTAAATAATTTTTAATCGGCTAAAATTTCGTGTGCGAGTCCATCAGACAAGGGCCTTCAAAAAAAGTTTAATACAATTTTGTGGTAAAATTATTAAGATAACCAATATTTGAGGGTAGCAAAATTTACACAGAAATTCCTATGGCTAATCTGCCGGTGCACCTCCCGGTATGATGTGACATTCATTGTCCTACAGGAAGGAGAGAGTGTTTTGTTCACTTTGCCGCTCGCCTAGCGACAAAGTAACCAAAACGATAACCTTGGTAACCATCATAAAACATATGGTGTTCCTCATGTTTGACCCAATTTTGAAAGTAGGCGTTGAGGGATGTTTGACACATGTCGATCATTTTGTAAGACGGTATTTAAATAGATAATATGTAGTTATGCAATTTGTAATTTTTATTTCGCAATAAATACATTTTAGTAAACATATTTACAAAAACACCGGTGTAGTTAACTCCTCAAATGAGCTGAAAGATTTAAGACCGATCAGCATATTGCCTACCATCTCTAAGGTCATTGAGAGGATCATGGAGAGCCAAGTCAGAGAGCACATTGCCCCTAGAGAAGTATTGCCCGCCGTCCAGTGTGGTTTCCGCATGGGCTAAATTTGTACGGCTGCCCTGATAAAGGTAACATATGATATTCTGGAGGCCTTGGACCGTGGCGATTTGACAACACTGGTTCTCTTAGACTACTGAAAGGCCTTCGACAGTCTGAATCATGGATTTTCTGTTGAGCATATTTAATTATCTCGGCTTCTTCATGATGATTCACAACTTCTTATCAAGGAGTATCTCATTGGTAGAGGTCAAGTGGTCAGGCTTAGTGGTAACTTGTCGAATCCTGTGAGAGTCCCATGCAGTATATTTCAGGGCTCAATACTCGGCTCCTTCTCTATATGCATCCCAACCTATTACTCATATGAGATATTCGGTATTCAACTGCATACTTTTACGCTGATGATACACAATTATGCTTTTCGTTTAAGCCGAATGCGAGAATGGAGGCGAATGACAAATTGGAGCATGATCTGGATGTCCTTAAAAAGGCCTCGGAAGCACACTGCTTGAAGATAATCCCATTAAGTTGCAAGAGCTGCTGTTTGGTCGAACACAAAGTCGTAACCAGGATTGGAATCTCTTTCAAGTCAGTTTAAAGAATGAAACTTTGAGCACATGCACTACAGCAAAAAATCTAGGGCTGCTATTGCTAAATATGCGATACTGATCTAAGATTTTCTGGACATAACCGGCACGTAGTTAAATATTTTCTTGTGGTAATAAGGTTTCCAATAGGTGCAAGATTCAGTAGTTTAATGTAAAACTTTGCGTGCACAGAGAAAGGTTTTTTTAAGCATTTTCTCTTGGGTCCGTGGAATTCCCCCGATCTCCCCTAAAATGCACTAAATTTACAAATTATTATTAAATATCTTATAATAAAGGAATTTATTGACGGTCATGATAGAATATCGAAAATCATTTCCAAAGGTCGATTTACACTATGGAATAACGTATTCACATATTTTTCAAGTTCATCCTAGGAATATCGCCACGAGAAGAGATCGATAACTTTGCGCTTCTATCCTGATCTGGAATAGCTAACAGTACAACGGTTGCATCAAAAATTAGTTATAACTGGATGTAAATAACTGGATGTATCGTGAATCCATAGGAGTGGAAAAGGAAACGCAGTTGATGGAATAACGACCAAACCATAACAAATGCAATATTGTTCACTTAATGAAAGTACTCTCTATACAAATACACTACAAAAATATGGGTTTGAGAAAAGCACGGCAGAAACTAACAGTTTGAGGTGGAATTTGTGAAAAGAGATAATTGTCGCCTGAATATTGAACAATATAAAAAGCTGTTCCAGCACCATGTGGCTGCATTACTGAGATGTATGGAGCTCCTGCTCAAAGTGCATAGATCTTTTGAATGCCCCGCTTGTAGGATGGATAGATTTTTTAATTTGTTTTTTAAGGCAAATAGTATTAAATATGTTACATTCTCCTTTATTTGATCTCTGTTTTTCTCTAAATCCACGATACATTAGAATTTCTATTCGTTGCTTCTCCGAGAGAAAAAATGCCATTTTACACACACTATAAGCAACGATTACTTTAAAAAATAATCTTAATACGAAAATGTTATGTTAACAATAATTAGCAAAATAACTGCATTTAAAACTCTGTCATACAAACCTGGAGACATAGGTTCCTCGATATTTTGCAACAAAGTAACCACTTTTGATTAATATCGCCTTTAGCATGGCATACGCAATGTACTAAAATATTTGTAATTGTTCCGAGAAATGTGTATTAGGAAGCACCTAATGAATAATAATTATAAATTATTATTTATTACTTTAGTGAGTTTAAATACAAATTAACCAACTACTTAATTGGAGTATAGGTCAGAAGTTAGTAATACAATTTTGAATTAACAAAAAATCATAGAATACTTCTACATTATAAAATAAAACAATGCAGTCTTCCTCCACAGTTTAAGTGTTAATATAAAAAAGTTTTTTAAGCTCCCGACATGTTTCGAGTACTTAAGTACTCATCTTCAGGCTTCAGGGGATACCAACATCGAGTTTAACATCGAAATAAGTTGTCTCAAATAAATGAGTACAACAGAAAGGCTGGAGAATTGGTGTATTAGATGGTTAATTACATGGAATGAGAAGTAAAGTTAAGATTAAGTTTTGTAATTTAGATAAGTGAACCATATTTAAGTAGGATAATAAAAGAATATGACCTCTGAAGGAGAGAAGTTTTCTTTAATTTTGTTAAGCAGTTGAAGTATAGATTGTGTTTATTGAAATATAGGAAAAGTTTAAAGTAAGGTTTTTTGAAAATTAAGAATCATGAGCTTGTATGATTAAATTTAGATGAGTAAAACATACAGGGTGTTTCTTTGAAAACTTCCCACGACGGATTTATCGAGAACCACTGATTAAAAGAAGAAACGCCGAGACACGTCAAAAGATTTGCCAAATGGGACAACTTATTAACCAAAAACTACTTCACCCCCTTTTACCCTCTGCCCCCCGGGGTCATCCCCTTAAAAATGTTAAATGACAAGGGGTATCAAGTAATAGCTTGTTTGAAAGGTCTTTCAACGTGCTTTATTTTGACGTTTGATTTTTTAAAATCGGTCGATTCGTTTTCGAGAAAAGTAGAAAAATCTTTATTTATCTTAATTTGTTCAGATAGAAAAAAAAACACACGAAAATACCACTTTTTATTTCAATAAGTGTTCAAAATGTTGCCCGTTATTGGCCAAACAATGATATAGGCGATGTTCAAATTCCTGACGGACATTTTCAAAAACATGTTGTGGGA
The DNA here is from genome assembly GCA_963920685.1 of Polydrusus tereticollis. NCBI lineage: Eukaryota > Metazoa > Arthropoda > Insecta > Coleoptera > Curculionidae > Polydrusus > Polydrusus tereticollis. The sequence goes on along the minus strand of OY987328.1, from coordinate 94,990,147 downwards.
TATCATGGCAGCTTTCGATGATGCGTTGACGAAGCTCATCCAAACTTTCAGGTTGGTTGACACAATAGATTTCAAATGGCCCCATAGAAAAAAGTCTAATGTCGTCAAGTCAGGAGACCTAGCAGGCCATTCTGTAGGCCCCCTATCCATTTATCTGGAAACTCGTCGTCTAGCCATTTTGCTGGAAATATATTTCAGCCTCATCAAGTATAGGGTTTCCATCGTCTTCGATTTGGTTTTTAATGGTTTTAGTGATAAGCGGATTGATGGTTTTTTCCAACATATCTAAATAAATGCCTCCATTTAAATTCCCATTAATAAACAATGGTCCAATCACTTTGTTTCCTAAAATGCCTGCCCATACATTAATTTTTTGGGGGTACTGAGTATGCCCTTCGACAAAAGCATGAGTATTTTCATTGCTCCAATACCTGCAGTTATGCTTATTAACAAATCCATTTAGATAAAATGTGCATTCATCACTGAAGCAGATATTCTTTACATGAATGGTATTATCATTAATCGCTGCAGTCATTTGTTCACAAAACTCAACTCGCCTATCGAAATCATTTTCGGTTAACTCTTGCAATATTTTCATTTTGAATGGATGAAATTTATGTAATTTAGTAACTTTGTGTACAGAGCCTAATGAAATACCAGTCGCATCAACAATTTTGCGTAATGAAGTATTAGGGTTTATGCCAAAATGACCCAAAACTTCAACTTGAGCGGCTTCATCCAAAACTCTACGATGATTACGTTTTTTATTTGCAACAGATCCAGTTTGAGTAATTTTAGTAACAAGGTCCAAAACATACCTATGCGAAGTTATGTTTTCCGGATGTCTGGCGTTAAATGTGACGGCAGTTTGCCGAGCACATTGATTTTGGGCACCATAAATTAGAATCATTTCCACTCTTTCGGCTAGTGTGTAAACCATTTTGAAAGTAAAATCTGAATCAATAAATTAATTTTCACTATCCCAAGTTTGTCACAAAGGTAACTGACAGCAAATTAAATTCTTTCTTTTCCTTAGCAACTATAAAAAACTAAACAGGTATAAGAATAAATACAGTTCGCCCATGTTATCTGTGTTTATAAATAGATGGCTGAAAAAAAGTCGGGTTGTTATTTGGTTGCTGCCACGTCTAATCTTCCGAATTGCTGTTTATGTTGGTTTTTGAACACTTATTGAAATAAAAAGTGATATTTTCGTGTGTTTTTTTTTCTATCTGAGCAAATTAAGATAAATAAAGATTTTTCTACTTTACTCGAAAACGAATCGACCGATTTTAAAAAATCAAACGTCAAAATAAAGCACTTTGAAAGACCTTTGAAACAAGCTATTACTTAATACTTCTTGTCATTTAAAATTTTTAAGGGGATGACCCCGGGGGGCAGAGGGTAAAAGGGGGGTGAAGTAGTTTTGGGTCAAAAAGTTGTCCCCTTTGGCAGATCTTTTGACGTGTCTTGGCGTTTTTTCTTTTAATCAGTGGTTTTCAATAAATCCGTGGTGGGAAGTTTTCAAATGAACACCCTGTATATTAAGTTCAAATAAAGAATGATTGTGACATCTGTTTTTAAATTATAGGTTTTATTTAGTAAAAAAATATATGTAAAATATTGAAAAGTTTTTTTAATAATTTAGAGTGGTTTTTCTTCTTTTTTCTCCAAAAAAAAAAAAAAAAATTGAAAAGTTTTTTTTTTAATTTTAAAAAAACTTTTTAAATTTTTAAAAAACTTTTCAATATTTTACATACATTTTTTACTAAATAAAACCTATAATTTAAAAACAAGTTAAAAGAAAACTTCTCTCTTTCTTTATTTGAACTTAATATATGTTTTACTCATCTAAACTTAATCATACAAGCTCATGATTCTTAATTTTCAAAAAACCTTCCTTTAAACTTTTCATAGTGTAGGTAATACAGCAAACCGCAGCAAATAATTTATATGACGCTATTGTCAAAAATTAACGTAAAGCTGGACATAACGAATAAAGATTATTTCACATTAAAAACACATTTTCGTTTCACCAATCCGAAACAATCACCCATCCAAAATACCAACCATTATGTTTTTCTTACTAAGCCTTTAATTTAACATAACATACCTAAGACTCCAGATTTTCACAAAAAAATTAATTAATTAAATGTTCAAACAACCCTTCATTAATAGCTAAACAATATCCTAACCGATCATAGAATTCATTTTTAACATTACCGAGTTGATATTGAGAAATTCTCACATTCTAACGAAATATAGTTTCTTACCTGGTCCAATTTTTCAAATTTTACATCTTTATAAATAAAATACTTTAAGTGACCCCACAGAAAGAAGTCGTTTGAGGAAAGGTTAGGAGACCCGGCTGGCCAAGGGATTAGATGCCGTGGGCCAATAATATTTCCGTTAAAGATATTTTGCAAGTATTCTCTAACCATGAGAGAATTATGGGCAGGACAACCGTCTATTAGATACCAGATCTCCTGATTTTTGCGTACAACAAAGTCCAAATAGGTTACTGCTGTGAGGTTGCCATCCATTAAAAAATGGTCCAATAATGTGATGTCCTGCAATTCCCGCCCAAACATTTATTTTTTGTGCATATTGCGTTCGAGTATGAACAAGACGATGTTCATTTTGTTGGCTCCAATACCGCCAATTTTGAACATTTGGTTCGTTGTTGAGGGTGAATGTAGATTCATCGTTAAAACAAATATTTCTCAAAAAATGCATTTCCTCAAAATAGAATACCATTCTCCGTTCTTCGTCACCTTGCCGTAGCTCTTGATGTTTTTCATAATTGTAAGGAAAATATTTATGTTTTGTTAAAGTGCGCAACACTGTGGTTTGATGTTTTCCTGGCAGGCGAGTGCCCTGTTGGAATCTTCTGTGACCTCAGCAGGGCATTCGACTGCGTCGATCATAAGGTTTTATTAGGTAATATGTCTAAATATGGGATAGCCGGTTCTGCCTCAGACTGGATTAGAAGTTTTCTTGAAAATAGAAAACAATATGTCAGTATCTTTTATGCAAACTCAAGAAATGAATATCGCGTAGATTCCAGGTGTCTAGATGTGAATGTCGGTGTCCCACAGGGTTCTATTTTGGGCCCTGTTCTTTTTATTCTTTATATTAATGAAATAAATTGCATTCCGGCACATGCAATGACAGTTTATGCAGATGACACATCATTTTTAATATCTAATAGACTAGATCGGGATTTAGAACTTAAATGTAATGAAGTAATGAATGTCGCAAGTGATTGGTTTGGTCATAATTCTTTATTTCTCAATAGCAGCAAGACGTCTTTTGTGAGATTTCATAATTACCAAAAGAGATGCTCTAAGATTGGTATATCTGTTGGGGACAATTCTCTTACACAGAGTGGAACTGTGAAATTTTTAGGAATCCATTTGGATGAGTGCCTTAATTTTAAAGGTCACTGCGAACATGTTGCTGGAAAAATTGGCACAGTTGTATATATGATAAAAAATTTGCGTACTGTTTTAAATGAAAAACAACTTATTTCACTTTATTATGCTAAGGCTGAGTCGAGGTTGCGGTATGGGGTCACACTCTGGGGTTGGTCATCTATGGCTAATAAGGTATTTTTGTCACAAAAAAGACTGATTAGGTGTATGGCACGTGTATCTAGTACATATTCTTGTAAGGGTCTCTTCAAGAAATTTGGTATATTAACTCTTCCAAGTTTGTTTGTTTTTGAAATGTGTTTGTATGTTTATATAAATAAAAGTGATTTTCACCATATAAGAGACAAACATCAGGTTAATACGCGTCAGCAAAATAAATTGTATGTTCCCTTTAATAAATATAAAATAGTATGTAAGTCTCCCAACTCTTTGGGACCACAACTTTTTAATAAATTACCAAAAAATATAACGGAATCTCCGACTTTAAAAGATTTTAAGATCCAATTGAAGAGTATGTTGGTGGATAAATGTCTATATAGTGTAGATGATTTTTTAATTTAATCTAGACTCTAGTTTTAAGTTCTATTGACGATTCCTATACAAATGTACTTTTGTCAAAAAGGAAAATAAAATATTTATTTATTTATTTATTTATTTATTTATCCTACGGCTTGCCCAAGAATCCTCGTGCTAATCATTTGATTTTCCTCCATGTGCGGTAAAATATTAAGAGCTCTATTTTTTTTTCCTCAGCTCTATTGACATTCTGAGTTGAGCATTTAGGGTTTTTTATTACAGTGCCTTTGGACTCAAATGTACTAATGATAAGCCTAATTAATGAAACGAAAGGGATAGGCTAATGAGGGAATTGAACGGAAAACATTTCAGACACTGCTCTTAAACTGTTTCTGTATACAACCACTTAATCATAGTTACTTTTTCTTTAATGGAATAGCTCATATTTAGCTATAATTAAAGCCCCTTTACTAAAAATGTTGTCACTGACGCTACTTTCCGTTTTGTCAATGCCAAATAATAATTTTCTGGTGTTTGCTCTATATTACCTAAACTATGAAAGTTTCATAATTCTGCCATTACATTTAATTAAATAAGTTAGGATTAGCTTATTAAAATTTATTCGAACTTGGCACATCGGTTTACTATATCGGCCTCTTTAAAAAACTATAACACAATATTTCTCTAATATGTACAGGGGAGCCAATACTTAGCCACCTCAAAATTTACATGGGATTTCATATGTTCAACTAAGCCATGCATCACCCGGTATAAGTAATTTTTGTTAGCTATGGTATTGTTAGTAGTTGATTGTTGATATTATTTGAATCGTTACTATTAGTTAAATTATTTCTATCAACATTCCTTTTCATATGTTTTACATTGAAAATAGTTTCGACAATTATTATAGAGTTCACTAATAAACCTGGATTGAAAATGTGATACTATCAGGAAAAAAAATTTTCATTGGAGGAATCGAATTTAATAAAAAAAAAAATAGTAGTGTTACATTTGAAACAACAGCAACGTCACAATTATCAATTCTGAATTCCATTTTTTAAGTTAACCACCTGTACCAAGGTTCATTGATTTAGCTTTGGTAGTCTTTAAGCAAATTAGGTATTCAGGATATTTTAACTAACGCTGTATAATTTTATTCCTTGCCGAATTTGTCTCAAAAGTTGTTTGATCACTTGTGAAGGGTGCAAGTTATTTGGAAAAACTGATTCGACCCTTTAATTAAGTTAGGAGGGCGGCTCACGCAATTGACCTCTTTGACGGTGGTCAAAGCATACAAGAATATACAGCGTGGGCAAAAAGAATGGAACACCCCCAATTTTTCACAACCATGTATATTTTCGAAAAACGCTCGGACCCGTCGATTTTATTTATCATTTTTATAAATCTTGAGAATTTTTAGTATCATACAGGATTGCTCAAGAAGTCGGGGCACACGTCAACTTTAATTTTTTAAATGAAATACCTCAAATCTTATTCGATTTTTGAATTCTAATTAAAATTCTGAATATTTTTTATGTAACATACCCTATTTTGATATTCAGCTGTTTTCGATATATCACAATCTAAACAATAATGATGGCAATTTTTATGGAATTAATGAATAGGGAAGAAAATATGGAAACTTATTACCTTTATTGTAGTAACCCTGGTAACCAAGCACATTATTGTACTTTTTCGCTACTGTCATTTTATTTTAAGTGACAGTATTTCCAAAAGAAGTTACGTTATATTGTTAGTACGACACGTTTTAAGTAAAATGAACTTAAGTCAAAAGAGCGCATAGAAATCCTCATGATGGTTGGCTATGGCGGTAGAAAGAGATCTACATTTAAAGTATGTGAACTTTTTAATAATGTTCATCAAGAGCGAACGCCGATATCAAGGTCTACAGTATAGTTTTAAAATGTACAGAAACTGGATCTGTGCGCAATAAACTAAATAGTGGCCGTCCCAGAATTTGTGATGAAACTAGATAAAATGTTTTACTGTGGTATCAGGACGATCCCGATTTCAGCACTCGTCAAGATGGTCGGATTCAAAATATTGGTTATAAATCTGTACAAAATATTTTTCATAAGGAAAAATATCATCCTTACAAAATTTGTCTTGCCCACGAACTAAATGGGGATGATTTCGATCGACGCCTTCAGTTTTGCGAGAATATGCAAGATATCTGTAGTAATGACGGAAATTTCGCGCAGAATATTTTATTTACTGATGAGGCTACATTCTGCCCTAATGGAACAGTCAACAGACATAATTGTAGATATTGGTACGTAGCACCCACACAAGCTAAAGGTATGTGCTGGAATTTTACGTGCCAGAATATTAGGAACTTTCTTTATCGAAGAAACGTTAAACGGAGAGAGGTATTTGAAGTTTATACAGTTTGAATTAGGTCCTGCTTTAGCTGGTCTATATCCAGATCACGATGAACAAGATAGTCCTGAAAAAATCATTTGGCTACGACGGTGCATCGCCCCATTACGCCGCACGGGTACGAGGATACCTAAACGAGGTTTTCCAACATTGATGGATAGGTAGAAGGGGAGAAATGGAATTGCCAGCTCGCTCACCCGATTAAACACCCCTAGATTTCTTTTGGTGGGGATATTTGAAAGAAAGAGTGTACAAGAACAAGCCATCGGATTAAAGACATTAAAACTGATTATTCAACATGAAATTCGACAAATTCCTGAACAGGTTTTTGGGAACGTTTAAAACGAATTTGTTTTACGTTTAGGACACTGCCAAATTATCAAGAGCGCCATCAATTTGAACATTTAATTAAGTACTGTACTTTTTTTAATTAGATTTAAAAGCTGTTGTTTTTACCTAATAAACCTACCACTTAAATTTTGTTAATTATTATTGTTTAGATTGTAATACATCGAAAACAGCTGAATATCGAAATAGGGTATGTCACATGAAAAATATTCAGAATCTTAATTAGAATTCAAAAATGGAATAAAATATGGGGTATTTTATTTAAAAAATTAAAGTTGACATGTTGCCCGACTTCTTGAGCAATCCTGTATAATACCAAAAATTCTCAAAATTTGTAAAAATGACAAATAAAATCGACGGGTCCGAGCGTTTTTCGAAAATATACATGGTTATGAAAATATTGGGGGTGTTCCATTCATTTTGCCGACGCTGTATACGTGTAGTATTAGTAGCTTGAAGTAACAATATCATCTTTTCTTTATACAATTTTGCCACTCGAGAAAAATCGATAATAAAATAATAATAATAACAATGTAATTACTACTTTCTCGTTTCCTAGTAAACAAGGAAGTCAAAAGAATGGCATATTTTTTTGCGGGTCTGGTTTTTAATTTTATTAGTAATATATTATTACAAGCAGTCAAAGCATAATAAATATTATTCACTAAATAAATTAATTCCAAAAAAGATATTTGGAAAAGGTCAATGACAAAATGAAATAGCAACAAAAACATTTATGTTGTTTTATTATTATTATATGTAATGTTAAGTTAATTAAAGAAAACAATCGTGTATAATTTAGTTTTGTTTTTATAAAGAAAAAAATATTAAATGTATTTAAAACTTATACGGAATTTCGGAATTTACGTCTTCTAATTATGAAAGGAAAATTTAAACACATTGACTAGAAGAAAATGTATGTTGAGTTAGTATAATAACAAATTATTTATTTCATATGATGGTTTGAACTGGGTGTCCATTTACCGATGTACCTAATTACAGGGTCTCAATTAGTAAAAAATTAGATAAAAATAAAGCGGCAGTACATAAGAAAACAGTAGGTACGTGCGTAGCAAGCCATGGAAAACAATCCAGAGGTTTCCTATTCAACAGAATTAGTCATGACAGTTGATTTACAAACCAGACAGTGGTTTTTTGTCATTTCGATGTTATAAGTAATAATTTATAGTGTGTTGTGTTCAAAATGTACCAATATACCAACGAAGAAATTACAGACCTTCATTTCATTTATAGAATAGCTCATGGTAAAGCACAAGCCGAAAGACGAATGTACCAGGCGCGATTTCCTCAATGGGTGATTCCACACGTCCAAACTTTTATTAATACTCGACTTTGTAAAAGTGGCAGTTATAAAAGGACTACAGATATTCCAGGAAGACTTGTTAGAGTTCAAACAGTTGAGATTGAGTTTCATTTTCTCAAAATGCCATCATTAACTTTCACAATAATCATATCTGGGCTGAGCATAATCCCAACGCTATCATAGAAAATCGTTTTCAAATTTTCTCTTAATATTTGGGTTGGAATTATCGGTGATTACCTTATTGGATCTTGCATTCTTCCACAAGGACTTACTGGCGGAGGGTCGCGAAGGTTTTTGGAGCTTGAACTTTCTGAATATTTTGAGGAAGTTGATATAGAAACCAGAAACAGGATGTGGTTGATGCACGATGGAACATCGCCACACTTCAGTTTGGTTGCGTGTCGATTTATGGACGAGAATTACCCTAACCGTTAAATAGAAAGAGCGGGCCTTCCGGATCACTAGATTTGAATCCTTTGGATTATTTTCTGTGGGGTTACTTACAAAATTCTAGTCCAAAATGAGCAGGATCTAAGGAACAGGATATTTGAATGGTGTGTCATTATTAATCAGACACCAGATATATTGGAAAGGGTTCGTCAATCAATGTCAAGGAGAGTTGATGCATGAGTTTCAGTAGGCAGCGGTCATCTTCAGCAATTATTGTAAGTGTAAATGTTATTAACTTATTTGTAGAAGTAGTTTAGTCTTAGTTTTGTGAAGGATCTAAGTATGTCACATCACAACACCATTAATAAAAGCCACATTTTTTCGTACATTTTTCAAAAACTCTTAATGATTTAAGTTACAAAATTCCAACGCAGTTTTAACTTTAAACCGGCTTTTTTCCAAAACGGCTGCTTTCAGCGACAAATAGTAAGAAAATCTTTTGTATATAGAATTAAATGGAAAATGGGTCTGTCTAGTTAAAAGTGACATATAGTGTGACACGAAAAAGTTATGGTTATTTAAATCCAGGAACAACACTGTATGTGGCGCCATGTTACTGAACAAAAATATCGTAAAAAAACCAAATTAAAAAAACAAAAATTTTGAGGCCCTTTATCTCAAGAACCAAGCCATTGCGGACCCATGTTCATATGAACTTTTTATCCTAATATTAGTCAAAGATTAACCCATTAAAGTTTGTACAAGTACTTAATAAACACCCTGTATACAGGGTGATTGATAGTGGATGGCCTATTAGACGTTTTGGACGAACTAACCAACGGATCACTTTGAAAATTTGGTTGCATGCATAAGTGGACGTGCTATCTTCTTTAAAAATATTTTTAACTATGCAGTGTTGCCGGTTCTACTAAAAAGTACTAGCTACTTTGATATTTTAAATGGAATACCCTGTATATAAATTTTTTTTTACAATCCTTTTTAATTTCTTAATAACTTCTCTTAATATTTTCCTATACCTATCTGTCATCGTTTTCGAGATAATAATTAATTTCTTTCTTTTTTTCGCAAAACACGACCTTTAAAGACTGCCGATATTTTTGACTTCGTGACAGATTAGAACATGGAAATTTAGTGGAAAGTTAAGTAATATCCAAAGACATATTAATTTGTATCGATATCTTAATTATTATAGTACAGGGTGTTTCAAAAATGCAAATATTTTGATGATTTGGAAAAATTATCAAAATTATAATTTTGTTAATGGAACACCCTGTATTTTATCTCTGATCCTAAAAGCTGTTAAAATTTTCTATCTTTCTATGAATCATGTTCCTATACCCATCTAGAATAGTTTTTGACTCAGGAGCATTTATTTGACAAATTTAATTCTTTCAATGAACAACAAGAAATTTAAACGAATTCAAAGCAATTGAGTACATTTTTAAAATCTTAAGAATACTTAACCAAATTAAGTTGTTGCGTACAGGGCGACATACAAATAATTTTCCTTTCACTTTTTACAAAACTACTAAAAAATTTTTAAAAATACCTAATTCATTTTTAATAAATGTTCAAAATGTTGCCCGTTGACATCTAAGCATTTTAGAATTTAAGTATTGACACTATTTGAAGTAGTTAGTCTAAGTTCATCAGCATCTAAACTTTGAAAAGCGCGATTCACTCGATCTTCCAACTCTTCCCTTGAATTAACTGGTGTTTTGTAGACAATTTCTTTGATAGTACCCCAAAGGTAAAAATCCAAAGGCGTCAAGTCTGGAGACCTTGCAGGCCAATTCCAAGGTCCTAAACGCCTGAACCAGCGATCTTCAAAAATTCTCCGTATTTCCGCACTTACTTCGGCAGTGCAATGTGCGGGAGCCCCGTCAAGTTGATACCAGCTACTGCGATACTGAGCTAGAGGAAGATTGTCCACGAAATTTTCAACAAACGTAGTTAAAATTTCTAAGTATTTTCTGGAAGTTAAGTTTTCATCATACATCAAATATCGAATCTTGTCGTCCATCATTAAACAAAAAACATTAAATCCAAATTTTTCTTGACATGCTGAATCTCTTGTAACATGGGGATTTTGTTCTGCCCAATAATGAATACTTTTCCTATTAAAAATTCCTTCGCGAGAAAATTTGGATTCATCACTCCAAATAATTTTCTGAAAGAATTGTGGGTCTTCCTGAATATGAACTATTAAGCTTTCGCAAAACAAAACTCTTTGTGGAAAGTCCTCTGGCTTAAGAAATTGAACTTTGGTAAACTTATAATCATGCATATTATGTTTGGACAATATTTCTTGTACACAATAATAGGTTAAACCCAAATCTTCTTTGGCACATCTTATTGAAGACTGTGGATATGCATGAAAATAGGCCAAAACATTTATTTCATTTTCCTCGTTGGACGTTACAGGTCTGGGTAAATTTCTAGTAACTTTCAACGACGATCCAAAATTTTGAAAATTGCTTTGAATTCGTTTAAATTTCTTGTTGTTCATTGATGGCAAATTTGGATACATTTCGTTGAATCTTCTGCAAGTACGGCTAATTATCTTATCACACTGACCATGTAAAACAAATAAATTCATAAGTACTGTATTTGAATAGTTGTTGTTTTCTTCCATTTTTCTTAAAACTTTAAAATAGACTTGCTAAATAAACTAACTGACAAATAAACCAAATGAGTAATAGCAGAATGTCAACCATTTCAAAACAAGAGTTTTCATAGGCTACTTGTTAAATTCGACTAAAAAGTCATAACCATTGTTATCTGTAAGAATTAAATTTGTCAAATAAATGCTCCTAAGTCAAAAACTATTCTAGATGGGTATAGGAACATGATACATAGAAAGAGAGAAAATTTTAACAGCTTTTAGGATCAGAGATAAAATACAGGGTGTTCCATTAACAAAAGTATAATTTTGATAATTTTTCCAAATCATCAAAATATTTGCATTTTTGAAACACCCTGTACTATAATAATTAAGATATCGATACAAAATAATATATGTCCTTGGATATTACTTAACTTTCCACCAAATTTCTACCTAATTTCTAACTAATTAATTGTAGGATAAACAGCAATGAAAATTTCATTTAAAATGATTATTTGCCCAAATTAACATACTGAAAAAGAATAAAAAGTTTTAAAATCCCATGCCGCATAAATGATGGCAGTAAAGTTTCTTATCGCTTAATTGGAATTTAGCATAAAGCTATACATAGCTAAGTTTTAAACCTGTAATAATCGTTCGAAATATTCATAATGCACTTTATAGGTCATAAAGTCATATTTTTTAATAACCATATTTTAAGGTTTTAAGAAAGGCCATATATCTTTGTTATAAATTTTTATCAAGTTTTACTACTGATTAACTTAATTTGGAAATACATATATTTAAATTCTTTATTAACATAATTAATAATTCACAAAATGTTATGATAGAAACAGTTGTCTTTTATGTTTATTTATATATTATAGCGATTAAAAACAAAACTAGAGGCGCCAAGAAGGTTATTTAAAATTTGAAACCTATAGCTTTTTTTTCTACGCGAGTTAATAAGTTTGCATAAAACTAATGCTAGGACCAACCCGTATCTACTCAGAACTGCTAAACTACACCACACTGATTTTGTTGACCGGATCAAAATATCAACCAGCCTCAAAAATTTAAGTCAGTTTAAGATCAACCTGTTTTAATTAGCAAGATGAAGATAGCTTATTTCGAAAAAGGAAGTCCCTGTGTACTCGTTGATTGTTCTTATGATAGCGCCAATAAAAAAACTTTAAAGGTAGAGTTACCACAACGTTCAAAAAATTGGAAACCTAAAAACTTATACAATTAAAAACTATCCATATGTTCAGAAAAAGAAAGATTTACAAGAAATGCTATAGAAATGTAATATCTTTTAAATGCCACCAGGAATATTTAGAAGTGAGGACCTCACAATCAATTCCAGCCTTTTTACCGGAGACATATTTAGAAGAAACTTTTCAAACTTTGGTTACTATTTTTATTTTGTGGAATTATTTTTTCGTTACAATGTATTTTGGGTTTAGAATGATGGACGACTATCTCGTTTTCTTAACATAAAAAAATATAAAAAAAATTACGTTTGGGAGCTAATAACTCCAAATTGTTATAGTTCGACAGATTTTGTTACCGCGTTACGCGCCCGGCCAGATAAATAAAATAAATAAATAAAGATGTCTTTTATTATAAAATGTAAATTACAGTAAAAAAATCGAACGTAAACGTGGCGGTATTCAGCAGAGCTGCTCATACAACCACTGGAAAAAACTACATGCAAACAATAAGTAAAAGGAAAAAAAAATATTATGTTTAAGAATGTAGAATGTGGAACTAAACTAACCTGTCCTACAATTACTTGAAAAACAAAAAAAATTCATAATAAGAAAAAATTTAACAAATAATAAATGTACCGGGTGTCCCACTAAGAATGGCTGTCGGCCGTATCTCAGAAAGTGTTAGTCGTATGGCTTGCGGAAAAAAAATATATGAGGTAAAGTGGTCATGAGAAATTGCTGGAAATTATTTTCAAATTTCTCAGACTGGCGCTAGAAGCGCAATAGTAACGGTAAATGGGTGTATCAGAATAAGATGCTGATCCTTAACGGTGTGAATCCTTGGATTATTTTAAGACAAAAAGTTCATATGAACATAGGTCCGCGATCGCTTTATTTTTTAGATACAGGGTGTTACAATTTTTAAGCGAAGCAAAAAATATGTACGCCACTGCCTTTTGTCTTTTCGATATAATGGTTATTTAGACAGTTCAATATCTAATGCAAAGTACCTTTTGATAATTTTTTTATTTCGGCTTTGTTTAGGAGATAAATGCAATTTTATCAAACTCTGATATGGGCCTAGCGATATGCAAATAAATGTAATTTATTTTTTAAATCGAAAAACGTTGGTCACACGAAGAAAAGTCTAGGGACCATTTTTGCTAAGTGATAAAGTGCAGTTTTGAAAGTAATATTTATTTTGAAGAAAAACAGGGGCGTATAATTTTTTTCGTTAAAAATATCTAAATATATGTTCACGCGGACGCTACTGGTAGAAGTAGAGAAAATATTTTTTATGAAATAGATATGTTTTTATGCCTACTTAGTGTCTACTAAAATTCAAAATGATACCTAAAGCGGTTTCAAAAATATTAAGGACAAATCGTTTTTTTTTTTAATTTTCAACACCCTGTATCTCAAAAATAAAGCGATGGCGGACCTATGTTTATATGAACTTTTTGTCTTAAAATAATTCAAGGATTCGCATTGTTAAGGATCAGTATCTTATTCTGAAACACCCTGTATTAATCACGAAGTTTCCTCAAAAGTCGCCTATAGTTAAGGTATCCCGAAAATAACATTTTTGTATATTTCGAAGATTTATTAACAAAATTCACCTATAGAATGTGTTCGTCACTTTTCAAATAAAGTGGTGGGGGAAGGGGGAAGGTTGAACATTATTTGTAATAAATGCTGATAACTCCGGTCTGTCTTAACATAATTTAGTAAACTTAGTTTTGTTAAAAAAGGCTTTTCTCACTCTATATATCATCTGATGAACTACGGCAATATGTGTTTTACACTAGGCGCTAGGGGGCGCTGTCTTACAACTTCACAAACATTGCGCGTTTTTTCCATAATTGTAAATATAATAGTATATTCAATTTTACCTGATAACAAGGATGATTAAAAGTCTAAGAAGTCAGCGAAAACCGCAAGTTAATATCTATTTTCAATCCGGAGATATCAACAACAATAATCATAATTACGGAATATTATGATTTTATTTTCAAGTTGCCATTGTAAAGGTATTGGTCAGATGAAAATCCAAGATAATTTTGTGAAGTGCATACTCAGCATCCCCAAAAGTTAAATGTTTGGGCGGGTAATTATGGAAATCACATAATCGGCCCTTTTTTTATACCCGGTAATCTCACTGGCCAAATTTATTTAGAACTATTAGAGAACGCTATTTATCCAGCCCTCGTTCAAGTATTGGAGAATGAAGAAGACCATGTAACGATCATTTTTTAACAAGATGGCACACCACCTCATTTCGGTCAACCTGTGCGTCAGTTCTTAGATGAAAATTTTCCTAAGGCCTGGATTGGAAGAAGGGGACATATTAAGTGGCCACCCAGATCACCTGATCTGGCTCCACTGGACTTTTTCTATAGGGTCACCTGAAATCTAAGATTTACGCTACTCAGCCTGAGTCACTGGATGATTTGCGAATTCGGATCATTAATGAATGCCGTCAAATTACACCAGAAATGTTGAGTAATGTACGTGAACGTTTTGAGCAAAATTTATTTTTCTGCATGGAAGTGAATGGTGGCCATTTTCAGCATTTAATAAACTAATCACAAAAGTAAGTAGTCTTCCACTATTTTAGCTGTCATTTCGTTAAAGATGAAAATTTTGAAGCGAAACTTTAGGGTCAGATAGTACTCGATAGGATTTTTAAAATAAGGTATCGCAACAGTCCGCAACACCCCTCATCCCTATTCAAAATCAGGGGGTTGTGCTCACCTCCGTTAAGGGGTTGAAGTTACGGAGATGAAAAAAGCGGAAAAGTTATTCCCCCTCGAATCAAAAATCGACGGGTCCGAGCGATTTTCCACATTTTAATTTTAAAGCAGGAAAATCGAGGTGTTAAGTTTTCGTTGGACCACCCTGTATATTTAAATAAGTAATAAGTCAAGAAACTAAGACTATTTGAATTTAATTTAAACATGATTCCAAATTGAGCAACGTAGTGCACGATTAAAGGGAATAGGCGACTTTCGTTTATTTAATTCGTTGACCCGGTCGCGTGCCAATTGCAAGAACAACCGATCGATATTTGTGTGTGTCGGTGGAGTAGTGATACAACGAGCATTATTACGACCAAAACTAAAAAATCGTTATCACTGAATCAATCATTAAGCTATTTATCTTCTCATGTCGAGATATGATTTCCTATTTTTTCGCATTTTAAACATATGGGTGTAGCACGCCCATGGCTGCTCCATATTATAAAGGATGGTGATTCCCCTTACCTATACGTCGTTGCCACAGACTCATCTGTCTACCTGTACACATTAATGGTATATCTATAATAAACTTATTAAGACCTAACCTTGTCTGATTTTAGTGTATGTGTATGGTAAAAACCAGAACCACTTTAAACGATCAAAGAAATTTTCACAAAAACGCAATTAAATTGTCATTAGGTCTTTTCGTTATATTTTTTCGAAAATTTACGACCCTTAAGTCGGACCCTTAATTTTTTGTAACATACTTTAAGGGTTTCCTAGAGTAGGGCCACTGCTGTGAAGCTTACGGCGGGCGGCAATTTTACTGTAAGACGTCTTTTATTCTAAGCCTGTTTTATGGTAAGACGCCTGGAAATTTTAATAAGTATTTTAATTGTTTTGGCTTTACTTGGCAAAATACTAGATTTATATAAATTTTGAATAGTTGAAAGGTACAGATTTCTATTAGTTATGACCTTATCGAAACATTACATTATGAAATGTTCTGTTTCAAATATATTTATTATAAATTACATTCTACTTTTTCTTATAATATTAACAAATATATTATACAAAAAGTATAAAGTCGAGGTTAAATATACTTAGGTCGGGCACAGACAGAGAATAGGCAAAACCGCTTGAGTAAAAAACCTTAATGCTACAAACAAAAACGGCATTGTTTCTGGAAGAAACATCTCGTTTGCAAAAGAATCAATAGTATATTAAAGTACAAGTTCCCTTCAGAAAATGAAATGAACAAAAATAACTGAGTATCTGAAGTGACAGTTTTTTGACAAGTGACAGCTTTTTCAAATGGAATACCCTCTATGGTTTCATTGTATCAGTTAAACACCGTTCATTAAAATTCAGGATTGGTAACCCTCTTTTAGTTTTTCAATTGCATTAGCAATCATATCTGGCCTACCGAAGTTGAGAAAGCCAATTTTAATTTGGATTTGTTCCTGCAAATCGGCAATACTATTTGGTCTGAATGCAGATATCTTGTCTTTAAGGTAGCTTCAAAGAAATGTGTCTAATGGTGTTAGGTCGGGACTATTGGGAGGCCATGCAATCGTCCCTCCACGGCTAATCCAAATGTCATAATTCTCATTGAGATATTCTCTAACTGGGAGAACACTATGACATAGCACCATCTTGCTGCCATATAAAATCTCTTGTGGCGTTTAGAGGAAAAGTTTCAAGAATATCTTCTATTTCATGTGCAAGCATTTCACGATATCTAACTCCGTTTATAGATCCATCAATGAAAATTGGACCGATGATTCTGTTTTGCACTATGCCGTACCACACATTTACTGATACCCACCCAGAACGTATCACTTCAACTGTAAGATGCGGATTCTGCGATGCCCAGAAGTGTGTGTTTTTGGAGCTGAAGCCGTATTAAAATAAGATTCATCGGTCCATATAATGTTCTCAAACAAATTGACGTTATTATTGATGATGTTTGTCATTTGACGGCAAAACTCCAAACGTCTTTGCTTCTTCTTCTGTTAATTTTTGAACCTTTCTAAATTTAAAGTGAAAGGAATTTATGCCGTTTCAGAATTTTAAAAACTATTGTGCAACATTTGCCAAGATATCTTGCACAGTCCCTGGAAAGTGTTTTTGCTAGGAATTACTAAATGTGTATGTCGCCTTCGGAATTCGCGTTGCGCTTTCGCTTGTTATGTCCACATTTGATATAAATTTTAAGAATTTCGAACTTTTGCTCTTCAGAGTAGGTATCCCATTTAGACCCTGATTTTAACAACGTTCATTAAGATTTCTCAAAAAGACAGAAGTTGCGAAGAGCAATTTAGTCAAGGTGACAGGTATCGCTATGAGTAACATGAGCCATTTACAACACTTTAATGAGGATAATGATAATTCTATTATATTTTCGTATGATTCCAAAACGGTAAAAAATAACCCCGACAACCATTACATATTTAAAAAGAGGATAAAATTCGTTAATTAAGACAATGAAAAAATAGAGGGAATTCCATTTGAAAAAACTACCACTTGTTGTTGCTCATTTCATTTTCTGAAGGTTCGGTGAAAAAGCTATAACTTTGCTAATTTAACCATTTCCCTAAAACCAATAATAATAGAGATATCTATTGGGCAAAATATACGCGAACATGTTGCATTTTTTTTTTAAAGAAATGCAGCATGTACAGGGTTATCCAACCAAGACTAGACAAGGCGATTTTTTGCCTTTTCCTGTACTTTTATAAAAAAACTGAAATAGCCATCTTAAGTCATTTTCTCCCGCGAATTCGAATATCTTCAGCAAAAAACAATTGAACATCAAACAAAAGTACTAGGGGTCACTTTGATATTTTTTTAAATGGGATGCCGTATTTTTAATGAGCTTATCCGATTTCTCATATAAATTTTGATCTAAAATGTTGGATTTTTAATTCAAAAACGCCTTTTTTCTTCAGTTTTAAATTCGGAAAATGTTCGTCTACCGTAAGATTAATACCTGATAGATGGATACCCGTTTCACCTGTTCACCCTTTAACCTGCTTTAAAGCGTCCGTCAGTTAGACAAAATAATCAAGTTTCAAATTTCTATATATTTTTCACGAATTAATTACAAATAATGAAATATTCTTTAGAAGAACGGCTAAATGTAATAAAATTATATTACAAAAGTGGAGAGAATGCTCGACAAACACAAAGAACATTTTTTGAGAGTTTCCAGAGACACATTTCAGTGGATACAATTCTCAGAATTAAGACCCTATTTGAAGAAAGTAAGACATTGAAAGATAAGCCAAGAAAGATGAAAAGACGGAATATAAGGGATCGAGCTATTCAATATTTTACTATAAATCCGAAGAGTTCTATTCCGCAAGCGGTACGAGAAGTAAGGTATGGTCCAGGGCTCCGGAGAGTAAGCTATGGAACAGTTCACAGAACTTTAAAAAAATGTGGTCTAAAACCATATTGCATCCTTCCCGTTCAATACTTAACACAGCTTCAAAAAGAACTGCGATTTCGATTTGTTGCTTCAATGCTGATGAGAGAGCAAGACGAAGATTATAATTTATATAATAAAATTCTATGGAGTGACGAAGCGTCATTTACAACATCGGGGGTATACAATCGGAAAAATACAAGATACTGGGCAGCAGTTAACCCTCATAGATATGAAATGATAAAGTTTCAAGGTTGGAGCTCACTTAATGTTTGGTGTGGGATGTTAGAAAATCGAATTATTGGACCACTATTTTATCGTGGCTCTTTAACAGGCCAAAGATACCTCCATTTTCTTCATAACGATATCGAGGATTTCTTGGAAAGGTTGCCATTGCAAGCCTACAACAATATCATTTGGCAGCAGGATGGTGCTCCGCCTCATGCAGTTCGAGAAGTGGTAACATACCTAAACGAGCGTTACAATCAGTGGATTGGCCGTAACGGAACAATTCATTGGCCACCAAATAGCCCCGATATCACGCCAATGGATACATTTTTATGGGGTCATTTAAAAAATGTAGTTTATCAACGACCCAACAGAAGTCTGGAGGACATTCAGCAAAAAATTATAAATGAAGTTAATAGACTTAACCAGGACCAAAATATTGTAAGAGATTCTTTGGAGAGATTGGAAAGGGGGCATCGGTCATGTTTTGAAAATAATGGAGGACACATAGAACAATTATATTATTGAGATTAAAGTTATTCACTTTAGTTTATAGTTTTTTCTAATATGTCATACTTTTTTTATACGTAAGCAATAATAGATTTGCAAAAACTACTAAATTTGTAATTAATTCGTGAAAAATATATAGAAATTTGAAACTTGATTATTTTGTCTAACTGACGGACGCTTTAAGGCAGGTTAAAGGGTGAACAGGTGAAACGGGTATCCATCTATCAGGTATTAATCTTACGGTAGACGAACATTTTCCGAATTTAAAACTGAAGAAAAAAGGCGTTTTTGAATTAAAAATCCAACATTTTAGATCAAAATTTATATGAGAAATCGGATAAGCTCATTAAAAATACGGCTTCCCATTTAAAAAAATATCAAAGTGACCCCTAGTACTTTTGTTTGATGTTCAATTGTTTTTTGCTGAAGATATTCGAATTCGCGGGAGAAAATGACTTAAGATGGCTATTTCAGTTTTTTTATAAAAGTACAGGAAAAGTCAAAAAATCGCCTTGTCCAGTCTTGGTTGGATAACCCTGTACATGTTAGTAATAAAAATACTTGTTGAAAAAATATGTATGCCGTATAAATTTTATAAACTTTTATGTCTACATTTTATGTTGGTAATACTATCAAAATATCTGATCTTCTTCGGTCAACAAAATTATTTTATTTTCCGTGTTTTTGCAACCAAGCATACATGACTGAAAAAAGAAGATTTTATTACTCACAACTTGCCATGCTATACGTGAACAGAATAAAACCTTTGATAAATATTATCTATTGGAGAAACATGTCTTAATCTAAATAAAATCCAGATATAAAATTATATTTTTCTAAGTAGAAATATTCTGATAAATTAAACAGAAAGCTCAATTCTTTAGACGTATACAAGCTCGTCTTTATTTTTCCTGATTAAATTTGTTTAAGTTTCGATTGCCACTTTTTCTCCTCTGCAAGTTGACATAATTAATTCTCAACTCCGATGTTTCATTTTCGGGCTACCATCATCAACTTTATTTTCTCGAATATGGATCTGTAATTTAAACTACAAACAATTCTCATAACCCTAAAACTTAATGATTGATGTCTTCTAAATGCCATTCGGACGTTTCGTTGGTTAAAAATACATCAGCAGGGTTTTTGTATTTTTTAAAAATACCTAATACTACCCTGGTAAAAATCACAGTATTTGGTTAAAGTTGAGCAGATGCGGTGAACAAAAGGAAACCAAAATTATTTTTGTCTTAAAAATATTTATTTAATAACACTAAATGTAATATATTATGGGTAAGAGAAACAGAACAAACAAAAACAGATACATATTACATAAACTTACTTATATAAATGAAAGACAAAATACAGTCTGATTGCCACTATATTACAAATTACCTATGACGCGTTTCGCTAACACAGTAGCTTCATCGGATAGAATTTTTTAAAAAGCTTTAACCAAAATTTACATTATTATTACTCTGTTTAAAGTAGGAGAGCGAACACACAACGATACTTGATTTTAATATTAAATTATTTAAGTAAGTTTATCTAATAATGTGTGTCTGTTTTTCTTCTGATTTTCACCAGGGTCCAATACAAAAACCTTGATGATGTATTTTTAAGAACCGAAACGTCCGAATGACATTCAGAAGACATAAATATTAGGGTTATGGGAATCACAAATATTCAATTTGAATTCCAGGTCCGTATTTGAAAAAATGTAGTTGAAAATGGTGACCCGAAAACGAAACGTCGGAATTAAAAGTTAATTATGTCAACTTGTAGAGGAGAAAAAGTGGCAATGGAAAAGTGACATTTGTTTGAAATTGCTACAACAAATGTAATCAGAAAAAATTAAAAATGAATTTGATAATTTCCGTAATTTCTCGGATATCTCCGAAGGCAGTCGAAACTTCTGAATCTCTTCAGCAGCGTTTTGTTGAACATCATATTTCGGAACCTTGTTCCTCATTTAACCAACTTTGAATTTCTTATAGTTTCGGAGCACCCTGTATTCTTATTCTCCACCTCATAATCCGGTAAGACAAATCAACTTAAGGTTTTGTTTAAATGATGAGTTTAGATGTAAATAAGATATTACTTTTTAATTTGTAGAACTCATACAATTGCTGCTCCTACGCGAATCAATATGAAACAGGGTCCCACATGGAAACCGCTATTCAAGTGCTTATTAAAAATGACTTAAAGGCTAAAGTTCTTCTAAACGTCTCATTATTTAAAAATTAAGCTTCAAAAATTACTTTGAGATCCCTACATTAATGTTGTAATTTGTTATCGGATTTTAGGCATAAATTATTAAAACGATATTTTTACCAGCAGAGGTGTAAAAAACACAATTCGTTTATTGGCAAGCATAATTTAGTTTGAATGTTGACGTCTCGAGGATGGTTGATTGCAGAATGTTCAAATTCATAGTATGTTGAGGTAATAGGGGTGGGGGTAGCAAGAAAGCAGTTACTTTAAAATCACTTCTTGCTCGATTAATGTGATCAAGGGGCTCAGTGATACGTCCGTTCATTTAGAGTACTCGATAATAAGCTTATCCATATGCTCAGTAATTTTCGCCATTCGTAGCTCGTTGTGCAAATTCTAATCCATTGAGAAGCAAGGAGCATTAGTATAAGAACCTGGTTGAAATTTTTTAAAAGCTGAATTGCTTAATAATGTTACAGTTTGAAAACTGCATTTTATAAGTTTGATTATCTCTGTTAAGTTTTCGGTTTTAAATTGTTAAAATACATATGTAGACTCTCACCTTAAACAGTAATTGTTAATTAAGTTACCTGTAATAGCCCAAAATTTTCATTATATTAGTTTCAAACCTTTGTTGTTGTTTACATTTCAGGAATGTTTTGTATCTTGTACGACATAGCTAAATGGATTGATTTCTTCTGTTCATCGTTTAATACTAGTTGCAGATAGGTTTGATTTCAAATCTTTCTTGTAGTTAATTGGTAATTGGTAATTTATAACTATTTAACCTAGTATAAAAGTTGTAGGTTAATCATCTCGAATGTTGTAAGTCAGCTGTGTTTTAAGAAAATCGATAAGAGGTCAGTGTCAGACTGACAGTTTCTGTGCGTTTTCACAGCGACTTCTGGTTAATTTTTGCTTGGTCGCGTGGGTAGACTTTGATCGCCATTAGTTTTCTGTGTTGTTGAAAGAGCTTAGTTTACGTAGATAGGGTGACTAAGTTTTGTGATTGTTTTGTTTCAGTAACTATGTACGTGGGAGAAAAATAAGAAGCGTCCCTTTCGACCATGGACACTGGAAGTTAGAGCACGTTTGTGGAAGTAGCTCCCCAAGTTTAGTTTTTTTTGAGCCATGCAGGCTAATGTAGTGCCGTTATAGCATCCGCAAATGCATTAAAAAGGGTATAGCCTTGTAGTTGCTTTTTCCTTTGGGCGGAATGCCGATTTAAAATGCTTTAATGAACTTCAACAGCGGTCATAGACGCCATCTGGTAAATTGGGAACCCTCGTTAGTTATTTGAGGTTTTTTTTTTGGTAGGGGCTAAAAGTCCGAGTACAAAGTGATGTACTAGTTTATTTTGTTGGGAATGCCTGGACGCGGGACGTGCTAGTTGCCGTGTACTATGGGATTTCTTGGAGACTAGCTGTGTAGCAGTTTCCACGCTAGCTGTTTCAGAGACCATGTATGAGTGTGTGTGAAGATTGAGTCTTCATGAACCATGGGTAGCACGTAAGGTTTTAGCTAAGTACCATTTTTCTTGAGTATGTTGTTGTAACTTAGTAACAACTTGAAATATCAATATTCTGCATTTGCGTAATGTTCACCATACAGTGTTTTGGTAAAGTTTTGCACTTATGTTATGTACAGAGCTTGTGCAATGTAAACGTATATCGTATGTCGACATAGCGTTTAGACGTCACAAGAGTCTCTAGTAGTTCAAAGCGTTAGGTAGTCTGTTACAGCTACTTTTGTTATAAATACAGTACAATTTATGATTATAAAGTAAATATTTTTGTTTCCCGGCTAAAGGCCATTTGTTTATTCCAAATTTAGTACTTGTAACTTCGACATTTTAATTTATCTATGGCCGAGTGGCTAGCATGCTTATTGAGTAACCACAGGTACTCGTAAGATATTATATCATACTATAACATAGATTTTATGGTAAATTTAGTTAGTTGTGAGAGGTTCTTGCACGGACCTTGCGGAAATTCCATGTCTCAGGCAATGTCCTGGATGTAGGTCTATGTGGCTGCCAGATCAGACTGAACAGTCATTTTTTTTACAGTGTAGGTCTGACAGTTGCCGTCTTGTGCAATACTCTGTCAAACAGGGTTTGACTTTTTGCTTTCTTTTATCAATAACTTTGTAAATTTAAACCTTCAGAAATTTTATTGTCAAACCTAGTACTATCACTTTAATATTTCATTCCACTTATTTATCTTTTAACTTTAAGTATCTATTGTTCACCAAAGTAAGAGGAGCTTACATTTATAAAACCAAGTAACCAAGGGCTTAACAACACCTTAAGAATAAATATTTGTATTGGCCTCTGCGAAAATTTGGCTTTTATTTTAAATAGAGTGATATTGAGGACTTGAGTGAATGAGAGCTTATAATAAGCTAGGGTATACCGATTGTGACATAAGTGTTTTTTTTTCCTAGTTTGTTTTTATCTGAGGCCAAACACTAGAACATTTAAAGGCTTTTAAGTAAAATAAAACTAAGGTGGCGCTTTCAGGATTTGACTATAACTTACTTATAAGAGTGCTAAACATCTCAAACTAGAAACAAAATAGCGAACCTACCCTGAGTTGAGCTAGCTAAGGGGTGTCTGAAGAACATCCTCCAGGGCGTAATTTGGGTTTTGTATAACACACTTAAATTGTTTGTTGTGGGTTTAAAAATTATTATTTTTTGTTTATAACAATATACACCAAAAAAGTAATAAATAAGGACTGCTCGAATAATTGTCTTGTAAAGTAATGTATTTGTATGTAATGCAGACTATTGACGGTCACATCTGCTTGCGAGCATGCATGAATGGCAAAACTTGCATGGAAATGTGAAATGCAATAAGAGCTACTGTGCAATCCCGTCATTTATTAAAACCCCTTTCGAAAGCAACACCTCAACATCGCGCCAGAAGCATGAAAATCTGCCAGTTTTTGATGATACATTGTCCAATTTGCACGCATGCTCGCGAGTAAATGTGACCGTCAGTGGGTAAGTCTAAGTCGCATAAGTCTAGTCTACTTCCACAGTTGATGAGTGAGAAGATGGTACTAAATTGACCTTTCGCTTTGTTAAAGCTTTTGTCTAGGTTGTCATTTCAAGTCAGCCGCTTTCCTAAGCTCAGACCTCTTGACCTATCTAACCTAATTAATTTGAGGAGAAGTCCGTCGTGCCAGACCTAAACAAAGAACTTGATAACGACGAGAAACATCGCTCCAGTACTGTAAAGGCCATTGAAACCCTTTAAGATATTAGAAGTCAGTCATGTCGTTTGGTACACCCTGCAATGAGACAACTGAAGTACTCTGGCGGTAAAATGTAGTTGTCAAATACAAAATCGTTAATATGATGAAGTATGAGTTTCTTAACAACTTTGACAAGAGAATACCGATACTTTATCTTTACCAGGCTTTACAATGAGAACCACTCTGGCTTTCTTTCAAACCTGAGGGAAACAGCCTTTTTTGATAATAGACTGTGCAATGCTTACTTCATCCATGTTCACATTATCGGGCAAGTTCTTTACTACTTTCTTATTCATTCCACCGAAGCCCTGAGACTTTGTAGGTTCGATAAATTTCTTGACTCCTCTTAATGTGTATGGAAAGCTCGATGGACTTTAACATTCGTATCGTTTTGAAGACTCTTGTGTTCCTCTCAGGATCTATTGGCCCGTTGTCGTTGAGCTCATCATTAAGAGGGTACGTAAACACTTGAACTTTCCCCTGGGAATAAAGCCTATAGCGTAATTACCAAAATTTCTGACAAGAGACATTGGCTTTTTGCCATCCATTGTCAGTGGTTTGGCGATTTTATATAATATCCTATTGTTTTCAATACTGAGACCAGCCACTCTATTCTCTAACAAGAAGGCTATTGTGCGTAGAGATCACGAACAACCTGAACGGCTATATACACCCGGTTCATACGTCTACTTTTGACTTCATTACAAGACTCGTTACTAAAATAATCTAGATACTTTTATAATCAAAGTACTGGCCATTGACGAGTCTGTTCCAGAAGGCGCTTAAATATGACCTAAATAACAGATGTATATATAGATAGATATCTATTCTTTTTCAAATGGATTCTCGTACTAAAAAGTGATCTAAAGACACATCGCAGGGAGCCACAGGTTCAGACAGGATGATCGGTGTTTTCTACCACAAGAATATTCAGACTTTCCAGGAGCCCGTTAAAGATGAATGGGTGTGCTCTCTCGGTGGCATAATATGTAGACTTGCTGTACAAGATGAGATGGTTTGTAGGACATTAAAATAGTGTATTACGTATCAAGAATTGTAAGGACGAAGAATTAAAGAAGTTATAAACGCGATGTACTTTGACCATCTTTATCTTTAAGGTTAGCCATATAAGTTTAATTGTACCGTATTGTATTACTATCTTGCATTGAAATTTTTTATAGATGAAGCCCTATTTTGTACTGCAGTATTTCGCGTCTGACGTGTGAAAGAAAAGTGAATGTCTACAGAAAGTATGGAGTACTTTTTCAATTTTAACTGTGATTAGTTCAGTGCTGAGTTTTTTGTCTATTTTTTCAGATAGGTTTCTTATCCAGGGTGTTACTTAAAGATAGGCCGTAATTCCAAGGGAGCATTCCTGAACCAAATTGAAGTTGAAAAGTTTATATAAACATGTGTCCTAAAAAGTTTGGTTTTCAAGATACAGGGTGTCAAATTAAAAGAAAAATCGTTTTTTTATTAATATCTCAAAGATCTTTTTGCCGATTTTGGTAAAATTTGGCAGTGTTCTTCGCTGCAATAAGACACTAAGTTTACACTAACTAGATAATAATTATGAGTTCCAGTGGCGTCCCGGGGGCAGTCTCATAAATAGTATTGACAAGAAATATGTATACCACTGACTTGCTTAAAAACATTATATTGTTTTCGGGTTAAGCATCTAAAAATACAACTTTTTTGTCTCTTGATATTTTTTCGTGGCTTACTTCGTTTTCGAGAAAAAAGATAAAAGCCACTTCATTGCATGTCGAAGAATTTTTTTTCTCGAAAACGGAGAAAACGAAAAAATATCAAGAGACAAAAAGGTTGTATGTTGTTGTAGGTCTAAGTGAAACATTTTCTTTGTTTAGTTTTGGTTGAAAATATAGTTTTGGAAAACATCATTATTATATTTTAGGGTTTCTCCTTCGTCTTTTGTGATGGATATCGAAGTAATCAATTTCTCTATTATATTGTTGAGTTTATTTTGTATCGTTGTGGTTCGATCTTTATTTATTAGTTCATAAGTGCTGGTATCTGATAATAAAATATTAGTTGTATTTGAGCATACGATCTGGCTACGGTTATATTACCTTTGTCTGCTTTCAAAATCATACTGTCCGGATTTTGCTTTAAAAATTGTTTAGACTGAATTTCAACTTTTAGTATTGTAATTCGGCTCTCATGTAGAAAATTGGTAATTATATTTATAACTCCATTGCGTCTCTGAATTTTAGCATTGTCGTCAGGTATTTTTGTTCTGTTCTTTTAAGTTCAAAAATCGCGAGCTTTGCATGTATATTAACCATATATATATATATATTACTAGGGGTGGGGACAACAAACACTTACAGATTCCCAATAGCCTTACAAATATAAACTTACGGTTTGTAAATTACTTGGCTCCAAAGATTTTGAATATGATACATCCGGATATTAAGAATAATACTAAGCATAATATATATAAAAAAAAAGTATAGGACATATATGTCAACCATCACAGAAAGAAATGTTAATAACTAAATAATATTTACTGCCATAAGCGCAAAAACCAACCACGATTACCGAAAAGCCTAAGTGATACAATAATCGTTTTAGGTGAAACCGACAAGGGAGTATAGAAGGTGAGCAGTTTTTATTCGTGTACAATTTAAAGACGAAAGTTGTTGTGTTTTCCACAGAAACTAACATCAGTGCATTACGCAACGCAGATAAAATATATTTGGATGGCACGTTTTCTAACTGTGTCAAATATTTTCTGCAATTATTCACAATTCATATAGAGCAAAATGGTCGTTACATTCCTATAGGATTTTGCTTGCTTCCAGACAAAAAAAAAATGCACGTTTACATATCTGTTAGTTCTTCTCAGCGAAAGGTGCAATAAAATTAATTTGCAACTTAAGCCTAAACTAGTGACAGTATATTTTGAATAAGCTTTATATAGCGAAGTGGAGTGAATCAAAAATAATTGGATGCCGATTTTACTTGGGACAAGCCTGGTTTAGAAAAGTGCAAAGCAGTTAGGTTTAACGAGGGAATACAAAGATAAAAGTAGTGTAACAGGGAAATGGGTACAATATATTTTTGGATTACCTTTCTTGAGTCCAAGTGAAGTAGAACATTGCTTCTCATTTGATTTGATGGAAGATATGCCAAACGATGAACGAGTATTCGCTGATTACTTGGTAGATTTCTATATTGGCGAAGATGCAGAAATATGGACAGAAATGGCAGACAGCATACAGTTTGCGATAGTTCCATTCAAAATTTAACCAAAATTTTCACTCTTCTCATCCAGAAGTATTTAACTTTTTAAGCATATTAAACAATTCAAACAGATACGACTTCGATCTGTCTCCGAGAAACCTAGAATACGCGATACTGAAGTGAGAAAGCGGCAAGATATTTTAACCACTAAGATTTGTCAATATCAACGTAAAGAAATTACTTGATATAATTACGTGAAATGTTTGTCTTATATGTACAAAATAAACAATAAATAAATTTTAGTTTTAGTACATTATCAATACTTTTATACATATTTCCTATCTCATATATTGCAAATAATATTGTAGTTTGGTGGTTTAATGAACACATTCAAAATTAATTTCTGTAAGAACTTATAATCCTCTTATTTAAAATTGAAAATAGGTAAATGATAGTGATTTATTATTTCGTAATTTATATTACCTTTGCCCTAGTTGTATACCATTAAGCCTAGTCCGCAATTAATTTTCTTTACAAGAGGGGTTTTCTTGGTTTGGTCTGCAATTTGAGTACCGAATTATTAGAATCAGGTAGTCGGTCCGCAATTCGAGGCCACCGAGTCCGGCGTCAACTTCGATAAAAATTAACATTTTAATTATTTCCCTACCGTTCCCTCCCGCTAAAGAATGGGAGTATCGTCCGCAAATAAATTAACAACAGATTTTTTAGGAGTTGTGAAAAGTATTTACATAAATACTGAGGCCCAAAACACTCCCCTGGGGTATACCCCATTTACCTTGCCTAATTAATTTATAATATACTTTTGTTTTTGGGTACCTATTTCCCACATAGTCACTAATCCATTTCAATGCACTACCATTTACAATCACAAATTACCGAAATAAATTCAGATACGCAACTGGACTCTTAGAACTGTCAAAAACTAATTGGCGCTGATATTCAAGTATTTGCGATCCGAAACACGCGAGAAAGTAAAAAATCTGTTTGGCAACTATGGGTAAAAATAAAGAAAACTGTTTTACCAACTTTTGATGAAATCTATTTTATCGGTAGGTATTGGTGCCGCCTTAAAATTTAAAATATTCCTTGGTTTAAAAATTCATTTTTTTCTGCTTTCATTTTTAGTTCAGAAATACACGTTATTTTTGTAACTCTTGTTTTTAAGTTTGGAGTAAATAACTTGTTGGTAAAGTAACAAATAAGGTATATCTAAGAGCTGAAATATAAAGCAGCAAAAAAGGAATTATTTAAATCAAGCAATACCTATTTAAAAAAATACAGCTGACTAAAATAAAGAGAAATAGGTAATAAAACATTATTTTTATGATCAAAAATTATCGGATCTTTTTTTGGCAAGCGGTGTCGCATGCCATGTTTGTTTAAACAGTTTGGAACACAACATTTTTTTGGTTTTAACGGAGGTGCGTAGTCTTCCATAACAGAAATAAATACGCGAATTTTAACTAAGCAAACTGAAATCACACTAAAACTAAACAAAAAGTCAAAAAAACTATCACAAAACACGCTAATAGTACATACAGAGACCGGACGATCACAAACGGCATGAAAATTCAACACAACTTAAAAGAAAATCTAGAATAGAAAATTGACAATACACTTCAAATTTTTGACAACAACGAAATCTGGGAGGGTGCTTTTTCTCGATCGCAAATCGCAAATAAACGTGGTGTCCTCATGCCACTACCAGCGCCATCTACAAAATGCGATCCAAACAAAATAATAATGTTTGGCGGGAACGCCCAGCTTACGTATCTACATTTATTTCGGTGATTTGTGTTCACAATTAAGGTTGTGAAGTGACAATATTAGGATATTTTTATGTCTGCTCATTTGTGCCAACTCTTCCCTGTCATGTAAACAAAATCAAATAGTTGGGGACAAAGCATAGTCTTAGAACATGCGTGTAAAGGCTATTATTCCTCATTCGGATGAATTTCTTTATTATGCATCCGATCAAAACAACTAAATGTTTATAGATTATGAGTGTTTTTTTTTTTCTAAAATTCGAGCCATTTTTATGTCATATCATTAATTCTGGTATTAAATAAATTGCCAAATTACTGTAAATAATAAATTACCTTGATCAAGAAAAGGTAAGCTATAAAAAGGTAAAAATAGGCTAGAAAAAGGTTTTATATCAAAGGTTGGAATCGACTCGACTAAGTTATGTCCTGTACACACGACATAGTCAAAATTAGCTTGTTCTCTCCCTTATTGGATGTGGCTCGAGACAAATCAATAAAATAAATATATACCTATCCCAATACACCGTCAGTGAGCAGACAAATTTGAAAGGACAATAGTCTGAGTAAAAATATAACATTCACTTTCCGATATTTGCTCATACGCCAGTAAAATATTCGTATGCGATCAATGAAGAAACATGCCTGTTTCATAGTCGCAGGAGAGAGAATCTGCGGAATAGAGAATAGAGATAAATTTATTGCTCATAATAAAACAGCTATGGCCCAATACTTTTATTTCCGTATTAATTGATGTTATCGGGCAAATATCAACTTATCAGATAAGTAACCGAGAGGTCGCAATCCGAGAAATATCTTTTAAGGGTATTTTCACCTTTGGACGCTTCCATTAAATAAGTGTTGCCAAGAAGAACAGTATAATTTTTCTGGCTATGTTGGTTGCGACAAAGATGGAAAGAGTGGTGATGAGTGTGTTTTTCGAATAATAAAATAATAATGTAGCCAAAGTTATGTTTCAGTGTAAATCGTCTATGATGTTACTAATGAAAGTTAAAACGATTTGTACTAATATTAAATAAACTGCTGGAAATTTGAAACGCATATGGAAAGCTTTTAGTCTATATTTGAAATTAAATATCTCAGGAAGTATTGAAGATCAGCAACTGCTGCCCGTGGACATTTATGAAAAAAATATGGCTGCAAAAAGTGCTTTACGGCAAAAAGAGTCGAAATGCTGGAACGACACCAACTATGGGCACAGCAGTATACTGAGGGCATATCTAGTCCAAAATTTGCAAGAGCCGACTAATTACATCGTCCCACCAACAGACTTCGGTGAGAGATTTTTTACGCTCATTCCGACTAGGGAAGAGTGGTAGGGCAATCAGTTAATAATGGAGACGGATCACACGATTTTCACAGACGGTTCAAAAATGGACGTCGGAGTGGGAGCTGGTGTCTTATCTGGTAGCATGAAAATACACAGGTCATAATAGATTTCCGGACATCTGCAGCATTTTTCAAGCAGGAGCGGTGGTAGTAGATAAAGCAGTAAACATACTGCAGGAATGTCCAGACCTGAGAGCAGCTGCGCCAATAGCTATCTATATGGATAGTCAAGCGGCGATACAGGCAATTTGTTCGAACAACATTAAATCAAAACTAGTAAGGCGATGTAGCAACATTCTTCGCATACTTGGTGCCCAGCATTAAGTCACTCTGTGTTGGGTTCAGATGGACAGAGCGAACAGCCTGAAGAATCTCCAAGCAATTATGGCCCCTACTTGACAACAGGAAAACCGCAGCGTTATTACAACACAGTCGACAGGACCTAAAAAATATCACTTCCGTGGTTACCGGACACTGTCTTTTCGGTAGACATGTCGAACGTATGCAAATACCAATTAACGACTGCAGAAGTTGCAGAGACGAAGAGGAGGAGGAAAGTAATCGACATTTCTTGTGTGAATGCCCTTGCAAGAAGAAGGTTTAATGCCTTGGGTGAACCATTCTGCAATAATCTGGAGGAAGTAAGCAATTTACAACTAGGTCGACTTACTAGGTTTATTAACAGTTGTGGCTGGTTCGAGTGAGCTGCCAAGATTCTTCTAGGCCGTACTTTGCAATGGCCATCAAGGAGCTGATGCTGATAGGTTCCGCAGAACATGTGTGGTATCACAACGGTCCTTATAAGACTACGTGAGACAGTCTGAAGAGACCAGAAGTCTGCCACTTTAACCTAACCTAACCTAAGTATTAAAGATATTTGAAGGCAGGTGGAAGCATGTTATGGCTTACTGTTTGGTCTCAGGGTTGATTCATTAGTTTTGGTTTGCACGAATTTTAATTCCATAATATAGGGTGATAAATGGAACAGTGCAAATTTAACAAAATTTCACGGAGACGCCATTTCTTTCCAAAATCACTTTTCTTTAAATCTGGGTTTTAGAAGAGTCATTGGTTTAATTGTAAAGAACGACTTTTGGGATTTTTGAACGCACGGCGCAGTTTTACAGTAATTAGAGTTTATTCAAAAGACGACACTTTCGTATTTCATCACCCTGTATCTGCATACTTTCAACAGTCTAATAATAAGTATATTTTTATATTCCCAGTAACAGCTTTTTCATGGTTCAATTTGGTGATGGTGGGCGGTACGCTGATTCAAAATCTTACACATAAAATTATCATTTTAAAACTGAAAGCATGTCAGTATTTCGTAATGGTATGTTATTTTAAAAATTGTGTAATGACCTCTGACGCTACTTATTTGGGTGCACAACATATTTACTTTACACGGTTTTCATAAAAATGTCTTTAGCTTTCTTGCCGTTTATCCCCGTGCCAACAGGAAAAGGGCCATACCATACAATATCCCGGCAAAAAAACTTATTACTTTTTATTTGCCACGTTTCTCGTACCCTCGGCTCAACTTTGTGGTCTTTTCATTGGCGCGTAAATCAAATATACAAGAAATACTTTTTTATTTTCTACGTGGCTGGCTTACCTATTTTCCGTTCTGCTTGTGGTGATATTTTCACATCCTTAACGGTTATCTGGGCTACTTTATAATTTTTATGAAATTGGAATTCTTCAAGTTATTAAAAAATAAAGTAAGTAGGGCACGTTTAATGCCTTAAAAGTTAAAAACCCCAAGCCAGATTTTAAAACTTAACGCTCTTGGAAGACGTGGGAAAACCTATGACCGTCCTATCGATGGAGATTTCTTGGGAGCATTTGTTTAAACAGTGTGGTCACCATCCCATATCAAGTTAGGTTTTAAAATCGTTTAAATAAATTTGGTTTCAATTATTATTAAAAACTCTTAAGTCTTATTTGCCTTTCAGAAGTTTACATAGGGTGAGACTAAAGCCATAGCTTGAACTTGCCGTGAAAACCTAAAGTATTAAGATCAGGTGCTCTCGCAGACAAATTCCGATAATAACAGTGACATGACGCATGGTCACCATATTGTAAAAAGCCTCTGGCTATTGCCTTGTTTACTGCAGTCCCACAGTCAACTTTGGCGGAGGTTGTCTGGC
Source organism: Polydrusus tereticollis (assembly GCA_963920685.1). Classification (NCBI taxonomy): domain Eukaryota; kingdom Metazoa; phylum Arthropoda; class Insecta; order Coleoptera; family Curculionidae; genus Polydrusus; species Polydrusus tereticollis. The sequence goes on along the minus strand of OY987328.1, from coordinate 94,957,024 downwards.
AAATATTCTTGATAGCAATGACCCGGTTATCATAGGTGGAGTCCTCAATGCGAAACACTAAATTTGGGGATGTCGAGTCCACAATGCACGAGGTCTCACCCTATTTTATGAATCATCAGGTAGAACCTACACACTCGCAAGCGGGTTCTATACCGGGAATTCTGGACGTTTTTGTTGTTAAGTATACAGGACAGATTTCACAGCCGGCTGTTCTATCGGAACTGTCGTCTGTCATAAACCGGTCATGATGGGATATGGCAATCCGATGGAAAAGGGGCAAGGGTTTGTAATAAGAACCAGAACAAACTGGGTGATTTTTAAAAGAATCATGGAAAGCTTTAAGCAACTGTCCCCGATCCGTTCAAATATCTGACAATATCAGACAATTAACATCAAATATAAACACTGCCATGGCCGAGTCATCCTTAATGACGACATCCAGATTTTCAAAACGAGGCGTCTTGGGGGGCGAACTTGCCCAAAGGATCAAAAATAAAAATAAAACACTGCGTTTAGCGTACAGAACTAGAGACCCGCGCATCAAAGCGCAGGTAAACAGAGGAACAGCGGAATTTTAAACAACTTTAAAAAAAAAATCACAAATATGATTGGATAAATGAGAAAATGAAAAAAAATACGGATGGAAGACAATTCAGTCTATAAATTTACTGAATCATTGACAATGGGTGCCAGAAAACCCATGTCATATGGTAAAGATTTAACAAATAATAAAATGTTAACCGATCTGGAAGGAGAAGTTGAACTAGTTGCTGACAGCCTAGCTAGCAATTCAGAGAGTTCCCAACCACGAACCCTACAAGGGATGTCCGGGTCACTAGAACTATTCAAATATATAAGAATACGAGACATAATGCTCAAATAATACCAAGGGTAACTCTGGAGTAAGTGCCCTCTGTTATGCATGTAATAAATGCAAAGAAAGCGCCCGGCTTTGACGGTATCAAAAACAAAGCCCTCAAAAATCTGCCGGAAAAAACAATAATATGGACGTACTAAATATAGCCAAAGCTATATTCGAAATAGACTGCTTTCCAAAGACAAAAGCTAAAGTGGTGTTGATACCGAAGACTGGAAATAATTGAGCAATGAAAGTCAATTATAGGCCGATAAGTCTTTAATAATGCCTTGGCAAATTGTTTAAAAACTAATCCTAAATCAGATAACCGACATCGTCTGTGAGAAACGTTAGATCCGAGGTTCCGCAGGGCTCTCCTCTTGCGCCGAACCTGTACAATATCTATACCAAGCGATATCATAGATTTGCTCAAGCCTAGATATACCTGTTTGCTGACGATATACCGCGATAACCACTACTTCAACGCAGTTAAAAATAGTAATCTAGAGGTTGCAACGCCATATGAAGCTTATGGAGTCATGGTTAGATAAGTGAAAAATCCGACTCAATGACGTTAAAATCCAAGCTACCTACATTTCAAAATCCAGAGTACGATTGCTAGTCAAAAGCTCCAGGATAAATTGGAGCAATAGTGTCAAATACTTGGGCCTTTGCGTTGAAAAAAGGATGGCGTGGAACGTGCTGCTATCTACTCCCTTATCAACAGTATGAGTAGAATTAACTTACGTACGAAAACGCAACTATCTATACAAGACTTTAATCCGACGAGTATTTACTTATGGAATACCAACATGGTATCATAAACAAGACGCATTACAAAAAGTTATAGGTTGTTCCGAACAAAGTTTTAAAAATCATTACGAGTGCCCCTCACTACACGATGACTTACACACTTCACAATGACTTACGAATACCGGCTATTACAGAACATATCGGCAAACTCATCGCTAACTACTACAAACGGACAGACGTATCATTAAATCATCTAAATGCACAATCACTCATTCACTCCATACAACATAAGCCATATCGACTTCCTTGGGACTGGCTCCTACTACCCCTCTTCTATGATTTACCATCCACTCATTACACAATTACCATACTCCCCGAAGACTAAAAGCTACTGCTTCCCCGCTTACCACGTCTGCCATCAGAAAAGAACCTAAATTTCTCATGGATGACTGCTGAACAGCACCACAATTTACTAATAGGAGTAAAAGACAGAAGTCTGACTGAAAAAGAAATACATGATCTCAGACACCGACATTTTACCATCAGAGCAATTCGGATTTCGACTTGCTCATTGTATGGTGCACCGAACAACATGATTGGCAACCAATAAACTAAGAGGTTATAACCGCCGCATGTCAACGGGGGTAGGACCATAGACATCGTAGCTATTAGACCGAACAATAACAAATAAACGTGTTGTCATCAATGTATTCCAGTGTAAAGTAAATCAACATGCAAGCTGCTCCCCTCCACTTGGTTTGCCAGACTTACGCCACAGAAAACGTAGTTTTCTGGGCTTACTCTGTTAAAAGTATTAACTTCTATGATTAACTAGATTAACATGATGTGGGAAATATATAACATTGCCTAAAACCTTGTAAAAAATCTGTAGTATGGCAATGCAGCAATAAGGGATCCGCCCAGATTTCATCATTTTCGTGGCCAGCCGCATCGACTCGACAATACTCGGCATAGCGGATGTTGTTTTCCTGGAGTATTGTCGCATGCATATGTAAAGGCAGCGTAATCCCCACTCCCGGCCCCACCTAGCTCCTCACAGCGTCTCGCCACCAAACGATTTTGGCATCACAATTTTATAGCATTTATGAATGGCGTGTCGGATCTATAGTTACGATGCCTATGGATAGGATGGACGAACCTTAAAGTTAATAAGGTTAGGTAAGTCAAATTAGCTTGTAACAATTTTGATTTCATACCTTGAGTTCGCGGTGTCATCAGAAAACGCCACATCTACGTCAAGAGCAGTTGGGGTTCTGCAAGGTTCTCCAATGTCTTCAATGCTTTATAATATTTACAGCAAGGACATTCCGCGTCACGCACAGATGCAATTATACCTGCTTGCTGATGACACTGCCACCAGTGCCACCCCGGGGGCACCTGGGAGCGTACTCTCATGTTTGCAACGTCATATTGTTATCCTACAGGAGTGACAGGATACGAGAAAACTAAAACTGAATGAAGACAAAAGGTAAGTCACCTTTTTTTCGAAGGGAGTGAAATAATAAGGTAATTTCATAGAGCGATAGAATTAAATACCTCGGCCTCATCTTTAATAGTAAGATGTCTTGGAGTGCATGCGTTGACGAAAGAATTGCCAAAGCACAAAAGCAGCTGGGTGCTGTATACCCACTGCTCGGTGCCAGAAGTAAGATACATTTCAAAACCAAAACAGCAATTTACAAAACTATCATAAGACTAGTTCTGACTTACGGTGCGCCGTAAACAATGCGAGACCGTAAAAGTTTAAAAATTTTAAAATAAAGTAGCAAGGACAATCACAAATGCATCACAATTTATCTTCATCGTCTATAAGGCGTACTACACAAACTACACATGTACATGAACGATATTGACCTTTATTTCACAAAAGTAATTTCAAAGAACGGACGCTTCACTAAACCCGCTAACAACAAATTCACACGTTCACTCCACCGAAAACCAAAGACACAAATACCCAAGAGACTGAACTGCACAGAAACAGATAAAGAGCAGTAACGGCAGTCTACATAGTGAAAATGAAAAACTAAGCAGTATAAATGAGAAAAGAACCAATAAAAATCAAATGAAATAAAAAAAGTAAAAGGAAAATCTAAAAACCTTTCAATAAGTAACCGCACAGGAAACTATAATTAAATAACAGGAGTGAAAGTGGTAATTTGACTAGCTCAATGAACTAACCATACGACGGTATTGCCTCACTCTCAATAGAATGACATTGCCTTAGTTTGACAGAGTTCAGAAATATCAGCATTTATCGTGGGTTGAGTATAATACTGTTCTAACAGCACTTTTGGCGCGAAATCGATTTTTAAGGTAGAAAAATAGTACAAAAAATTTCTGTTCTATGTGTATAGAATAACCTATAAAATTTAATACACAAACTTAAATAAAACCAGTATTAAATTGTTCTATCACTCATATTTAAAAACCGTTTAGTATTATAATGTTCTAACAGGCCAACCAATGAGAGGAGAAAATTTTTGGCTGTTAGAACAATATAATTTTTGCTGTTGCAGTTTTGTATTCAAGTACTAGTAATAACACGGCGTGTTTGTGTGGTGGCAACGCTGAGAAATTTTGATTGAAATACGTGTCTTGATACACCAGAACCTAAAAAATGTCTTTTACGATATGCAAAAGTTGCAGATCTAACAAAGCTTTGTAAGTTTATACCTGCTGTGGATATTACCTTTATTCGTACTTTTTTCAAAGAATATAATAACTAACTAACTGTGTTTGCTAATTCAAAGAAAACATTGCAAAAAGCAAAAGCTAATTCCAATGTTTCAGAAACTAATAGAAAAATAAACAAATGTAAAGCATCATCCAATAACAAAAGTACCAAAGCAAAAAAATAGTGTATACCTTGTTTTTTTTTTTAATAATAGTTGCCTTCAGTTTATTATTTTGTAAACATATTATTTTGTAAATACAATTTATTTATATATATTTTCACATCAGATTGCTAGAAACTTCTGGAGGATGGCGCCACCAGTATTGTACCGCCTAGGCAGAACAAAATTGTGGCTATAGGGTTTTTCGATTTTCCAATGTTAGGTGTACTCGCTTGTCATGTTTGCCCTGTACTGACGAGAACCAAAGAGTTCGAAACCGGTCTACAGGTAGCAGGAGCGTAGCATCCTATTATTGGAAATAAAGATTTATTCTTTTCTTCCCCGGTAGTTTCTGCAATCTGAGTTTGTTTTTAAGTACTAACAGTGTTAGTCAAAATACGCCAAATTTTGCTATGCAATTCAGCGCTCGTTGGTGCATGTAGCCCAGAGAATAGTGTTTTAGCATAATTTGGTTAATCAATCCTTATTGTATAAGGTCTCAGCAAGTGGCTAGAGAACAAAGTTCTCACATATATACATATTTATATGTCATAATATTATTTTGTGGTATTTTTTTTTACTTAAGAATACAACTGCAAACCTATATTTCTTTGTTAGGAATACCCATGTTATTTCTTATACTGCAATAATAATGTTTTCATGTTACAATTTTCCTAGTATCTACTCTGAACTTTTTTGGAACTAATAACTTTTTGTTCTACAAAATTTTGTATGCTGTTAGAACAAAATCTGATATGTTGTAAATATTTTGCTGTCAAATATAAAAAATGGTCTATCAAAAATTGTTTATTTTGCTTAAAAACGTATATTCCTATACGAAATAAGTTCCAATAGAAACCATGAAATTTTTTCATTCTTAAGTGTATGAGTCCAAAACCAGTACCTACTTAAAATTATTAAAATATTTCCATGGTAAAAAATAAACCTCGAATGTTCAATCACCATTTCCCAACAATTTCTATATGGACTTATAGAACAATATAATACTAAACCCACGTTATGTTTAAAAAAAGGAGGAAAAAATGGAAATTAATTAATAACTCAAAAACGGTACCAGATAAGTGTAAGGAAATATTGACAAAAATTGTGAAAAAACTACTAAGGATTAATACGCCATCCAACGTGAACCACTCTCGATATTGTTTGAATGCCTTTTCAAAGTAGGTAGGTACTAAAATTTTTTAAATGTTTTTGTGATGCTAAATATTTAATATTTGCTGCTTTGTTTCAGTCTATATTATCAACATCTCTATTGTTACCGTAGCTTACGATGCTGTGTCGACAAATTCTGTATCTTTGGACGATAATAGTTATTTTTGTATTAAGTGCGTGAAGTGAGTGTTTTTTTAAAGGCATATGAGAGTGTCAATTTTCTCTCGAATGTGCCATTAAAACACGAATTTCACAAACGAAATACAAACAACATTTTTTGTACAACTGAAAGTTTGAATTAATCGGTAAAATTGTATATTATAATAAAAATTTTACCATATAATTTCACATAATCAAGTTAACAGCCCTGTCGTTACTATAGAAATGGTTTGTTGGCACGTTGCTTGTTTTGTTGTCATACGTTGATAGCTGTTCATATTTATTGCAATTTTTTAAATAAATAGTATAAGTACTTAAAATGGATGTAGATTACGATAGTGATAGCGAGATTCCTTCAGATATAGCCGATATAGCAAATTCGGCTATAGCTAACATGTTACCGGCGAAATCAAAATTTATATACGAGAAAAATTATAACCAATTCCGTGAATGGTGCGGCAAGAAAAATATACAAAAAGTGTCTGAAAAGGTACTTATATGCTATTTTGAGGAGAAATCAAAAACTGTAAAACCTTCTACTTTATGGAGTGTCTACTCAATGTTGAAGAGTACATTGAATGTTAAATAAAATATTGATATAAAGAAGTTTTCAAAATTGGTGCCTTTTATTAAGAACAAAAACGTCGGATACCGAGGGAAGAAATCTAAAGTTTTATCGAGAGACGATATTAATAAATTCATTCAAGAAGCTGATGATGAAACAAATTTACTTTATAAGGTACAGATGATCAAAATTTTGTATTATTTCAGTAATTTCAATATTTTTTTAATTGTAGGTTGCGTTAATTTTGGGAATCAGCGGTGCTTGTCGCCGTGAAGAATTATTGAAGGTACTATTGATGACATTGAAGATACCGGGTCTATATTGATTGTTAAAATACCGGATACAAAGACCTATTGCCCAAGAATGTTTACCGTTTCAAATTCTGATTATATTGAGATATATCGCAAGTATAGAGTACTAAGGCCGTCCCATACACACAAAAAGAGATTATTTTTAAAATATTCAAGAGGAAAATGTGTTGACCAACATGTGGGAATAAATAAAATAGGGGAAATTCCTAGCTTGATTGCAAAATGGCTGGGAAAAGAATTGCATAAGAGCTACACAGGTCACTGTTTTAGGAGGAGTTCTGCAACTCTCTTAGCCAATGCAGGGGGTAACATGACATCTATAAAACGCCACGGTGGTTGGAAATCTGCCGCCATAGCAGAAGGATATATAGAAGATAGTTTGAGTAATAAAATTGATATTTCTAATAAATTAAATTGTTCCTCTACTTCCAAACAAATCAATATAACTGATACAATTGTGGACTCAACTTTTCAAGGAATATCTAGCGTTTCTGGTCAGCAGCAAGGTGGACTAGCTTCGGGAATTAATATTGGAAGCAATTGTTCGAACTTCACCATCAATTATTATTGTAACAAATGAGATTTTTTGGTAGTTGGTAATTAATTAGTAAATTTGTACAAAAAAATTCAATACATTTTTTAAAAAGTAATGTTTTATCGTTTTTTTTGTAAATCATTTTTCCAGTTAAAAAAAGTCTTTTTTTCACCGTGAAAAAAAGTCTTTTTTTCACTGTTAAAAAAACAAAAGGTTTACGTATCGATAGCGATGAAAAAATGTCAACTTTTTTTGACAGTTGTACAAAAAATATTATTTCCTCTTTATCTTCCAGGACACCTGTGACAGTTTTTAATTACATACGTGCGTTTGAGAACAAGTGTTCCTTATTGTCATTTATCTTTCTTATTTTCTTGAATGCTGGATAAAGATATTATTATTATGAAACAAATTTTAGGACAAATTGTTTCTGCTTTATAAACTTTTTGGTCCATGAGTAGGTGAACTTTATAGCACTTTTTACACTACTTTCAAATCTGTTTTCAGAATTTTTTTGGGCGGGGCTTAAAAAGACAAAGCAATTTAATTTTTAGAATGTATAATATGTAGATTTCTACAAGTAGTTTAGGTAATTTAATAAATCTTCATAGAAATACTACAAGTAGGCGCATATTTACCTATTAAAATACACTTCTAACGCTTTATCTGCATTTTCATCACAATGGACATAACAAACGAGCATGTCGCATTTTTCATTATTTTCAAAGTTTACATTTCCTGCCATAATTAGGACAAACTGATTTTTTACTATCAATTAGATATTTTAAAAGAACTTTTACTTTTTTCAATAAATAAATCCATATTTAAAAGGAAAATATAGTATAAAAATATCAACAAATAATTTTATTTCCGTGTCAGCCATTTGTCACCAAGTTGTCTAATTGTTCTAACATACCTACATAATTTTAAAATATGGAACAAGATGAGTTTAGTGTGACCCCCCCCCAAAGTTAAGGGAAATTGCGGTAAATTTTATAGTTCTATGTTTTATAATATAGTAAATTTGTTATTTGATATTTTTTTAAATCATCTTCATTTCATAGAATTAATGTAACCAAACACATACGACAGCAAAATAAAACATTTTTGTGAACATTACCAACCTTAAAAAAAGAAAGAAACTTTTTTATAAAAAGTTTATTACGATACTGAAAACAATATCGAAACAGCTTTATTATGAAACCAAATTAAAAAAAAAGAAGTTAGAGAACCCGAATACATTGACAGAAACTAAAAAAAGCTTTTAATATAACACAAATGACTGTGTTCTTTTGTTTTTTTAAATAGCCGTCATGGACTACTAACAAAAAATGTATATTTTTTTAGTAAAACGTAAATTTCGTGCTTAATATTAAAAATGAAATAAGGTATTATATCGCTACCATAATTACATAAGGTCGTATGTTCAAATTAGTAGTTTTGAGATAAATAGACTTGTAAAATTGGAAAGTTTTACTGTATATACAATATCTTCGCATTAATTTGAAATATAACTGATTTGATTTTGGATTCATTATCAAGAGTTATATTTTTTACGTTAACGTTGTCAAAAAACTAATTTATTCAAGAAATTTTGAAAAATTAATTCACATACGACCTTTTTATAAGTAAAAGTGAAATTAAGTTGTTATTTACGACTTTATGCCTGATGTGCAAAGTTGTTTTTATTCCAAAAAATAATAGAAATTCGATAAAAAAAACATGAAAAATAAATAACTAATCCCTGCGAAACTTTTGATAGTATAATGACTAATATTTTTAAGGTAAAAGTGAATAATATATTCTATCTGTGATCTTGATAGATACTTTGCTAGGCGTAGTATATACCTAATAATACTATTTTTATTATTATGATTGATAATAATAATAGCAATAATAATAATAATAAAAGTAATAATAATAATAATAATAATAATAATAATAGAAGAAACAACACCAAGGAGTCAAGCAAGAACCAGTGCGTCGACCGCCGAAAGTGATGCGCAAGAGCTACAGCCAGTGCCCACCCAAGCGGGACGTCCCAAACAGCGCATGAAGTGGACAACCACTGACGATAAAGCAAAGATGGACGCCGCATGCTCTTTTATCATAACAAGCAGACGAGAGGTCAGATGCAAAACACCGGCAGGTTCCATGCGAGTTCCACGCTAAAAATATTTGTACATTGTTGCCGATGAGTCCAAAACTTACCCCTTTTGGGTTTTATTTCTGCTTAAATTGACTCAATTTGTAACAATTTGGTATTTACTAGTGCTATGGCCGCGCATAATGCGGGTTTTAAGAAAACCTGTTGACTGGCAGTAGTGACAGTCAATCAAAAATTAATTTTACAGCTAGAACGGTAGCTATATAATTCGGACTATTCGACACTGGTGTAGAGTCCGCAAAATGTGGCAACGTCTGCCTCCTAGCGGTAGCAGGCGAAAATAAGAAAATAAATGTCACAATTTTGACACTATAATTATTTTAAAGCATTTTCGGCTTTATAAATTAATTTAGTGGTGCGATTATTGTGATTTATAGTTTTGTGAGATAATTATAATTTTACAATATGGTGAGACAGTGTCAGGTTTGCAAAATAACCGATTCAGTGCCTGGATTTTCTTTTCATAAGTAAGTATTTATGAGATAAATATTTCATTGATAATTCGACCAACAGTAGCGGTGCATGAAGGTATTTTTTTAATGTCGATGTCAAACAGAATATTAATTTAATTTTAACAGGGCTATTATAAATAATTGCGCTTTGAACAACAAAGTCACTATTGTTTTAAATAGGTTAGATTGGCAAAAATTGTAGAATAATTAATTAAAAATACAATAATGAAGAATATTAATTTGTAAGGTACTTGTTATAAAATCGGCGTAAAAAGTTTAGGTTTATGTTTATTATCTTATTAAACTCCATATTTTAGTTTTTTTTATGGTATAAAAGAGCCGCCGGCCTCTCCTGAGATACCACTGGGCATGAAATAAGTGTCCTTGTATTACAAGTTATTTACCATTTATTTACCTACTATTATTTTAAACATTACATACTAATGTACAAATTGTTCAGTATTTATACATTGTTACAGGAAAATGTTCAATCAATAAAATAGATTTCAATTATTACTATATTTAAGGTTTCCAAGTGATCCCGTACATAGAAAAAAATGGTTTACTTTAGTCGGGTTTGAAGAAGATAAACCATTACCACAAAGATCTTTGGTATGTTCAAAGCACTTTAATGAGGACGATTTTTGTATTAAAGAAAACGGAGTGAAGTACTTAAAAAGTGGAGTTAACCCGAAGCCATTCTATGTAGGGAGAAATCAGTCAATTAATATAAGGTACGTGAAATTCTATGAATAAGTATTGTATGGGAAAATTCAATAGGAACAACCATTAAGACTTTTAAATAAACTACTAAATATTTCCTCTTAAAACTTTGCATGTTTTAATTTGTGTAAATGCCTCCTTTAAAAGATTTGCAATTTCCTATCTTGTGTGGTTATAGGGAAAGTAGCTGTCAGCTTTAATATTTTAAATAGGATGATGGTTTTTATTGTGCTTTTATATTTTACTCACACACAGATTTTAAACACATTTTGTTCTGAAGCTATCAGTAAACTTTCGGGTGACCTATACTTCGTGTCAGGCTTAGTAAAAAAAACCGTCCCTTTAACTCTACCTGAGAAAGTTACAAAATATGTGATATTAGACGTTTATATTGTGGATTAGAGAAATTATTTTAATAGAATATAGGTATAGCAATAATATAGCAACTAACATTTTTTTCTTACCTATAAATTGAATCCCATTTCTTTCAGTTCTGATTCGACCATAGAGGGGACTCCTCCAAAGAGGTATGTTGTTACAAAAATTAAATGATCTGTAAGTTTTTTTAACCACTTCCAAAAAGTAGGGGTTTCTGTAGTTTCTGACCAATTTTAATCTTTATATTTTAAAGAAAAAAGTTGTGCGGGTGGGGGAAGACAGGTGAAATAAAACTTTTGGAAAAACTATAAGTAACACCTAAGTAGTTTCTCATTTTCGAGGCTAAAAACAGATAAGGGCTAGACTGTAGACCAAATAAGATATTTCAGAATAACGTTCTATATCGTTTTACAGTTTCAAAATAAAATTTTAACAAATTTGCTTACAATTATTATTAAGAGACACGACAAAGAAATACCTAAATATAAAGATTTGAAAAAAAACAGAAGGCACTAAAAATGCTCATTTGTATGAAATAATGTAGATAATATAACACATTCTCGATACAGTAATCAACTTACTTATGGTGTTATGCTCAGCTTTTAAATGTCTGGGCAAGCAAAAGTAACTACAAGAATGTTGATTTAAATCAAAAATAATATTTATTGCTTTTCGGGATTTTTTAAAGTAGGTTTCTATTTTAAGTCTACTTTTTTTATAGTCTATCTTGTTTTTTAGGTTAAAGTAATTAGAACAATTATCACGTCCTATAAAAGGTACTCCTTCAGAGACAGACAAAGAGTCAGATGCAGAGGGCAATGTGCCATCAGAGGCTATGGAAATGTAAGCAAAAATGCACCCTTCTTACAAATTGTCTAGAACAGTTTTTTAAAAATCTAATTTTTTCCCAATTAATAAGTTTGTATTAAATTTCAATGGTTCTTTTTAGGGAGTCAATCCATAGACCTAAAAGTATTGGTAGTGGAGGCTATGCAAATATTATTAACATGTCAATATCATTACAGTGGGATCATTCATTGCATTGTCAATTAGGAAGGCTTAAAGTTATTAAAGACACCCGAATGGGGTTTAAGTCGCATATAACTTTTGGTTGTAATACCTGCAGTGACATCATAGAACGGTTTGTATAGTTATAGTGCATATAAATTTCGTTACAATGTATTATAAACGAAATAAAACAAATTTTATTGTTGTAATCTTTTTTCCACTTTAGTATTATATGTAATCTTTGGCAATATGTAATACTATTAAGGTTGCCACCTCTCTATATAGGTTTGAGCCCTCAGGCTCCAGCCTACGAGTTATACGTCAATTTGCCCCAGGTGAAGTATTATTTAACACTTAGGTAACAAAGCAAATTCCGACGTACTTATTTGACTAAATTGTAATTTTAAAATATTGTTATTATTTATATGTTTAATGTTAACCTGAGGCACTTTTTTCTCATATTTTTATAATTTTTGGAAGCCACGAATTCATTCGCATGTCGTCATCGTCTATCAAAATATCACTTTTTTTTTTCATTCTAAATACAGCAATGCTCTTGCCAGTTTTTATAAAACGATTTGGCCTGTACCATGGTCACCTATTTTTATATAATTGTTATTGAAATGATATTATTGATAATTTTAACACAACATTTAAAATGCTTTGAAAGTGATACGCCACTGCTAATTCAACCTCGTAGTAGCGTGCCCATGCTATCGTCCTCTTATAAACAGTGAGTTGTAGGCTCGGCGCAAAATTACGTACATGAATGAGATGCATGGTCTATCTTTGCTTTATCGTCAGTGTGGACAACAGCCATTCATGAAACCATAATGCGTACTTATTACAGGGTGACGCAACTAGGACAAGATACGACCGGATACCGTCAAAGATTGCACGCTGGTTTCTGCAATACATACCAACAACTCCAAGTCTCAGAGCAAAGAGTAGCAGATCAGTACAATTAAGAGAGAAATTGAACGAGAAACAGATCCACTGTGTAGACGACCACTACCCAAGCTAAACTCGTCGAAAAAACTAGCAGCCACACTAGAGGTAATGAACAACAGAATCCTACCAGAGTATGTTGCAAGAGCAACATCATTGGAAGCAATACACACAGTAATATACTGGGCAGCATTAGCAGTAGCCAAATCAGCTGGAGCGAAAATAAAGCAAAATGACCACCAGGCAAGAGCCGAAGCCCGAATTCCCGCATGGCAGCAAAGAATCCAGAGGAAAATAGAAGCGCTCAGAAGAAGTATTGAACAACTTCAATCTTACATAAGTGCAGTCAGATCAGAAACAGTACTACGATCTGTAGAAGCTATAAGGACTAAAAACAGGATTCACTCAAGACAAGATGCAGAAAATATCTCCCCACAACAAAGCCTTGATACATTAAAACAGAAACTGTCCGTATGCGCAGGCCGTTTGAGGCGATACAAAGCCAGTAATGCGAGGAGACAAGACAACGCTCTATTCAAAAAATCAGAAAAAGCTTTCTACAGGGCACTAAATGGTGGTGAAAAAGAAGAGGAAAGCACCTATCCAACAAAAGAACCAATAGACCAATTCTGGAGGGATCAGCTAGCCAGACCTACAAACTACAACGTTAACGATAGTTGAATTCGTGAAGAAAATGTAATCTCCCAGAACTACAACGAAATGCAACACGAACCATTCACAGCGGCAGAAATATGTGCTACCACCAGGGAGTTACATAACCGGAAAGCGCCTGGCCCGGACGGAGTACATAATTACTGGATTAACGAATTCTGGTGCGCACATGGGAAACTGGCTGCATTAATTATTAATGAAACTCTAATAGACCCCCGAAAGCTGCCACCATTTTTCACTCAAGGAACAACGTAATACGTATACGTACGATACTATCTTCTGCCAAATGCAAGGAACAATTAATATTTCATTTGGTCATCATAAATTGGTCATGAGATGCGCACATACGATGTTTTTCTATATTTTTTGCGTCAAACTCCAAGTAATACTTTGACAAAAGGTAGTAAGTGAATACATACGACTCCCTGTCAATAACTTATTTAAATTTTATGAGCGAATGTGTAATATGTGTGCACATGCGACTATATGTGATACTCATATGACTAATGTGCTACTGATTCTCGTATATTATGTTCACCTGACTGTACATGCGACCATCTTCCATATTGTAAAACTTATTTTTGCACATACGTGATTTAAGTATTGGTAGTTTTTAGATTTTTCCGTTAAAAATCACTTACAACCTTCAGTTATATGGTACAATGGACCATTTTTACATATGTTGCTGTTAATATCTCAAAACATGAAAAATTTCACATAAGACCTTATGTTATTATGATAGCGATATATTTCTAAGAAGCTTGTTAGAAACTAAATTATATTATTAAAAAATATATAGGGTGACCCATTTAAAAAAACTACAAAAAAGGCATTTGTTTTCTCTGTGATAAGTAAGCGTAACCTAAATATGAGGGGGTGTCCCAAAATGTAAAATTTTCAAAAACATCCCGTATATCAAAAACAAGAAGGACCAGAAAAATTCTGATTGCGGCACCTTTTGTTTCACAAAAAAGCAGCAGAGTGCTGCGAGAACCGTATTCTTCTATCTTTACTAATAACGGAGATACCCCGTAAAACCATCGAAACTGGACACCCTGTACAATCATCCCTTCAAATTTCGTAACACATTTTCTGAACACCTTGTAAACAGCAATCACTTTTAGGTCTGTTTAAAAATAGTGTTAAAAAGTTCAGATTTTTAAAATTTTGGTAATAACAATTTTTCAAGGTTTGTATTTCTTTATGTGAAACATGTTATCAATCAGCTTTCTGTTTGAACTAGAAGCGCCTTTGTTTTTCCATTATTTTCTGATTGATCAGGTTGATGGAAGCTGTGAAATTTAATGATGTTGTTATTTTAAAATTTTCCGTATTTTATTTACATTGGCTTTAGTAATCATCACGCTTTCAACTGCTTTTTTAATAAATAAATATAATTTCTTTTGGAAACGCAGGGTTTTCATAATATTAAAAAAAGTTTATTTGATAATTTATATCAGAAATAATATTAAAAATGTATAATTTTAGCCAAAGATAATTAAGTAGGTATTTTGGAGATAAGCAAGTAATAATGAAAAGCAAGAAACCTTGGATCTATAGACAGAATTGATAAAATAATTATACAGGGACCGTCAACATGAATAGACTATTTTTCAAATTTAATTAAATTTTATTCATAAAACTTTCAACGGAAAATTAATTAATGAGATATAGCGGGCTTTAAGTGATCACCATTATTCTCAATGCATTTATGTAAAAGTTGAATGAATTTGGAAAAGATTTGTTGAAGAACAGCCACCGGGATAGCCTTAATTTCAGCACGGATGTTCCTTTTGTGTTCTTCTAAGATTCTCGGTTTCTCTTTATACACTTTGCACTTTAAATAACTCTAAGGATAAAAGTCTGGAACAGTAATATCCGGTGACCTAGGGGGTCAGGGAAAGTTTCTGTTACGAGGTAACAACCATTGCCATTTCTTAAACAAGCTCTAGCATTATGGCTAGTAGTGCCACCTTGTTAAAACCAGCATCACTCTTTCTCATAGTCGTTTAGTTGAGAAAAAACTCTGTAGCATTGCTGCATATCTTTGAATATTAAGTGTTACTGTTGCATTATTTTTCTCAAAGAAATACGGCCCAATAATTATTGAAGAAGAAACTGCACACCATGCTGCAGCTTTTGAAGAATGCAATGTTTTTTCATGAATTTCACTTGGATTTTCAGTCGCCCACTATCCGCAATTTTACTTAATGACATGACCGAAAATGCACCTCGTCGGACATAAACAAATGACATTCCACAACTCTACGAATCTTTGGCAAAAATGTGCTCTTGCTTGCGTCAATTTATTAACAACAGTGAGCTTATAAGGAAGAAATTTCATTTTATGTAATATTCGTAGAGTGCTAGGCTCGCTCAAGATTAAGGCTGCTGCATGCTGACTAAAGCCATGTTCTCAGAGATTCGTTCTCAGAGCTCCTTTTTGTCGCGAGCGACAGCTGCTTGACCAATAAAAAATAATATTTTATTTCTCCTAACCAACACTACTCTGTCGCCAGCATACGTTGGATTATTTCAACTTCACTTGCGTGCTGCTAACGTGAACCGGCTTGGAGTGAGGATGTGCCACCACGACAAAACGAAGTCTGAGAACGCGGCTTAACTGACCGTCTTGGACTTTGAGTAACTGCTAGCCTTATCCGTTCTTTACTTTGCGGATTACATACCGACCGAAGCCTACCAATTGATTTTCCTTAAACACTGCCACTATTTCTTCACTTTTTAACACACCTTACTATGACATTAAGCGCAGGTTGAAAACGTAGTAATAATTATAAGGTAAATTAATTTATTTACGACACACCCTTTGAGATAAGCATTCAGGATCGAACCATGTGGACAAACAACGAACCAGATTTTTTTGTCTAGAGCTCTGGTGTGGTTCACCGATGGATCCAAGACTGGAGAGGGTACAGGGGCTAGGATACACGGGTTAAGACCAAGAAAAGACTTGTTCTTTCCCTTGGGAAAACTCCCAACAGTATTTCAGGCAGTAACCTATACCATACTACAATGTGCATGGGAAAACAATAGAAGAGCCTACCAAATAGATAAGCCTACATATGCTTAGACAGTCAAGCGTTCCGCAAGGCTCTCATGAGCCAGAGGGTAAACATCAAGGCTAGTCTAGGAATGCCAGAGTTAGCTAGAACCCTGACGGACAGCAATACTATGAGACTATTCTGGGTATCGGGTCACAGAGGCATTTTTGGCAACGAAACAGCAAATGAGCTTGCAAGGCAAGCATCAGCTGCACCATACATTAGTCCTATTAGAACAGTAGACAGGGACCCAATTATAGCAAGAGAGTTATAGGGAGTATTGTTTCTAAATTCTCAAAGCAATTGTTTAACCATAGCAGGAATCAACTAAGAATAACAATGGGAATCCTAACAGCACATATGGCTTTTAGGGATCACCTGAACAAAATGAAGATATACAATAGAGATATTAGCTGTATGCTCTGCGGCAAGAATAGGGAAACTGTTTATCATGTAGAAAGATAAGGCTAGAGTTTGATTTGAGCTCTAACCTGATTGCTGATGTTGAGTTCTATAAGCAAACTAAATCTCTATTCGAATATAATAGTGCAATAGTTTTCTGAAGCAGACAGCCTATCGTTAAAAGAATAACGTCAAAATCGAGCAAGAGGTTTTGACACAAATTAAATTAAAATTTTTCGTTATTTCCTGGTTTGTGATATTTTAAATAGAGCATCATTTGTATAAACTTATTTGCACAATCCACATTAATTTCTTAACAAGTTTCCTTATAATTTTTTATACCTCTCTATTGCCGTTTTTAAGGTTCTTTTAAATTTTTTTTCTTCGAAAAACACTATTCTTTCAAATTGAATACCCTATAATTATATTTTTACTGATTTCAATAGTTGTTAAAATTTATTAATTAGTTATGTATACCACACGTACACATAGTACAACTAGTCAAGTTTCTGACTTATAAGCACTTATTTAAAAATGTTCCTGGAAAAAGTTGTTTCCATTCGGAATTGATCTACGAGATCACCCAATGCTAATTCATTCAACTTTTACCTATAGTAAGGCATGTTTAAAGGAATAATTTCAAATCTCCAGTAGATTCTAGAGAATAGTGACTGAATTAGGTCCATCGAACATTCTAAGATCTGGCTACAAATTAAATTGGATCTGCCACCATGAGTGTTTTGTTCAAATTTATACGCCCCAAGAAATAATAATAATTAAGACAGCTAAACAATTAAACACAATATTAAAATAGATACTCAAACCCTTCAAAATGCGCTTGTTGACTGCACTTATCGTAGCACATCTAATTAGATTTAGATTTAAATTTTGAAATGCTCGGTGAACCCGACTCTTTTCAAGAATTTAGGTACTGGAGATTTGTACATTTTTTTTTTTTAATATAGCACACAGATAAACATATTATAATGGATTAAAATCAGGTGATCTCAGAGGTCAAACTCAAGGGTGTTGTTTCTTAGTAAATTCGAATAAAAAATGTTCATTTAAACGTGGATCCACAATCGCTTTATTTTTGAGATACAGTGTTACAATTTCTAAGTGGAACAAAAATATGTACGCCACTTCCTTTTCTCTTTTTGATACCACAGATATGTAGACAGTTCAATGTCCAATGCAAAGTATTTTTTTATATTTTTTTCATTTTGACATTGTTTAGGAGATAAATGCAATTTTATTAAACTCTGATAGACGCAAACACATAATAATATGCAAATTAATGCCATTTGTCTATACGTATAATTTTTTTTGTTAAAAATATCAAAATATACAGGGTGACTCGGATCTAAATGTACATACATCACCAGGAGATAGTGGACATCTTGGGGGTTCTAAATAATCTATCTTTAGTGGGTCCATCTTTCCTGGTTACTTAGATACAGAGTGTTTTATAAGGTTTGGCTTATTTTTGTTTTTGTCATAATTCTTTTAGCACCCGGTATAAAATGTTCATATTCGATGGAAATATTTTGAGTAGCTATCGCTTCAAAATGCCGTATGAAAATTTTTTGAAATTCAGGTCCGGACTTTAAAAACAAGACTGATTTAATTTTTTTAAATTCAACACCCTGTATATCATATTTTTGTCAATTTTATTCTTTATTTGAAAAACACATAAAAAACTAATTCTAATGACATACTTATCAAAATCCCCGCACTCGCCACTCAGCCATAATAAATTGCTCTTCTTTAGATGTTGAAACCCATACAAAATAATAACTGTTTTTATAACGACAATAATACCAATAATAAGAAATAAACCAAAGTAATAAAATAGCGGCGTGTTAAAATTTGAAAATCTTCAATTCAATTTGACTCCATGGCTCGGCACCTCAGAACAACGAAATATTGGGGGGCAACAGAACATAATAAGTCATTGTCAGTTGTAACCTGTCAGATTTTTGGGCATTACGAGGATATTTTTGTTAAACATTTACTTCTCGTTTAAAATGCCCCATCAGTTTTCAAACCAAGAATACGCTGATATAATATTTGTATATGGATTTTGCGATGGTAACGGGCGAGCCGCTTCTCGAAAGTATGAATTAAGGGTTCCTGGAAGAAGATGTCCAAACCATCAAACATTTTCAAATGCATTTTCTTTTGTTCGTGAAAAAGAACATTTTCCGACACAAAATAATATTGATCAGCCTGTAAGACACCCAGTTCAACAGGAAGAAGACATTTTAAATTTGATTGAATGTTGATGGAAGCTGTGAAATTTAATGATGTTGTTATTTTAAAATTTTCCGTATTTTATTTACATTGGCTTTAGTAATCATCACGCTTTCAACTGCTTTTTTAATAAATAAATATAATTTCTTTTGGAAACGCAGGGTTTTCATAATATTAAAAAAAGTTTATTTGATAATTTATATCAGAAATAATATTAAAAATGTATAATTTTAGCCAAAGATAATTAAGTAGGTATTTTGGAGATAAGCAAGTAATAATGAAAAGCAAGAAACCTTGGATCTATAGACAGAATTGATAAAATAATTATACAGGGACCGTCAACATGAATAGACTATTTTTCAAATTTAATTAAATTTTATTCATAAAACTTTCAACGGAAAATTAATTAATGAGATATAGCGGGCTTTAAGTGATCACCATTATTCTCAATGCATTTATGTAAAAGTTGAATGAATTTGGAAAAGATTTGTTGAAGAACAGCCACCGGGATAGCCTTAATTTCAGCACGGATGTTCCTTTTGTGTTCTTCTAAGATTCTCGGTTTCTCTTTATACACTTTGCACTTTAAATAACTCTAAGGATAAAAGTCTGGAACAGTAATATCCGGTGACCTAGGGGGTCAGGGAAAGTTTCTGTTACGAGGTAACAACCATTGCCATTTCTTAAACAAGCTCTAGCATTATGGCTAGTAGTGCCACCTTGTTAAAACCAGCATCACTCTTTCTCATAGTCGTTTAGTTGAGAAAAAACTCTGTAGCATTGCTGCATATCTTTGAATATTAAGTGTTACTGTTGCATTATTTTTCTCAAAGAAATACGGCCCAATAATTATTGAAGAAGAAACTGCACACCATGCTGCAGCTTTTGAAGAATGCAATGTTTTTTCATGAATTTCACTTGGATTTTCAGTCGCCCACTATCCGCAATTTTACTTAATGACATGACCGAAAATGCACCTCGTCGGACATAAACAAATGACATTCCACAACTCTACGAATCTTTGGCAAAAATGTGCTCTTGCTTGCGTCAATTTATTAACAACAGTGAGCTTATAAGGAAGAAATTTCATTTTATGTAATATTCGTAGAGTGCTAGGCTCGCTCAAGATTAAGGCTGCTGCATGCTGACTAAAGCCATGTTCTCAGAGATTCGTTCTCAGAGCTCCTTTTTGTCGCGAGCGACAGCTGCTTGACCAATAAAAAATAATATTTTATTTCTCCTAACCAACACTACTCTGTCGCCAGCATACGTTGGATTATTTCAACTTCACTTGCGTGCTGCTAACGTGAACCGGCTTGGAGTGAGGATGTGCCACCACGACAAAACGAAGTCTGAGAACGCGGCTTAACTGACCGTCTTGGACTTTGAGTAACTGCTAGCCTTATCCGTTCTTTACTTTGCGGATTACATACCGACCGAAGCCTACCAATTGATTTTCCTTAAACACTGCCACTATTTCTTCACTTTTTAACACACCTTACTATGACATTAAGCGCAGGTTGAAAACGTAGTAATAATTATAAGGTAAATTAATTTATTTACGACACACCCTTTGAGATAAGCATTCAGGATCGAACCATGTGGACAAACAACGAACCAGATTTTTTTGTCTAGAGCTCTGGTGTGGTTCACCGATGGATCCAAGACTGGAGAGGGTACAGGGGCTAGGATACACGGGTTAAGACCAAGAAAAGACTTGTTCTTTCCCTTGGGAAAACTCCCAACAGTATTTCAGGCAGTAACCTATACCATACTACAATGTGCATGGGAAAACAATAGAAGAGCCTACCAAATAGATAAGCCTACATATGCTTAGACAGTCAAGCGTTCCGCAAGGCTCTCATGAGCCAGAGGGTAAACATCAAGGCTAGTCTAGGAATGCCAGAGTTAGCTAGAACCCTGACGGACAGCAATACTATGAGACTATTCTGGGTATCGGGTCACAGAGGCATTTTTGGCAACGAAACAGCAAATGAGCTTGCAAGGCAAGCATCAGCTGCACCATACATTAGTCCTATTAGAACAGTAGACAGGGACCCAATTATAGCAAGAGAGTTATAGGGAGTATTGTTTCTAAATTCTCAAAGCAATTGTTTAACCATAGCAGGAATCAACTAAGAATAACAATGGGAATCCTAACAGCACATATGGCTTTTAGGGATCACCTGAACAAAATGAAGATATACAATAGAGATATTAGCTGTATGCTCTGCGGCAAGAATAGGGAAACTGTTTATCATGTAGAAAGATAAGGCTAGAGTTTGATTTGAGCTCTAACCTGATTGCTGATGTTGAGTTCTATAAGCAAACTAAATCTCTATTCGAATATAATAGTGCAATAGTTTTCTGAAGCAGACAGCCTATCGTTAAAAGAATAACGTCAAAATCGAGCAAGAGGTTTTGACACAAATTAAATTAAAATTTTTCGTTATTTCCTGGTTTGTGATATTTTAAATAGAGCATCATTTGTATAAACTTATTTGTACAATCCACATTAATTTCTTAACAAGTTTCCTTATAATTTTTTATACCTCTCTATTGCCGTTTTTAAGGTTCTTTTAAATTTTTTTTCTTCGAAAAACACTATTCTTTCAAATTGAATACCCTATAATTATATTTTTACTGATTTCAATAGTTGTTAAAATTTATTAATTAGTTATGTATACCACACGTACACATAGTACAACTAGTCAAGTTTCTGACTTATAAGCACTTATTTAAAAATGTTCCTGGAAAAAGTTGTTTCCATTCGGAATTGATCTACGAGATCACCCAATGCTAATTCATTCAACTTTTACCTATAGTAAGGCATGTTTAAAGGAATAATTTCAAATCTCCAGTAGATTCTAGAGAATAGTGACTGAATTAGGTCCATCGAACATTCTAAGATCTGGCTACAAATTAAATTGGATCTGCCACCATGAGTGTTTTGTTCAAATTTATACGCCCCAAGAAATAATAATAATTAAGACAGCTAAACAATTAAACACAATATTAAAATAGATACTCAAACCCTTCAAAATGCGCTTGTTGACTGCACTTATCGTAGCACATCTAATTAGATTTAGATTTAAATTTTGAAATGCTCGGTGAACCCGACTCTTTTCAAGAATTTAGGTACTGGAGATTTGTACATTTTTTTTTTTTAATATAGCACACAGATAAACATATTATAATGGATTAAAATCAGGTGATCTCAGAGGTCAAACTCAAGGGTGTTGTTTCTTAGTAAATTCGAATAAAAAATGTTCATTTAAACGTGGATCCACAATCGCTTTATTTTTGAGATACAGTGTTACAATTTCTAAGTGGAACAAAAATATGTACGCCACTTCCTTTTCTCTTTTTGATACCACAGATATGTAGACAGTTCAATGTCCAATGCAAAGTATTTTTTTATATTTTTTTCATTTTGACATTGTTTAGGAGATAAATGCAATTTTATTAAACTCTGATAGACGCAAACACATAATAATATGCAAATTAATGCCATTTGTCTATACGTATAATTTTTTTTGTTAAAAATATCAAAATATACAGGGTGACTCGGATCTAAATGTACATACATCACCAGGAGATAGTGGACATCTTGGGGGTTCTAAATAATCTATCTTTAGTGGGTCCATCTTTCCTGGTTACTTAGATACAGAGTGTTTTATAAGGTTTGGCTCATTTTTGTTTTTGTCATAATTCTTTTAGCACCCGGTATAAAATGTTCATATTCGATGGAAATATTTTGAGTAGCTATCGCTTCAAAATGCCGTATGAAAATTTTTTGAAATTCAGGTCCGGACTTTAAAAACAAGACTGATTTAATTTTTTTAAATTCAACACCCTGTATATCATATTTTTGTCAATTTTATTCTTTATTTGAAAAACACATAAAAAACTAATTCTAATGACATACTTATCAAAATCCCCGCACTCGCCACTCAGCCATAATAAATTGCTCTTCTTTAGATGTTGAAACCCATACAAAATAATAACTGTTTTTATAACGACAATAATACCAATAATAAGAAATAAACCAAAGTAATAAAATAGCGGCGTGTTAAAATTTGAAAATCTTCAATTCAATTTGACTCCATGGCTCGGCACCTCAGAACAACGAAATATTGGGGGGCAACAGAACATAATAAGTCATTGTCAGTTGTAACCTGTCAGATTTTTGGGCATTACGAGGATATTTTTGTTAAACATTTACTTCTCGTTTAAAATGCCCCATCAGTTTTCAAACCAAGAATACGCTGATATAATATTTGTATATGGATTTTGCGATGGTAACGGGCGAGCCGCTTCTCGAAAGTATGAATTAAGGGTTCCTGGAAGAAGATGTCCAAACCATCAAACATTTTCAAATGCATTTTCTTTTGTTCGTGAAAAAGAACATTTTCCGACACAAAATAATATTGATCAGCCTGTAAGACACCCAGTTCAACAGGAAGAAGACATTTTAAATTTGATTGAAGAAAATCCAAAAACATCCACAAGGAAAATTGCTAGACGTCTGCATATAACGCAAAAATTAACCCATTCAACAATAAAAAATGAAGGCTTATATCCTTATCATATCAAAGAGGTACAAAGGTTGGAACCAGGTGATTATGCTAACCGTTTGGTTTTTTGTCAGTGGATTAGGAGGCACCAAAGAGATATTCACCGGACGTTGTGGACCGATGAAGCTCAGTTTACCAGAGATGGAGTCAATGGTAAATTGATTGGCCCACACATCTTTGAAGAAAGATTAGATGGAAACCAATATTTACACTTTTTGGAAAACATTTTGCCACATCTTCTCCAAAATGAGAATGTTAATTTAAGAGGAATGTATTTCCAACACGATGGAGCCCCTCCACATTATGCAAGAATTGTTTCCGAACTTTTAAACAATAGATACCCCAACAGATGGATAGGTCGTGGGGGGGCCCATTCTTGGCCAGCAAGATCTCCCGACCTTAATCCGCTGGACTTCTTTTTTTGGGGGTATATGAAAAATTTAGTTTACGAGGAAGAAATTAATACACGGGACCAGCTCTTGCAACGCATTATTACTTCATTTCAGGAAATAAAAAATAAACCAGGTGTAATCAGAAGTGCAGTTTCAAATTTAAATACCAGAGGAAGAAAATGTGAAGAAGTTAATGGTGGGCATTTTGAAAATATTCTCAAATAATTATGTTTTTGTTATTTTTGTTATTATTGGTATTATTGTCGTTATAAAAACAGTTATTATTTTGTATGTGTTTCAACATCTAAAGAAGAGCAATTTATTATGGCTGAGCGGCGAGTGCGGGGATTTTGATAAGTATGTCATTAGAATTAGTTTTTTAAGTGTTTTTCAAATAAAAAATAAAATTGACAAAAATATGATATACAGGGTGTTGAATTTAAAAAAATGAAATCAGTCTTGTTTTTAAAGTCCGGACCTGAATTTCAAAAAATTTTCATACGGCATTTTGAAACGATAGCTACTCAAAATATTTCCACCGAATATGAACATTTTATACCGGGTGCTAAAAGAATTATGGCAAAAACAAAAATGAGCCAAACCTTATAAAACACTCTGTATCTAAGTAACGAGGGAAGATGGACCTAAAGATAGATTATTTAGAACCCCCAAGATGTCCTGGTGATGTATGTACATTTAGATCCGAGTCACCCTGTATGTTAGTGCGCATGTCGCTAGTGGAAGTAGGCCAAATATTTTTTATGAAAACAAAGTGTTTTTATGCCTAGTTAGTACCTTTCAAAATTCAAAATATTATGTGAAGTAGCCTCAAACACATTAAGGAAAAACTATTTTCGTTCAAATTTTCAACACCCTGTATCTCAAAAACAAAGCGGTTAAGGATCTATGTTTATATTAACTTTTTGTCTTAAAATTTAGCTGTAGCTTGGTCACATAGTTAACTAACCCTGTATGTTAAGTTAATATTTTTAATAATGAAAAGGGGTTAGATAATAGGTATTTATTATAGGAATTTATATATTGAAAGGTTACAGTTGATAACAGTGTTAACGTATGTAGGTCGGGCAAATAGAAAATATCTACATATTCATAGAATGTGGTCCAAAATAATACAAAAAATGAATTCTTGTAGGTACGGCTTATTAAAATTCGTAAATATATGATGATGATATCTTTAGAGACTTTGGTTGTACATAGTTTATGTTAGTTTTAGAACCAAGGACTTGCTTTTATAAAATTTTACTCTCCTCAACTTGTTTTGAGGATCAGCCTCTTGGCCAATTAATTGACTTTCCCTGATTTTATTCTAAGTATGTGAGAAGTATGTTCAGTGCCCTTCAACGTCAGGAACAGTTTTTTTTTCTCACAGAATGGCGCATAGAAGTACAGATACTCGTAGTATGGCGGTATAACTAGACCCTCAACATCTTTTGTGCACTCTTTAATTTCATTGGAAGAGATACATGGCCAAAATTATAATCTTTTGGCTGGAACTGTTGACATAGGAATATTACTAATGACCAAGTTTTCCTTAGGTCAGATTTTCTTATCCTTGTACTTCCTCCCTGGCATACTATGTTAGCTTATATACTACGGTTAGGATATACTATATTTAAAAAACTAGAGAATTAAAAACGTAAAGAATGCAGAAAGAATGCGCTAAATTAATAATTTTAAAAAACCTGTTTTGGTATTTTCAGTTTTTGTTATATATTTTTATTTAATAAAAATCTAAACAACCGCTAAATAAATAGTTTTAATTGAGCCCCTTATGAATCTTCGTTTATAAATTTTAGGATAAAAATATGTTTTACCATTTTCAGAAATTTTATTCATTGGAAATTTGTATGTATAAGTATATCTAGTAAACCCATTAAAACGAATAAATCACAAGAATGTAAAATATCGAAATTTGCTGTTTAGGATTCATTGACTAAATAGTTTTGACTGAATATATTCTATCGTATAGCAACTGACGAGAGACTGCACGCGCTACAGTTGTCCGGTCGGCTTTTTGCTTGTGATGTGAAAACATCAAAGATTTTGGGTGAGTGACTTAAGGCGTATCCACAGATGTAGCATTGTGCCGTATCAGATCACCGTATCCGTAACATCGATCCGTATCATGATCGCTATATGGACGGGCTGGTACGCAGTCATTTGATACGCCGGAGGATATGATAGGCGATCTACCAATCTCGAGTCGACTTTTCTCCAATCATCAAACGAGCTACGGCTGCAACATTGAGTCAGTCTATTTTAGTCATGTCTCCCGCTCGCGTAGCTTGTTTGCCACTATTTCTAAATAATTCGGTTTGCCACCATCGACCTAACACAAGATGGACGTAGCCAGTCATTCATAAAAAGGTCTATCGTCAGTCTCCAACAACAAACAGGAAAGGGGGGGTGAGGGGTATTTACTGCGGCTTCTACTTAGAAGCTGGATTCAAACTGTGATGAGACAAAAAGCGCAACGCTGCAAAGCATGGTCATATTGGTAAAATTATTCAGTGGCGTAACAGTTTCGTGTTAATTTGTAATCAGTTTGACAAAATATGATCGAAAATTTTAGGTGAAGTATTCATAAATTCAAAATACTTTTACGGTTTCTAACATGAAATTGCCTTGCGGCTGAACTAGCCTGCCAAAATTCTGACAGTAGATGTTTAGGGTTCAAAGAAAACTGATGATAAAATATTTATCCAATTGTAAAATCTGAATGATTCCTTTATTTTTATTTTTTTTTATCAATAAAACCGCGTTTTTTTTTAAAGAAAACAATGGACCTAGCTCTAGATATAACCAATTTTTTTTTTGGTTTGATAAAATAAGAAAAGGTAGGCGGGTATGGGGTTTTTAAATAAATCATGTAAATCAAATTAGAGTAATTTGCTTTATTTACAAAACAAGTGTTACACAGAGGGTGTCCGGAAATTCCTTTCGTATATTTCAAGGGGATATTCTACATATGAAAATAAGTTCCTATGAATAAAAGTCCTTAAATGTCTTATAAGGAAGTTATGACTGTCTAAAGGTGACCTACAAAGACTACTTTCAATTTTATTTCTTTGCAACAGCTTAAAGGACCCGTGTGCCTTTTAGCATACGAACTAGTATTAATAAACGCTAATTTTTAATATTGAGAGTTAACATTAAATTTGATCAGTCCTTAAAGGACCTACATTTATATAAACTTTTTTTTATGTAGAATATCCCCTTGAAATATACGACTTTAAATTGAAATTGAATTTCCGGACAACCTGTATATAATAATAGAATGGAATAGAATTTATTCATAATAAAAAACATATATAGTTTTGGAATATTATATAAAGG
Organism: Polydrusus tereticollis; assembly: GCA_963920685.1. Classification (NCBI taxonomy): domain Eukaryota; kingdom Metazoa; phylum Arthropoda; class Insecta; order Coleoptera; family Curculionidae; genus Polydrusus; species Polydrusus tereticollis. The sequence goes on along the minus strand of OY987328.1, from coordinate 94,929,426 downwards.
TATTTATTTAGTAAATAATTTAGGTTAATTTTAAATTTTTAATTTAAAAACTAATATATTACTAAACTATATTAAAAAAAAAAAACATACTTGCTGAAAAAATCTTATACCAAGATTGTGAGTTTATATCATTTAACAAATACATAACAATAATAATTTAAGCCTACCACCATAACCAGAAGCATTTCTTTTGCCTCGGGTAGTATCTAAACGAGTATCTAAATTAGTACCAATATTAACATAACCAGTAAATTTTGTTCCTGACCACCCTCTTTGAGAAACTTGAGTAAGCCAGTTAAAGTCATAATCCTTGCTCTTAACCTTCATATAGTGGTATTAAATCCCTTAATTTTTTTTCTGTTTTATTATTGTGTTTTCATCACCTTAAAATTCCTTTTAGGTATACTGTCACAATCTTCCAATGACATATCTCCAAGGTAGTTTCCTTTCCTACAACAATTATTTTCCCTTTGTCAACTCCTCCACGCATGGACACACTGTACATTATATTATGTTTACATAATATAATAAATAGGGTAACCTGTGATGATTATTAGTCATTATTGTTACCAAAACTGTAAAAAAATATTTACCTCTTTCCTGATCTTCTTACAAGACTAAGCTTTCCTTTAAAACCTGATTTTAGCCCCACATGTTCTTCGTTACATATACTATTTGAAGCTTTTCCTATTTTTTTTTAATATCTGAACTTCTGTTCCCGAACCAGTTAAGGTTGTTGAAGATCCTACTGAACTAGGACTTTTGATGTTCAACTTTTAAAGTAGATGGGGAATCTAGGCTTTGATGTGAACTTTGTGGCATCCACACTTGCTGATGGTTCGAGGTGGGCTAAAATCATTATTAGTTTAAATAGTTATATAAGTAATGTTTTAGTTTTACTTTGTTAGTTTAAAAGTTTAAAGTAAAAACATATTTTGTGTGCCTAGCCTAGTTACCTGTCATCTGCAACGGAAGGCAAAAATGGTTTCTTTGGAACTGCTTCTTTCTTAAGTATGCGGGAGCCACCTGCCCTATAAGTAAAATCCTGCTCCTCAAAATGCTTAGAACATATTATGTCAGCACTCTTCGGAAGGACTTTATCTTGAAGATTTAAAATTTCAAGCCACAGTGCTCGTCTACTAGGGTCAACGGGAAACCTAAAAGTTACGATATGATTAAATCATAATAGGTACTAGTACCCCAGAGAACCAACCTAAGTGAGATATAATGGGTAAAACAAACGAAAACCGCAGTTCCCACGCCTATGTTAGTAAACCTAACCCCAAACTTCAAATTACCTGTGGAAACTTAGATTTCGACGTGAATAGTCTATTTTTCTGCACACTTGGCACTGTCTGGGCATTTTCTCTTTAAGTAGTATCACAAACTGTCACAAAAACTTAGAAAAATACAAAAAACTGGAAAAAAGCTAATAGCTGTCAACTTCACTTCAAGAGCGAAACCAAATTCGCGGTCATATGGTCATAAAATATCATTCATGCTTGTTGAAGGTTTTGCGTAAATACGTAAAGCGTTGTTGCCGGATTTGTTGAAGAATTTTTTTTAAAATCGATATACTTCTTCTAACAGGGCTAATAATGAACAATGTAACGTTGCAAATTACCAAAGCCTACCCAATACACTACTTAAACGAATAATTATTGCCATTTGTTTATTTTATTTTGCATAGTACATATGACTGTGGCCTGTTGTTGGAGACACGCCAAATGTAAACAAACTCCGTCCGTCTTGTGTTAAGTCGTTGTTTGCCACTACCGCCTTCGTCTGGCTTTTATTTGTCGTTTCCTGATAATTTTGTAAATTACTATAAAGCACAACAGCGCTAAATTCTCGTACACTTCCACAGACGCCAATAGGAGAACTGCCTCAAGATTGGCGGCGATTTGATCAATTCCGAAAAAAAAATAAATGACGTTCAGAACCCGATATGCGCGTTTTGTATGTTTAGGCGATACGATACGGTGATCTGATACGAAATACTGATACATAATTTGTAGACAGACCCAACTTTACTTGGTGATATTATTTTTTGTATTCTGGTTAAAGTATTGGCTGCCAACGATCTGATGACGCGCTTATGACGATGCATTCAACATCGACAACGAGGTCTGCGAACTAATATAACCGACGAGTTCGTACGTATAGATGTATTAAAAATACATAATATTATTGTAGGATGTTAATTTAAAATTTAAAAAATTAGAAAATAATTATTTTAGGCAGTGCTGCAGTTGTGTAGCTTATATTTAAAAGCCGCCACTGTACATGTTACGTTTTTCTTTCTGTAATATTTATAGTAACCTTGTAGGAAATGCATGGGATGGAAAATTAGACGTTTATGGCGAACTAACCAATGTGACGCTACAGATTTTCTGCGTGAATGGACAAGCTCTTCCCTTAAAATATTTTCGACAAAGCGATGTTGCCACTCTACCAGAAAGTAATATTTTGAACGGTATACCGTGTATACAAACTTATTTTCGCAAATATATTACTTTTTGACCAAGTGTCCTTATTATTTTCTATTGCCCTTTTTGAACGCCTCATTGACTGGTTGGTCATAAACGTCTAATGCGCTGTCCACCGTGAATCACCTTGTATATAAAATAATATAACATCATAATTAAATAAATCAAATATTTAACAAACAAGAAATATGCAGACAATATTTTTTTTTAACTTTTTTTATTGTATTTTCGCTTAAGCCTAACTTTAATTTATTATTATGCTAATTTATTTTTATGACCAGTTATGTTAGGTCTACGTACCTATATTAATTATTTATTCCATTTGTCAGTTCCATTCAAATATTTATTGAAAACGGCTTTATGGTTATAAATTCCGATTTGTACTGTTGATAAGTTTTAAATAACAGAATTTTGCATAAATAGAATACACAATAGTATCTGAAATTGAATCGATTTTTAAAAATTACGACTGCTGGTTGGTTTTATAAATAAACTTTATGCCGTGTTTTATGGTTAACATTAAATAAATAACAATAAGTGTTAAGTACGCGTAAGTTTACAACAATTCACGATTAATTTGTAAAATTGAAATATACAGGGTATTCCATACTCGATGGTACGTTAGAAGTATCTGGAGAACGAAAAGAAAAATAATTTTGAAATTTATAACACGGCCATAGGAGGCTGCGCTCTAGCTTTTAAAAATAATTTCGCGGTTGCAGTGGTGCCAGATCTATTGATAACTAACATCAACTTTGGAATTTTAAATGGGACACCCTGTAGTTTATTGTATTTTTAGATTCTACGAAGCAACCTAGGTTTTTTTTGTATAGGATATTTTTCCATTTCTCTTGTCGTTTCTTAAATATTAATTATTTTGTGTCTTTTTTTTACCGAAACTACTGGAATTAAAACTTCAATATTTTCATCTCCAGATGTCAAATCAACGTAACATATTAACATCATTTAGTCAACATGTGGTACTTTAATTTTAGGAACAAAGGATCGCCGACTTCTATACAGAGTGTTCTAAAAATTAATTGCAATTCAGATTTTATAAATTTGGTATGATAAGACAAGTAGCTTAAAAAGCAACAAGGGTTCCTGTATCAGTTTAAAGGGTCATTCACGGTAGGAATGGAGAAAAAAAAACGATGTTTTAGTTTTGATGTTTTTTTATGACATCTATGTTTAGTTTAAACATTGAAATAAACTCTCAACTCAATCTGTAGGCGCAGTATCAAGTTCCAAGGCAATTCTAAGATGGCGCTACGAATTCAGTCAGTATTCTTATTCGTAATTGTAAGGAGTTTCCTCTGCTCGTTTTTTTGGGTTTCCCCTGTCGGCCTGTCCTATTTTTAAAATTCACAAGTGACAGTAAATTGTTGAACCTTAGTTGAATGGTTGGAACGTCATTCCAATTACAAAATATGAATAATACGCTTTATTATAATAAATTTATGAAGCTGTGGCGTGTTTGTCTGTGGGTAGTGACTTTTTCTTTTTTTTTTTTTTATTTTATGAAGGCATAGCACTGTTGGATTAATCCTTTATGGCGCTCTGCAAGCGGTGCGTGTGCGCAGGAAACGATTTACGTTGGTCTTGAATCTTTGGAGAGTATACTCGTTGGGGAACACGGTCTAAGGGAAATATTTGTAAAATAGACTCAAGTCGCCAACCTGCCTTCGACGTTCAAGGTTTTCCAGGTTGTTTGTCACATCATGATCACCGATTAAGCGAGTGGCTCTTCTTTGAATGGAATCTAGCAATCTCAAGGTATGTCTAGGAGCAGAGCGCCAAATATGCGAACAGTAACCAGAGATGGTCGAATTTGGGCTTTATAGAGCATCAAAAGTTGTTGGGGTGTATACAGGTTCTTAGTTCGAAAAAGTATTCCTAGTTTCTGCGAGGCTTTCTTAGCAATGACCGCAACGTGACAATGTCAAGACATATGACTATCCAAATTGACGCTCAAGAAATGAATTGATGAAGCCAAGGAAATCGAGTAACTATAGCCGGTTCTTCAACATTAACTTTTTTTAGAAAAGACTGCCGCCTGGGTTTTTTAGCGTTACATTCTACTTGGTTACTGTCACCCCAAGACAAAATTTCTTCTAGGTCTTTGTTGAGATGTGAAACCTCTTGCTGCCTATAGAGATGTGCATTGGCAGCCGATGTCCGAGCATCCAAAGTAAAAGATGAAACAAGTGTGCTGTCATCAGCATAGCCATATATAGGATTTTTAGTTTTTTCCAAAAGATCGTTAATGTATAGTAAATAGAGGGTGGGCGACAATATAGAACCTTGAGGGACGGCGTTGATGTTAAATGTGTCTGACAGAAATACGTCCGGCATTTCGTATGCTCTCACTTTAGTTAGGAGCCCCTCAATGCCATACTCGGTCAAAGGCCTTGGAAATGTCCAATGCTACCGCCCGAGACTCCCCATGATGTTCTATTGCGTTGCTCTAAACGTGAGTAACATAAGCGAGAAGGCCTCTGTTGATCTAGACTTACCGAATCCATACTGGTTGTTTTATTAGTACCTATTGTGTTTCTTTCAAATTGCGAAAAATTTTGAAGACGCATTAGCATTCTTAGCAGTTGTTTAGCAACAGTAAGAGAAAAAGGGTTTAAAGTCTGTTTTAAAAATTGGTATTTTATTACGTAATATTTAATTTGAAAATCCATTTAAGACGACCAAATTTACCAGCAACAAAGAAATATCTTTATCAACAAAGCTTTCAAAAGTTTTAATCAACAATAAAATATGATACCAAGAGTAAAATTTGATACATTAGAATAAAAAATGCAAACAATGATGACAGATTTATCATGAAAATATTAATTTATGGTATAATAAGCTCCTTTTAATAATACATTTTTAACAGCTTTTTTAAACATTTTAAAATTTTACATTTTTTTAATATAAACTGAAAGATAATAAAATTTTCTTTTTGAATCATAAATTATAGATTTCTTTACTGACTTGGCACCTTTTTTCTTACATCTAATACTTATGTCCACTTCATGTGTTTTATCTTCTGCATAAATGGTTTCTGAAGGAGCACTAAATTTAATAATATTAAGAAAACACGGCCACTGCATTTTATATTGTACGACTGTTTTTGTATATGTACCGAGAATGAGAAAAAATGTTTTTTAAAATAAATGTGAGTAAAATTTTAATTAATAGAAAACATGTTTTTGAACATATAAATAAGATGCTATATAGAGGCTGATTCAAAAGTACTTTGACAAACTTCGGGAGGTAATAGCCGACAATATTTTAAGATGAAAAGTTCTTATATACAGTGGTCCTTGGCGACTTTGTTACGGAGATACAGGGTGTTGAAATGTTAAAAGAAATAGTAATAATTTTTAAATAACTCCTTAACGAGTTATTTTTTTTATAAAATTTAGTGAGTTAAATAAGCATCTAAGGACATTTATTTTCTAAGTTCGACATGTAAGTAAATTTAACCAGTGGCGTCGGTACAAAATCTCGCTATCATATTTTTTGTGAAAACTATGCTACACCACTGACTTATTTTATTTTAACTTTCTTTTTATGAAACCCCCCTTCATTTACAACAAAAAAGATCACGTGTGTTTTTTGATACGAGGAACGGTTTAAGGGCAAATGATTATTATTTTATTTGACCTTACACAAATATTGAAAAAGTGTTTTAAGTTCACAAATACCCTCAAATATTTATTAAAGTATTTTAACGAATATATACATACATACTTAATAATAAACAAATAAGTATATGAGACGGAGAGTGAAGCCAGATGGCTCCATCTCGTGGTGCTGGTAAAGAACACCAATTCTTAAAACATACCTGCTACAGACACCTATGCTTTTTCCTTTTGTCAGAACCTACAGTCTCACTGACGAGCTGTAATACATATACACTTGATTTTTTGTTAAGTTTTTCGGTTACTAAACCGACGCCCAGCTCGGGTATAGCGCTGCCTAGCGAGGACTCCTGCAATTGTGACTTAATGTCTTTGTAGGAGATCCTCTGATATTTGTGGCCTTGTAAGTCCATGTCAGAGGGCGCAGGTATGTTTTAAAAATTGGTGTTGTTTACCAGCACCACGAGATGGAGCCATCTGGCTTCACTCTCCGTCTCATCCCGTTTTTTCTGTTTTAAAACAGACACCTATGCTTTTTCCTATTGTCAGAATCTATAGTCTCACTGACGAGCTGTAATACAGCGAAACGCGTCTGAGGATGGTTCTGGCAGAAGGAAAAAGCAAACCCTTGATTTTTTGTTAAGTTTTTCGGTTACTAAACCGACGCCCAGCTCGGGTATAGCGCTGCCTAGCGAGGGCTCCTGCAATTGTGAGTTAATGTCTTTGTAGGAGATCCTCTGATATTTGTGGCCTTGTAAGACCATGTCAGAGGGCGCAGGTATGTTTTAAGAATTGGTGTTCTTTACCAGCACCACGAGATGGAGCCATCTGGCTTCACTCTCCGTCTTATCCTGTTTTTTCTGTTTTAAAACAGACACTTATGCTTTTTCCTTATGTCAGAATCTATAGTCTCACTGACGAGCTGTAATACAGCGAAACGCGTCTGAGGATGGTTCTGGCAGAAGGAAAAAGCAAACCCTTGATTTTTTTTTAAATAAGTATATGCCCAAGGAAGGCACTGAATATGCCTATTTTCTAAGTATAATACGTTCTCAGTGGCATACATATTTATTTATTAGTATGTTATTTTTTAATATCTTGTATTTTAACAAGGCGGCTTTTTAAATGGCTTTTTTAATATTTTGCATTTTTACAAGGCGGCTTTGGAAATGCATTTGTCGATAAATTAAAACATATTTGACAGTTAGTTGCTAATGTGGTTTATTTCTTCAGTTTGGTTTTTTTGGTTGGATATTATTAGTATTGTTTATAAGGTACCTACTATGAATTACTTAAGAAATAATGAGCATTTAGCCGACATGCATTTTGTATATGGCCTTGCCGATGAAAATGCACGAGAAGCGAGACGAATTTATTAGGAGCGATATCCTAACCGAGTACTGCCTGCTGCTGCTGCAACATTTACAAATCTTCACCGCCGTTTAGCTGAAACAGGGAGTTTTACAAGGCCACGTGACATTCCTGGAAGACCACGAACAGCCCGAACCCCAGAATTAGAAGAAGCTGTTTTAAACGCTGTACTCGAAAATCCAGATACAAGCACCCGAATAATTGCTGATGTTCTCAATTCCACCCAAGCCACAGTTTGGAGAATTCTGCACGATCAGCAGTTGTATCAGTACCACATTCAAAGGGTACAAGCTCTTTTATCCAGGGACTTTCCTTAGCGCATTAATTTGTGTCAGTGGTTTTTGGAAAAATTTGCTGAAAATCCCCAATTTTTAAATTATGTACTTTTTACGGACGAGGCAAATTTTTCTCGGAGTGCGATTACAAACTTTCACAATAACCATATCTGGTCTTTGGAAAATCCCCACGCAGTTAGTGAACAAAATTCTCAGTACCAAATTTTATTAAACGTGTGGGGAGGAATAGTTCGCGATTACTTGATAGGACCTTTTTTCCTTCCACTTCGGCTTAATGGCGATACGTACTGACACTTTCTTAAAAATGAACTTCCTCCCTTATTGGATGATGTACCCTTAGAAACTCGAAGACGTATATGGTTTATGCATGACGGAGCTCCCGCTCATTTCAACATAGTGGCCAGGACTCGTCTAAATCAAATTTATCCAAATCAATGGATCGATAGGGGAGTTGAGGAAGGAAATCAACCGTGGCCACCAAGGTCCCCAGATTTAAATCCCCTTGATTTTTATTTGTGGGGACATTTGAAGTCAATCGTTTACAAAACGCCAGTCGAAAATCCAGAAGTGCTAAGAAACCGAATAATCGATGGTTTTGAAGTAATAAGAAACATACCAGATATCTTAGCACGCGTACGAGATTCCATGCAAAGGAGATTAGATGCCTGCATCTTGGCTGAAGGTGGACATTTCAAACAATTTATTTAAAAATCATTTAATTTCTGTAACGTACTTAAATATTTAATTAAATTAAATGGTATACCTTAATAAATCTTTGAATTTAAAACACATTTTTTAATATTTGTGTAAAGTCAAATAAAATAATCATTTACCCTTAAACCGTTCCTCGTATCAAAGAAACACACGTGATCTTTTTTGTTGTAAATGAAGGGGGGTTCATAAAAAGAAAGTTAAAATAAAATAAGTCAGTGGTGTAGCATATAGTTTTCACAAAAAATATGATAGCAATATTTTGTACAGACGCCACTGGTTAAATTTACGAACATGTTGAACTTTGAAAATAAATTTATTGTCCTTAGATGCTTATTTAACTCACTAAATTTCATAAAATAACTCGTTAAGGAGTTATTTAAAAATTATTACTGTTTCTTTTAACATTTCAACACGTATCTCCGTAACGAAGGCGCCAAGGACTACTGTTTATAAGAAGTTTTCATCTTAAAATTTGGCTGTTTCTGAGATAAAGATTTTTAAATTAATTTTTTCTAAAAAAAATACGTCAGAAGTAAAGTCATTTTAACAGTTAAACATTTAAAATTTTGACAGCTTTTAGCGAAGATATGGTGCTTTATATTGTTGGGGAAACGTGTATCAATACGTCAAAGAAAGTAGGTTGGTAAATGATGTGTGCGTGCGATTTCCATCTCTGCTAATTTTGCTTGTAAATTACATAAGGGTTATACTTTGTTCACGCAGTTATAACGTCATTATTGGGACGCTAGCTTCCTATTGGGCGAAATATGTGGTCAGGTCGCATCGCGCGCCTGTCGATTGAGAGACGAGAAGCGCGGCGCCAAGAGGAAGAGAGTCAGTCGTCCACGATGACTCCGTGAAGCAAGTGCTGTTACGTGCGCTTACGATTTTAGGACCTTCTCGGGCAATCGAAGTAGTCTTCAACGATGGCTCCGTGAAGTCAGGTGCTTTTACGTACGCTCCGCGATTTTAAGAACTTTCTAACAATAAGTAGTCCTTTCCAAGATGGCTCCGTGAAGCCAGTTCTTTTACGTGCGCTCCACGAATTTAAGGCCTTTTTGTGCAATAAGTAGTCTTCCAAAATGGCTCGGTGAAGCAAGTGTGCTCTTACGCGCGCTTCAGGCTGCATACAAACAATTTAGCTTAACAAAAAACGAGCATGACTGGAATGACTACAAGACTAAAAGAAATAAAACGATCTCAACAATTAGGAGCGAAAAGGAAAAATACTTTGACAAAAATATTGATAACTGCAAGGGAGATGGAAAAAAAATGTGGAAGACGTTAAAACAACTTGTTGGTAACAGAAACAAACAGCAAACTTCACAAATATCGATTTTCGACAAAACGATCAGGGTGTAGAGGAAAACATGAACAACTTTTATGCTGATGGTTTAGTTGAAATATCAGCATAACTAAAAGACAGTGGAATGCTGGTGTGAGGCAAAAAGACTGTAGTCTGCCCTATTTTAAAACACTAAGTATATCGGAGCTTAAAAAAGTGGTGCATGGCTTGAAAAATAAAAGCACAAGTGATAGTTTACTTCTGAAAGATCTCTTCTGTGTTGTGGGTTACCCTCTACTATATTTGATTATTAAATCCTAAAGTACCGACAAGTTCCCTAATAAATTAAAAACAAGTGTAATAATTTCGATATCAAAGGTGTCAAAACCAAATAGCATGAGTGATTTTCGCCCGATAAATCTTCTACCAGTTGACAAAGTTCTTGAAATCGTAGTATCCGACCAGTTATGAGACTAGGTACCTTGAAAAAAATGGACTATTATACAAAGGACAGTCTGGGTTTAGGAAAAAATACTCCTGCGAGTCTGCACTACAATATGTGTGTGCGGTATTGAGATAAAATATAAATGAATCAAATATTACCTTAAGTGTTTTTGTCGATTTGAAACGCGCCTTTGAAACTATTGACAGAGATATTTTAATAAACAAGTTGACTTTGTATGGGTTAAAAGACTGTGTGTTGGACTGGATTAAGAATTTTTTATCAGATAGGTATCATCAAACCAAAGTTAATAATAAAATATCTACAAGGAGACAGCAGTTGGAGTGTACCGTTTGGGGCCACTTCTGTTCATTGTCTATGTTAACGATCTACAGGAGGGACTAAGGAACTCATTTGTTAATTTATTTACGGCTGACACCCTAATTTCTGTCCCTGGTAAAGATTTTAATCAGGTAGCTACAATAATGAATAATGAATTAGGAATATTATATAAATGGTTGTGTCAAAATAAGTTAAAATTAAATAATTTGAAAACAAAATTAATAGTTGTTGGATCTAGGGTAGACTGCCAAAGATTCAAAAATTTAGGCCTTTTTTTTAAACATAAATGGTATTGTAATTGATTTTGTTTCTAAAATTAAGTATCTGGGGGTTATATTGGATCCACAATTGTGCTTCACTAATCATGTGGACTATATGTGTCGCAAAAAGGTACAACAGGAAAGAAAATAGGATGGATTCAATTCCTCAGCCAAAGGTTATAGCCGAGTATAATCAGCATAATATGGGAGGTGTTGACTTACATGATAATGGAATAGCCAACTACAGAATCAAAGTAAAAGGAAAAAAGTGGTGGTGGCCCCTCTTTGTAAATTTGATTGACAGCGTTATTGTAAATTCATGGAGAATATACAATTTGGCAAACCACTCAAAAATGTCAGTTAGAATTTAAGTCTTACATAGCAGTCACTCTAATGAAAATGGAGGAACCAGTTATCGAAGATGATATTTAAGGCGCAGATATGGCGGGACCAAGTAACCAAGGAAACTTCCCTTCAAGACCAAATCCAAATTATGGACGACCATCTAGAAGCGCATTACCCATTAAAATTCGGTTCGATAATATCGGTCACGTGATAGTAGAGGAGGAAAATAAAGCAAGAAGAAGATGTAGACAATGCAGAAACAACACTATAGTGCTAAGTGTCAGGTATATCTTCACGCAAACTATTTTGAACTATTCCACATTCAATAATTATTTTTGTTGTGCGAAAATCCCATCGTTGCGTATACGAAACATTTTGTTGTAAAAAAATTTTTTTTAACTTAATAAACAATTATTTCAATATATGTTTACTAATAAAATACAGCGAAGGGTCCCTCCTGTATATGAATCAACATCATTTCGCAAAACGCTACTCTTCTTTGTGCATGTACAGGTTGAAGCTTGAAGCGTAATAAATATATAGTTTTGCATTCTGTGTTTTTTTTTTTAATTCTTTCAACTGATGTACCTATAACTACTGTGTATTTTAATATTTTAGATAATAAAAACAAAATATTTTCAGTTGTTACGCTTTTTTTGCCAGGATGATATATATCATTTTAATCTTATTTGTTTATATATTTTATAAATATAGTTGGTTAAGTGCCTACCTAATATTTGTATAGTTATAGTTATGCTAAGTGAATTCTAAAATTTTCCGGATTTTATTAGTACACATGACATTATTACTTAACTTAAAAACCAAGTGTTTTTTATAAATATTTATAAGGTGGTTTTTATTATTTTTACACCTAGATACTTTTATTGCTATTAAATTCCAAACAGACGCGTCTACGACGTGACAAGACTGTATTAAAATTTCAATGTGAATTTGGAGTAAACATCCTTTAAGAATATACCAGCAACGGATTTAATAACTATGTCACTGCTTTCGAAATACAAGCAAAATAAAAACCAATCGTTAACTATTTCTGTTGGTAAACAAAACAGTGTGATATGACAGGTTTCAGTACATGCATTAATGATTATGATAGATTTCTACAATTTGCTATTGTCTTCACTGATGAAAATAGGTAAAAGTGTTATATTTTCTAATGTAATAATTTTGGATTTATTGCATTATGGTAGAGAGAACGGATCTTAATATTTAGATACAGTTTACTTTTTTTTTGTATTCTGTTATTTAATCACAGACTTATTTCAGGAAAATATTGGAGTGCAAACAACACAAAAATATTTAATATTATACACACAAAGGAAAAGTTTTATACAGGGTGTCCGGAAAATACGTGTACAACTTTTGACGACAGACTCCTGACGTCAAAATAGGTCGATCTAAGTCGACTTAGTTATATCCAAAATTGTCTCGTTTAGGCGGTAAACGGCGTCAAAAATTTGTAAAAATATTGGTTTTTCCTAAATCACCTGAAAACCTGCTAATCGATTTTAATGATTTTTAGAATATAGGTTAATACTATAAAATGACGTTTTCTAGCAGTATACTCACAGGCTGTAAATAAGTGGAAGTGTTATAAAAGTGATATAATACGTCAACATTTCTCCTGATTTTTTATATCACCGGCGTTATGACAACCCAGATATTCTTGTCGAGTGACTGGATGTATTTGGAAGCTATTTTAGCTCTTCAATATTTTTCGTTGGATTAATTGTTTTGCCAGAAAAAAAATATTTACAATAACCTGCATACATCAATTATTAACATTCGTAATAAAATTAAAATCAAATTACCTGTAACAATAATTTTTTTAGTGACCTGGTTGCTATGGCACTTAATAATTTGACAATTATTGACAAATTGTCACCAGTCTATGAAATTGACTAAAGTATACGATCAACATTCTTGAATTACAAGTTCATTTTACCATTAAACATGGAAAATTATACGAAATACAAGCAAAATAAAAACCAACAGGTTAGATGGAAATATTTATTTAAATTTTTTGCAAGACACATTACCATTTCTTCTGGAAAATTTGCCCCTTCTACTTTGGAGAGAAATGTGGTATATGCATGATTGTGCCCCGCCCTATTTTTCCGTTGCCGTTCGGCAATACTTACACCATCAATATCCCAACCGATGGATTGGAAGGGGCAATGATGCACCAGTAAAATGGCCACCACGTTCTCCGGAGTTAAATATGTTTGACTTATTTCTGGGGGGCGCTATTAGAATAGAAGTTTACAAGACTCCGGGAAATACACGCCATGACTTATTGACGAGGATTTTAAATGCAGGCAACCATTTTAGTAACCCCGAGACATTAATTAGGGTCCAATATCATTTTTTAAAGAGTGTTAATAAGTGTATTCAGCAAGATGAACGTCATTTTACAAGTTTGCTTAAGTAATGTTCTCGTTTTACTTAGTTCTTACAATATTTTTAATACATACTTTCAACTTTGTTGTACTTTGTTTTATTATTACTGTTAATAATTGATGTATGCAGGTAATTGTAAATATTTTCTTTCTGCCAAAACATCTCATCCAACGAAAAATATTGAAGAGGTAAAATAGCTTCCAAATACATCCAGTCACTCGACAAAAATATCTGGGTTGTCATAATGTCATAACGCCGTTGATATAAAAAATCAGCAGAAATGTTGACGTATTATAACACTTTTATAACACTTCCACTTATTTACAGCCGGTGACTATCCTACTAGAAAACGTCATATTATAGTATTAGTCTACATACTAAAAATCATTAAAATCGATTAGCAGGTTTTCACGTAATTTAGGAAAAACCAATATTTTTACAAATTTTTGACGCCCTTTACCGGCTAAACTAGACAATTTTGGATATAACTAAGTCGGCTTAGATCGACCTATTTTGACGTCAGGAGTCTGTCGTCAAACGTTCTACACGTATTTTCCGGACACCCTGTATAGAGTGGTTAAAAAGTTATGAGCGTTTGGCAATATTGGGACATGTTTAATACACTTCATAGCAACAGAACGACCTGGGGAGCAAGCGAGTTGAGACTGTGCCTGAGGTGGCAGTTTTCTGAAGGACAGCGAATTCCGCTTAGAAAACAATTAATTTGACTTTCTGGAAAAAGTTAAAAAGTTTTTGAAAATTATAGAAGGTATTTTAAGGATAGGAGAAAAAGTACTGGATTGTTAATTATTTTTCACAATTTATTTCAAGGGCACTCACTAGCATAGCATAATGTGTATGCGATGAAAGTAAATTTGTGTCGTGTCTGCTACTAGGGCGTCAAAAAAGTGCATTCTAACGAGAATTGCTTTTCTAAACAACTCATCGAAAACTTGAAAATCACTTACAAATTTAAATATTCGGTGTAATAAATCCAATACGTTGCCTAACAATCTCACCGATCCAGAAAGCATTAACCAATACTTTGCCTCTTTTTTGCAAAGTATTTTGGACAAATTGACTTATAGAGTAACAATTTAAACAACTTAATTCAAACAAATGCACAATGAGTTAATGGCATAAATCTGAGAATGCTAAAAGTATGCAGTCCGTTTATGGAACATATTATTTTGCACATTATTAATAGCCTCATGGAAAATATTAACATTTCTGCTTTATGGAAATAGCTGTAAGCATCCCTATTCCAAAATTAGAAAAACTCAGATTTTAGAATAATTAGTATTTTGTCCACAATTTTCAAAAAGTTCTGTACAATCAGATTTTAGCATTCTTTAAAGAAAATGGAATAATTCTCGACTTCCAGTGTGGCTTCAGAAAAGGTTTTAGTACAGCTACCGCAATAACTAAGTAGTATTTATTTGCTATTGTGTTTATGGTATTATACGGTATTTTTCACTTCAGATTGTTAAAAATTGCTACAAGTTGGCGCTACCTTTATTGTACTGCCAAGGCAGATCAATATTGTACCTATTCCCCTTTACTGAGGAGAACCAAAAATTTCGAAACCGGTCTACAGTGTAGCGTCCTACCATTGGAAACAGAGATTGTATTTTAGTACTAATAGTATTAGTCATAATACGCCAAATTGTGCTTGATAACAAAGCACTCGTTGGGGTATATAGCCCAGCGAATAGCTGTTTTAGCACAAGTTGGTTGATCCTTATTGTATAAGGTCTCAGCAAGTGGTTAGGAAACAAAGTTTCTCTTATATATATGCAAATTTATATGAATAATAATAATACTAAGAATAGTAATAATAATAAAAAAGATATGTTTACTAAAAATGGCAAAATTGTGGAATATGAACAATAAGAAATACAAAAAAATGTTTTTTCCTATACTTAGCTTCTCACGAATTCGCCTGGACAAGTGAAAGGCTGTAAACTGTAAAATTTATCATTTTAGAGTAGAAAAAAATCAAGGTGAAACTCCAGCAGGGAGATTAGAATACAATTTAATATTTTCAAAGACAGCACAAAAAGTAGGCAGACAGCCAATAGGTGACAAGAAAAGGAATGGATAAAGGTATTTGTTGAGTTGAATTGTTTTAAATTTTGAATTTCTTGAATAATTCACGCAATGGGTATTCCGGAACAGCCAAAAAATTCATGGTTGAAGCGTATTTTTGAGACGGGGTTAGAGAAAATGGCGAGTAATAATATAATCAGCTTTTGTAGATGAGATTATTATCATTGCTTAAGAAGAACCGTGGCTCTGTTTAAGAAAACAATTATATATACGCACAACGTAAAAAAAGAAACTGAAAGACCACTTGTAAGGACAGAAAAACACCAACACCAACAAGATATGTAAGATGCCTGTCTCAAGAAGGGAGAAGATCTAATGGAAAATGCAGGACCATTCCTAAAAACCCGTTAAAGTTGTTTTCATATAAAGTGCAAGTATGCGAAGGAATACGAGCTGCAGATGATTTTGAAAGACCCATGAATTACTGTCAGCTGTTTACCCAAAATTTATTGGAAATAAATGATTTATTAAACCTGAAATTATTTTCTTTCTGATGAAGCCTAGTTCCACCTCACCGGTTATGTAAATTCTCAGAACACACGCATCTGGAACAGTGAAAATCACTCTTTTTTTGTAGAGTCCGCATTGCACCCTCAAAAATTTGTTTGTTGTCTGTCTCCTGAAGAAGAGCTATTGGTCCTTATTATTCTCCTTGACACAGATGAAGCACAACAGCCGGTATAGGAACAATATTTTAAATCCATTTGTGGAGCAATTACTTGACGATGAACTACGTTTTGATTATTTCAACCAGTACGGTGCAACCACCCATATATCCGCCGAAACTATTAACTACTTATTCAATTTTTTCGACGACAGTTTTCGAACAGTCCCACCCAGTGTTAACAGATCGATTTCTCTATAAATCGTTGCTGCATTTCGTGTTAAAATGCAGC
Source organism: Polydrusus tereticollis (assembly GCA_963920685.1). Lineage (NCBI taxonomy): Eukaryota > Metazoa > Arthropoda > Insecta > Coleoptera > Curculionidae > Polydrusus > Polydrusus tereticollis. The sequence continues at coordinate 94,912,818 of OY987328.1, read as the reverse complement.
AACAGGCGTTATGTCCCTGAATTAATAAAAATGTAAAATCAACTTTAGATAATATAAAAAAAGAGCGTTTTTATGAATTTGCGTAAATATTTTTTTATTTAAATAATAGCACAAACTTATATCTAATAAAATTATTATTCTACTATAATTAACTAAATCATAAATTATAATAATTATGGGCAACGAGAACCGAGCTTAGACAGTTCTAAAATAACCGGCGCGGAACAGTTTGGATATAAAAAAAATGCGATACTAAAAGTCTTGATTAGTACACCAAATTTAAATATTCCAACTTGGGATTTCCACGTGTTTGATAAATTTAACTGAATAACTTGCAACTAATTTGTCCATTAATAATTTTCTTTACCAAACACTGAAGATTGCCCCAAGATCTGCGTCTATAAATCAAGTGACCGGGAGTGACATGACAAAACATCACATGCTAAAATCTGTTAAAAATTTATGGCTTGGAATATCACAACAAAAACACCACTTCTCGACTAGCTGCAATACATCACTATACAGTGTGGCCCAAATTGGGCCTACATGTATGGGGATCTTGGAAACTATAGAAGATAGAGAAACGGTTAAATGGGGAAAGTTTTTGACAATTATATTTCTAACTGAATACCGTTTAGTACGCGGCCCTATCTTTTTTGGTTTTTGAAATATGTTGAAAAAACCAAAAAGATGTATTTTCGAAAATATGCTGTAGATTTCTTATTATTCACTATTTTGGCCATCTGTAAAAACATTTTTAAAGCAACTTTTTAAGTAGATTTCAGTTCTGCAATTTAATTTTGAACACGACGTTTCAGTTATTTTCTACCATCATCAGGTTCATTTTTTCTTATGGGCGCCATATTGTATTTTTTACTTAAAAGGTAGCTTATGACGTCAGCTTTTCAACGATGTATTATTTGTTGGAAAATAAATGAAATTGACTTGAAAAATAAAGAAAATTTATTTTCGCAACACGTCAAATTTGACAACTGCACTATAACTCCCTAAGTTGAATACCAATTAAAAGGTTTACATTTTGTAGTATTCACAAAACACTGCTTGCATTGTTTCAATCAACAATATTACAATAACCTATGAATCAAAAATAAAATCCAGTAGCCTATGACCTTACAATAACCTATGAATCAAAAATAAAATCCAGTAGCCTATGACCAACCACTACCGTTTGAAAATGAAACAAAAATATTACTTGTCAGAACGAGTAAAAGTATAATAGTTTTTATTATTATTATCTAATAATAACGATTTATTTGTGTATTCTGAATTTAAAACAAAATGGCATTGCGTTTTTCTCACGAAGAAAAATTTGATTTGCTAGAATGTTACATTCATTGCAATAGAAATGCAAACCTTGCATTAGAAAGGTATTTTGAAAATTTTCCTGAAAGACCGCAGCCAAGTGTCAGACTTTTTCCAAAAATTGTTATGAACCTGAGAAACCATGGAAGTTTTGAAAAACCGCGGCCCAAGAGTTACGAAAAAGCAGGTAATAACGAGCGTGACGAAAATGTCAGAGCCTATTTTAATGCCGCTCCGACATCATCTACAAGAGCGTCGGCAAGAGACTTACCAACCCCGCGAAGTACCATACAAAGAGTCCTTAAGGAAAATAAATATCGACCATACAAGCCAACTATAGTTCAGGGTTTACGAGAAACGGATTATCCAAGAAGAATGCAGTTTTTAAATTGGTATGTGAATCAATGCGAACAAAATCATGATTTCAGTCGTCTTGTAATTTGGACCGATGAATCACATTTTACCAACTGCGGAGATTTTAATAGACATAACCATCATTTTTGGGCAACAGAAAACCCTCACCAATTGGCTCAACGAAGACTGCAAACCCGATTTGGTTTTAATGTATGGTGTGGTATGTATGGTAAGTAATGTCACCTAGCTTGCTAAATACATAGCAGGTATTAAATAACCCAGCTTTACTTTTCTCCTTACATTTTAGACAACAGACTTATAGGACCATTCTTTTATAATCATACGTTGAATGGCCAAAGATACTTGGAGCTGTTAGAAGATCAAATATTACCGGCAATTAGAGCAAGAGTTCCTCAAGATCAATTGAATAATATTTGGTTTCAACAAGACGGTTGTCCCGCCATTTTCTTTTAAATTCAGAATACACAAATAAATCGTTATTATTAGATAATAATAATAAAAACTATTATACTTTTACTCGTTCTGACAAGTAATATTTTTGTTTCATTTTCAAACGGTAGTGGTTGGTCATAGGCTACTGGATTTTATTTTTGATTCATAGGTTATTGTAAGGTCATAGGCTACTGGATTTTATTTTTGATTCATAGGTTATTGTAATATTGTTGATTGAAACAATGCAAGCAGTGTTTTGTGAATACTACAAAATGTAAACCTTTTAATTGGTATTCAATTTAGGGAGTTATAGTGCAGTTGTCAAATTTGACGTGTTGCGAAAATTAATTTTCTTTATTTTTCAAGTCAATTTCATTTATTTTCCAACAAATAATACATTGTTGAAAAGCTGACGTCATAAGCTACCTTTTAAGTATAAAATACAATATGGCGCCCATAAGAAAAAATGAACCTGATGATGGTATAAAATAACTGAAACGTCGTGTTCAAAATGAAATTGCAGAACTGAAATCTACTTAAAAAGTTGCTTTAAAAGTGTTTTTACAGATTGCCAAAATAGTGAATAATAAGAAATCTACAGCATATTTTCGAAAATACATCTTTTTGGCTTTTTCAACATATTTCAAAAACCAAAAAAGATAGGGCCGCGTACTAAACGGTTTTCAGTTAGAAATATAATTGTCAAAAACTTTCCCCATTTAACCGTTTCTCTATCTTCTATAGTTTCCAAGATCCCCATACATGTAGGCCCAATTTGGGCCACACTGTATACAAATAGGGGGCCTGGAAATTTAACCTCTGCATTGGAGTGACAATAGACCATTTAAGAACATATGATTTTGACAAGAAGTATAACCTAAACTTGTGACTTTGCCCCCCAGCAAATATAGCCGTTGTCAAATAGGTAATGGTAACCTAAATTTGTCAAATTTGCCCCCCAGCGACGTCATCTTTAAATGGTCAATTGGGATTATTTACTCTAAAAACGGGATAAGAAACAGAGAACAACACCCAGATCACCTCGTTTGACGGTTATAGATTGGTATTTCATTTTTTCTCATTTGAAGAACAATATCTTTTCTTTATATTATTACCTTGTTGATTTCGTAAACAACAAAAATAAATTTGTATTTGCCTATCTATTTTAATATTCATGAGTTTGGCATACCATATCATAATACGAATTTGACATAATTTTAACCTAGATTTAGTTAGATATATCGTCCCGGATGAAAATAATTCTTGCTCATACAGTAATAAAGATAACGGGGCACTCATTATCATCTCCTATAAAACCACCTTCCAAATTAACCCTGAACATGACAATAATCTAATTAGTATCTAACAAGCCTCGAATAAAGAGGATCAAAATGCCATATGTGTGACTATCGGAGAAGAAAAATTTGAGATCAATACACCAAACCAAACAATTTACACCAATAATTGTGTATTTAATAACTGTAATTTGAAATAATTTAATTGCATCAATAAAGATAATTATTGTTTTGGTTCATTCAATGTCCCTATTTTACCTTGCCAAACAACTGACATTTTTTCTCGTAAAACGCGCGAATTTGTCATGTCAGTTATTCTCGTAATATTACTGATTTGCAAAATTATTTCGTTACACGAATAAATTTATCCGATAAAATGTTGAATCCTTGCACAAAAGGTTTATTACTTTTAATAGTGTTTTTATTCATAAATTTAAATTTAAAGTCAATTGTTGCTTTGCACGTCTAATCTCGGAAAAGACAGGGCTTCGCAGTCAACCATAGAGTAAAGTTCATTATCTCAATTGTTTCGGGAATTAACAAAAAACGTTAAATACAAAAATTTTAGAGAATGTTAAGGTGCATAGTTTAAAATTATTTTTGAGTACGCAGGGTGGTTTAAAAAAGCGTGGCGAATATAACAATAGTTTTTTTTTTTAATGAAACACCCTATTTAGATTATGCATAAAATTCTATAAATTTTTTGTTAATAATGTAATATACGTAAACCTAGTAGTTCCTCTAATATTTAAATTTTTCTAGAGAAATATTAGTTTTAACTCGTATAAAAATTGACAGTTCCGCCATTGTTTCTAAAGATGGAATACTCTTTAATATTACTGATTTGCAAAATTATGTCGTTACACGGATACATTTATCCGATGAAATGTCTTTCTCATATTACAAAAGGTAATGACGATTATCTAGCATAATGTCATGACAATTTCTTGCACTAGCATTGGTCCTCCTTAAATAAAGTATTGTAGGAACGTTTCTCGAAATCTGGTGCCATTCTTAGATAGCTGCAAGCTTCAGCGATGGTTATACCATGATAATGATAAAAAGTAATCTACTTACACGCATTTTAAAACAACCTACTCTGTCTACAAATTGTATTTCAACTTACTGTGATTCAACCATTGAATCCTTGCACAAAATGTTTATCACTTTTAATAGTGTTTTTAGTCATAAATTTAAATTTAAAGTCAATTGTTGCTTTGCACGTCTGGTCACGGAAAAGACAGGACATCGCAGTCAACCATAGAGTAAAGTTCATTATCTCAATTGTTTCGGGAATTACCAAAAAATGTTAAATACAAAAATTTTAAAGAATGTTAAGATGCATAGTTTAAAATTATTTTTAAGCACGCAGGATGGTTTAAAAAAGCGTGGCGAATATAACATTAGTTTTTTTTTTAAATGGAACACCCTATTTTTGCATGCATAAAATTCTATAAATTTTTTGTTAATAATGTAATATACCTAAACCTAGTAGTTCTAATATTTACATTTTTCTAGAGAAACATTAGTTTTAACTCTTATAAAAATTTACAGTTCCGTCATTGTTTCTAAAGATGGAACACTCATATTTGGTACAAACGTTCTATTGGGATGACAAAGAAAAACAGGTAACAAAATTTGAGTTAGATGCTACATGGCGTTTAAAATAATGATCGAGGGGGCCACTCAATGGATTGGTAGGTCCATCTTCAAGGAGCTGCGGTAATTCATTTTGCAGAAAGTTTACATATCTGTGCTCGTTATGTGGCTCGCGGAAAAAATATGGACCAAAGATTTTTGATTCCATATCATACATTAAGCGACCAATGGTATTTATTTTGAGTTTCCCGGACCCAGAATGGATTAAGTATCGAATAATAGTGCATATTATGGCGGCTAACTGATTTATTACTGCGAAAGGTATGGAAGGGATGATATTCGAATTTTCTTATGGTGCTATTAGCGGTAGATTGGGTTGTGCCACATCTAGTTAGCTAAGTGACGGCTACTGACCTAGGGACTATCCTCAACATGAAGTAAAATCTCAATTTCTTTTTCCACATTGATAGCATTCCGGTTTACCACTTCTCGTTTCTTATTTTCAATGCTACCATTATCATCAAACCGTTCCATTAAGCATTGAATAGATTGTCTAATTGGTATGCGTCTATTAAAGTACTTCGCACCATAACTCCTAACTGCTAAAAGACAATTTCTTTCCGCCCCGCCCAGTATATAAATAATGTCAATTAATTTATTTTTAGGAAAATCCATAACTATTTTATGTACGTCACTTACGACAATATATTAAACTATTTTACTTGCTTAGTTAACGTTTCAAAATTTAACAATGCCTAAATTTTTGTTTTGTCATGGCCAACTTATTTTATAGCGTTAGTCCCGGTAGTGCAATAAAAACAAGGGTAAAAATGAGAAAAATCAAAATAAATCGCAAACTATTAAAAATAGGTTTATGACATACTTAATCAAAGTTGAACAGTTTTATAAAGCCTATCAGAAAAAATAATAATATACATGGTGTGCCAGTTAAAAAAGTTCATATTTTTCAATTTAAATTAGTCGAAATGTATAAATTTATTTTCAACGCCCTGTAGCATCTAACTCAAATTTCGTTACATCATCCCAATAGAACGTTTGTACCAAATATGAGTATTCCACCTTCAGAAACAATGGCGGAAATGTCAATTTTTTATAAGAGTAAAAACTAGTATTTTTCTAGAAAAATTAAAATATTAGAACAACCACTAAGTTTAGGTGTATAACATTAATAATGAAAAAGTTATAGAATTTCATGCAGAATTAAAAAATAGGTTTTTCCATTTAAAAAAAAAATTATGTTATATTCGTCACGCTTTTTTGAACCTCCCTGTGTACTTAAAAATAATTTTAAAATGTGCATCATTCTCTAAAACTTTTGTATTTAGAAATGAGATAATGAACTTAACTCTATGGTTAACTCACCCTGTTACAGTATAATATTCTGCAAATTAAGTAATGCAATCTTAGATGCAATATGAGACGTTTTGTTAAACATGTAAATATACTTTGATTTATTACAGCAAAATATTTATTTCTTGTTTTATTTTTATTGGCATGGTTTCAGGCCACTTTTCTCATTTTTTTTTAGGACAATATTTTTTTAACAGTTGATAACAAAACTTAACCAAGTGAAATAAATCCAGTGCAAGGTCAGATGCATTCCATATTCTCCAGAGCGGCGAAGAAGCTAAAGCTAAATCCCCTGACTGTTGTGTTATAATGACACAAAAACAAAATTAATTCCGTATTTTAATGCAAGAAACTGCATCATGGAAAACTTTCTATTTAAAACGAACAAGGTAAATATAGTAATTGTACCAACGTTAATATACATATTATGCAATTACACTATTAAGAATAATATTTAGAAATTACCAGGGTATTGAGCTATTTTCAGCTTTATTTTTAAAAATTGCTTTGATAATAATAATTGTTAGGATATTATTTGTTACCCCTAGATCAATATCTACGGCTTTCTCAAAATAATCCCCTTCTTAATATTCAAATTTTCTCAAAAGCCTTCTCCATAGATTGCGTCCCAACTGTCACTCTGGGGGTTTATAGGCATTAATTCCGGTATTCAAAAGAAACTCTGACCTTTGTATCTGTGAGGGTATAGATTTGATACAATATTTTCATTGGTTTTATATGGGATAAAAAATAAATTTATTGTGTTAAATAACACTGACGAATACGATGTATCAACACTAAAAAAAGATAACCTAAAGTGGATTGTTTATAACTGTTGGTTAGTTCAATAAAAACAAGGGTAAAAATGATAAATCAAAATAAACCCCAAACTATTAAAAATACGTATATGACATACTTAATGAAAGTTGAAGAGTTTTGTAAAACAGGGTGTGTCATTTAAAAAAGTTGATATTGTTCAATTTAAATTAGTCGATATCTATACATTTATTTTGAATGCCTGTTACGGTTCAAAAATTGCATTTTCATAGTTTGGTTATCTATGTTAAGTTTTCTGTTTTAACGTCTTAAAGTACCTAGGTAGACTGTCGCCTTAAACGTTAATTATTAATTAAGTTACCTGTAATAACCAATATTTTCACTATTTTCAGTTTGAAACTTTTGTTAATATAGTTTATATTCCATCAATGTTTTGTATCTTGTAAGGCAGTGGACAGGTCTTATTTTAAATCCTTGTTTTAATTGATTAGTAATTATTGGTTGTCAATAGGAATAACTATTTAACCTTGTATTTGAGATGTAGGTTAAATGTCTCGGCTGTTGTAAATCAGCTGTTTTTTTTTTAGAAAATCGATAATTTGTTCCGCAGGTCAGTGTCAGACGGACAGTTCTGTGAATTTTCACGGCCACGTCTGGTTAATTTAGGCATATTTTAGTGGTTGACGCGGGTTGTCAAGGTTTTGTTATTAAAAGAGGTTAGTTTAGGTATGACTAATTTGTCGACCTTTTGTTTTGGTAACTATGTACGTTGGAGACGAAATAACATCCGGCCCTTTCGACAATAGACACTTGAAGGAAAGCACGTTTGTGGATGTAGCTCCCGAATTTTAGTTTTGTTGGGCAGGGAAGGCCATGTGGTGCCAATAAAACATCCACAAATGGTTTAAAAAAAGGATATGGCTTTGTAGTTTGCCTATTCCTTGGGCGGAATGCCGATTAAAAATGCTTTTAGGCACCATATAACTCAAGTACTCATCTTTGGTACAGTGTCTTAAATGAATTTTCAAATATCCCATTCGCAGCTAATTACAACATATCGGTTACTCTTTGGTTTAGAGTTATCTACCGACAAGAGAATCCAACAATAATAGATAAAGTTCATAATACTGATTTTATTTTTAAATTTGGGCTGCTCTAGATTCCCTTTCTGATTTGATTTTAAAACATTTGCCCAACAGTAATAAAACTGTCCATATTCTTTTTGAATAACAACGCATTTTCTTCTCGAAATATACACATAATATATTATCCGTTAACGCAAAAGCAGACATCTATACAAATTTATCATTAAAATATGGATTTTCTGATCCGACAACAAAATCTTTATTCCTAGTAGTTAAATTTCTAGGACTTTTCATGGACACCAAGCTCAAATTTGAAAATCATATTATAGAGCTTAACAAAAAGTTGTCATCTAGCTGCTTTGCAATTCGGGTGGCATCGATAGAGCTCGGGTATTCTGTAGCGAGGATGATGTACCACTCTTTGTTTCAGTCTCATCTGAGGTATGGAATCGCGTTCTGGGGCTTCTGTAATCAAAAACTATTTTATTCTGTATTTCTTATTCAAAAAAGAGCGCTTAGGTACACGTGTAAAGTTAATTATCGGGATCACTGCAAACCATTATTCATCAAACACGAATTTTTAACAGTAGTTAGTATATTCATTTTGGAAACGGTTTGCCTGATACATCGCAAATATCCTAGAGGGGCTATACAGAATAGCTCACAGAATAGCCATAATACCCGTCAAAACCAAAATATGCTTATCCGGCTCCCGATCCCTAGATTGACTCTTACCAAGTGCTCTGTCTTTTACGAAAGTAAGAAAATCTTTAATCACTTGAGTCTAGAATTAAGATCTTTGGAGTATGTTCAATTTCGCAGAACAGTGAAGAGCCGCTTAGTTCGAGCGGCCTATTACAGTTTGGAGGAGTACTACCAGAATAGTTTGTAGGTTTTTGTTTTTTTTTTTTTATTTTGTCATGTTCAAGTTCTTGTGCCGTATTAACTTTATGTCATCATTTATTTTATTTTATTTTATTTTACTTGTAATCCTGATATATTGATATGCTTATCCCTTTGACCTTTTGACCTGTTGTGTACATGACTTATATTAGTTTATTTTATTCTATTTTAGCCTCGATTTTAAATTAAATTAAAATTGTAAATTTAGTTTAGTGTTAGCCTGTAGTAAGCTTTGTCAGTAAAATAACGTTTTTTGATAATAAAGCACATTGATTGATTGATTGATTGATTTTCATCAACTTTAGCAAGTTCCTAGACGAGATTCTGTAGATTGGAACCCTCGTTAGTTATTTGAGGTAGGTTTAAACTTTAGTATCTGAATTACCCTCGATGGGTTTTATAAAAGTTTTCTCTTTCATGTTGTACCTACATCTAAAATTCCATTTTAGGGTTTTTTTTTGGTAGGGGCTAAAAGTCAAAGTTTAAACTGGAGTAGGTACTAGTTTTCTTTTATTGGAGCTGTTTGGACGCGGGACGTGCCAGTTGCCATGTACTCTTTGAATTTTTGGAGTTTAGCAGTGTAGCAGTATCCACGTTAGCTGTTTGAGAGACCATTTGTATATGTTTTACTGAAGATCGAGACTTCATGAACTATGAGTAGCACATAAAGGTCCAGCTAAGGATCATTACCCAGTGATCATTTCTCTTTAAAAAGTAGTCAACCTAAAATCTTAATATTTTGCATTTGCGTACCTATTCTTCGATATACAGTGTTTTGGTAAAGTTTGCGCCCATGTTATGTACAGAGCTTGTGCTTTGTAAACGTGTAGCGTATGTCGACATAGCGTTAAGACGTCACAAGAGTCTCTAGTAGAGATGGCCTTATAAGCTATTTTGAAATCACCGGTATACCGGTGACTGTTATTTTAGATTAACTGCTATTTTAGACAGTTACCAGTTATTTTGAATAAATTTAATTTTATGGTGTTCATTGTCGAATAAACGATTTTTTTTTATTATTTAAATATTTTATGAAAATATTATTATAAAATATACAGAAAACTAAGAAATAATGAAAATATAACTTTGTGATTTAAAACAACGATTTAAATACCACATTTTAAATGTTTACATATTACATAACTAATGCGCTATCTCTATGTTCTACCATTTCTCTTATTTCTTTAAATTTAAAGATTAAACACAAAAACAAAGAATAAACAACGCCACACGTTACAACAAAACAAGCAACATCAACAAACATCGATCCAGTCGGTCGTAACAGAATTTCTAAATCCTAAAAACTGCCGTCCTAGATCAAGTTCAAAAACTTGATGGCGCGATTAAAGCATGTCGATATTTTCATCGTTTAAAATAACTCCGAACGCATACCGCAACCAGCGATATGGAATAACATATAACATAATATCAAAGTATGAAGAACTATCGAAATAGCAGTGAAAAATATTAGCGGTTATTTGTCTACCAGTTATTTAAAAGAACCGTATACGGTGTAATCCTATGCAGGCAACGTGTCACCGGCGCGCTCTTTGCTCAATGCAATAACGCCAATAACTGGTAACAGCTTCAGACAATATTGGATCACCGGCAGCGACAGTTATTTCTCAATAACCGGTTATTTTTAGCCGTGAAAGTTATATCGGCACACCTCTAGTCTCTAGTAGTTTAAAACTTTAGGTGGTCGGTTACAGCTAATTTTGTTATAAATATAGTTACAATTTATTATTATAAAGAAAATATTTTTGTTTCCTGGCTAAAGGACATTTGTTTCTTCTAAATTTAACACTTGTAACTTTAACATTTTAACTTATCTACGCCCAAGTGGCTAGTATGCTTATCGAGTAACCACAGGTACTTTTAAGATTTTGTATTGTACTTTAAGAATGCTCTAATGGTAAATTTAGTTAGTTGTGACACAGACCTTGCGGAAATTCAAAGTCTGAGGCAATGTCCTGGATGTAGGTCTATGTGGCTGCCAGATCAGACTAATCAGTCATTTCTTTATGGTGTAGGTCTGACAGTTGCCATCTTGTGCAAGACCCTGTCAAACAGGGTTTGACTTTTACTTATTCTTTTGATGATAACTTTGTAATCTAAACCTTTAGAACTTTAATGTCAAACCCAATACTACCACTTTATTATTACATTTTACTTATCTACCTTTAACCCTAAGTAACTTTTGTCCACCAAAGTGACAGAAGCATTTAAAAATCCAAGTAGCCAAGGGCTTACCACGACTTAAAGAATAAATATTTGTATTGGCCTTTGCTAAAATTTGGCTTTTATTTTAAATAGAGTGACTTTGAGTGAATGAGAGCTTATAAGAAGCTATTGTAAACCGATTGTGACATATTTGTTTTTTTTCCTAGTTTGTTTTACTCTGAGGCCAAACACTAGAACATTTAAAAACTTTAAAGTAAAATAAAACTAAGATGGCGCCTTCAGGGTTTCAATGGATTGTTGACTCGCCCTGTACAGGCTGTTAGTGTTTTATTTTTTTATTTTTATGAAAAATTCAAAGTATCCGTATTTTACGTTTTTTAAACACACATTCAAACAATCCATAATTAAATGATACCTTTTTGTATTTTGGGTACGTTTTTTTGCCTAGGTTAATTGGAAAAGTCTCGATGTCTTTTGCCAATACGGTTATCACCGGATTTGTACCTACAGTCCAATTGCGTACCGTACCTTGCCATTGCTTACCTATTTGTTTGGTTGATTTATTGCTTTATTTTTGGGTTTTGTTTTTGTTTGTCCAGGTCATTAGGCAGAGTCTTGATGTCTTTGCCTTTACGGTTGTTACTGGATTTGAACCTGGACTCAAATCTTACCTTACCTTTGCTTACGTCATTGTCTTTTCATTATTCTTTTACCTTACCTGTAGGTCTGCTTTTGCGTAGGTCATTTGTTAGTTAATAATAATATATCTGTTTATGATGAATAATCATATACAGCATGTGCTTCTTTTATAGGACAATACAATTATTTTAACCGAGAAACGCATATTTTACCAGAATCTGTATTATACATAAACTAACATTCAGATTTACTCCATTTTGTAATGAATCTAGTCAAACTAATTAATTAGAAAATTATAATAAATATAATAATATGTTAGTAACATGTTGTAATCACTAAATAAGTAAGTGAGATACAGAAAACATTTTTGCATAGGGGATATTTGTTATTTGCATAAACAATAAACAAATAATACACAGGGATCATCATAAAATTCTACACTGGTCATAAAGTGATCTCAGTGCTTTATCACGGTGATTTTTTGTATAATATGCTGGATAAGTCCATAGTAGCTCTCTCTAAATAGCTGTATAAAACTTCTGTCTCTCTGTCCGTTTGTCCGTTTATATCACTTCCACTGGACAGATTTTAATGAGACTTAGTTACAGAGAATGATAGAACGAGAAGAAGAAGGCCATAATGAGTTTCATATTAATACAGTAATTCTTTGTAAGATTAAGGGTTTAGTCTAGATATTACAACAATACAAGGTATTAGTTATGGATCTCTTTTAACGAGGAAGATCTCATTTCTGGTTATTACTATAAAAGCAAATCAGGGGGAAGAACCGTAGGTTCTTGTGCTCATGTAGCTAGGTTTATTTAGCATTATGGGTTATCTAAGGCAGAGTAATGCTTAGTACCTCAATGGTTCATAGTGTGAAAATAATAAAAAGGCTGTAATTTTTTAAATTATCTATAAATTGCAGTTTTACATTTACAAATAAAAGCGATTTTTTAAAATTATTCGCTTGTCTGGTGAAGTTAGGACACCCAGTACATAAATTAGTCATGAAAAGCTATTATTCATGGTTGAATATGTGTAGGTAATTAAAAATTGTAAAGTATAGAAGTTTTTAATTTTTCATAAAAATAAAAAAAATAAAAATTGTGACGACCTGTATATTAGGAATAAGATTTTATTATGCCCATAAGAGCTTTCGATCAGGACGTCAAGAACTGCAACATATAAGATTTTTAGAAAATTTGACTGAAAGTCTCATAAGAAATGTGCTTGGTCGTTTCATTATTCTTGCATTTGTTATAAAAAAAAAAACAGTCTAGTTCATAGTGAACAACATGTTAAAAAAAAAAGCTTCTAAAAATGGTGCGAAAATAGGATATTAAAGTGCAAGTTTTATACAGCTAATTTTAACGCATGCGTCCATGTTAGAAAACGAGCCGCTTGAAGCGAATTTTCTAACAGGCAAGTGCGCTAATAGCTTTATAAAATGTGTGCTTTTTACTATTTTTTCTATTTTGGCATTTTTTTCAATATATAAATCCATGTTGAAAAAGTAGTCCATACTTAAAGTGGAGTCAGTGTAATGTAAATAAAACAATGCAGTCTTCCTCCACAGTTTAATTTGAAAGTAAATTTTAAGTTCCCAACATGTTTCGAATGCTTAAGCATTCATCATGAGGGGATACTAAAAGGATATTGCATGATTGAGAATGAACAGTGATGACAAAAATGAAATATTAATCGATTTGTGTGGCTTCTATAAACCTAATATTCAGTTAGTAAAATCTTCTAATTACATTTCAATAGTTACTTTCATTTTTAATATTTCTAATAATGGTGCCAGCCTCTATACCTATATTGTCGTTTTTTCTCTCAATATTAACCTAACTTTAACTTCCACGTTGCAGGCGGGTACTGCGGGCGTGTTGTAACACAGGTTATATTTAATTTATTTATAACCTACAAATTTTCATTAACTTTCAAATAAAAAATTTTAATATAATGCTAAAAATTCAAATACAATTTTAAAATATGGGTATATCCCCATACCATAATGTCAGCTTAGACACCAATATGATTTGAATTTCCTCTTTTACTTTTAAATTTCCAAAATTTAATTTGGTTAAACACCTAAGTTTAACAAATTTAATATCAATATAATGTATATAAAAAAAAACTCTCCCTTTATATGCCTTAAATTAATTTATTGTCTCATTAAAATGCTTCTCCATATATTCAGATTTCACATTTCGCCCTAAAATTTTAACTTTACATTAATTTTAACACAGCCAACTAGTTCATACCAAGTCTTCAACTTTCACATACTATTATATCACATTATAAGTTGTACTCATTACTTTGAGACAACATACATTGCTTGTAAACTGGATGTTAGGTAATTCCAGAAACTTTATTTTATATTCACTGTTCATCCTCTTCCCTTTGAAACATAACCATTCTTATTTACCATTTGTTGACGATGTCTGTATTCTGCCAATTTCAAAGACTTCATATGTCCAGTGACGACAAAAACTAAATGTCAATCGATTTGTATGGTTTCTGTAAACCTAATATCCAGTTAGTATAATCTTCTCACCATATTTCAAGTCATTTTTATTTATTTTTTTTTTTTATTTACTATTTTTTACGGTCGTCGGCGTATCAGAGGCCATCTTGAACCGGTCATCGACCGTACGGTTTTTAATCGTGCGGTCTACCGACTGGGGAGTGTGAAACGGCACCTTCATCCTACGAGATATCCGATCTCATCCGGCCTGTCCGGCGTGAATAGGATGGTTTTGATTGATGTCGATTCATTTTACACTCTTCCCTAAGACAAGAGCACGCGGTGGTTCCCAAGCGGTCACCCATCCAAGTACTAACCGCGCTCGACACCGCTTAACTTCGGTGATCTGACGGAAACCGGTGCTTCAATGTCGCTAGGCCCTTGCCTTAAATAAATATTTCTAATAATGGCACCTGGTTCTATACCCATATTGTCATTTTTCTCATTTATTAACCTCACTTCAACTTCCACGTTCCAGGCCGGTACTACGGTCGTGTTGTAGCACAGGTTATATTTAATTCATTTATAACTTAAAAATTTTTCATTAACTTTTAAATACTAAATCAATTCATTAAAATGTTAAAAATACAAATAAAATTTAAAATATGGGGTATAACCCCATACCATCATGTCAGCTAAAAGACTGATTAATTTAAATTTCCTTTTTTAGTTCTTCAATTTTAATTTCTAAATTTAGTTAAACACCTAACTTTAACAAATTTAATATCATACAATACAAAATAAAACTTTTTCCTTTATATGCTTTAAATTAATTTACTGTTTCATTAAAATGCTTCTCTTTCTATTAAAATCTCACATTTCACTCAAATTTTTATCTTTACATTAATTTCAACACAACTAGCTAGTTCATACCAAGTCTTCAACTTTCACATATTACTGTATCACATTATAAGTTGTACTCATTAGTTTCAGATAACATACATCGCTTTTAAACTGGATGTTAGGTAAGTCCTAAAACTTTACTTTGTATTCACTGTTCATTCTCAATCATGTAATATCCTTTTAGTATCCCCTGATGATGAATGCTTAAGCATTCGAAACATGTTGGGAACTTAAAATTTACTTTAAAATTAAACTGTGGAGGAAGACTGCATTGTTTCATTTACAAATAAATCCATATTTAAAAAGAATAAAGAAATAAAATATACAAATTTTCAAAATCTTTAGGCCTAATATTTATGTTGGTAATACAATCAAATTATTTATCATAGTAGCCTTGAACTCAACAAATAATTTTATTTCCGTATCAGCCATTTTGTCACGAAGTTGTCTAATTTTTCATACCTTTTTACATACCTACCTACATAATTTTAAAATGTGAAGCAAGATAAGTTTAGTTTAACTCTCCCAAAGTTAAGGGAAATTGCGGTAAATTTTATAGTTCTATGTTTTATGATATAGTAAATTTGTAAGATTATTTGATATTTTTTTAACTCATCTCCATTTCATAGAATTAATGCAACCAAACATACACGACAGCAAAATAAAACATTTGTGAACATCATTACCAAAAATCAAGAAAACCGTTTCATAAAAAAGTTCATTACGATACTGAAAACGATATCGAAACAACTTTTTTATGAAATCAAATTAGAAAAAATTAGTTAAATTAAAAAAAATGTGTAATTATCGAAACGGCTAAAAGGCGAAGTATTGTTTTACTTTGATTTCCGCCCTACCATTGTAAATTAAATCCAATTGAGTTGATATGGGCAAAAATGAAAGGCTATGTAGCAAGAAATACCACTACATTTAAAATAAAAGATGTACATACCTGAGTTATTGAAATATTCATTAATAATTATCACAAGAGAAAAGTGACAAAAAATTATGAAACATGTAATTAAAGACGGAAAAAATGTGGGACTTAGACAACATGATAGAAGAAACGGTAGAACCACTAATTATTTTAGTTAACTTTCCAGATGTACTCAAAATATATCTGATCTAAATCACATTATGCACTTAAATGGAAACTCTATAATATTATAAAAAAGTATGAACAGTAGGTAGGTAATGCAGAATAAAATACGCTTTTAAAATATGCCACATATTAATAGAATTAAATTAAACAATAGCATCTAATTCTATTCCCTCGAGACAGTTAAAACACACTATGTCTTAAAGTCTTCTTTATTAAAAAACCATGACACCATTTCTCACCGCCGCCGCACTAATGAAATACCTGTATTTTCCGAAACAAACCCTTTCTTAATATACAACGTTTCCCCAAAGCTTCTCCCATATTTCTCACAGCTGTCACCCTGGGGGTTTATAGGTATCAACCCCTCTGTTTAAAGGTAACCCTGACCTTTGTTAATGTCAGCAAGGGTGAATTTGATACAATATTTGCACTGTTTTAGTATCGAACGTGTTTATTGCAGGGAAGGTTAGACGATTAGATTTTATTCAATAGTGTTTAGAACTTCGTAATTAATGGCTATTTGTTACATCTTGGAGACCACTTGGGTGGCCCTTTATGACTAAGGGTTATCACATTAATTAATATTTTGAATTCGTATTTATTCTTGAAGCTCCAAAACTAAGCAGAAATTAAACCGGAACTCAAAGAAAATGTTTTGAATATCTTGTAACCGAAGAAAATTAGATGGATGCGAAATTGTCTAATAAACAGTGTATCTAGTTCTCACTATACTCTACCAGAGCCGACAGCTCTGTCGGTTTTTTTGGTGTAAGCTGTTCCATATTTTCGTATCCTTGATATTGTTTAGCACCCTTAGGCCAGGTACTTTCACATCTGAACATCCTTATTCCCAGAATAATTGTTATAGTTTCAATTGTGTCGACAATTTTTCCATAGACATTATTCGACGAATAGCGCTAGCCGTAGATAAAAGTACCATCACTTAGAGAAAAATGTTAAGCAGATTTTTATAAATCATTTACATTGAGAAACTTACTTTAGGCACATTTCTGGGTGACTCATAATTCATCCCCCACCTTCGGATATATTATTCTTAAATTCAAGAAAGACAAAGATGAAATGCTTGGAAAAAGTCTTATACACTTACCCGCAAATGTAACGCACAACCAAAAACTATGCTCAATTTCAAATTTGATTTTCTCGCGAACCGATAAATCGATTTCGATAATTTTTCTCTTAAACTGTAGCTTTTTTATTTGGTAAATGCACCGTGATAGAACTTTTTATTCAGATTTTAGTTTTAGGCCTATACAGGGTGCAACAATGAGAACAGTTTTTTTACGTTAAATTTGAGACACCCTGTAGGGAGCATTAGCAACAACAACGGACGCATTATGAAATCATACGGTAGCATAATGTTTTCTTGACATTTTGTTTTTTTTAATTTCACTGATATCTGTATTACCAAAGAAAATACAGAGTTTTATACCAGAACATGTTTTTCTTCAATAAATCACAATTTTACTGGATACTCACTTGGTTTAATAAACAAAGTAGTCTATGATAAACCAACAATACCAGCAAATGTCAGTTTTTGACAATTTCCATATTTATGTATCGTCTTAAATTGGATAATTGAGTTCATTATTTCTGATTTATTGTTATTTCGTGACAATGGAACGTGTTAGAAGGAATATGACTCGGGATGAATGTGTTCAAGCAGTGACGTTACATAATGAAGTAGTAAGCTACAGCGCCATTGATTTGAGATTAGGATTTGCACACGTCTAAGAGTTATCCGCCGGCCAGGTGAGCGTTATGCACAGTGCAACATACGTAAAACAACTTTATTCAATGGAGGCTCTGTGATGTTTTGGGCTGGAATATCCTTTACAGCACGGACGGATATCGTACCTTTGCGAGGGGGTTCTTTAAATAGCTAAAGGTATATATCAGTGACATTTTGTCTGAGCACATTGTCCCTTTCGCTCCGTATATTGGGAATAATTTCTTACTAATGCACGATAATGCAAGACCTCATGTAGCGCGCATCGTCAATGCATAATATTTACATGAAGTAAATATTCGAAGTCTAAATTGGCCACCGCGCAGTCCCGATTTAAATCCTATAGAGCACTTATGTGATATTATAGGTAGGGCACTAAGACAGCATCAACCCCCTCCTGCCAATCTGCAAGATGTCCAAGTAATGGTTACCAATATTTGGAATGGACTTGACCAAAATCAAATATCCAATTTAATATCGAGTATGCCGAGGCGATGTGAGGCAGTCATTAGAAGTAGAGGTGGAAACACGCGCTACTAATGTACCATTTTTTGCTATTTATTGTTAATTATTGTTAGTATTACATATTCTTAGTTTAATGTTGTCAAAATAATATTTTAATTAAAAAAACATGTTCTGGTATAAAACTCTGTATTTTCTTTGGTAGTACAGATATCAGTGAAATTAAAAAAACAAAATGTCAAGAAAACATTATGCTACCGTATGATTTCATCATGCGTCCGTTGTTGTTGCTAATGCTCCCTACAGGGTGTCTCAAATTTAACGTAAAAAAAACTGTTCTCATTGTTGCATCCTGTATAGGCCTAAAACTAAAATCTGAATGAAAAATTATATATCACAGTGCTGTTACCAAAGAAAAGAGCTACAGTTTAAAAAAAAAATATCGAAATCGATTTATCGGTTCGCGAGAAAATCAAATTTTGCGGGTAAGTGTATAATTCCGCTACCTAAAGTTACGACACCCATTGATTTAAATGATCTGCGCACGGTTAGTATTTTGCCAGCATTGTCCAAGGGTATAGAAAAGATACTTAATAATCAGATTAAAAGTTATATTGGTCAAAGCAGTATTCCGCCCGATGTAAAATCTGGATTTAGGCAGGACTATAGTTATAGTAATACCGCCTTATTAAAGGTAACAGATGATGTTTTTGATTCAACTGATCGTAGTAAACTAACTACTAGAGTACTCGAAGGCGTTCGATAAAACAAATCACACACTTCTTTTAGCTATATTGAGCTATCTTGGTTTTCGCAAAAATACTTCCAGTTTAATAAATATTTAAGTAATAGAATTCAGCAAACAATGGCACATGGTAAGCTGTCCAAATCAAAGAATGTATTGCATGGTGCCCCCAGGGATCAAATTTAGGACCTATACTTTTTGTTCTGTATACATCGCAGTTGATAACGTATGTAAAACATTGCAAATTTTATTTTTATGCAGACGACACGCAACTTTACTTTTCTTTTAAGCCTGATGACATTGCAAAATCTAATAATATGATAAATACTAATTTAAGTGCTGTCCTCAGAGCCTCAGTGTCTAATTGCTTTAGTATAAATCCTACAGAATCACAAGTTCTATTTTCCGGTAGCTCACAAATGCGTAATTTACATGGGAAAAAAATATCAATTAAAATAAGCAATGTAAAGTCTGTGCGTTTTAAGAAGTCCGCTAAGCCATAAAACCTCTTCAGCATTATGTCGGTGGCTCTCAAACAATAAATTATATTGAAGGTAATTTTGGATGTTGATGAATTACATTTTCTAAATAAAATAATTTAAAGTAAATAATAAATTAGTTTAGGGAAAGAAAAATAATAATTTTTTAGCTTTTGTAGTATTCAGACAAATTAGTTTTACGAATTCTTTTTTATAAAGTTTTGGTTCTAAAAAGAACCGATTTTGTAGTCTTGCGACAGAACGTACCTACTTGTAGATAGGTACTACTAAAAGTAGTCTTCCTCTGCATTTGAAATTTCACCCATGCTTTCAGACTCATCAGAATCAACATCATCGTAGGGAATTTCTCTTCGAGTCTCGTATGGTAAGAGGCATTGTCTAAAACAACTAAGGAAGGTTTTTCTAAACTTTTTAAAAGTTTTTCCTCGAACCAATGCTCAAAAATTTCAGCATCCATATTGCCGTGATAATCATCAGTTTTTTTTGTTGATGAAAATATCAAACTGGCATTTAAAACAAAACCTTCTTCATTACCAGCATGTAACATAATATACCTTTTTCCATTACTTGCACGGGTACTTGAATAACAATGCTGTGAGTCATCCTCCCAAGACGTTTTTGTTGAAGTTCCGTTTGCAAATACCCATGTTTCGTCAAGAAAAACAACTTGTCTTGACAATTCCGATTTTTTGTTGTTTAAATAATCCCTTAAAAATTGCCATCTTTTCGAAACAACATTGCTCGCAAAGCAGTTTTCTGTTGTTCGTTTTTTTATATTTGAAACCCATATGTTTTAAGATGATGGACAAACTGTTAGTTCCAATATCGCAAAGTTCTTTCTGCTTTATCTTTTCAAGAATAGCTTTGAGGGTAACATATTCCTTGGCTTTATACATATCATAAACAATATTTCTAATAGAGAGTTTAATCCCTTGGGATAAATTCAAGGTTTTTGAATGGAGTCGAACCCTTTTATATGGTCTGTCCAAATCCTCTTCACTCTTTTTTCGAAGTCTTCTTAAGGTCTTGTCTGAAATGCTGCAAGCATCAGACGTTCGTTTTTGCACTGCCAAAACAGACTCTAACGGGCCCGAGTTATCTTTTTCTAAAGTAAAATAACGTTCCACTTGTAATACCAAACGGCGTTCACCTGGAGATAAATGCCTTCTAGGCGATGTGCCACCTTGCTGAACATTTTCCATAACTTTGCTTAATAACTGATTTTAATTCACACACAATGAGAAACAAACTAAAAGTGAAAAGCACAACTACTTATTTAAAATAAAGTAGAACATACCATCCCGCACTTCAGCAAATTTTAATTATTTCTTGGAAAATAGTAATTATTATGAAGATTTAATTATAATAATCCCAAAATAATGTCATTATCGGAAAAGTATATACCTGACAAAATCTTTAACATATTTAACCATCCCGCACTTGAGCAAATTTTAATTGGTTCTTGGAAAATAGCGATTATTATATAGATTTAACTATAATAATAGCAAAATAATTTAATTATCTATTTAATTATTATTTATGCTCAACGCGTAATTCTAAGACAATTTTGTTTTGAAACCTCTAATTTCGCCCAGTAATAGAATACAGTAAACCAGTGGGATGTTCGGTGTGATCAAGTATAGCGAAGGTGCGAAGATATTGTAACTTAACCGACTTACTGTTTTAAAAGCGATAAGATCCCTTGGTGATTTAATCCGATATCGGACTTCTTAAAACGCACAGACTTTAGATTTAGAAGTGGTCGACAAAGCAAGAAATCTGAGTGTAATTATCGATACAAACCTGAGGTTTTCCGAACATGTTACTCCGTGCATTAATAGAGCCTTTGCTAATCTAAAATTGATTCATGGCCATAAGAACATTTTAAATAAAAGTAGGGAAATACTTCTATGTGACTCGATTGTTTTGTCACACTTGTGTACAGTATCCAGCTTATCCAGAACTGCTGCGTCCGTCTGATTGGGGGTATAAGAGGACGAGAGTCTGGTGTTTCTGCTTAGTTGCGATATATTGAATGGCTGAGAATGGATGAAAGGCGAGCTTTGCATGCACTTGTCCTTTATAACAAAATTATTTTGAAACGACGCCCTCAGTATTTATATCAAAAAATTAAATTCTGCGATGATGAACATGATCTGGATATTCGACAAAAATCTACAGTTACAACACCTCTGCATTACACAGCATTAAAGTTTTCCACTGGCATCAAATTTAAGTTGTCAATAAAAAAAATAATACAAAATTTTGTTTAACAGTTCTTATTTAATTTACTCTCAATTATACGCAAATTAGGTTAAATATATTTAAGTTATATTTTGAATATAGTTTCATATTTTTAATAATGTTAAGTACTTAGTACTTATTACTTAAATATTACTTACTATAGTAAATACTATAACGTTACTTTGGATTTATAGAGTTTAATTTTCTTTTTTTATTTTTTTAGTACAGTGATTAAATTATTTATTACCTACTATTTAAATATATCATAGTGGTTGAGTGAGGAAGGCTTGCTTCAACTTCGCCGTTTGTAATTTAATCATTACAATAAAGTCATTTATTATTATTATTATTATTATTATTATTATTATTAAATTCAAAAGGCAGAAGGAAAAGATTTTTTGCCGGAATATTTTCATTTAAAAGCCTCGAATTATATATTTCTCACACAAAATTTATTTATTTTTTTTATTAATTTTGTCCAAAAGCGACTTTGCTTCTCAAATTTTTTTGTTATTTATTTTTTTGCGGAAATTTGTTTTTTTCTTTAGATACACTTTTTAAAATTAATACTCAGTCTGGCTGGTGCAATTCTATAACTTACTTCTATGGCGCCGTAATAGTGCATGACCGTACAGTTATAGCCGGATGCAGAGAAAAAGGAGATAAAGTATAATGTAGCAAAAATATTTACTTTTCGAAAAACTGGAAAACTCATTTACAAACTAAAATAATTTGGTTGTAACAAAACACAATTTCTTTCCTAATACTTAATACTCCTTGGTTAATTCTACGCTGCATATGCAGGTAAAATGGTATCACTCTGAAGGCAAAACGTAACTTTATAAACTTATTTAATTAAGGCACATTTTACATATAAAAATAGCCTCATTGTCATTGTCACGGACTCCGGAATCAGGATCATCTAGAATATTTTTCTGTGAACTGTCAATATGAATAATTTCAATACAAGCACTCCACATCATCATCTTCATCGGAAAAGCTGTCTTTTTCTTTTGCTTTTTGATTAAATTTCTTAATTTTCTTTTCACACAGACACATGCCACATTTTTTGTTTAACTTTACTTCCAATCATTAGTTATAGTTAAAATTCTAATTCTTTTCGGTAAGGTGATTATGCCATA
Organism: Polydrusus tereticollis; assembly: GCA_963920685.1. Lineage (NCBI taxonomy): Eukaryota > Metazoa > Arthropoda > Insecta > Coleoptera > Curculionidae > Polydrusus > Polydrusus tereticollis. The sequence continues at coordinate 94,889,520 of OY987328.1, read as the reverse complement.
ATGTCAGTTTCGTCCCTTCCTCTTGATATACTTTTCGTTTGATTTTAGCGCTGGCATAATATTTTCAGACGAACTTAGAACAAAATTGCTTGTATTTGAAGAATTTAATTAAGGAGGAACCCCAAGTTGGGCAAGTAACATGTTATCAACATCACTGTCTCTGTTATTTGCAGCCAGTATTGAGCTATACATGGCTGACACTGATATCTCCACTACTGTAAATGATATTGGTTGTGTCTGAAGCAATAAAATCAGCCTCAATAAATATATTAGGATCCAACGACCATATTCCGGTATTTTGAAAGACTTTGTAAATCAATTCGTCAAGCTGAAATTATCTTTCGACTACTACTTTGCAGGATCAGAATAATATACTGATAATGGTGTCATAAAACCTACATCCTGCCCGGTCCATTTTGCCTTTAAGCTATGTCGAAAATAATACGTATTTTCTAAGGTTATGATAACTGAATACAAAATGGTCTTTATGAGGCTAATTTATTCATGTTACAAAACAAGAAATTGGACACACTTACTTAGGAAAGGTCCATTATGCCTTCTTTTCCCCTAAGGACCAAACTTATGTAACGCCAGATTTAACTTGCCGAAATACAGTTTATTACCTGTCCTGAAGCTAACTTCCTACCGCGACTAATTAACTTTAAGGAGAAATAAAGTCACTGAACTCTAAATTATTTCTTTTCTTTTTGATTTAAATTAACGAAAATTTTTGAAAATTGGGAAAATGTAAAACTTATCACCCATTCCCCGTAAAGTTACTCTTTATTTGCATATCTACATTCTGTAATAATAATAATAATAAACGTCTTTTATTTTAACATAACATAAAATTTACAACAAATAAATCATAGAATAGATACCAATTCCTGGCGCAGTCTAGCTGTAGTAGCTACTCTACTGAACCAGTACCACGATATAAATAAATAAAATTTGATTGTCCATCATTAAATGAAATTCTAAAGCATTTACGAAATTTAACACAGGCAATAAAATAAGCTACTATCAGAATAATTAATAAAAAATAAAAGTTACTTAAGCAAAAACATTATTATGATTTATCTTTAAAAATTAGGTATTCTGCGCATTTAAAAGATATTTTTTATATTTAATTTTAAATAAATTTACATTAAAAGGCAACATATCAGTTGGAATCGAATTATAACATTTTACAGCATTATATGAAAAGGACCGCTGAAACATCGCGCTTTGATGATGAGGCATGATTAATTTAGTTCTGTCTCTAACACGTCTATCATGAATATCATGCCGAAAAATCAGACGCTCTCAAATCGAACTAACCTGAGCAAGTCAATAGTCCTGTACAAGTGATAAATATAATCAAACTTTCTCACACCATACACAAAACGAAGACAGTCATTCGACACTTTCTGTATCCAAGATCTACTTTCAACATCTGAGCAAAAACCGTTGACAAAATAGCCATAATTAAATTTGGACAAAACAAGAGATTCGCACAAGTCTTGTCCTAATTTTAAATTTAAAATATGTCTACTGCTGCACAGTACTTTTAAAGGAGGTCCTTTTTTTAAAATCTGTTTCTTAAATGCTCTCTAAACCTTAGTTTTGTGCAATATGCAGTATGTTAAAATTTTTAGCATTATCAACAATCGTTAATTTTGATCCTTTAACGGATAGGTATATTCAACTTATTTTTTAAACCATTGACCTTATTCTTATTACGAAAAATTAACATGCAGGATTTAGTAGGATTTAAATTTAAATTGTGACTTCGCGGGAGCTCACTCAATGTTTTCAGATCTTGGTTTATACAGAACTTGACCCTGGTCCTCAAAACAACAATATGTTTGTGTATCGTCAGCAAATGCTTGAACTATACAATTTTTTAAAGATCTAAATATATCAGAGGTATACAGAAGAAAAAGTAAAGGGCCTAAAATTGAGCCTAGTGGCACTGCAGAGCGTATATCGACTTGTTCAGACTAATTAGTATCAGAAACAATTTAAATATGTATGATTTAATAGAAGAAAAGAGTTAGTAACAAAACCATAATATTTTAATTAAGATACAAGAAGTGCATGATTAAAGGTATCAAAAGCCCTTGATAACTCCAGAAGAGTTAGTATACTGTTAATTCCTTTATCACAGGCACGAGTAATGTTATCTGTTACATTTGTAAAACCTACAGTAGTTTCAAAGTGTTTTCTAAATTCACATTGTACGGAAGGGATGAAATTATTATCAGTAAAATAGCTGTAATCTGGTTATACAAGATCCTTTTAAAAATTTTAGAAGTTGCCGGTAGAATGCTTTTTACTCGGAGGTCGTTTAAACTAGTTGGCTACTGACCTTAGATGATGGGTTACCAAATATATTTTCCATTGATAGGGGAAGTAACTAACGTCCAAAGACCAATTTATTATGTGTGTAATATATTTATCGATATATAGACTACAATACTTAAGCATCAAAGGCATTTGTTAAAATCCCGTTTAAAAATTTATTGACGTGAGATACTTCAAAAGGCAAGGGCCTAGCGACACCTAAAGCACCGGTTCCCGTCAGATCACCGAAGTTAAGCGGTGTCGAGCGCGGCTAGTACTTGGATGGGTGACCGCTTGGGAAACACCGCGTGCTCTTGTCTTAGGGAAGAGTGTAAAATGAATCGACATCAAAACCATCCTATTCACGCCGGACAGGCCGGATGAGATCGGATATCTCGTAGGATGAAGGTGCCGTTTCACACTCCCCAGTCGGTAGACCGCACGATTAAAAACCGTACGGTCGATGACCGGTTCTAGATGGCCTCAGATACGCCGACGAACCGTAAAAAAGTAAAAAAAAAAAAAGAGATACTTCAGCTGGCGCAAATGAAAATAATTATTATATATTATCACTTAAAACATTGTTGTCATAAAAATTAACTCTATCATTACAATTAAATATATTTTGAAGAAATGCCGCGAAAAAATTATTTATATCATTAGCAACAGATAGCACTTCAGGCATTGAACTATTTTTATTAGCGCAAATGTTAAAGGCTTTTAAAGCAGACCAAGAATTTTTCTCGACACACAAACAATTTAAACAGTTTTTTTCTCTTCTTATCGAAACCAAAGTAAAATTTCTCGAATACTTATAGTTAACCCAATCTTCACTTAAGTTAGTTCTTTTAAGTTTTTGCAAAGCACTGTCTCTTTGCTCCATAAATACCTTAATGTTGGCCGTCAACCATGGCGCCTTAGATTTTGTTATTCTCGATTCTATTATTCTATTATAGAGGCATGCATATCAAATAAAGTTAAGGTATGAGAATTGAGTAGTTTAATTTTTTTGTCAATATTGTTTTCATATACCTACTATATTATCCCATGGTAAGCTGTATATATTCTCTAAGAAATTATTCACATTAAAGTTCTTGAAAGGCCGATATCGAATAATTTTAGGAATAGTTAGTGCCTTCTCCAAATTACATACACAATAGATCATTTTATGATCTAAAATATTATCTGCAGAAATAACTCCAGATTTAGTTATTAGAGACTGATTTGTTACAAATATTGCATCAATCAATGTAATTACAACAGTGCTAGGTATACGGGTACTCAATAATCGTTTCAAAGATATTTTCAAATAGCGGTCTCAAAGGGCTATGTAAGTTAAATAGAATAATGTTGAAGTCGCCTAGACAAAAGTATCATCAACTATACGGTTGTTGAAAATTTTACCGAGGTACTAAACAAATGCTAAATTCTGAGCATACAACGGTTCGATATGGATCTGCTGATCATAGCTTGGCTCATACATGTCCAAAATCATAATACTATAGCAGCTCCTTAAAATTACCCTTGACCTAAAAAAATGTAAGGGTAGCTTAATAATTGTGTGAACATAAAGTTTTTGTATTGCGACATTCGTCAACTTCAACGCCTTTTGTTAGTCTCTGAGGATTCTTTGTTCAAATCGAATTTCGCTTCTAAAAAGAAGATACCTAATTAATACCTACGCAAACAAATATTGTATAATTACTTTGAAAGATCCCTCGCCAGAGGCGATTTGTACCTAATTTAGCGTGTAATAAAAATACAAAACAACATCCATTTTTTCTTTATATTATTCTTTTTTACGTGTCAAACTATAAACAGAAGTGTTAGAATTTTATGGAAATTTTAGCTTGTGTTATTCATTCAGTAGCCGTTGTAATGACTTAATTTACGTCGTTGAAATCGGATCTATAAACAGCGGATGTAGGAAATATTTACGGCGCTTTTAAGATACAAAATAGCAATATTTTATATTGGATGTTATGTGGCAAGGTCATAGGCTCATATCGCCCACATATTCAAAAAATAAGGAAAAGAATATCACAAGATATTGCAGATGCAAATTGATAAACTCCCTAACATGGCATTCGGGACCTTGGCGACAAGAGCAGTGCAGCCAGTCGCATCGAGCGTCGTCCACACCCCGTAGGGGTTATAACTTTTGCCACTGTCTATGCCAACATTATCTGAAAAACACCCCTAAAAAGTGGAGAAGTAATAATTAAAAAGAATGAATGAGAAACTTTCTACATTTGACTGTAAATATAAAAACTTAAGTAAATATCTAACTAGAATATACAGGTTTAAAAGGAAGTGAAATATTAGAAAATGGCAAAAAGGTTGATGAGGCTGAGGCTGCAGAACGATTTAATGGCAATTTAACTATTTCAATCTTTGAGGTTAGTGGAGATTAGAAATTATTGAAACGTACTGTCCCGCTATGTCTAAACACTTTCTTTTCGTCTCCGGTTGTAGTACCTGATGTTATATCATTGACTGGACGATCTGACAGCGTGTTAAACAAAACGCTAAAAAAGTGTAAATATTGTCTCTTTGATGTCTTAACAATTCTCATTAACTTGTTAATCCAAGAAACTGTTTTCCGTAGTCAGATAAAAGTGGCGTTTTATAAAAGAGGATCCCAATGATTTCGCTAATTATCGGTACCTATATAAACTTACTTTCCTTTGTTTCAAAGTACGAACTGTTATTAGATCATAATTTTACCAAATCAAAGAGCACGGAAACTGTCGTTTGTTCCTTTTAAAACCAAATTATTTCTGTGCTAAATGATAAGATAGGTCTGTTCATTGATTTTGTGAATTCGATATAGTCGACTACGGGTTACTCAGGCCCGTATCCAGAAATTCGTTTCGGAGAGGGGGGCTCAAGGACGAAAATCATTCGAAAATGTGGACTTATTTTAATTAATTCTGAGAAAAGCGAATCACACATTAAAACTTAAATCATTATTTTCAAATATCGGGATTTGGGGGGGCCCGGGCCCCCCCCTGGATACGTGCTTAGGCCGGTTACTGTTAGCAAAACTGTATCGACATAGTATTAGCAGTGGCGGCTGGTGCATAAGCGCTGCAGTGCTTGCAGAGCTCCCAAGAAAATGAAGAAAAATAATAATAATAGGGTGAAATGGGGCAACTGCGACTATCTAATTTAAATTTTCAAACCTATTTTTGTTTGGAATATTTGTTATGGTACTAAAAGAGTTTCATATATTTTTTAGAATGAGCTGCTAGTCTTAGCTAAAGATTAACACAATAAAAATACTTCTGAATTAGAAAATACATTTTTCATTTACCCATAAAAAAAAAATTCGACCTAGGCGCACTTACCCCATATCCGGGGCAAGTGCGACAGAAGCTTTTAAAGTATTCACAGCTTGCATATAAGACAGTGCGGGGTAAGTGCGTTAAACTTAAAATATCTACAAATCTTTTGCAATTTACGGCGTTGTGATATCTCTTTAAATAAAAGACGTATTAAGTTTTTTGTAGTGTAATTACATGACACCTGTCAAATGCCAATACTTCGCATGAAAACAAAATTTATTTCCTGGAGTTCCGCTTTAACAATAAACATATTTTAGGAAAAATATCTCATAAAAAATTATAAAATATTTGTTTATTTTGTTAAAAAAAGCACATTAAAGACATAGAACACGTAGGTAACTATATTATAGGATACAAAATGCAATGCTTTATTTATTCTAAACAATAATTATTGAAGAAACTAACCGGAAATTTGTAACTTCCTCTCCGTGTGAGTTCTGGTGCAGGTAACATCGAAATTATAGATTCGTCAGCGACATTTGAAATGTCCTTTATATTCGGCCAGGTAAATCTGGGTTCCGTGATTGCAGATTTGGTTGTTAACCTCCTAACGAAATTGATTTCTACAGTTTTGGAGTCTAGTTCTCCTTGAATTTGACCAATATAATATTTCGTAGTATTTCTCTCTGTCGTAAGACTAACCAGTACCCAATCACCAATTTTTCGTTCGCTTAAACTTCTTTCATATAAAGACTCGTCATTATTGGTTTCATTAATAATATCCTCCATGGTTTCAAAGTTACTTTCAGAATCATTAGCTATAAATGCATCTAAAAAAAAACCTGAAGTATTTTAACGACATCGACTTACGCCGTCTACTTCCTTGATAGAATTAGCTAAAACCGTTTCATCTTTTTCGGGTAGAGCTGTCGGTCTTCCCATTGACTGACTTTTAACTCCTCTTCGTCCTGAGTTGTGATCACGTATTGTGCTTCTGGGTATTTTAAAGATTTTGCTGGCTCTTAGTGTACCCATTTGGCCATTTCTCACTGCCTCGACTGCTCGTGTTAAATTATCTTTATTATATTCGGCATTTTTTGTTTTTCTCTTATAATTTCTAACCATGGTCTACAAGGATTTATAATTAATTTACGTCTTGGGGAAAGTGCACCTAGTAGGTGCCCTTTCCCACTATAGTGCAGGTGCACTTGCCTCTTGTAAGCAAAAATTGGGGCAAGTGCATCCACCCACTTGCTGAGATTGGCATTTATTGCTAAATGTTGTGCTATAAAAAAACATGATAAGTATGATGTAAAATATGACACAAGAATAAAAAATATTAAGAACCTACCGTTTTTCACCTTAATATCCCAAGAAAACCAAAACTATTCGCATTTATTTGGCGAGTGGAAAAAACACGTGCTCCTACCGTCGCCGTTAACTAGACACTAAATGATCGGAACTCCGCGGGAATAGAAAGCGCGGTTACCAGATCTTCGAAGACTACTCCGTGTGATGTTCGGGAAGATATTAGCAGGTATGATGTATTTGTAGGCAAATGGCGCACTTGCCCCTAAAACGCACTTGCCCCACTTCACCCTAATTACATAATCTATAAAAAATATTTTATTTCAATTGTATTAATTCTTGCTCGGATTGTTTTGCCAGCTCTAGACTCGTGTGTGTGGCGGGCTGTATCGCGCGGCGATCGCCTAAGTAAAGTCGACCAATGGAATATCGTACCCCGACACTACCGACTCTCCCTGTCGCTCTGGGAAACACGATCGGGATCGGTGAGCTCCTTCGAAAACCCGCGCGGCACTCCGCTTCCCCCGTAACGGTCTAAAATAAAGCCGTGATTTTGTCGTGATTTAACTGAAGAGTTCGCTGCATTTAGTTCAGCGCAGTGCGGGTCGCGCAATATGGTATTGAATAGAATCGAACGAATTTTTACGCGGCTGTTTAGTATACGGCGAGTTGAACTTAAAAACAATAATAATTGAGTGCGGGGGTGGTTTTTATGCGTATTGCTGTGACAATTATTAACTGTGTAGTGTACTATGGAAGTGGTCTTCAATTTAATTAATGTGAAGGGATTTTTTAGATATTCATGTGAAGAAAAGACATAATTTAAAGCCAAAGGTAGACCATTACCAGATATTATTATTAAAAAATCTAGTATAAGTAGAGGAAAAAGCTATAAACGTAAATTTAATAGAGACATTTATTTAAAAAATAAATGGATTTGTGGATGTAACAACAAAAATGCTTTATGCTGTTTTCCCTGCTTATTTTTTTGGTTCAATTCAATGACCGAAGATCGTTTAACAGCTCTTACCCATGCTATCTATTGAAAAAAAGTTTATCTCCGAAATGGACAATTTTAATGACAAAGTGATTACAAGATTTGCGAACCGAAAAGAACGTAGGATAGACTTAATTTATAAAAAATAGGTAAGTTTAGTATTTTTTTAAAAAATATGTTAATATTTTTATCTAGGTATTATTAATTTTCCTACTTGGAAAGCAAGATGCGTCAACAAAAAAGGGCGTGGCACCCAAAAATGTTTGCGGCGCAAAATGTACTTTAAATCTGGAAGCAATAGCAGAGACTCACTGAAACTTACGTATAAAAAACAATTAGTTGTGGAAAAGCGTGGTCGCAATATGCCCGATTTAAATATTAAAACTGCGGGTAAAAGTCGTGGCAAAATTTATAGTTTAAAATTTTTATAAATGGGCTTGATCCAAAAAAATTTTGTTCCTGCCGCGTTATTTTTTTAATCAATGCAGCACACCTACTTATAGAGTTCACGGGCCGCCACTGGGTATTAGAAAGTCTACTGAGCTTATTTTAATTATATCTGGAAGGGGTAACGGCCTGGTCACGTACCCGATTCAAGCCAGGGCTGACCCAGCAGACTTTTTCCGCGTGTTGCGCGTACAACACACACCGGCAAAAATAAGGGTATTTTACTCTTCTAAAAAAATTTGAGTTTTTAACTTTTTGGACAGCCTGTACACAATATTTTTTTTTTCATCGACAATCGCATTTTTTTCAGCAAGCATAAATTTTTATAAAGAATGACCTTTTCTAGAAAAATGAAATTTTTGGTCCGTTTACCGTCTTGTCGACATCGCCGAACATACTGTATATAGCTTAGTTGAGAAAGCTGTTATATACCTCGCACATTATATCCGTCGGCGTTTCGCGCCTCAGGATATAGGTAAAGGCGCTGGCTATATAAAAGCTCACTTCTCAATCTAAGTACTATTCTCGCAGATATGATGAAAGGTCATTCTTAAGCATTCCTGCATAGTGAACTTTCAATCCAACATCTATTTTATACAACCAAAATTCAGGAAATGAAGGGGTGATGCGATCTCTTCGTGATACACAAGTACATATATTGGCACATGGCTGATAAATAAAGTCAGATTAATCGAACAATGAGAGAATTAAAGACTCGATTAAATTAAGTTTGGTACTGATTATGATACGTTTAATATTTGAAGTTGAAACTCATTATGCAAGCAAGAACACCCTTCAAAGAAATTTTCTGGCTACCCGTGTAGCATTCATTTTTGCTATAGATGTATATTTATAGGATGCTACATGGTTTTGTGTAAGATATTCTTTTACACTCCTTTCTTTGTTTTCTGTGGATTTTAAGTTTAGTGCTTTGGTGAAGATGTTCATATTTTACAGGCCACGGTCCTATCATGAATATTTTTTTTGTACATTCTTCATTCCTTTTCTTTTTAATTAACTTGAAAGAAGTAGATATCTGAGTATTTAAATATTTTTATTGTCAAAATTTGGGGTTATGTTCATTTATGATAACCGGCCAGTAGTTCATTTGGCTTATAGTATGTTCGTTGAGTTGTTCCAGTTGAACCTTGGTTAGTTCGCTCTAAAACATTGATGATATTGCACTTTTCACCATTCGATAAATTGGTATGCCATTATTTGGTTTTTAAATTGTATATTATGGAGGGTAAACTGCTATTAGTTTTCCACATGTCAAGTTGGTTAGGTTTTGTCATTTTATCGGACTGAGATCACTTTCATCAATTGTCTGAACGACTGAACGTACCAAATTTTTTGACATGACATTTAAGGGACACCTGTCATTTGATCTTTATCTTTTTCGAGGAGATTTTGACTTTACGTCACTTCATTTAAGATCACTCTTGAAGGTGGAAGTCGGCGGTTTTTAAAAGGGGCCCACTATTATGTGATTTGAACAGGTCCGCCGCCCTAACTGTAGTTGGCACCTCAGGGGTAGTAGAGCGTCCTCATCTCTTTGATGATTTGCACATGAGGTCTCATTTCTTTGTATTTTATTTGAGATGGTAGCACCAGACAACCAATGAGGTAGGATATATTTTCGATTTAATTTAACCATCTATCTGATTCGCTGTTTCGATTTTAGGGTTTTTTTTTTAGATTTTAGTTGCAATTTCCTTTTGCTTCTATCGAAGCGTTTATTGTTGAATATATAACAGACGTTCAGCCCTATGCAGCAGCACACAGGTTAAAACTTTCCGTTAACTCCAAACTAACGGGACCCGTTAGAAAAATCCCATGCTATTTCCGCGATTTGGTATGCAGCAACAACTTTTCCGTTACATTTCAGGGGTTAATTCGAGTTTTAACGGGCTTTTTTATCGGCATCGAAAGACCCGACGCTTCGTTTAAACGGACCCCGGTTAAAATTTTGAGCCAATCAGGGGCCCGCACATGTCGGATATCGAATCACTTCGGATTGCTTCGGATGCCCTCGTTTCACGGTACACAGATGACAGAACCTCGTTTCTTGCTTTTGCTTGCTTTTCTTTAGAATTTTTCGGTTTTTGCTTCGAAAATTAGTGATCGAAGTGTTTTTGATTGAAAATGCATCCTCTTATATATGCATAAGCTCGTTTAAAAGAAAAAATGGATATTTTTTTATACAGGTAAGTTAAAAATACACTTTTACAGGTTAAAATTACTGAACTAAATTGATTTGTGTTGATTTACAATTTATAGGAAATTTATGTACTTTTAGATTTTATCAAACCATGACAAGAAAGGTTTTCGAGAAGATTTTTTATTGTATGTAGCAGAAAATTATGTTTCCGATTCTAAAGCAGTTTTCTACAATGTACCTACCTACGTACAAGCTGAAAAATATATGATGTTATGTTGTTTTGGCAAGAATGTACTACCTACCAAATAGAGGTAAGATTCTAGACTATTTAGACTATGCAGGTAGCTGCTATAATAGATAAATTATTAAAGATTGGATCAACCAAGTTTCTTACATAACTTTGTAAAAATTAAATTTGTTTATTTATGTTTAATATGAAACAGAGGCTTCAAATCATAAGCTTTTTCTGCCTGCCTTTAGAACTGTTACCGATAAACCATTTTGAATTACATTATATACAAAATATTGACCATAAACAGGATAACAAGTCTAAATATTATTATTTATTTATTGCCCGACTTATACTACTCATAGGTGTGTTCATCTCCCTCTAAAACCCTTTAAAAATAAAATAAAACAATTTCTAATAAATAAATGTTTTTATAAAATGGACGATTTCATACAATATAGAGTGGTAGATATGGACTTTTAAAGTAATGTCCTGGATTTAGTGGGTGCGCTTGTGGTTTGGATGTTTTAGGTAAAATGTACTTTCGGGGGGTTTCTTAAAATTTAAATGTATTGTAATTATTGTAAATGGTCTTAAATTTGTAAATGTATTTTGAATTCGTTGACCAAGATAAGAAACTTATGTAAGTTTTTTCCATAAATAAACTAAACTAAGCTGAAAACCAAGTAGGTACCTACTAAAACCTAATATTATGATAAGCAATAAATATGCTATACCTATCTAGTACCTATATTTTTATATTAACAATAAATAATATTATAAAGAAATTATAATACCTAGTACCTAACTAAATTATTTCACTTGTGGTTAAGATTCATAAATTAAACTGATTTAGACAAAAAATTTACGACTGAAATAAACATTCCAAACATGAGTAAGCATCAACACAAATTTAAAGGGGATAACCCCAAACATTCATGTCGACGTGGATTTATATTGCTGTGGTTTTTTTTTTACTTTTTTAAAATTTCATAATAATTGTGAAATCAATTATGGAAAAAATTAGATAAACAAAATAGAAATTGTCGTTTCTACAAGTGGCTTAGGTAACATTAAAAAAAAATCAAAACTAAATGTCCAACTATCAAATTGTATATTAACAACAAAACGTTTATTTACCTGCTATTTATATAAACTTCTTGTCTTAAAATGAAGTCAGGAATATCGCCTTAAAGTTTGAACAGATAATTAATTAATAAATTACAGAAATATTCATGCATCTATATATTATAATACCTACTGGGTGTACTTTATTACTATACCTACTTCATTCAACATCTTTTAAATACGGACAAAGAATTTACATGTCAAAATCGAAAAAAAGTTTTCGTCCCGAGGACAAGCTATCGTACAGGTCGGTAAAACTGTACAGACATGGCAATTGATTTTTTTTTATTTGGACTAATTTTGACCGTACCTATCATATAAAGAAAAGTGTAGTAAAAACAACTAAATTTGTAGGTCTGGAGCGAATGGAAGACGAACATCAGAAAAAAAAGTAGGAATATTAAAATAGAAATGGAACGGACAGGGGGTGGACCCCCTATAAAACAAATTTTAACTGTTCAAGAAGAGAAGTTATTAGCGCTTCTTTCTTATATCCATTTAGGTGACCCAGAGGTTCAAGACTGCTTAAACTTGGCCAACCCACTACCAACAGCTTCAGGTATATGTTGTAAATTTATTTACATATTTACACTTGCAATATAACAATATAATTATAACATAAAATTTAGTTTAGTAGGTACCTAACATTAAAATAAGATTAAATAAAGAAAACTAACCTAATAAACCTTAAACAAATATACGTATGTATAATCTACGGTATAATATATAGTACACTATAGTCAAAAACAGATTGACTTTTATCAAAATTTTCTCCTGTGGAATCAAAAAGGTTTAATACATTATTTTAAAAGGTACATAGTCTATGTAAAGAAAATTAACCTGAACCGTTCGCAGAACGGCAGTTTACGATCAATACGACTACGAATCTCAGAATACTACAAATAATATTTAATAAAACCATTTGTTTTTAGATTCAGTAATAAACATCGCGATGCCGTCAGAGACAATTATTAAAGAAGGTAATTTTACTACTAAATATTTGGAAAATTCAAAAAGTTCAGAATTTTTTTTCTCAGTTTGCTTCATAATATTACTTATAACAATATATTGGTAATACAGAAAGAGAGCATAGAAATGTTGATTTTCATTAATTGAGTGAAAAATTTTTAGAAACTCTTAACAAAACAACAACAGTAACTGAACCGGCAAGGAAGAAATTTAAAAGAGGTAAACAATAATAAGTAAATAATGTTGGGATACTTATAATTTTACTTCAATCAACAAGTTCTTCGATTTCACACACATTAATATAACGAATATTTGATTTTATAATACACTCACTGACATAAAATTCGATCCATACAAAATTTGAATCCAATATAATATGTATATATGTATATACTAACTTTTTTTCCATAGTCCGATTCAAATATTTTTTTAAATTGTAGATAAATGTAAGTATCTATTAATTTTTATTAATTTCTTTAAAAAATAGTACCTATACCTACATGTTTAAATATACAGAAAAATTAAAACGTATGTTTTCTCTCCTAATTTCGTTTGCATAACACTGTGGAGTAATTTTGCAATCTTAATTTGTATCGCCAGGACGGAGTAGCATTAAAAGCAGAAAAGCATATTCATTACAGTTAAGACTGCAAAATTACTCTATAGGGTGTATTGGGTTTTTATTTTACTTGAGATAGGGCCACAAAGAAAGGTGAGAACCGGGGCTATCAGCCCCGTTACTCCCTCACCTCTCCCGAAGGCTTTGTATTATGGCTACTACCCTTTTAATACTTTTGGTAAATATAAACTTTAATTTTAGTGTCAACTAATACAAAAAATGAACACGAAAGGTGCTCCAGCACAACCCTACGGTCTGCAATAGAGTCATTTTCAGCATCACAGAAAACGACTCTAGATGTTCAAAAGCAGGTGGTAGTTCAAATGGAGGAATTCAACAAGACGATGAAAAAAAACAACGAATTATGTGAGAAACAAAATATTATCGCAGAAAGGAAAAATGAATTATGGGAGAAACAAAATATTATTGCAGAAAGGAAAAATGAATTATCACTTATGGCGCTAAAATTAAATTACTTAAAAGAGTTTGGCAACTTAGATAACTTTAATATATTAACAGAACTTAATGTACCTACTAACTATAACTAACCTAACCTAGAACTAACTATAACTAACCTAACCTAGAACATTTAAATATACTGGAGGAACAGTAGGACACTAACTAACATTTATCTTAAACTTACTTATTTCTAAATCAAAATCACACTAGCAACTTTTTTTGTGCAACTTAAAAATGGCTTAAATACAACACACTGATTTGATATGGGCTAGCATTAATTGCTGGTGCGCGCCAAGCCATAATGACTTCCATGTATTTTTGAAAGATTTTTCAGTTGCAAAAAAAAGCTGCTGGTGTGTAGAAGTAGAAAAAAGGAATAAATTCATTATTTTTATTAATTTCAACTTATTGACATGTGTTTGCTGTCTAGGTCCCTACCCGTTTTTCAAGAGCAAATTCTTGGTGTTTAATTAATTTTATATAAGACCCACACGAAAAGAGCTTATTACATAACCCATTTTAGCCTGTTTGCGTTATGCAATATACTGTATTATCGTACTGAGTGATGTAATGAACTCATTACATCACTCAGTGATGTAATGAACTTATTAGATCACTCATTTTTTTTATTACATTAGTCATTTTTAATCAAACTATGATTTGTTTTGTTCCGTCGGTCACTGTCACTTTTTGTGTAATAATACAATTTTTTTTGTCAAATGTCAAAATCATTTTGAATACATAAAAAAAACAAAATTCTGGGTCTTATATAAAATGTTGTATATCACACATACAGTAAGGCTCACTACAGCACGCGTGTGGTTACTACGATTCGGTCTACGACCTCGTCGTAGCAATATTCCCCACTCGTTACTGTAGTGAAGCTCATACCGTACTAGTAATATAATATAAATAACTATTAAAGTCGTTTAAATGTTGGTTAATGTCATATTGTAGATTAGTCTTTTTGCCTGTATTATATTAATCATTATAATTACTTGAATATATTATTAGGACGCACTTGACATTGACCTTTTCGCGAATCATTAATTTATCATTCGGATTCGGTATATTATACAGGGTGTTTCACGGTCGATGGTACGTTAGACGTTTACGGAGAACTAAATAACGAATCATTTTCAAAATTTGGCAACCGGGATAAACGACCATGGTCTATCGTTCTAAAATATTTTCAGCAATGCAACGTTGCCGCTTCTGCCCAAAACAGGTGGCAACATTGTTATTTCAAATAGAACACCCTATATCTTAGAATTTTTTTGGACTCTACATAAAATTGTAAGTATTTTTTAATAAGTGCATTATAAGTCTAAACTTAATAGGTTTTGAGATATCGACATTTGAAAAATGACATTTTTGAACTTTGACTGCTTCAAACTTTTTAACGGTATGTCTTAGAGCAAAACGGCTTACATGTCCCTATCTTGCTTTTTTATTATCTTCCCAAAAATATCAACTTCCGGTTACGCCGGAAGTACTATATATGGGGATTTTAAGTTACATCCGGTTTAACCGGAAGTTGAAACTTTTGGGAAGATAGTAAAATAGGAAGATAGGGACATGTAAGCCGTTTTGCTCTAAGACATACCGTTAAAAAGTTAGAAGCTGTCAAAGTTCAAAAATGTCATTTTTCAAATGGCGATATCTCGGAACCTATTAAGTTTAGACTTATAATGCACTTATTAAAAAATACTTACAATTTTATGTAGAGTCCAAAAAAATTCTAAGATATAGGGTGTTCTATTTGAAATAACTATATTGCCACCTGTTTTGGGCAGAAGCGGCAACCTTGCATTGCTGAAAATATATTAAAACGATAGACCATAGTCGTTTATTCCAGTTGCCAAAATTTGAAAATGATTCGTTATTTAGTTCTCCGTAAACGTCTAACGTACCATCGACCGTGAAACACCCTGTATACTGTCTATAAGTAGAATATTTTGCCATTTTAATTAACACTTCCAATCCAGTTCAAGAGTATGTTTTCCTCCTTTGCTAAAACGTCCCAACAGCTAAAAAATGTCAAAATTAATATAGGCCCAGGAATTTTTTATTATTTAATGTTGTGTTTCTACATATTACATATTTAATTAGCGTTACATAAAATATTACATAAAGTTTCGGTAAGATGGTTTAAGATTTACAATTCACACGATTGAGACTGGGATATTTTCTAAAATTTAAATGTATATATTTACAAGGAAATTCGTTGGGCTTGAAAACGGTCTAATCTGATAATACAGGGTGTCTGTCTTCCTTTGCATGGCCTTAAATTGCTAGGGCTATTCGGGCCAGGTACATACCGTTATTATTATACGTGTGTACAAAAGGGTCCTTGCACAATTTTTAATTCAATGTATATTTAGTTGTATCTAGACTCAAATATACCCCCTATTTTTCTTTTTTATCATAAATCTCATTGTGTTACGAGATATTTTACAATACAAATTTCTCATTTTGAACGCGCGCCAAAACCTCCTGCCTTTTGTGACGTCAATTATTTGTAGTTACTGATATCGACAAATATACCGTTTTTTTTTTAACCCCGCTACAAAAGAGTTTTCGAAGAGTCAAATGTACATACTAAATTGATTTCATAGCTATACTTTTTTAGTAATATTTTGATTTGTTGATATTTTTAAAGTGTATTCTCTTCTTCTGTTACTTCAAAATATGCAAGGTAAAGCGTTGGTAAATAAACTTGGCAACGTTTTCCAAACTTGTGACGCCAACCAATTAAAAAGTTTGTAAACACGTGTTTGAATAATGTACCTATAGGGTCAGTTGGGTTAAATGTAGACGATTCTCGACACTTTTGATACCTTTATTCATAAAATTAATTTGATCAATTTGTATAAAGTATTTAAGTGTATCGACTTTGCAGGCAGTTTGAGTATGTATATTTATTAAACATTTTCAGAATAATACATTTCAAAATTAGCCATTTTAGTTTTTGTCATATATTTTTTTACAGGTTGTATGTTTAAATTTACCCCGTGCCCTCGGGGGAAATGTAAACAATTCTGCTGAAGACCATAAGCATTTGTGCAAAAAATCGTGGGGTTAACAGAAACATGTCGTTTGTAGGCATTATATAGTTGATATTTGATATGTTATTAACGTGTTTACATTTACCCCATTAGTAGAATTTAAAAAAACGACAGTTACAAAAATATTTATTATAAAAAAACAACACCTACGCTTTCCGAACAATAAGAACAAAAGGGCAGAAAAATAATTCATTCCGTCATTCCTATGTTCTTAAGTAACAAGCAAACAAAGTAATATTCCATAATTCTAATAGAATAAAGATAACAATTTTTCAACGAAGGTTTGAAGTCTACTCCGCCAGGGGAATAGGTACTATTTACAAATCTATAAAAGATTCTCTTAACTTTGGGAAATATTTCAGGATCTGGCAGTATACCTAATACTTGACCGATATTAACGAAATTAACATCAGTTTCTACGACACAAAAAAGTGTTTTTAAAGTGTCCGCCGATAACTTTTATTTCATTTTGGTCCTCATCAACATCTTCAATAGAACAAACATATTTAAAAATAGTTGTGTTACGTTAACCCCCTTTGAACGGAATGAAAACAAATTTTCCAACGCACAACTTTGACATATCTTTAATGGGTTCCAAATAAATTACGTCATTATCCTGTTGTATTTCATCGCTGGAACTCTCATCATCATATTCATATGGTATCACTCTCTTCCGAGGTATCTGATTTATTTTTAGCTATTTTCAATAATTTTCTCTTCTTAACGCCGAATTTTCTGCAGTGGTTGGATTATTTTGTTTCTTTTTTGATTTGAGTTTTTTATTTGTCTTGTTAGTTAGCCCCTAAGTAGTTGCCTTTTGCTTTTTTTCTTCGGCTTCTTTTAGTCATGATATGACGTCGTTAGAGGTTAACACTTCACCATATACATAATTGTTGTTTCAGTCTTGAAATTATATAGAAGACAAACGCAGCTTTTCCTTGTCGAGATCATTCATAACACATTTTCTAACTTCTCATAAAAATCATATACCTACTATCTGTGTGTTTCTCGCATCCTTACGCAACTTTTAAAGATGCTCTGGTTTTTTTAGTTATAGCTGAGGATGTCGAAACATAAACGAAAGGTACCAGTCTTTACCTGGTTTGTTATCTTTAAAAGGAAATTTTATATTCTTAGCTTTCACATATTTACCAACGAGGTCACGCAGTTCTTCTTTGCTACAAGGGTGGCTCATTTTGCATCTTGTTAAAAGGCACTTTACAATTTCATTTTCTTCCATAACGGATCGCGTCGACTTTCGGCCAGGACCTTGAACAGCCATCGCCGTTTTTCTCCCTTTAATTCTGTTATGAAGAATATGGTGGTGGGCCTTTTTTATTGGCCCGAATCCATGTTCACATTTGCCCCTCATCCATGTGTACATTTACCCAGCGCCGCAAAATTCTAAGGTAAATGTAAACATCAAAATATCTACCAAACTTGTGATATTATGACTTTATCCCACTATAATTTATTTGAAATTTGTCTTAAAGATACCAAAAAATATTAGGTACCTACCTTACCTTATGATTTTCACAATTTAATAGTGAATGCGCGAGGGTATTACATTTTGATTAGCACATGCAAATTCGCCAATTGCTGTGAGACAACTATCTAATGAAATAAACCAAATCTTCAGACGCTGTTGCCCTGTGCTTCCTTAAAGCTTCTGCGAATGACTCGCGAAATCTAAATTGGGGGCGCTTTTTAAAATGTACAGGCCTTGTTTTCATTTACCCCTGTCTACATTTACCCCAACTGACCCTACCTAATGGAAGAATGACCAGAAAGAGCATACGCATAAGATATAACCAAGTGTTTAGGTACCTACTCAAAACATAATAGTTTTCTAATAATTGTAAAATACCCACTAATATGAAATTTAATAATCAAATTTTTTTCATTTTTAACCTTTTAGTTGTAACATAAGTGATGAAAAACCTTTCGTGTATTATATTCATGATTGGAAAATGGCAATAATTTAATTAATTTAATTCTTATTGAATTCCTAAAAAAATAGTTTTAAATAAAATTGGTAAATCTGTTCAGAGTGCCCATTGTCTGAGGACCCTAACACGATATCAATTAAAGTATGGTGGTTCTAAGGCCACCTTAAAGATCATTTGTTTTCTTTCGAAGATTTATTTTCTAGTTTAAACTTGGTGAGTCCTTGGAGATCGCAATAAGAGCATTAGCGATACCTACTTAGGTATTTTAAATTTTAATACAATATAATTAATTTGTTCTGGTTTTAGGTTTTTAATATTAAATTCTATATATATATATAATCAGTTGTTTTAATAACCTGTACAGATACTTCACAGTCTAAATGTATGATTTGATGCTATTTTTAAGGCATTGTCGTTAAGACTATGAACTACTAATATTTCTTTTCTACATACCTTTTGCACCAAAAAATAACCATCTTCTAAAATAAATAGAGTTCCTATTTAAAAAAGTGCTTGAAATCAATAAACTGGCTTGCAAGCCGGTAAGCTACTTTTACAAAATTGGCAAAAGTATAAAAGCAAATTAAGAATAAAACCAAATCTTGTCCTACAATTATTTTGTTATTAGACAATGCTGGCCAAGGACAAGATTTCTCGTAAGATTTGGATTTATTTTTAGTTAGCTATGGCCCTCCTGGAGACTTATAGTGGTAACTAAGAAATAATTATACTTAAATTATTTGAAATTCATTATAAATGTAATATTATAATAATAAAATTATTGGTATGTCTGTTGAAATTTTTTAAGTTATATTTTATTCTACATAATGAACTGTAACAGTTACCTATTTGGAAATAAATTGTAGTTAATTGAATTGAGAACAACATTTTTAATTTAATAATACTAAAATCTTATATAAGCTAGTAGTGTAGTCGGAATAGGACAATAAAACTAGGTTAATAAATATGTTTGCCAATATTTACCGAAGTAAGACTAACATTAGTTTCTTATCCCGACTATACTACCAGCTCATATTCAAGATACTGTTGGACAATAAGATACTTAGACATTAAAACTTATGTGAGAAAAAAGGTACTGATTGATACCTAACTTTAAAAAAATTTGGTCAGGAATTTTCTATAACATAAAATCAAAAGTCACATAAAAGGTTTCACCTTACTACGTAGTGTATTAAATGGTGTCTGTAATACTTTAAATAACACTTAAAATGTTGAAATGAAACGGTAGTTATTTTACCTTTATATTAAAGTAATCATTGTCATATTCTAAATTTAACCAGGCATAATTCCAATACCCTTTTTTGATTTTTAAATAAGAAGCACATCTGAAAATCTGTAGGTATCTTATAACCTACAAAAATGTGTATGTATGTATACATTCATCTATTACCAAAGCAAAGATTTCCTAGGAGCCCTAATTAAAGTAGGTATAAAGTAGGTATGTAGGTAATCTATTGCGTAATTACCTTCTGTCAGAATACCTATTATTTATTTGTATCATTTTCTTCACACTGCTTAAAAGCTCTAGCCATATTATGATAATTTAATAACGTCTCTGCTGCTTTGTTTGCGTATTTTTTCCTGGTTAATTTCAATCCATTCCTAGAAAAAAACGTAAATAAGTACCTACCTATCATAAAGGTGTTGTTAACAAATTAAATAAGCAAAATAAAACATATGTACCTACCTACTTACGCCAGATCTCGAACGCACAAAAACTATACACTAGCTCGGCGATAGGAAAATAATAATCTTCTCCGCAGGTAGAAATTCATTTAAATTTGCGTTTCCATCTGAAATTATTCTGATTAATGCGTTTATTTATTCGTAATACCAAAATAGGTCGATATTTACCGAAACAGAAAAAAATGTAACCTAACCTGTTTTCGTTTTCGTGTTGTCAGTTATCAAACAGTTGACGTAAATCACAGAAATAAATAAAATTTTTAGGTTAAACATTTCTGACAGTTCGATCCGTTTAAAAATTCTAACAGCTGTTCCTTAACTTTGGTTGGAAAAGATCAAGTGGCTGTGTTAACCCGTTTCTACTGGAAACACTACCGTTAAAAAGTTAACGGACTGCTGCTGCATAGGGCTGGTTATATATTCACATTTCTCATGACCACGTGTTAAAATTGAATCTGCATTGAGAGACCACATGGCCTGTAACCTGTATATATGTGCTGTCTTGTACTGTTCGGGTCCACCAGACTGGAGGCAGGGTGCCTATTAATTTGAAGCAGAAACCACATGGGATTTGGAACATCTGGGAAATAAGGCCAGTGTATTGCAATAATTTTAAATTTCTTTATAACCTTAACACCGTAAATTTCACTTTAAATATAACTTTAATTTGTAATACCACCTTGGTAACATTTAGAACGAATCTTGGTATTATGACCATACAAGTATGAAGGTTCTAGAACATTATCTTTTCCCACTTTTTATAAACTATAGGTGATAACCAGTTACCAGGCGAGTAAAAACCCTTCAGGTCTTCCCATGAGAATATAATTTTTTAACTTTAATATTTAATTTAGTAATTGATTTCAATATTTCATCCCATTGTGGAATCCAGTTTAGTGATCCTAATAAATTAATTCCCATTGTTGTTTTACATATCTGTGTTTTATTGTTACTCATTGTACTGCAAGACGATTTATTACCATCTTTAGAAGCAAGCGGTTTTCCTATTTTAAAACGCTTTGTAAATATTAAGTTTTTTAACCATTTAAAATAGGTGGCGTCCAAGACATCGAAAAAGTGTACAACTGCTTAAGGCAAGGACTCCGAGCCTCCGACACAAGAGCTGCCGTTCGCACCATGGTACGTAAAATTGCCTTCTAAAGGTAATTTTACGGCACACCCGTCTGAATATATTAACCTGAAGTTACTGTAAGAATGTAGGGGTACTCATTGCTAATAAAATAGGTGCTTTTATTTTTCGTTGCATTTCACACTAAATTAGAGTGTATTAAAATATTCGTTGTACCTATATTTTAGATAAACTTATAGAAAAGGAAGAGCAATATTCATGTTTCACAAAAAAAATAAAACAATTTATATATACTTAGTATAATAATTAAAACATTTTGCCACATCAATAAAATCATAAATGTTGATAAATGTTCCATTAAAAGAGAATATTTTATACAGTTAGGTCCTTGGTCACCTTCAAACTGTCTTGTTGAACTGCATAGCTACTTATTATTGATCTATCCCAATTTGAAGTAAATCAGCTTAATCTGCTGAGACCTGGGATGACAAATAAATACACAGCAGTGCAAAAATTTAACAATACGTGCACAATTTTGAAAATAGACGCAAGGGATTCACAAATTGACCCCAATTTGTTAAGAGTTACCATCGCATGTTAAAGTGAGATTTTATTGGGGATAAAAAATGGATGATGCGCATAGGCGTCCGCAGAGGAGGTTAAGAAGAGGCACTAACTTACTCCCTGGAAATTGCGATTTTATTAAACATTAGAAATAATTGCCTTATCTCTCTATAATAAATTAATGAAATAGCGGTGCAATACAAGCGTCATTTGATTAAATTGAAAACTTACTCAAAAACCTTTAAAATTCATTCATTTCTAGATTTTGGACACTTTCGATGGACCACTTTACAAATTATTGTGTGAAAATGACGGATACATCGGACTTGGAATTCGTTTCCAAACGCGATGACGAACCAACGTGTTTGAGAAACATGCTTTAATATAAATTAAATTCATAAATAAAATTATGTTTTTCTACGACGTAAAAGCTTATGCTAATTTAAATAAAAGTTCAACTAGTTTCAAGATGCAGTTTAATACCGGAAAAATTTATAAAGAAATTCACGTCCTAAAATTCCTAATTTAAAAATATTTCTTTCCTAAGAGACCGCAAAAATGGTCTAAAAGATTCAACAACATGTCTATATATAGATCAATATTCTTTATTGCAGCCGAAAAATAAGAAAATATATGCAAATTAGGCTCCTTTGAATCGATACGCTCTAACAAAACCTCTAGTATTTTTATACTAATTTCTAATTAGCAATGCTAAGAACATAGCTGGACGTTGCCATAGCGACGCATCATACTATAGTGTAGGTCACACCCTCAGGCTATTTTAATTGGTCTCCCACCGGTGAACTTTAGATAGGAAGGTAGTCCGATTTCGGTATCGTCTGATTCTCTCATTAATTCTAAAGCAAGAAAGTTGATTTCTTCCTGTCAGTTTACGACACATTCTCGCCCATGAACCCAAATCCGTGTTTCATACCGTGATGTATATATACATCCTAAAGTTGTTTTGAAGTGCAGTTCTATCTCAAGTTAACAGTTTTGAAAAGTTTGTACATGTGTCCTGTTTTTTTAAAGTGTCATTAATAGACGTTATTTTTTGTTACAAGAAGTTTCAATTGAAGCTCGAAGTTATGTTTTTCCCTCTTTTTAGTGAAAACATGTGACTTTCAAACTTTCGCTATACAAAAAAGTACTATATACTTAATTTCTATTGTATAAGTTTAATGCATCAGCTTGAACGGCTTTAACGGCTTGCTATATTTTGGTGATGCAAAGTGAAAATCAATTTAGTTCACCCGTTCTCTCTTTCTCCCCTTCTCGCACTCCCTCTTATAACGTTTCTGAGGATGCTCATAATATTAGTTAAAAAGTTATCGCGTGTGGTTCAGATCCAAAAAAAGCAACAAGTCAGTTTAGTGATACCGTCAACTGATCTAAAAGAAAATATTGAGTAAAGCTTGCCCAGAGATATAAGAAAGCTACACTTTGCCTTTGAATGGGATTATCCAAGGGTGGCCATAAACAAACAATGAGTGAATGAATAAATGCAGGTAAATTATGGTCCGTACTTAAAAATGTCTTAAAGTGAACCAAATCCGGAAGACGTAAATTCATTATTAAAGTAATAGTTCGGTGATTTTAAACCGATTTTTACCTGATTCAAAATGATAGAGTTAATCCAATAAAACAAATTATGTTCTAAAGACTGTATATATAGCCACTCTAGTTAGTTTTAAGCTTAGTAATTATTCTTACTTCGGGTGTAATACAGCGTTTGTTTAATCGTGTTTGAGTAATGGAAAATATGTGCGAGCCTAAGGAGATAACCGCGTCGAAAAGCAGAAAACACTTTTCTCCGGAAACTAAGGACGTTATAAACAATGTTAATTCAACTCTCATTGATCGTGCATGAATAGTCAGCAAGCAAGCAGCGTTGGAAGAAACGGCCACATTAAAAAAATTCCAGCATCAACTGTATGGAAAATTGTGAATAATCCCATTTTAGGGAGGAAAAAAAGAACCGATTCTGGCATTTTCTCGAAGGTAGATGGAAGTGATCAAGATATAATACGGCGTAAAAATCACAAGTTATACGAGGAACAAAGCGTGCATACATTAGATAATTTAATTAAGAGGTTTGAAAAAGATGAAGCCGACGTTGAATGTGGCAGAACAACGTTATGGAAGTGTATCCAACACATGGGATTTAAATTTTAAAAAATTAGCAAAAGACAAGTTTTAATGGAATGTAGTAGAATTCGGGAATGGCGATCCGAATATCTACAAAAAGTTATGATTTACAGAGATCAGCAAAGGTCGATTATTTACTTGGATGAAACCTGGTTCAACACATATGATACCCCGGAAAAGGGTTAGGTTGACTCAAGCTGTAAGTGTAAAACAAGCGCGTCATCAAAAAGAGGTAAACGAATTACGATTTTGCATGCTGAATCTAAAGACGGATGGATTCCAAATGGACTTTCTCTGTCTCCAAAAAACATTAAAGATTCTTCTCTGGATTACGATGAGGACACCACTGCTGATTTATTTGAAGATTGGTTTAAAAACAAGCTAATTTCCAATATACCTCCGGATAGCGTATTTATAATGGACAACGCAAGCTACCATAGTAAGCAGTTGACCTAGACTCCCTCCTGAAATGACACAAAGCAACAATCCAAAACTACATGTATGATAATGACATTTATTTTCAGGAAGATTACACCAAAAGGCAATTAATTAAGGTTTTACAAAGTTTAAAACTACAAAAGGAATACTTCTGTAATAGTTATGCAAGAAATCTAGGGCATACAGTTTTAAGGCTTTCACCATACCATTGTACAGATTTAATCCCATCGAACATATTTGGCACCAACTAAAATCTGCCATTCGTCGTAACACTTGAGCTTATAGAAACTGAAGTTTTTAACATCTCTTCACAAACTTGGGCAAATTCTGTTACATGACATGTTGATAAAGTGGAAAAATCCTATATCCATATAAACAATATAGCACAAATAATAATTGGAACAGATGATGATAGCGATAGTGATATTGATATATTAAGTGAATAATTATTAAAGTACCGAATAATTTGTATATTTTTGTAATCATAAATATACTTTTTAATAATAAAATAACTTGTAATTTTACATTTAAACATAAATAAAATATTATTTAATGTCTCACTTATATTTATTACAAACCATGATTAAATTCTAAGTAAAATACGGACCTGTTCGGTCATATTTCAATTTTACAGTTGGCCCGGGTCTTTCCTAATAGGGATCAGTTAGTCACTTTCTTATATCTCCGAACAGACTTTATCAGTTATTTAAATCAGAAACGTGATAAGCCTAAAAGTTCACAGTGTTAAGGTAGGCGTCCACTAGGCGGGTCGGGTTGGATTGGTTAGCATTGCAAAAATTCACCTACCATAGATTTAAATAGAAGTGCGTCCGCTGTAGAAACACAATAGGAAGCGAGAACCTAACAAACCAATAAAAGCCTTCCGATTTAATTAATTGATCAATTAATCAAATTATAAAAAAGTTACAATTATGAAGTAAACCAGAATCAATAATTATTTAATGTAGATTATAACAGACTGAGAGTTTGAAATCAAGAGGATATTAAGTCAATTAAATACAAGAAAACATCTTGTGATGCAGATTTAGCCTATTAAAATTTTTAAACACTAAGTCATTAAAAAAAGTAGTTTCTGGTATTAAAAAATATAATATCAATAAATTATAGACATTATTGCAAAGCTCATACGACACTATCGGCGGATATTTACATCCATATAATACATGTATGTACATAATGTGAGCCAGATAAAATGAAGGAAGTTAACATAACATCGGATGAGGCGTTATCAATTGTTTAACTAGAGCCTTTGTTTAAAAATAATACATCGTACCCAATAATTATCCAGCGTTATCACTAATAGAAAACTGTGAATGAAAATCGTTTTAGGAAAATATCTAGATGAAATTCCTACTAACGGGCAAGCTTTTTAAAAATTGTGAGATATTAATTTATGAATTGCAAACGAAAGGAATAGCAGATGTTGAAATTAATGAATCGAGTACTCAAGTATCATCATCAAATGTTAATTCGGCACAGCATTCAACCTTGCTTTTTCTTTACGTTTTGCAGATCGTCGATTTTTTTTAACAAAAATAGCGCTACAAGTTCTCGCTCGACAAATTTTCCCGTGCAGCAGAAAATTAGTCATTGTTACTGTACCGAATCGTTCTGATGAACGCGACCAAATAAACAACATTTTGACACATTAGATTAAGTAATTTATTTGCCTTTTGTTGCCTAAAACAGTGTTAAATACATTTATGGTTGACTTTAGGTTTTTTTGCTTTAATTAATGTAATGTTAATAATTTCTATTGCCATAAAAACCTAATCTAGTTAGCCATAACGCTTCTGAATCAATAAAGAAATTGAAACGCGGTTTTCACAAGAATTTTTGCTTTTTGGTGCTCTTTGTAACAGAGCTGCAAAAAAGTAGATCATTGCATTTAAAATTGTTTAAACAATTATATTAAACTATAATTTTAGCAAACAGCGCCATCTATCTATCTAATTTATTGAAAATCGTCGATGTAGTAATCAATTTGGAATTCCCTTTGAAATATGCTCAAACTCATTGTATTTGGATCAATAGAATAAAAGATATATCCATTTAAACATTTCATATTTTATCCGCTTTTCCCACGCTTACCAAGAGCGGTATAGAAGAAATTCTTAAATAAAAATTATGGAGAATCAACTCAGTTTTCCAATGACGCCCTTGAAGTTATACCTTATTTTGATAATTTGGGTAGAGTTTATAATTTTATGACATCATCGAAGATTTTTTGAAATGAAAAAAGTTGATAGATTCATAGCAAAAGGGGTATTTTTTAAAATTTAAAGTAGGTAGGTAGGCCATATTAGAAGCATCGCTTATTTGCTGCTTTGTTGCAATGGGGTATTTAGATGGTAATATTATGCAGTGATAATATTTAATTTTTCCAAGTATCTAGTAAGTTATACATCCTTAAATAAAAAAAAATAAGAATTCTTTAAGGAATACAGGGTGTTTCATAAGTATGGTAAGTAACTTAAGGGGGTGATTCCCTATGATATTCTAAGAGAAAAAGGTCATATGAACATGTGTCCAGAAGTACCCCGCTTTTGATATACAGGGTGTTAAAGTTTGTATTCTTAATTTAAATAGAAGAAGTTTGTCCCTTTTCTTTTTGTCAACCCCAATCCTTGGACGCGTTTCGCCGTATTACGGCTCTTCGGCAAGGCTATGGAGCCTGACACAAATGAAAGGAACCGAGAACGCGATGTAAAAGAAAGAAGTTTGTCCCTTTTCTTTTCGTCAGACCCAATCCTTGGACGCATTTCGCCGTATTACAGCACCTCGGCAAGGCTATAGGGTCTGACGAAAATGAAAGGGACCTTAAAGTGATCTTCATCACACAGCGAAACGCGTCCAAGGATTGGGTTTGACGAAAAGCAAAGGGACAAACTTCTTTCTTTTAAATCGCGTTTTCGGTTCGCAGAAACCGACAATCGGCTTTCAGCGCCACCTGACATTAGATACCTGCTTATGCGGGTTCCATTCCAGCGTTTGGTCTTCTCTAAGACCTCGCTGGTCTGGTTGGGTGGATAGCTTGATTGCCATGAGATGTCCCCACGTGCAACATCTTGCATATTATGTATGCTTAATTTAAATGTTTTAATTAACTTTGAAATACATGGGTACTTTTTTAGTACAACTTAGGGTATTATTAATTGGTAAATCCGAGAAAAAATATCAAGTTAGAAAAGTCAGTGGCGTACATTTTTGTTAATAATATTCGTTACGGTGCTCCTCGGGACGTCACTGGACTTAATAAATTTAATCTAGTTAGGGCTAATTAAGCCCCTTATTATTATGAATAATAGTACCAAATTTCAATAAAATCGGGAAAAGGATATTCAAAAAAATTACACGAAACCGATCTTTTTAAAAAACTTTAACACCCTGTATATCAAAAACAGGGCAACTGCGGACATATGTTCATATAAACTTATTCTCTTAAAATATCATAAGGAATCACACTCTTAAGTTACGTATTGTACTTCTGAAACACCCTGCATATCACGAAATTTTTATAGGAACGGGAATTCTTAGGAAATTAGAAAACAGGTGTAGACAGTTTCGTATCCTGAGACACCCCTCGCAAATTTGTGTACATCTCGTGATCAAAAAATTAAAAAAATATTAAACACTTTTGTTTTGAATAACAAGCCACTGGCTTTTATATTTGAATTAAATTCATATTACGTATTGTGAATGTTAATGTAGAAATTATTTTAAAACTAAATTTGCCTTAGAATTGGATGTTAATGAAAATAACAACAATAATGACAATAACAAAAAAAATAGGCAGGATTTGTACGTTTTTTATTGAAAGAAAATGTTATGTATAAGCATGTAATTTATGGTTTTAAATAAAATTTATTTAAACGCTCGTAAACTGCTATTCTACATAACATTTTGTTATATACATACATACCTATATATATGTCGTATTTAGAATCGAAGGTAAAAATATTTGTTAAAAAAAAATGTGGTTAGTTACCATTTAAGAAAATAACTTCTTCCAAACTGGCAACATACGTTGCATCGTCGAGCGGGACATAGGAAATCCCATGTAATTTTAAATGGGGTCAATTATTGGCTTCCCTAATTATTTTAGAGAAAAATTCTATTTAGGTTTATTAAAGAGCACTAAAACCCACATTCAAAAGAATAACTTTAGATATTTTTGATGAGCCCGTTTACGGGTTATCGCCGATTTCTTTTTAACTATTTCTCCTTTTTATGGCCCCGTATTTGCGGGCACCAGTCAAGGTAAAAGATGACTGTCAAATAAAGTTGTCATTTTGAAATGTGTGCTTTATTGTTATAAAAACTCGTACATCGAAAATATTAGCCATGAATTACACTTCTGAAGAAAAAATATTAATGATTAAATGGTATTATCAAGGAAATAGTTATCAAAATGTGTCAGACATGTTTGCTGCTCTGTATCCGAATAGACCGATACCTGAAAAATCTACAGTCGAAAGGACTATCAAGAAATTTGAGACAAAAGGCACTGTAATAAATAACTGCAGATGTGAAGAAAGGCAGGAACAAAGAAGAGATGCAAGAAATGATAGGGACTTGCAAGTTTTATTGTGCGTGGAAGAAAATGATGGGAAGATCAGCACAAGGAAACTTGAGGATGACATAGGATTAGATCACACCACAGCGTTACGAGCTTTGAAACGACATAAATATTATTCATACAAATACGAAAAGCACCAAGAGCTAAGAGATAGGGACGAAATACGACGACAGGAGTTTTGTTTTGGTATGATGGAAAGAGCAAACATGGATAGGGAATTTTTAAAAAACATTTGTTTTACTGACGAATGCACATTTACCTTAAACAATGAACCCAATGTTCAAAATTATCGATATTGGAGCAAAGAAAACCAACACAGGTTTGTGGAAACAAGGACGCAATATCCACAAAAAGTTAATGTATGGGCTGGGATTTTCGGAGAAAATATTATCGGGCCATTATTTCTTACACGAAATTTAAATGCAGAATATTTTTTGGAACTACTTCAAGATCATATTTTACCTACTTTACATGATGCCGCCAGGGAAAATCAGGAAGTTTGGTACCAAATGGATGGCTGCCCGGCACATAGTACCCTGGCTGTCCGGGAATATTTAAACCGTGCTTTTAATGGAAATGTTATTGGCTTAAATCATACAGTAAATTGGCCAGCCAGGTCTCCTGATTTATCGCCAAATGATTTCTTTCTCTGGGGCCATTTAAAAAACAGGATATACAAAGATAAAAAATACCCAAATCTAGACGAGTTAAAAAATGCTATTTCTGCCGAATGCAATAGAATTTCAGTTTACCAACTAGCGAATGTAAGAAGAGAATTTTATAATCGCCTCGGTTATTGTCTAGCAGTCAATGGAGGAATATTTGAACATCTTCTTAAATCCTAAAGTTCTAACAATTTAATAGTACCTACCTATTAATTAGTAAAATATTGAAACATGTAAAATGTCATAATTAACCTTGTAATTGGATACTTTATTTTAGTTTTATTCAGATTAGTTTGTACTCATAAATACACCTTTAATATTTTCGATGTACGAGTTTTTATAACAATAAAGCACACATTTCAAAATGACAACTTTATTTGACAGTCATCTTTTACCTTGACTGGTGCTCGCAAATACGGGGCCATAAAAAGGAGAAATAGTTAAAAAGAAATCGGCGATAACCCGTAAACGGGCTCATCAAAAATATCTAAAGTTATTCTTTTGAATGTGGGTTTTAGTGCTCTTTAATAAACCTAAATAGAATTTTTCTCTAAAATAATTAGGGAAGCCAATAATTGACCCCATTTAAAATTACATGGGATTTCCTATGTCCCGCTCGACGATGCAACACACGGTATATGTCGTATTTAGAATCGAAGGTAAAAATATTTGTTAAAAAAAAAATGTGGTTAGTTACCATTTAAGAAAATAACTACTTCCAAACTGGCAACATTAATATCAAGTACCAAACGTCGAAACATAAGCGAAAGAAAAATGCAGCAGCTACTCTGAAGTGAAACTGGACGAGATATATTGAGAGGATCAACGATGACCGGTGGACGAAGAAGATTATGAATTAGCTACCAAACCAACAAACACTGTTAGGCTACAAATACTGACTCTATTTTAACATCAAAGTTACCGACAAGGATTTATCTAACTGGGTCATTTAAGCCTAAAATGGGACAAGCGTGCAAGCAGTTTAAATTTACCCAAAATATTTACTATTTAAGGAATGATAGCTACATAAAGCTCGATGAGTGCTTTTAGACTAATCTGGCGGTAAAAATAACACTGACTGGAATATACAGACAGAAGATGTTTGATAATTAATCGAACGAAAGCAAATCGCTCTGACTACTTGGATATTTCCGGTGCCAAATATACGTTGCACAATGGCACAAACACTATTAAAAAAATATACAGGGTGTCTCTAAAATGTGCGAAAAAAATGATACCACAAATTCCTGAGGCTTACATATGACGATCTAACCTAACTTATTTCAGTCCAAAAGTGGATAATTTCAGAGATACAGAGGGTCAAAAGTTTTATTTGGTTTTAGTTCTTTACAATTTTAATAATTATCTGCTCTCATTTTTATTACAAAATTTAGAGGTCGGGACCTGCGGTACCTTGTACACATTTAACACGAAGTGACGTTTTTGAGCCACCCTGTATTTAACTTCTGAATAGAAATTCTTATTCTCCAAAGTCTTTTACTTAAAAAAGTTATAGGTACGTGGTAGTAGTTGATTTGAGTAGCTGTTTTTGAGACATCTGGATTTAAAAGTTCACTTCGTATATGGCCAGGTCTAAATTATTGTAATAATTGGACACAATTTGGAGCGAAGGTGTTAAATTAAAATAACTGTCACTAAAAACTAAAAAAAAAAACGAGTATAAAAATGTGTTGATAATTTTATTCTGTAGTAAAAACAGACAATAAGAGATTTATCAACAACAAAAATTTAATTCAATTAATTTTAAAAAATGCTTTTAACAAATGTTCAAAATGACCTACATTTTCGTGTGTACAAAGACTAATACGTTTTAAAAAATTAAATTGAAATGTTTGGACTACTGACCTAGAATCCACAAGGGTTTTCAAAGCTCTTCATAAAAAGTAATCCATCGGTGTCATATCAGGGGATCGAGCTGGCCAATTTACGGGTGCATCTTTGCCTCTAACTGTCTATCTATTTGGATACTGCTCGTTCAAATAATTACGTACGTTTAACGGAAAATGTGGAGGAGCACCGTCATGCATAGATCACATTCCTCTTCGAAGTTCCAAGGGCAGGGGATTTGATAAGTATAGTAAGTCATTTCGCAGATGTTCCAAATAATTTTCGCCATTTTCTCGAGGTGGTAGAAATGACAAAACCAATTATGAAAGTGTCTATGATTCCTGCCCAAACATTGATCTTAAACTAATGCTGAGTAGTACATAGTACACTTATATAAAACTTTGAATTGTACTCTTTGAGTGTATATTATACCTAGAATGAAGAGTAAAAGATTGTAATATTAGATAAGGATGTTAAAAAACTCTAATCGAGCTTCAAATTTAGTTAAAATAGTTCAACTCCCCAACATATAAGTAACTTAAACTTTCCTCCATTTTTCCAAATGTCACATCTGTCAATCTGACAAGATAACCATCCACTGGCAAAACGTGCTACGTACAAAAGTTAAAAAAAAAAAATAAAAAATAAAGTAGAAATATCATTAGAAAACCACAATGATAATATTATATAATAATCCATTTAAGGAACTACCCAAGAACTCACCACAAAACATATAAAACAAAAATAATGGTAAGTACACCTAACCAAAAATATTCTACATATTTCACTAATACCACTGTTATATATTTACCTATCATACCTAATCACTGGTACCTATAATAACCTTATTACATGTCTAATTATTGTCATTAGTTAACGTTATATGTCATCCTCAGTTTTGCTTATTAAAGCCTATTTCTGAAGGTTTTGTCTTATTTCAATTTAATAAGCAAGATGGACAAACTCCTAAGACCCGAAAGATTCGATACTGACCCTAATTCCTCCAATGCAGCTCAAGAATGGACTCACTGGAAAACAACTTTTAGTAACTTTGTATCATCCATTGAGAAGTTAGAAAATGATGATAAATTAAAACTACTAGTAAACTATATAAGTCATACAAACTACCAATACATGGCTGAATGTAGAAGTTATCCAGATGCTATAAAAATTTTAGATTCCATCTTTATTAAACCTAAAAATGAGATATTTTCCAGACATTGTCTTACCTCAAGAAAGCAACAGCCAGATGAGACAGTTAATCAATATTTACAAGCCCTAACGCGACTTAGTAAGGACTGCAATTTTAAAGCAGTAACAGCTGATAAAAATCGAGATGATTATATTAGAGATGCTTTTATTAGTGGATTAACATCTGTTAAAATTCGACAGCGTTTACTTGAAAATGAGACATTAAAACTTCAAGACGCTAAAAATCAAGCCCAGGCATTAGAATCTGCACAGAAGCATTCAGAAGCTTATACATCATCATTAAGTTATGCAAATTCAGTGTTTTCAGAAAAGCATGACGAACATCACGAAAACATCTCTTCTTCGGCATCAACCAGAGAATATAAATGTTATTTTTGCGGAAATAATAAACGACATCTACGAAGCTCGTGTCCTGCTAGAGACTCTACCTGTAACGAATGCGGAAAACGTGGACATTTTTCTAAGGTATGTCAAAGTAAAAGAAAGGTTAAAGCTTCTTCAGCCTCAATATTACCTGAATCTAAAGTACTAGCAGCTGCTCCAGAAAGTCTAATCAAGTGCCTTATTAAAGTTAAAGTAAACGACATTGTTGCTGATGCTTTAGTTGATACAGGCAGCTCAGAAACGTATATTAACAAACGTTTTCTCTCTAATGCTGCTATTCCTGTATTTCATAGTACTGGGTTTATATTAATGGCTTCAACAAGTTTACAATCACCAATATCTGGACATTGCACAGTAGATTTGGAAATATTGGGTCATCAATATATAAATCAGCGAATAATAGTCCTACCAGACTTGTGTGCTGATGTTATAATCGGTCATAATATACTGAAGCAGCATTCATCTCTTGAAGTAACTTTTGGAGGAAGGAAATCATCTTTGTCAATATGTCCGCTTTCAACGATTTGTAGCTTAGCTTGTTTAAATATAGAGCCACCTAGTTTATTTTCAAATATGTCAACCGACTGTAGGCCAATAACGACGAAGTCTCGGCATTTTCCCACTGAAGATGCTAATTTTATTTCAAATGAAATCGGAAACCTTCTGGCTAATGGCATTATTGAAGAGAGTAATTCTCCTTGGCGAGCTCAAGTTCTAATAACAAAAAGCGAAACTCATAAGAAAAGAATGGTGATAGACTACTCCCAAACGATAAATAGATTCACCTATCTGGATGTCTACCCACTTCCTAATATCGAAAACATAGCTCGTGCTGTTGCGAAATATAACATTTTTAGTACTGTAGATCTCCAAAGTGCTTATCACCAGGTCCCCATACGTGAAGACGAGAAGATGTATACGGCATTTGAGGCAGATGGAAATTTGTATCAGTTTCGCAGGATCCCTTTTGGAGTTACGAATGGAGTGGCCAGTTTTCAACGTGTTATAGATAATATAATAAAATCTGAAGATCTAAAGGGGGTATATGCATACTTAGATGACATAACAGTCTGTGGATCAACTCTATCAGAACATGATGAAAACCTAAAGCAATTTTTATACGTAATAAAAAAATACAACTTTACTATAAATGAAAAGAAAAGTTTATATCGTTTAAAATCGATTAAACTCCTGGGATATTTGATTCAAAATAAAACCCTTAAACCTGATCCATCCAGACTTGAACCTCTGCTAAAGCTTCCATTGCCAACAGACTCGTCATCGCTGAAAAGGGCCGTTGGAATGTTTGCTCATTATTCAAAATGGATACCACGCTTTTCAGAAAAAAATACATAGATTAGTCTCCTGCAAGGATTTTCCGATGTCTAGTACAGAAGCTAACGATTTTCAGACACTAAAAACAGATATTGCGAAATCTGCTATTACCTCAGTCGAAGATGGAATACCTTTTGTTGTTGAAACCGATGCCTCTGAACATTCCGTTGCAGCATCTCTAAGTCAGGCGGGTCGACCAGTGGCTTTCTTCTCAAGAACGTTGTCGAAAAGTGAACGTGGCCATTCTTCAGTAGAAAAAGAAGCATATGCCATAGTCGAGGCTCTTAAAAAATGGCGTCACTATTTAATCGGTCGACATTTTAACCTCATCACAGATCAGAAATCAGTTTCATTTATGTTTTTAATGCGGCACTGTAGCAAAATTAAGAATGAAAAGATCCTAAGATGGCGACTTGAACTCTCTTGTTATAGTTACGATATAATATACCGGGCTGGAAGTGATAACGTAGTAGCTGACACCTTATCTCGAGTTTGTGGCTCAAACAGAGAGAAAACATTATTTGATTTGCATCAAGCGTTATGTCATCCCGGAGTTACAAGAATGGTACACTGGATCAGATCTCGAAATATGCCCTATTCTGTAGAAAATGTCCGAGCCATGACGGCCTCTTGTCCAATTTGTGCAGAGCTTAAACCAAGGTTTATTAAAAATACTGGAACTCTCATCAAAGCTACTTCGGTTTTTGAAAGAATAAGTCTAGATTTTAAAGGCCCCCTTCCTTCTTCTACTAAAAATAAATATATTCTCACCATTATTGATGAATACTCTCGTTTTCCATTTGCTTATCCATGTCCTGACATGACGTCAGCGACAGTTATAGAATGTCTTAGCAAATTATTTTCTATATTTGGAATGCCTGCTTATGTACATTCTGATCAAGGGCCATCATTTATGTCGAACGAACTAAAATCATTTCTTCATTCAAGAGGAATAGCTACAAGCAGATCCACCCCTTATAATCCACAAGGTAATGGGCAAACTGAACGATACAACGGGATTATTTGGAAAACTGTTTCTCTAGCTTTGCGAACAAGAAACTTAAAAACTGACGATTGGGAAAAATTGTTAGAAGAAGCACTACATTCAATTCGATCGCTTTTGTGTACAGCTACTAATTGTACTCCTCACGAGCGAATGTTTAATCATGCAAGAAAATCTACTAATGGTACAGCTATACCGTCTTGGCTAACAACTCCAGGAAAGATTTTCATTAAAAAACATGTCAGAATGTCAAAATATGATCCTGCAGTTGAAGAAGTAGATTTAATTCAAGCTAATCCAGAATATGCTTTAATTCGTCACTCAGATGGTCGAGAGGCCAACGTCTCTTTAAAGCATCTAGCTCCATGTGGAGATAAGGCTCTTTTACTAGAACAGCATCAAAATGATGAAGCTCTTTCTACTGAATTAGAACAATGTGAGAAAAATCATAACGAAATTCAACCGAACCTTAATTTAGATGAGGAAGCCACATCAGAATCAAGTTTAGAGAGTACTAATTTAAACAACCAAGAAAACAATGATCAAGTTCCACTAGAAGATTGTCGTTTTCCTCAGCCTCGTATTAGAAAACTACCAAAATACCTTGAAGATTATGTTCAAAAATAAACCTGGGGAGAATGTTATATATTTACCTATCATACCTAATCACTGGTACCTATAATAACCTTATTACATGTCTAATTATTGTCATTAGTTAACGTTATATGTCATCCTCAGTTTTGCTTATTAAAGCCTATTTCTGAAGGTTTTGTCTTATTTCAACCACCTTAAAAAAAAAATACAGATTACAGATTCAAAAACTATAATCAACATTCCTCCCCATAACAAACCTTCAATATAGCAATATAACATTAATCTTCAATAAAAGATGCACACCCCAATCTTAATCTCTTTATAAAGATTCGAATGAATTTCCCTCCACTAAACCTTTCAAAAGTTACTGGATTCTCCAAAAACCCATTTCTTTTCAAAAGAAACTTAAGGTTACATTATGCCAATTTAAATTCAAAAGTCATCTTTACTTCACCTCCTTAGAATATCAAGTTTAAAACATTCAAATGAAGCTCCATTAAAGTTAATTCACCATGTTCTTTTTATTTTTCTTAGTTGCTTTTACCATCAGCAACAAAATTATTTCTCCAGATGATGAGCGTTGCTACGCTCGAAACATGTCGAGACATAAAATTACATTTTTAATTTTTAAGGAATTACTAAATTTGTGGAGGAAGACTTTGCGTTTTCTTATCCTTTCCTAATGCTGATGAGTTACTTAATGATCGCATGAGGATTTTCTTTAGCATAGACGCGTTCATTGTGCAAATTAGTTATACCACTCCATGTGAAACAGGCTTCATCTCTAAATGAAATTCTTCGTGTAAAGTTACTGTCTTGATTTTTGTGTTCTTGGATAAACCGTTAGAAGGCTTGGCGTGGTCCAAAATCATGCGGTAAAAAATTTTTTACTCGTTGAATACGAAATGGGTACTGTAGTTGTTCTCTGGTCACCCTATTAACGGTATCTTTGCATACCCGTAACTATAGCTGCTGAGTTAAGGATTTTCTTCAATACAATTTAGAATATCTTCCTCAACCTCTAAAGTTTTTACCGTACGTGCACAACCATAATTAATAGGAACAGACGCAAACCTACGAAGACGTCTATTAACTGCCGCGAAGGTTTTATGGTTTGGTAAACGACGACTCGGAAATTTTTGACTGTATACTCTGCAAGATTCTAAACCATTTCCTTGGCAACATCCAAAATCCAATAATATTTCGCTCATTTCTTCGTTGGTATATTGTACGGCCACGACAAAAAGAAATTTGAAAACTTTTTGACAATTCAAATGTATGCTTGAATTATTTTTTAGGTTCGATTCGACACCAGTCAATTTTTAGTGACAGTTGTTGTAATTTAACGCCTTCAAATTGTGTTCAATTATTAGCCGCGTTCGGCAAATACATCAGGCCGCTTAGATTTGATCTGAATCGTTCGTTTATGACATCTGGATGTAGGGAAAGTAAATGTCAACCGTTCGGCAATTAAAATCTGAGCGCTCTGACGATGATCTTTTTGCTCGGAGTTTTTGATCGGATGAAAGCGATTAATCTCAAATCTCAGCCAGCTGAGTTACTGAGGTTAAGTTTGATTTGAAGTTTGTTCTTAGTTTTGGTTTGAAATTTGCTTTGGCGAGGACCTTGTAAGAAAGTTAACTTTAAAAAATGAAGGAAATTGAACTTTATGATGCGGAAGAACAAAAACGGTTTACCCCTGAACTAACCTTAGTCTTCATTGGTTTACCATATTGGTGACAGACGAAAATTGACCAAAATCTTTACGTCTTCAAACATAAGTTGATAGCAAAGAGGATAGGACAGTTGATCTATCCCTTCAATTAGGGCCAATACAACAGTAAGAATACTCACTTTTAGTAGAAAAGGGGAAAAATAGGTTATATTTCTTGAATCAAAACAAAGCAGTTTGACTTTGACAGAGATCAGTTGTTTGGTACCGTTCTTTTATTACAAATTTCTCCGACTGATCTGTGGTCACGTGACAAAAATCAATTCAATCGCAGATGTATTTGCCGAACGCAGCTATTGCAATAATTTAGACCTGTCCATTCACGAAGTGAATTTTTTAAATTCAGATATCTCAAAAACGGCTGCTCAAATCAACTCTTACCACGTATAGCTTTTTTTGGTAGAAGACGTTGAAGAATAAGAATTTTCATTTAAAAGTTAAATACAGGGCGGTTTAAAAACGTTATTTCGTTTTAAATGTATTCAAGGTACCACAGATGGCGCCCTCTAAATTTTATAATAAAAATGAGAGCAGATTTGAATTTTTTACCCCACAAAACTCCACCTAGCTGAATATTGTGACAATACACCGATTATTAAAAAAAATATTTATGAAAAACTAAAACCAAATTGAACTTTGGAAACTCTGTATGAAATCATCCACTTTTGGACTGAGGTAAGTTGGGTTAGATCGTCATATTTAAGTCTCAGGAATTTGTAGTAGCATTTTTCCGCACTTTTTAGAGACACCTTGTATAACTTTTGGATATAAGTGGTAAGTTTAAATAAATGTAATATTATTATTCCAATAGTCTTGAGTTTTTGTTTATGGTGCAATGTAACCATATAAATCGGGCCAAGTAATTTACAATCCGTTTCTGGAAGCTATACGCTCAAAAAAGAGAAAAACTACTTAAAACAGACACTGCTTATGAGAAAATTTAATAAAATCATTCCGAATGCAAGAAAAACCCTTTAGCTAAATCATGATATCAAAAATTCAAAGAATTATTCTAACATAACATTTCGGATGAATTTTACAAAATATAGAGTTATTTCTTTCTATTGTAATACCTATATCAAAAGGAATCGAAGAAAAAATGTGCAAGCTCATATTATTTCTGAGGGGCTAAAAAACATTTAACATGCACATGCACATTCTTCATTCACTTAATTTGTTTAGGTTAGCTCAGGTCATACAGTAGGGTGGGCCGAAAATCAAGGAAAAAATTTTTTTTTGGAAATATAAATTGCGGTAGTGAAAAAAAGTTGTCTTAGATAAAATAAAAAGCAGAGAAAAAAATTGGATGATATTGAGGAATATCTGGCCGCGCCCCTGGGGGTTAAAAGGGGCTCTTTTTTGAATTTTACTTTTTTCATTACGGACAGTAAAAAAACGTTTCGCTCTTTTGGCAAAAAAAAATATAGCCCTAAACATTACAGTTTAACCGCGACCCTATTACTTTAAAATTGTTTATTCGATATAAATAAGTAACATATATCTATTTTATTTTAGCTGTGCGATGTGCAGCTCTTCGCGTAGTTAAATATTTAATTTTTAATGACAGTTTTTTTAGTAGGATTTATATTTGAATATTTAACCAGCCCAGAACTCACCACGGGGAGTTGGCCGCACCTCGAGTTTCACCCTCCCACCCTTCCCTTCTTATATGCATTAGTTGAGATTTGCGCTGTAGTACTGCCCCTTATTTTCGAAACTTGGCAAGTCTGCTCTAGCTAGAAGCGTCGCGAGATTGAGCTCCGCAGACTGTAGAAGAAGCCTCCGTTATTAACTTTTTATTAACTTTACATCCCTTTCAACTGCCTGGGTATGACAGGGGATTTTTTTTAGTCGGAACTTCTTCGCGAATCATCAGCTGAAGATCATCGTTTGCAATATGCATCGTTAATGGAGGTTCTGTTATATTTTGAGTCCAGTCAATAAGATTCATGTAATCAGCAGCGTTAAAGTTTATCTTTGGTATTCTAAAAATTCTAATGCCACTTTTTGTTTTATTTAGTCTTGCCTTTAAAATTCTTTTCTCGGCAAGTTCTCTGATATGTGGCCGTTTATCTGCCAACATGGCTATCATCTATATATTTTCTGCATGGGCAAAGTACGCGTTACCTGTTATAACCTTATTAATAATTGCCTGAATATTGTCAGGAAAATGTCTAGAGGCCCGTATTGTGTCCCATAAATGTCGTGCACCATATTGAACGGCTTTGATTTAATCTTAAACCACATAAGGTACATAAACTTTTAAGATGAATTTAACTATCAGAAGAAATGTATTCCGTTGGTTCCTCAGTGGAAATATACAGTCGTAGTACGGTAGTATTCGATTCGCA
Organism: Polydrusus tereticollis; assembly: GCA_963920685.1. Lineage (NCBI taxonomy): Eukaryota > Metazoa > Arthropoda > Insecta > Coleoptera > Curculionidae > Polydrusus > Polydrusus tereticollis. The sequence goes on along the minus strand of OY987328.1, from coordinate 94,848,903 downwards.
GTAGTCAACCATCTTGCGTGACTCATTTTCCCAGGATTTCGGCAGGCAAGATTTTCTGAACAAGAACCACAATTTATTGATTGCGAAATTAAATATAAATATTTTTGGTCTGTACTAAGATCTTTTTTGTCTATTTCAGGCAAATCAACCTTCTGCTTTGCTGCTGGTATTTTCGTTTCCTTGCAACATTTGCAAGTTAGGGGACTGAAACATTTGCAAGAACAAATATCAAATAATTTTTGCGCATCGGACTAGAATTTTTCCAGCTTTGCTGATAAAAAAAAGGTGTATCACGGTTTTTAATAAGTTTAATGATTTTTCTGTACTTGCCATAATATGCTAAAATCATGTCTACTATAGGTTTATTAGTTAGGGTTGGAAGTAATGCACGTTGCCATATAATTTCAAGTTTTTGTGCAAAAATGGTTGCAATTTCACTAAGAGGTTCCTTGCTTCCGTCACCTTTCAGTTCAAGACGAACATTTTGAAAACATTTAACAATCTGTTCATATGTGGGAAGAAAAAGCACATCGTCTGAACCAAGATCCTCTGCATTGCCAAACAAACAAAGTCTATTACAAGCACGAGTATTTAAAGTTTTTCTAGGCATAATCACATAAATCACTATGTTTTTAGATAAGATTTAATAAAAAATAAACGACTAAATATTGCTCAGAAATTACGTCCAAACCAAATGAGCTTAGGTATTAAACTAATCCGCGCGTCGCACGTTATTTTCGAGTTAAGGCTTGTTAGAAGTGAATACGCTCAGCGCTCAGTGGCGGGAAGCGCAGCGATAAAGCAAAATAAGATACAGGGGCGCGGCTAAACATTAATATTAAATGCGCAAAATTTTTATACGTAATGAGAGAATAATAATAAATATTTTTATGACTACCCCTCCCTTAAAATATATATGTACAAAATCATCTCCTTTTACCCCCCGCGGGGCGCGGCTGAACGTTAATAGAAAAATCCTATTTTTTGTGTGCGCAATTTAGTAATTCTAAGACAACTTTTTTTTACTACCGCTTTAAGAAATTCCAAAAAAAAATTTTTCGGCCCACCCTATCATACAGTCGCCAGAAAAGAACATGTCTTGACCCTAGGTATTACTTATTTATTATAACATTGAATGAAAATTGTTGATTTAACCACGACACCTAATTTTGCAAAACATGCAAATTTAGTTAAAAAATTGTGTTTGTTTTTGCCTTCACCTTTTCGCCTAATTTGAATCAATTTTGTCATAACTAATGTCCTATGAGTTCTTTTTTATTTCTTGGATCAGTACTATAAATACGACCCATATCAATTATTGTTAATTGATTTTTACGACGGAAACAATAATAATTTTTGTAAAAATGGATTATTTTCGAATTCAATCGATCCGATTTACCGTAGAAAGGTATTGTTTATTATACGCCGAAATTACTTTAGAACAGTTTTAGTGGTGTTAGGAATATATTCAACTTGTAACCATAACTCTGGCTAGTAACTCTAAAGAAAAGAGGCCAATCAAATTATTTTAGTAACTTTCACTTATTATATAACAATATTATAGATGTTGTTTTATTTATAGTATTTAAATATATAATAATAACTGCCTACAGGTCCAAAGTATGAGTTTATTTAGAATTTTATTTATCGACGTTTCAAATTTTAATTAGCAATAAAAAACGCTATATTAAAAATTAAATGATTAAATTTACGAGTTTTTTTAACAGTCAAAAGTATATTCTATAGGTCTAAGTCAAGGTCTCATTATATCCTATTTATTGGCTACATTTTAGTTTTAAGCGTCGGTTTATTAGTATTTAAATAAATTTGTACCTATGTAATTAGTTTATTATAATAATTGTATCGGCCAAGAGAGAGATAAAAACACATATATTTCAGATATGAAATCTTAAAAGGGCAGTGTTTTTCCTAAGGGATAGGACCACCTTGAGGCTAATGAAAATGCATTTAAAGTAATGAATTGAATGAGTGAATGACGCAACAATAGTATGTAATTTATTCTAGATTATGTGTGCTACTCCAGATATGTGAAACTTTTTTTTCAGTTCAAATTCGACGATTTGCTTATTTAGTAAATATTTGTTGCCATTTCAAAAAATCGTCTTGGTTGGCATTAATATGGGAAAATTTTTAGTTTCTGGGTAAGTACAGTGCCTTTTTTGTATGAAAGCAAAAATAAAAAGTTACATTCAAAACTATGCCATTATAGCATTAATTTTTGCTGTATAGTCGTATATCTTCTAGATGCTACACGATATTATTTAAGATATTTGTATAAGTACTTTACCTTTCTATTCTATACAGGGTGTCCGGAAAATACGATGACAAATTTTAAGGTTGGAATCTACATAAAAAATATGAACAAAGTTCATACTAACATTGGTCCGCAAAGGCCCTTAAAGATTGTGTCATCAAAATGTTTTTTATATTATTTACTAAGTTCTAGTCACAATACAGATATGAACATTTAGGTATAAAAAAGTCATAACTGTTCTCCAGAAGGGACAAATTAGAGCCGTAGAAGTTCTATCACCTTCTTTGTTTAATAATATTCCTAAGCGTTTCAACCAGAAGATCATCCTTAGGGCCGAGAAAAACAACGAGAAGCGACAATATGACATTTGGCGAAATCAGTGTAGTGGGAGGTAACCCAGCAAACTGTCATAAGTTTAAGCCGGCCGTGTTTTAGTCGTTAGTCCGGTAGTCGATGAGTTATCGTTATCGAGTTTAGTTGTCGTTTTCGTTCAAAGAAGTGTATTGTTTAACTGTTTGTTTTTGTCAGTGCTGTGTTATTGTAAAACTATGCCTGGTAATACTGTGCATTTCGAGGGCGTCACTCAAAAGAAGGTCAAGGAATAAGCATGTTTGCATTTCCAAAGGATCCTGAACAGTAAGTACATTTACACCGCTTTAGGATTGTTAATTAAAAATGCAGGAAAGGTAACAAAACTGCTGTCAAATATTTAAAAATAAATAAAGGGATACATAAGAAAATACTGTTTTTCTATTTCTATATTAGTAAGAACCTTCTTACGCACTGTCTACTTTATCCGTAAAACTCTAATTATACACTCTATATTGTTAGAAGCCAAGCTGTGGCAAGGACAATTTTCGCTAACGCTCGTACCGTAGCTTTCGATATCGTGTGTAATATGCTTCTTACCACTTTTGGTATGTAACAAACTATTTTATTTTCTATCTAAAATGTACTATCACTAAGTAACGCACAATCAATAAAACATTTCAAAAATATTTTAATTTTTTTATGATTTTGCGAAATTTGCTGGAAAGTCAATTACTTGAAACACAAGATATTTATAAAAAAGGTACTTTTTACCAGGTACTCGCAATTCTTTATTTCAGTGTAAAGCATTTACTTCATCGCTTTAGTGCTTCTTATAGTGTAATAACCCGGCAAACTGTCAAAATTTCAAGGTAAAGGACATATAATTTGGACCCCAATTAATCAATGCTAAACTCGGGATTTTGTCGCTTTCCGTTGTTTGCTTTTCTCGGCTTAGGGCGAGTAGTAGGATAGAACGAAAAAATATCGACATTACATGATATAATACGCACACACATTAATTATTGGTTAAAACTTATAAAATACATTTAGAAAATATGAAAAATAAATCACAAAACAAACCACCCAACTACAGAACAAATTAAAATTTTCTATCAGGTAAATATTTGATTTTCAAATCGAAACGCGTAGGAATATTACAAAATAAAGAAAGTGATACGGCTCTTATTTTCCCTTATTATTTAGGTATAAGTTAGTGTTATTAGAGGTCACTTCTTTAAGATATTCAGGTGTCCGATGTTGTAAACAGTGGCATGGTAACAAAAGGGTGGTGGTTTAGGTGGTTTATTTAAGGTCATGTTTTCTTCTCCCGATTGTATTTTCGCTATTTTATAAATAAATTATGGTTCCTTGAACATCTTTACCCAAAAAAGAATAGGTATATGGTCGCACAGTCGATCGTTTTCGAGATAAAATGACTTAAAGACGACTGCAGCGCGTAAATTTAGTAAACAAGCTAAGTCAGTAATAAATAGTATATTATATTCATATAGGGTGAGAAGTGAGCCATTATTGACCGAGCACTTTTCAATAATGGCCTTCTCAACCGAGGTATATATAGAATTTTTTCTACTACTAACAGCCGAACTAACACCAAAAGACCTAATTTTTATTTTAAAATTAGCCATTTCCCCTATTATTCAAACATATTAAAATATCAAGTAGCCTTGGGCTTAGTTGTCAAGGCAACGAATAAAACAATTGAAACTGATGGATTTTAATAAACGTCATTCTTCTAATAGTATATTATTAACCAAGGTTTAGACAGCCATCATTATTGCCCGAGCGGCGAGTTTAAATCACGAGGAGCGAAGCGACGAGGGATTTAAGACGCGAGGGCTATAATAAGCTGTCTAAACCGAGGTTAATATATTATTTTTTCCACTACTACAAACTTTTATATGACATTTATCTTTATAGTATTAATAATTATAAAAAATTATAGGTAGGTAAGTATATTTTTTAATCAAGTTACCTGCGCTTTGGAATTGGCAAAATATTTTGTTGTTTTGGCAGGTGGCTTTGTCAATGTCAATTTGTGTTCATTTGTGTCATCAGATTTCACGAGTTTTGCGTTTTTTTTTTAAATGAGCGAAGAAAATGTTAGTGATAATATTATGTGTACACCTCCCGAATTAAGGATGGAAGCAGAAAAAATGTTGATTGTATCGACATTTTACAATATCAAGTAATCTAATATGTATTGATAATTATCTGGTTGCCTAACCACAATGAATTGATGTTGTAGAATTAAAAAATCAAGTTACCTGCGTTCAAACAAAATTCGGTTAAGGTCAAAGATCGGTCAATAATGGATTTCAATGGCTTATTATTGACCATGGTCAATAATGACTTATAAGGTAGAGAAAAACGATTTCTAGCGTTAATAATCGGTCAATAATGGCGATGTTATAGGTTAGTAGTGGAAAAAATAATTATGGCCACCTTTTTAAAGTTTCAAGTAAGAGTTTTACAATAAAATATTAAAATAGGACTAAGAATCTTAGCGACCAAAGCGACAGTGATTTAGAAATGGAAAATTTTACCCCGCCTGAGCTCCGAGAGGCAGCGGCCAGTGTGAGCCATGATTTGTTGGCTGAAGAATCAAAGCGACTTTATGTGAAGGTATACGCTCAATTAAAGAAATGGTGTGAAGAAAAAAAATTCGTTAAAATTACTGAAAATGTCAGGCCAGATTTTAAGGAAAAATTGGAACCCCAAAAGGTATCAACGTTGTTAGCAAGCTACTCAATGTTGAAATCAACTCTTTCACTGAAAGAAAATATCGATATTTCAAAGTATATTAAAGTAGTAGCATTTTTTAAAAAGAAAAATGTCGCCATATAAACCTAAAAAATCACGTGTGTTCTCGAAAGAAGAAATTGATACATTTTTAAATGAAGCCTCTGATGATGAATTTTTATCAAAAAAGGTATTAATTTTATATTTTTGTCCTGCTTTAATAAGCTTTAAATTCTAGGCTATTGTGATAATTGGCGTAGCCGGTGCTTGCAGAACAGACCAACTTTGCAATATGGTTCTTGATGACGTGGACATCCGAGCTGGGATTATTGTGATAACTATTACTAACTTAAAAAATGGATCATCCAGGAGATTGGTCATTGTCGAACCGCAATGGATTAACGTCGTAAAAAAATACTTGGCTAACCGGCCGACTGCCATTAGAAAACTATTTATTTTATACCGCAAAGGTAAACGTCATAGACAAAATATTGGGCACAATACTATTAGTAAAGTACAATACAGGCTGTTCATTTGAAAACTTCCCACCACGGATTTATCAAAAACCACTGATTAAAACAAAAAACGCCGAGACACGTCAAAAGATTTGCCAAAGGGCCAACTTTTTAACCGAAAACTACTTCACCCCCTTTTACCCTCTGTCCCCCGGGGTCATCCCCTTAAAAATTTTAAATGACAAGGGGTATCAAGTAATAACTTGTTTGAAAGGTCTTTCAAAGTGCTTAATTTTGACGTTTGATTTTTTAAAATCGGTCGATTCGTTTTCGAGAAAATTAGAAAAATCTTTATTTATCTTAATTTGTTCAGATAGAAAAAAAAACACACGAAAATATCACTTTTTATTTCAATAAGTGTTCAAAATGTTGCCCGTTATTGGCCAAACAATGATATAGGCGATGTTCAAATTCCTGACGGACATTTTCAAAAACATGTTGTGGGAGATCATGGCAGCTTTCGATGATGCGTTGACGAAGTTCATCCAAACTTTCAGGTTGGGGAGTAAACACAATAGATTTGAAATGGCCCCATAGAAAAAGTCTAATGGCGTCAAGTCAGGTGACCTAGCAGGCCATTCTATAGGCCCTCTTCGCCCTATCCATTTATCTGGAAACTCGTCGTCTAGCCATTGCCGAACCAGAAGAACATAGTGAGGAGGAGCGCCGTCTTGCTGGAAATATATTTCAGCCTCATCAAGTATAGGGTTTCCATCGTCTTCGATTTGGTTTTCAATGGTTTCAGTGATAAGCGGATTGATGGTATTTTCCAACATATCTAAATAAATGCCTCCATTTAAATTCCCATTAATAAACAATGGCCCAATCACTTTGTTTCCTAAAATGCCTGCCCAGTGCCCATACATTAATTTTTTGGGGGTACTGAGTATGCCCTTCTACAAAAGCATGAGGATTTTCATTGCTCCAATCCCTGCAGTTATGCTTATTAACAAATCCATTTAGATAAAATGTGCATTCATCACTGAAGCAGATATTCTTTACATGAATGGTATTATCATTAATCGCTGCAGTCATTTGTTCACAAAACTCAACTCGCCTATCGAAATCAACTTCGGTTAACTCTTGCAATATTTTCATTTTGAATGGATGAAATTTATGTAATTTAGTAACTGTGTGTACAGAGCCTAATGAAATACCAGTCGCATCAAAAATTTTGCGTAATGAAGTATTAGGATTTATGCCAAAATGACCCAAAACTTCAAATTGAGCGGCTTCATCCAAAACTCTAGATTCTAGATGATTACGTTTTTTATTTGCAACAGATCCAGTTTGAGTAAATTTAGCGACAAGGTCCAAAACATACCTATGCGAAGTTTTCTTTTCCGGATGTCTGGCGTTAAATGTTACGGCAGTTTGCCGAGCACATTGATTTTGGGCACCATAAATTAGAATCATTTCCACTCTTTCGGCTAGTGTGTAAACCATTTTGGAAGTAAAATCTGAATCAATAAATTAATTTTCACTATCCCAAGAGTGTCGCAAAGGTAACTGACAGCAAATTAAATTCCTTTTTTTTCCTTAGCTAAACAGGTAAAAGAATTAATACAGTTCGCCCATGTTATCTGTGTTTATAAATAGATGGCTGAAAAAAAGTCGGGTTGTTATTTGGTTGCTGCTACGTCTAATCTTCCGAATTGCTGTTTATGTTGGTTTTTGAACACTTATTGAAATAAAAAGTGATATTTTCGTGTGTTTTTTTTTCTATCTGAACAAATTAAGATAAATAAAGATTTTTCTAATTTTCTCGAAAACGAATCGACCGATTTTAAAAAATCAAACGTCAAAATAAAGCACTTTGAAAGACCTTTCAAACAAGCTATTACTTGATACCCCTTGTCATTTAAAATTTTTAAGGGGATGACCCGGGGGGGCAGAGGGTAAAAGGGGGTGAAATAGTTTTCGGGTAAAAAGTTGGCCCCTTTGGCAAGTCTTTTGACGTGTCTCGGCGTTTTTTCTATTAACCAGTGGTTTTCGATAAATCCGTGGTGGGAAGTTTTCAAATGAACACCCTGTATGTTATGGCTCAATTTCTGAAATTACAAGATCCTAAGTGTTATCTGGTCATTCTCTACAACGAAGCTCGGCAACACTTCTAGCAGAAAATGGAGGAGACCTACTAAGCTTAAAAAGGCACGGTGGATGGAAGTCGGCGTAGTATAGCTGAAGGATATATTGAGGAATCGATAGCGGACAAGAAGAGAAGAGCCAAACTAGTACAAAAACCCATCTTATCCAATAAAAATTTAAGTATACCCTCCACTTCTTTTGCACGTCAACATGGTCTGACAGAAAACTTACAGACTAATGACTTAGTACTAAGTATTAATGGACGTTTACAAATTATTGAAAATATTCCTAATACTGAAGTAAATATACCTATAATAAATAATGGTAATTCTATTAATAGTGAAAATGCAGCAGTGCACATGAGTTGTAATAACTGTACAATCAACTATTATTTTAAATGATTTTCATAGTTCTTGATATTTTTTATTATCTTACGACATTTTCTAGAGTTTATTTTTCATGTTCATTTCGTTAAATCAATAAAGTTTCAGTCAATTTCTTTAAAAAGATAAAAAAGCTTCATTATTAACCTCGGTAAATAATGAATTATCATTATTTACCTAGGTTAACAATGAACTACTTCTCATTAGACAAATGAGGTAAATAATAGGATTTTCTCAGTTAGTAGTAGAAAAAATATTCTTAAATGTAGTTATTCTTTTATACCATAAACCTATAAAAAAAAAAACGAATTTACAAGTACCTAATACAATTGGTATATTCTTAAATTCACATCAATTCCATTAGAAGCTTAAAATCTTCATCTAGAAATTTAAGCGTTTAGCAATAATTCATAGTTGGTTGAATTCAAATGCATTTGAGCCTGCTTAAGAATTTAACTAAAAAATCAAAAATAAACTCGAAAATAGATCACTGCTCATTTCACTAAATGGTGCAAATGCATTTTCTGCATAGTAACACCAGTGGTAACGCTCGCGAAGCGCGCAAATTATATCAAAGAATGTATCCTGACGGGCAAGCTCCATGCATTCAATTTGTCGTTAACTTGCATAGAAGATTTTGCGGAAAAGAAACCTTTCAACCAGATAACTTAACTGGTAAACCACGTGCCACTCGAGCTGTTGAAGCTGAAGAGGAAATTATTGAAATAGTCGCTCGTAATCCAAGGATAAGCACCCGAAGGTTCGTTACATCAGAACGCATTCAAAAGAGCTCGGTTTAGAAATTGCGCATGAACACTGTCTACCCATACCACATTCAAAGTGTTCAGACTTTAAAATCACAAGATCTTGAACCCAGGATGCAATTCTGTCCATTACTAAGACAAAAGTGGCACTGAGATCCCGACGTTATGAGTAAAATATTTTTCACTGATGAGACCGGATTTACTACAGACGGAGTAATAAATTTCCAGAACAATTATATGGGCAGACGAAAACCTGAAGACAAATTTTCCATTAGTGTCTGGGCAGGAATATTGGGAACTCTCTAATACCTGGCCATATATTTTACCTCGCATTTTACCAAATAGATAAACGGTGAATCATACTTATGGAGCTATTCTATAACTTACTTTTTGAATATAAGGGGGTATAAGCCTTTGATCTTGGCATATTTTATCCAATATGAAATATTACGATTCTGTGCCTTAGAACGCGCTGTTAATATTTCTTACATCCACTATAAATTTATAGACCCAATTTGAGCTACGTAACGAATGACTCAACCTAAGATTTGACATTAGTATTTATATTTTGACTTTGCCACGTAACAAAAATACTAATTAATATTATGAAGAACAAATGGATGGCATCTTGTATTTTGAGGAAACTCTCGAGGAACCTTTAAAATAAATTGTGCAATGTTTGTTTGTGTACCTATACTACTCATTACCTAGGGCTGCATTTAAAACATCTGCTATGTTCTTTTTAGAAACAAAATCGATCTTTATGGACAAACAATTATTTATTAAAATTCACTGCCAAAACTTGTTGTTCACTATATATATTATAAAACAGTTACCAGCACATGTTTAGCTGAGAGAAGAAAATAGTCACTTCTTTTCATGTAAAAGTTTTGGTATGCATGTTCTAGTTTATTTACTGAGTACGTAGGTAAAATTCCAAGAAGAGTTAAAAGTGGAAATGCAAGTAATAAGGGATTTTACGATAAATGGGGCAGAAGTTTAACAGTTTCCGTATTTTCAAAAATTCTCGTTAATTTAAATGAATAATTAAAGAAATAATTTAAGGTTCAGTGACTGTCTTCTTTTTTTAAAGTTTGCTTTAAGACAGGCAATACAATGTACTTCGTCAAGTTATATCTGGCATTACAGAATAGGAAATTTTGAGTCCAGTGTAAATTGAATCCTTATATCCAGCTATAACTTTAAAGCAATGTGCTATTACAGCAATGTAGTAAAGTTACAGAATAACACCATTAAATTTTCTGAAAAATGTGCTACAATAGCTGTTTGTTAATGTTATCTACTCCAACACATTTTAGTCTTAATGTGAGGCCACATTTAAATGAAGTTTGTAGGTTAGTTACCTCGTTCTTCAGATTTTAATCTATCGGATTATTTTAATAGGGCTACTCAAAATCCTTAGTATACGAAGTACCAGCTCGCAGCTTTAAAGGATTAGAGCAGCGGGTTTTTTGCTGGTTGTGAAGTTATAATAAATAAACCTGGTATTTTTAGAAAAGTCAGAAGATAAGATCTATGAGAAATCGAGTTCGGAGATTCATTGATACGATCGGAAATCATTTCCAACAATTATTATAAAATTTGCAACAAAAGAAAATGTACAAATTTAGTGACCGCGTTGTGTATTTTTTTGTTGTTGTTTTTTAAAAACTGACGAGTTTAATAATAATTATTAAAAAAAGTTTCTTAGCTTTAAATTACCTCGGTTATATTGTAACGTATTATAACGTATACATAAAAGTTCATTTCTGTATTGTAAAGAATATATTTGCATGGATTTTTATTGGCCTCAAGGTGGCCTTAGCCCTTAAACATTTCTACATTCAAAAACCGGATTTGAACAGAATAACAACGTTTTTTCAAAGATAGAGTGTTTTATTATGTATAGTCGTCGCCAGATATAAGTGAGATTTTTATAAATACTGATATTTTTTTATCTTCGAAAACCTACCGTCAGTATTTAGACTGGGCGCATAGTTATCCTGAATAGTTTAAATAAGTATTAAGGTAAATTCGCTGTTTGTACAAAATTACTGTTTATATTTATGGCAAAAAATGTATTTCAATCAGTAAGTATGTTTATTTTTAGACTTATTAAATTTTCAATAAAAATTAGAACAATATAGTAGGTCTAAAGTTTATTTAACTTAACATACTCTCCCGTACTACAATATTAAATTCAGTTCCCGATTTTTTGCTGTGCTATACTTTAATTGTCTTGTGCCTTGTAAAAAAAACGATCCCAGATCCGGAGTAGTATTAACAAGTGTGTGTGTGTTTTAATTTTTTATGCGGTCTGGCATCTAAACATTGCGTTGACTTAGTATTTTTATGTTCAGTTTGTTGTTGTACAGTTAATAGTAATAATTATTAATTAAGTGTTTCATTTAGGATTTATATTCCTTAAGTTAAAACACTTTTGTTCAGTGTTCGTGTTTCGTGATTTTGATCGATTTAATTTTATTATTGGAATACAATGTTTTGACCGTGGAAGGATAATTCTCATAGGCATTGGAGGCCATGAAAGGAGAAATAGTGTGAACCTGAAGATGTTCTAAACGACCCTGCTGCGAATTTGGTTGAATCCGTTGATTTAGATTTAGGCGAGTAATAAGGAAAAGGAACGCGAGAAGGAACGTTACGAAAAAGCGTAAAGTATTTTTGAGCTTTCAGGCAGAGGAAATTTGTTTCAATGTGTATAAAAACCTAAAACGAGACCCTATGCACATAGGATAATATAACAAATCCGAAGTAGTAAAAAAATTTTCCGAGCTATAGTCGGATTCACGGCTCGTCTCGTCGTTCGAGATTTGACAATAGATAAATGACAGTAACTAGCTGGACCAGTAACTTTGAAATATCCCCAATCCATCATAGAGCCGTAATTAGCCCAAAGCCCACTGACACTGACATCAGTGACATCGCCACGTGCTTTTTTTCTCGTTAAGTGTTTTGCTGTGTTTTTAATTGTTCTCGTGTGTTTTGTATTTAAATAAGTTTATTAAAGACTTCTATTTTGGACGTACCTACCACCTACGTGTTTTGGTGTTTATTTGTTACGGAACGGTAAGTTAAATACATTAACCGCAAACTACTTTTATACGGTATTTATCTTTTTTAGGCGTAAAATGATAATGGATCATAATTATTGTCTTCCAAGTACCTCAATGGATAATATTCCTAAAGAAAACAGGGTAACGTTTATGCCCTGCAACTTTTTGACTCTTCCAAGGGCGTTATCTTTTACCCCATTATTTATTAATAAATAAAAATTAAAAAAAAAGCATTATCTTGATAGGATTAGGGAGGAGAGTTTTTCATAAACAATAATTAATGAATATAATATTTTGTTGCATGCTACTCCACCATATATGTATATTATTATATAACTATATAAACCCAATATGCTTACCCTATGGCCATGGCAAAGTCAAAAAGCTTTAAATACCTAGTCGTAAAATGATGTATAATTATTATTATAATTTTTAGAAAAAGGCGTTTTCTGTTTTACATGGCAATGAGTTGGCCCAAAAATTTGTGCAAAATGTTTATAATTATTTTAAATACGTACATCCTCAAATAAGCCCCATTCAAGTAAGTATTTTTTCCAATTTTGTTTTCCACGTTTTATTTCTAAGTCCATTTATTTGCAAAAATAATATATTTGCGCATACCATTAAGTACTAAGCATAAATTGGTGTATCTATTTCTACCAGTGTGTCATGCGTCTGGATGAAACACGTGTATTTTTCTGTAATTTTAATATTTAATATAACGCCATATTGTTCGTAGGAAAACCAGTTACAATAAAGAAACTGCAAGACCAACTCCATCGCAAGGAAATGTATCTTGGAAGCATAAGCAGTCTCCTAAGGTTGGTTAAAAGCTTAGGCTTTTTCTATAAGAAGGAAGACAATCGCCGTGCGCTTATGGAAAAGCCATGTATTGCGGATAAACGGCGAAGATTTCTGTCTACGTATATGGAAAACGCTTAGCTTGGTCCCGATAGAAAACCATGTGTTTTTCTGGACGAGACTTGGATTTTTTCTAATGGAACATTTAGAATATCTTGGCAGGATGATAACATTAAATCTGTCAGAAAAGAATCTGGAGAAGGGTACAGGTCAATATACGAATTAATAAATATAAGTTAACCTAAGTAAAGGTACAAAAAACCATAGTCTTTACTCTACAAGACCAAAATGAAGGCCCCCCTTCTGAAAATAAATTCTCTTAGTGAACACTAATCGTCATTTAATTTATATTTTTAGATACATTGATTTGCATGCAGGGGGCGAATGTGAATTTATCGAAAATGCCAGGCTTATTTTTAAATCCAAATGCAAAACTGGTGACTACCATGGAGAGATGAACCCTGACAATTTTGAAAAATGGCTGTGCGAAACCCTACCAAACTTAGAAGAGCCCTCCATGATAATGTTAGATAATGCTAGTTATCATAGCAGGCAAACGGCGAAGTGGCCCACAAAAAAATGGTTAAAGGCGGATTTACAAAGATGGTTAGAAGAGAAAAATATTTTATTTTCACCGTACGATACCGTCCAGGTTTTATGGCAACTCATCAATACAGTACAGTAATAATGTATAGTAACATTGCATAACATTTTTGCATTGGGCTTAAACTCACTGAAGTTCTTTTCTCGCCTTTTTCAAAAAATGCCGACAAAAAGTATAAATCGATTATATGTTCCAAGAAAACAATATAGAATTAACTAATATTATTTCCTTATATAAATGAATAGTAATGTACTGCACTGAAAATATATATCAGCTCTTAAAATATAATAATTTCTATGCCATTGCAGCCTATATTAATTTAATTTATAAAATTACAAAATAGCCTTGGTAGTACTAGTATTTTTTACTTGTAGATTGTAGATTTTTTTATAATTAGAAATAAAAAAGTACTATATACACCTTTTTTCTTTCCCTTTGCTCCTACGCTGATTTCACCAAACCATATATTCCAATCCTCCAAAAAAAATTGCACATTTAATGTGGTTTACGTGCTTAACAAATTTAGCTTAGTCCAAGCCTGATAAATCTGAAATTTAGTACAAGTAACCTACCAACCTACAAAAACAAAATAGACTAGAAGTCGACAGGGTGCCATTAGTGACACGTGACTCGTCCACCATCTTGCGAGACGGTTCAAGAATCCGACTATAACACATGTTCCTTATAGTACTTTATGTAAGTCTCCAAACAAAGGAAAAACCTCGGGAAAAACGATCCGATGTAGGTAATCTAAAGATTTGGATTTGGCTACAGCCAAACTATTAAGAAGTTTACTTAATTAAAAATATAAAAATAATGGAGTAATATCCCATAATAGTAAAAAAACTTCAAGAGCTCGAAAAACCTTGTTCAAAAAGCACTTTTTGACGAAGGCTTGAGAAACTGGGATTCAAATTTAAAATTGTTAATAAGTATGCTGCAATAATGGAATGTAGAAGAAACGTAAAATGGCGAATAGAATATTTAGAAAAAATAAATGAACTTGGAAAAAGGGGGAAACAGATATAAATATAAAAAAAGGTTGGACTGATGGCTCTAGCAGATGTCAATTAAAAGATAGGTATAACTCCAAGCTAATAATTTAAAAAATTAAAAATAATATTGTAAAACTAACGAAACGAATCCGACCCTGTTACTTATTGAAATGGACCCTGGCGGAGTCTTTGTCGGTATTTACGAGTTTTTATCGAATTTTTTTTTAAAACTCACTTATAGTTGGCGAGGACTTTACCTATAGGTACACTTCAGTGTCAAAATAGTATATTAAAGTACAAGTTTTATAAAGCTTATTTTAACGCACGCATCCATGTTAGAAAACGAGCCGCTTGCGGACAAGTGCGCTAATGGCTTTACAAAACGTGTGCTTTATACTATTTTCTTTATTTTGGCATTTTTTTAAATAAATAAATCCATATTTAAAAAGAAAATAAAACATACAAATTTTCAAAATTTCTAGGCCTAAATTTTATGTTGGTAACAATCAAATTATTTATCATAATAGCCTCGAAAATAGCCTTGAAATCAACAAATAATTTTATTTCCGTATCAGCCATTTTGTCACTAGGTTGTCTAATTTTTCTAACATACATAATTTTAAAATATGGAGCAAGATAAGTTTAGTTTAACTCTCCCAAAGGGAAAATTATATAAATTTTATAGTTCTATGTTTTATAATATAGTAAATTTGTAAGATTATTTCAGATATTTTTAACTCATTTCCAGTTCATAGAATTAATGCAATCAAACATACACGACAGCAAAATAAAACATTTGTGAACATCATTACCAACCTTAGAAAAATAAAGAAAACTGTTTCATAAAAAGTTCATTACGATACTGAAAACGATATCGAAATAGCCTTTTTATGAAACCAAATTAGAAAAATGATATTTTCTTTAAACTACATCTTACTAGAATTTAATATTTAAAAAAAAAATAATGAAATGGTTTTAAAAAAACGTTTCTTCCGTGACAACGTAAAAGTGACAACTATCCATGTTAGTGTAATGATATTTTTATTGGCTGTTTTTGCACATGTGATTACAAAGAGACGAAATCAGTTCGTTATAGTATTTTTAAGTTTAGAAAGAAGTTAGTTGACGGTAGAATTTTATGACATATGTCACGTTATATATTATACTAAAGAAAGGAACCCAGCAATTAAAAGAAACCGTCCTTAAAAAGAATCGTATTCGGGAGTATTTTAGTATTTTCTTTGTTTCGTTTGTTGATTGTCACCAAACTGTCACATTGATGATTTCAATGTGGTAGCATTTCGCAGATTTTCAAAACATTTTATTGCTTTTGGTGGTTTGTTGAGACAGTTTCTTTGTGTGATATTATTTTTAGTGTGAAAACTAAAAAAATATGGATCACGACTCTTGTATTCCCAGTACCTCTGGAAGAAGGAATGATGTATACATGGTAATTTAACAAATCTATATTTTAGACATGCACAATCTTAAAACCCCTAACTTATTTTTCATTATTTAAAGTTGATCGTGTTGGTTAATAGACCTCACCGCATTGTAATTATAAAAAAAAAATATTAAATCTGATCCTAACTCAACATAAACGTGCACCTAAAATAAAAGTACCTAACTATGAAGTGATACTTGCCATAGAAGTCTAATTTCAGCTAACTTCTTTCTAAACTGAAAAATACTATAAGCCAAAAATGTTTACCAAGAGTATTACAGATTTCGAAACAACGTTACTAAAATATTACATATTTGTTTAGATCTTTATATTAGCCATTTCTGCCTTATTTTTGTATTATAAGTAATAACTAATGGGCGGAATACATGCACTTACATTTAGCCAAAATATGCGCATATATATGTCTTGATTGCCTTTAAAATATATACGCATACTGCTATGCAATATTCCTTAATTTATTATAGTAAACTATAGGGTAAAGAAACACACTCGGTTCTAAAAAAGATGTTTATTTTAAAAAAAGTGCAAAAAAAAAACAAAGAAAAATAAAAGTAAACAATTTTTTAACCTGAAATTGTCTAAAAGGCATTTATACTAAATATTTTTCAAAATTTTCAACTAGAAAGGATTATCTTCTATCAGTAAAAATATGGTTATAGAAAGGGAAGCTTTTATCAACATCTACTGATGTAATCGGACTATAGAAAAGTACTAGAGACTATACTGCAACTTAGGTAGTAAAGTATAAGGCCAAGATACAACTTCGTTAGATGGTTTACCTTCGTAAATGCTTTTTACTACAGTTAAGTATTTAAATCCTTCATTCTTTTTTACAGTTACATCCAATTTGTTCCTTACTTGACCTCCTACTTTACCGGGAATGTTGTTACATTTAGCGGAAAAACTTTCAAGAATACTAGTTCAGTCTCTTAAACTTAAATTTCTACTCTCTAACGAGGATATTATGTCCGGTATAAGACTGAAATTAACCTTAATAAAAACAAGATCTTTAACTACACTTGCACTTTGTAACAACTCTTTACTTTGCACAACACACTGAGAATCGTCAACTAAATCCAAAATTAGTTCTCTAATGGCTTCCAAATGTTCTACGTAGAATCTTGCGGCCTTAGCCCATGTTCCCCACCGGGTAATTACAGGTTCTGGAGATAAACTAACATGTGTTAATCTCTCCTTAAACATCTGCACTCTTAGAGGTGCTTTTAAAAACACTTTTTTTTACATTTGAAATTAATTTATTTCGTAGAGGATATTCAGTGACGGTTTCTGCGACTCGGTTTATTTCATGTAAAAGACAAGTCACATGAACCATATTGGGGTAAAACATTCTTAAGTTTTGGCCTACTTTCATCATGTACGGTGCTGCATCAGACAAAAGCACTAAAAACGTCTTATCTGGGACTGGATTTGGTAAGAAGCTCGATAGGGACTGCTGAATAAATCGGGTTACGGTCACATTATTAGATTTGTCTAGCTGCTTAGAAGCTACTAAATATGGAATTGTTGATTTATCTTCTTGAAGTGCTCCAATCATAAGATGTGCGATATATCTGCCACAAGCCTCTGTGCTTTCATCAATAACAGTGTAAACATTTTTATTACCCAGTGAAGCTCTAATTTCTTCTAAAACGATTTCGTATAATGAATGAACATTCTTCTTTCTATGCATAAAATCGTCAGGAATGGTTTGTTGACCATACTTTTGCAAAAATCCTCTTATTTCCGGATTTTACAATTTTTTTTAATGGTATGTTTGATGCGACCAAAGCCTTGCATAAGTCTTCTTGAAAAATTTCCTTTTCAGATTTCGATTTTTCTCCAACATTTGGAAATGCGTTTTTTACACTCAGCTGAACTGGCTCAGATTTCACTTTTTGTAACTTTGATTTATGCAGCGGTGTTTTTCAAATGTTGATCGATTTGTGAC
The DNA here is from genome assembly GCA_963920685.1 of Polydrusus tereticollis. NCBI lineage: Eukaryota > Metazoa > Arthropoda > Insecta > Coleoptera > Curculionidae > Polydrusus > Polydrusus tereticollis. Next base: position 94,830,859 of record OY987328.1, on the reverse strand, counting down.
ATCTTTTCACAAACAATAATTTTTGAACAAGCTTTACAGAAGACTTTTTCTCCACTAAACTCTAAGTCAGGAAAATTTTTAATCCACGAAGACATTTTCGCCACTTTAGACATTTTGAACACAAATTTAAAATCACTAGTTTCGCACTGAAAATACTGAAATCTTTCGACAAACTAAAACAGAAATACGTATTACAACCCGATATAAATATAGTTTATTAAGCAGGTAACAATAAGGCATTGTTAAATGACAATAAATAACGCCTTACAATATACCTGCAAACCCCAGAAACCCCCAATAAATACCTTGTGTATAACCAAAATATAAATATTAATTATGATATAATAATTATCTTCAAATTGGAAAATCCTTGAAACAAGTGCCGGACTGGACAATAAACCTAGGAGTCTACGAGTTTTCAAGACCGGGCGTTTTCAATTTTTTGATAACGCCGAAAACATAAAAATGTGCCCATAAAATAATCATTTGGGAAAAATATGCATTTTATTATAAAATTGACAAAAAATTCAAAAAATGCATATATTTATATGCACTTTGCATATATTCCGCCCTTTAGTGATAACTATCCATATTAGTGTAATGTTATTTTCATTGGTTGCTTTTGCACACGTGGTTACAAATATACGAAATTAATTCGATTATTGTTCAGTAGGTCAAAAAATTTTCTTATCACTGATAATATGTTATGTAATAAAGGCTCCAACCTCGGCTCCAACCTTCAGGTAGGTGTATTAATTCAATTAAGTAAGTGTTCTTCGGTAAGGTTGTTACGTTCATGTAGTTAACTTATAAGACCCTTAGGTTGAAGCAATAATTGATTACTATTATATTTAATAGTTTAATCTGCATAAATACTTTCATAAAAAAATTCATAGTACACAGAGTAAAGGCTTCCATGGGATGGTTTTAGATTAATGTCTTGAATTTGCAAAATGGCACTGTCTAGTGAATAAGGACCTTAAAAGTGTTTTTGAGTCAGGGCAGTCTGACAAATTTCAATTACATTTTATAGAAAACGAAAAAACACACGACAACAGCTTAGAAATACCCAAAATTTAGTATATAAAAAACTTAGTATGCATAGAGCGAAGAAAAGGGGCGGTTGTCGAGTCGTGTATATCTTGAATAATTGAAGCGATTCTGCTAAGGGATTTTGTTCCCGGGGAGCAAATCCCTTTACTGAGGGAATAGTTTAGTTAGGGTGCCGTGTTTACACTTTCCTTTTACTTTCGCTTATGCAACTAATCAATTTCTATTATACAGATAAAGCTTAAGGGATTATACTAACGTACGCCCACACAATATAGACACAGAAATGCCGCAGCTTCGCTTATTCTTGTGTCTGACGTCACGTGTGATATACAGGGTGTTATTTAATAAGTGTCCGATATTTTACAGGACGATTGCTCAGTTATTTAGGTATAAGGTTAAAAGTTCATATAAGCATGGGTCCGCCAGCCCTTTATATTTGAAATATAGGGTGTTAAAAATTTATTTTGATTTTTGTTCTTCGTAAATAATTTTTGAAATAATGTCTATATTAGGACGAAAATTCGTAGTTGGAGATTTTTTAATATGAGAAATTAAAATTTGATCGTTGCTTGGCCCTTAATTGTAGGGAGCGCCACCAATAGTTTTATTTATTATTATTGTGATTATTTGTTAAAGAATTGTAAACTTTATCGATGCTGAGTATGCTGACATACATTTTACATACGAACTTGCAAACGGAAACGCATATGATGCTAAAGGTTTGTATCAGGAACGGTATCCGAACCGCATAACTCCTACTTTCAAAAATTCATACTGTGTTGATGGAAACAGGAAGGTTGGAGAAAGCTACTCATGTATCGGGTGCACATCGGACGGTAAGAACCCAAGAAAGCAGTTCCTAATCTGGTAGGGGGACGCCCGGAAACAAGCACTAGAGAAATAGCGCTGACGTTAAACATTTCTCATATTCCAGTATGGACAATTTTAATTGAAAATTTGTTATATTCCTATCACATTCAAAGTTCAGGCACTCCTCCCTCCTGATTTTCCATTACGTATCAACTTCTGTTGTTGGTTTCTCCAATGCCTTATTTTAAAATCCTTTATTTAAAAATCAAATACTGTTTACCGGCGAAGCAAATCTCCTACACAACGTTATACGCAATTTTCACAACAATCATTTGTGGTCAGAGAAAACCCCCCATGCGATACATTAATCACATTTCCAAGAACAGTTCTCTCATAACGTGTGGGCAGGAATCCTTGGATATTATTTAATAGGCCCATTCTTTATTCTAGGAAGATTAAGAGGAGAGAGATATAGTCATTTTCTTGAAGAAGATTTGCCCATTTTAATGGAAGATGTGCCGCTTACACTACTAAATAAAATGTGATTTATACATAACGGTGCCCCGGCACATTTATTTTTAGCATCCTAGTGCGAGAATTCTTAGATCGTACTTTCGGTTTCGGTAATCGTTGGATAGGTCGGAGAGGGCCTCAACCATAGGCCTCTAGGTCACCAGACCTTAACAGTTTGGATTTTTCTTTGGGGTCATCTGAAATCCTTAGTTTCCCAGACACCCATCCAAAGTGAAGAAGAATTAAGAAATCAAATAATTAACTCTTGTAGAACGATTCAAAATACTCCAGGAATTTTCCAAAGAGTGCGCGAATCAAGGAGAAGAAGATTGAATGCGTGCATACAGCTAGGAGGTGGATATTTCCAACATTTATCGTGATTTTGATTTAGTTTTATACCTAGTGTGTCGTTGTTTATCGTTGTTTAAAAATTACCGTTTGAAATGTTTCTATGTTGATTAAAAAAAAAAGAGTTTTTAAAATTGTTTCACTTTTTGACAAATACAGGCATCGATTAATTTAAATCAAAATATCTCGATAACGGCTGCTTGAAACGACTCTTGACAAGCATACAGTTTACATGTAGAAATGATAGAGGAATCGAGCTTTTTTCTAGAAAGTGTAATGTATGGGCCATTCCAGAAAATGTTGTACATCAGGTGTCCCCTATATTTGAATTTAATTTGACAGTACTAAAGTAACATATTGAAAAGTTTTTTATAATCAAACTGCTTGTGTTTTCATCCTGAGTTAGAATAAAATCCCAAAAACCCTTACTGAATGACAAAAATTTAATTACGTCACAGAAACCATGACAGGTTACTGAAAAATACATTGTCCCCCATACAAAATGACATGTTAAAACCTTGTTTAAAAAATACTCAGGTAGAATTTAACTTGCTTGTGCATTTATAACATGCATATACTATATAACCTACTTTCCAAAACCACTCAATAAAATATTGTACGTTTTTTCCCTCAACCCCTAATATTTAAAAAAAATGTGTCCCTGAATTTGGTTACCTGCGATACCTCACCTGGGTTACCAGATTTTCTTACTGTTGAAAAACCAAAAAGTGGCAACATTGTCTAACCCAATGTCAAACAGATGATACTTCAGTCTATTGTTTGCTTTTAATGAGATAGAAACTACGTTTGAGTGAATTTTGATATTAAATCGAATTTTCTAAGGTAAGTGGCAAAATTAAATATCACCTGTGTTCCTAGTATTATCCTGAAACGCATTATGTTAAGCAAGGTTTCGTGGCACCTACCAAATCTTTGTTTCTTGAAGATAATTTCACTTAGATTTCAGAACCTAAAAATTCGTTATTCTAGAATAAGGGGGAATGAAACAGTTGATTGTACCTTGTGTTACTAATCACCTGAGTTACTGCATGGTAACACAGGTGATAAATTAAGTAACCTAGGTGACAGAGTTACCTCTTTTTACTCTACTAGTCAGGATATAGTTAGTATATTACAGAAAAAAATCAACCGTTCTGCTATTTTAAATACTCAACAATTGCCTTTTGACATCTTTTACTATATTCATTATTTTAGCCAATATTGCCATTGTCGGCAGCAGAAAAAATGAGACGCTACAGAAAGCGTTAGAAACTGGATCCAAATAAAGTAGAAGAAGTGAAAAAGAAGAAAAGGGAATATTACATAAGAATAAAAAGCTTGTGAAAGACATGACAAAAGAAGAACACAAGAAACTAAAAAATAGATGGAAAAGAAGCCAAAATGAAATGAGAATTATGAAAAAACAGTTAGCAAAAACTGTCAAAAACAAAAAAATTCAGCTACTTTTGTGTAGCCCAGGAAAACTACAACCCAAACTTAGGCGAAATATTAGTAATGTTTTGCAAAGAGGTTCCAGGAAATATGTACAAGATGGACGAAACTGATACTAGTATCATCATACTGACTGAAATAAAAACTATATTACCAAATCCATCCGTAATCTTGAAAGGCGAAAGAATTTATTATAAATTTCCCAATTCAGCTTTACAGAATTCAGGCCGTATTAATTAATAGTCGTTCATTGGGTCCTCGGGGCTCGAGGAACCATCAGTATTATAAATATGACCCCCAAGTGCTTGGTTGTTAAAAGTTTTAGGTTCATGTAACTTTCTCTAAGAGTCTTAGGTTTAGTTTAGGTTAGTTTTTTAATTATGTATATTTTAAAGCTGTTTTTGTTTTCCATTTTGTATGTTAAGGTTTTTCATTTTGTATGTGAATAAAAGAATAGACTTTTGGTTTATAATATGTATGTATCTTAAGGGGGACTAAACCAAGCCCATATGTCGCAAATGGCCGTAAATGGCTGCAAATAGCGTTAATCGACGTATTAGACTGTAAATAGGTTTCTGTCGATTTGTTGAGCCATTGGAACCTTTAAAAGAAAATCTATGTACCCAAATAAGTGGGAAAATAATTATTATTAAATCCAAAATAGCCAAACTCAGGATTTGAGGGCGTATATAGGTTTAAATAAATTTCGTGACATATAATTGCTCTTAAAAAAAAATTTATTTGCCAAAATAATCTAGAAAATAATGTTTTTCCATCTTAAGGGGGACTAAACAAAGCCAATATTATTATGTCGCAAATAGCCGTATATGGCCGCAAATAGCGTAAATTGACGCATTAGACTGTAAATAGGTTTCTGCCGATTTGTTGAGCCATGGGAACCTTTAAAAAAATCTATGTACACAAATAATTTGGAAAATAATTATTATTAAATCCAAAATAGCCAACCTCGGGATTTGAGGGCGTATATAGGTTTAAATAAATTCTGTGACATACTATTGCTCTTAAAAAAAATTTAATTTTCCGAAATAACCTAGAAAATAATTTTTTTTATTAGTTCAGCCAAAGCGCCAAAAAGGAAAGAACAATTTAATCTGGTAACCTAGGTGACCAAACAGTAACACAGGTGATAAGGTAAAAAGTGCCTGAAAAATCAAAATAAGGGATATTCAGCGCTGCTAACCTTTATATGTCCCATTGGTTGTGTTTCAGATCACATATCTTATAAAAAAAATCCTTATTTATTTTTTTTTTTTTTTTCGGTAACCCAGGTGACATTGTACAATATCTTCTGGAATGGCCCGTATACATGCACGACTCCCCAAAAGAGAAAAAGACCTGTAGGTGCCGCCCCCTACAATCAAGTGACAAACTAAGATCAAATTTGAATTTCTCATATTAAAAAAAAAGCCAAATACCAATTTTCGTCCAAATATAGGCATTACTATTATCTCAAAAATGAAGGGCTTGCGGGCCCATGCTTATATGAACTTATCACCTTATAAATAACTGAGGAATCGTCCTGTAAAATATTGGACGCTTATTAAATAACACCCTGTATATTTAAAGCTGAATACTTTTTTCATTTCATTTTTTCCAAACTGATCATTTTTTACTTTTTAAGAGCAGGTTCCCTTTTTGTCAAAATAGAAATAAGCCCTACCCCTGCAGTTTAAGATATTTTGTAAGTTATTTTAGGTCACTGAAATCGATAAAAAGTACCTTATATTCCACCTAAGTTAACCTAATGGTGTTTTAAAATAATATATTATGCACTAACTTCTGGCCCTGATATGACTGCAAAAGAATAGCCGCTTTAAGCAATCGATATGTTGCTAAAATACAAAAACATATTTTTGGACAAATTTTTGTACTCCGTAATCTCAGAGCAGCACGCCATAGTTTTAATTTAGGCTCCAAATAATAATTTTTAAAAAGTCAATATTTTCTTTTTCTTGAAACATGTTAAGGAAAAAATATTTATAAATTTTTGACGTATGTTTAATGAACACCCTGTATAAATATATAGTACCCCGTATTTTAATATTTTAATAATGAGTCAAATACTCCTGCTTAAGATTATATAAAGTCCTAAAAAATGTGTCAACGATTCTCTTGAAAAAATGATTCTTAAATTATTAAACAGTTTTTAGATTAGCCTAAAAAAAAAATGTGAATTTAGGTAGGCATATTAAATAAATATTATTTTTGGCATTCCATTTATAATATCTGACAAAACAATATTTTTGATGTGCAATAAAAATCATATAAGACAAAATAAGCTAGCCATTTTGAATTTTGATCCAATAAAAAAATTTTTTTTTGGTTCCTATTTTTTTTTTAGATAAATTTAAACACGCATATTTAGCTAAACCAAGTAGGTACCTAACATCTTTGGTATAATGTGTATTTCCTAGCTTGCTGAAAGTTATACTTGCCTTAAAAGTATGCGCCAAATCCAACAGTTTTTATAGCTTAATTAACTTTTGTAAATTTTCACTATAACTAAATTATTACAACATCTTAAAGCTTCCGAAACACTAATATTAAAATTCTAGAACTTGTTATGTTTTTAAGCAACACACTATACATCAGCAAAAATATAGCACTCTTTAAAAACAACTAAACACTACAAATAAAAACAGATACCCAAACAAAAAATATAAAAAAAAAACATCTACGCACTTAAACACTCTTTGTCTATTCTAAAAATAATTCATTTTAACTAAAAACAAAATGCATTCTTGCATTAAAAAATTGCCCGCCAAATTCAAACTCCACGTGCTACCCGCAATTTCCGGAAATCCTGCAAAACTTTTTCGTCGAACGGTTGCAGGACACTGATAATCGAACTCAAGTATGGCAGGCACGTTGTTAACAACCGAACGTGCATCAGCAGGAGCCGAACGCCCGCGGGGAATGCCGAGAAGGACTGCAGGAAGTGTGGTATAGGTTACGTAATGGGTTTTTGCAGGATAAGGAAGTAAGTCCTTTTAGGTTAGGTTGTTCTAGGGTACAAAGGGATGTTTTGGATAGAATGGTGTGTGAATTGTCGTAGATGTGTTTGCAGGAACTGAATAAATGTTATTCAAGCTTTAGCAAGAATATAATTAATCACTTTAATGAATATTTAAGGACATAATTTTTAAAACTTTAATAAAAATCTATTCGCTTTTAAAAATTAATTACTGCAGTAAGGTTTATCATTTCTGAACCCAAATGGAAATCGGACAGGACTGTAGAAAGCATTTAAAAATGGATTCTGTAGAATAACAAATAGGTTATAGCTTATCAGTTTTAATATTTTAATACAAATGTTTTTAAATTAATGGCCACACTATATTTTTAACACTTAAAGGTGCAGAAATTGAGAAGAATAATTGTAAGCTAAAAGATCGTTTAGCCGTAAAGTGTACTAAGTTAGTGGTAGTAAATTATTTGAATTCTACAACGTTGTAGAATTAGTTATTATTTGGTATTGATACTGAGGGTGCTGCCTGCTTCAGTAAAATGTTACTGTAAAAATTGCTTCCAGTTTATCGTTATCTATTTAAAATCTTTATCCAACACTTACATATAATGTGAACATTATTAGTTCGATATTCGACTAATAAAGTAGCTTATAACTTATAACTCACACGTGGGTTATAACCATAACTCATTATTATGATTATAACTCACGCCGGCACATCTTTTATCACACCAGTCGATAAATTCTTTAAAGGTTTTATCATAACTATCTGTTGACTTGTGGGGAATAATAAATAAACACGCTAGGTCCACTTCTTTTTGAATTTCGGCTGGAATTTTTTTATATTTTGAAAAACCACCATCGAAAATGGCAAAAATAATAATTTGATTTACTCTCTTTAAATTTTTGTTATTTATCAATTCCATAACAACAATAATCACACTAGCCTACTTTTACGTGTCAAATTTGTCATTAAAAAATATGTCAATTAAAATATAATACAGGGTTTTTCAGTTTACATTAAGACAATTATAATTTTCTATTCTTTATTAATATCATCAAGTGTTGGATAAAATTTTGTATGGCACTCGTGTGTTAGGTCATATAAGTCACTCGGGAATTAGCCCTCAAGGCCGTAGGCCGAGAGGGCTAAACATTTCCCACCGTGACATATATAACATAATACACTTGTACCATAAATAACTATTATCTAGAAGTTATAACTCACTCTTTACACCTTATACTTCCGATCGAACGAATACAATGAGGTCTATTTGTACCGTTAAACAGCAATTAAACAGAACATAGTTTCTGGGATATTTATATCATCGATCAATAAAATATCAGTGATTAACCTCAAAGTTTATTGGGTTTTTAGCTCCAGCAGATTGATTTTATTTGTATATATTTTTTTTGGGTCCTGAAAAGGATTTTGTTGAAGATTAATGACGTTCTTACGACTTTGCAACGAGGAAAACTGAGGAGATATTCTGTTTTGTAATGATTCTTTAACTCAATTTCATAATGTCTTAATTAGAAAATTCAACGCTGCCTTCCTCTTAACTACTATTAAAGAAAAAAAAACACAAAGTCCGTGGTCCACTAAGGGTTTAAAAATATATGCATAATTTAAGATTCATGTCGTATTATAATATGTATCGTGCCATTTATAAAAAAACTATCAAAATCGCTAAACACAACTAAGTAGTTATGCTGTACCAATCCCAACCCAAAATCCCATAAGAAATAACATTGCGCTGAAATCTGCAGTTTTCGGGCCATTTTAGGGCGTGGTCACTTGGTCCGGCGCGAGCCCCAGAACCGCGGCGGAGGAAGCCTCCACAACAGGCGTTGAGCGCGCATGATGATAGAAGGCGATACCGCGAGACCCTATGCATAATTCGCGAGGCTAGCTCAGGCAGGTCAGCGACCCCGAGCGGTGGTCACCCGATGGTCACCCGACGATCGCCCGAGGGTATCCGATGTCGGTAATATAGGGCCCTATTGACCTGTGTGGAACCCTCCACTGCTGTCACCTAACCCCCCACACATTATTCTAACCTAACTTTTGTCCCAACGGAACCCAGATCACGTGTTACCCCGATTATATAGTAATATCTAAAGTCCCTGTATTGGAAAGTCTGGACACGAGCTATAAAGCCCGTGTGTAAGAAAGAGAACTCTGTGTCCTTTTCTATTTCCTCCTTTTAAGAAATTAATGGCGCCCGGGCGTGCGCGCGGTGTCAGTCTCTCCTGTCATAATAGATCTTGCGATGTAAATAAACAGTTCGCGTTCGTTAAACGTCGAAAGTGTTTTAAAAATGCCTACATGCAGCTATCCCGGGTGCAAAAATAATACCAATCATGGGAGAAAATGTTCTATGGCCTCATTTCCCTCGGATGAGAACAGACGTGAGAAATGGATAACTAATGTTGGCCGAAAGAACTGGCCACCATCAAAAAATTCATTCATATGCGAGGTATAATAACTTTTAGCACCATCGCGGATGGGGTGGTTTGTAATAGCAGTTTGAATTAAATTTCAGTTATGATAAGACAATTTATTTATTTTTTAATATTATATTTGATTAATTTATAAGCTTATATTTATTAAAAGAGCATTACAGTAGTACTTGTGTCTTGTATAATTTAATTATTACATAATATATTAAAATTAGTAGTCGATTCAAGAATTAGTAAATAAATCTACATACATGTTATGTTTCCAAAAGCACAATATTTCGATCGTACGTACAATATTTGTTTATAATATAGGTACATACCTGTGATCTCCTTAGCAAATCTAAAGAATGATATTCCTTCGCCGGTTTTAGAAGGGCGTTCGGGGTAAGCTTCCGATATGCCACCTTTCTGCTTCTTTACTCCCGACATTAAAATCAAAAGAAATCCTTTCTAAATTGTAAAAAACCAAAAAAACAAATCACTTTTCACTTTAAACTGCAGAAAAAAAAATATTTGTTGGGTTTTCTAAAAGTAAACAAACGATTTGACAGATTGCGAATGATGTGAACATAGCTGCGAATAAGTCATCTGCGCTTCTCTTATTGGAGCCGCCATTAATTTCTTAGCTCGAGGCCAACCAATCGCGTGAACGACCGCTCGTGTCCAGACTTTCCAATACAGGGACTTTAGTAATATCATTGTAGGGGTGCCACCTAACGGGGAGAGATGTACGTACCTGTTATCTTGAGACCTGTAGCGCCACCTGCTTTTCATATCTTGTTTACCGCGATGGTAGGTATGACGTTGTAAATCAGTTAAAATATTTTAAAATATAATAATACCATAAAAAAGTTTTTGTCCTCGGTGGGATTTGAACCATAATCCTCTGGGGCCGAACCTCAAAGCCTTGCAAAATACGCTACGAGAGCATATAGATTAAAACTGCTAAACAATGTTAGACAACGTGAAACCACGGGGGCACATCTGATTAGATTGCTGGAACAAAAGGTCCTTAAGTGGGGTTATGGAGGTGTTTTCTAATGTACAAAATTAGGGTAAACCAGGCCGGGCCCTCCAATGTTAATTTTCGGAGGGATTTTTATGGCTCATATCTCCGGAACCAATGGGCCTAGGATATTGCGCATGCGAAGTTGGGGTCTATGAAATGGGTTCTTGCACGTGACTCGAAAACGACACCTGTCACCCGTCAATTAAGAACTGTCACATGTCAGATGTCACCTGTCAAATGTCAAAATCGACAGCTGATGTATGTCACGTGTTTAGGGTGACGTCATGAGTCGTTTAAAAAAAGAACGGGGTTGATCGGGCCAATAGGGCCAAAGTTGGTATAGCTAATGCCCTAACGGCAGGGCAGTATGCATGCGCCATAACATGTCATTAATGAACATTGTTAGAGGCCGCGTGGCATGTAATTAGACAACTGGGGATCTAGTATGTCCTTTTGGCAAACAGTATTTTCAGGCGCCATCTATAATTACGTTCGCGCATACTCCCGCTATCTGGGTACTACCTGAACTTATGCAACCAGAAGCCCCTATCAGCAAATATTGCCTTCACCAATTTATTAACAAACCTTAAGTGTGGCGATGATGACAAAATGGCGGTAAACCTAGCTTTTATAATGCATTCACCATTTTATCGACAAACCAGTACTAATGGCGTTGCCAAACCAATATTTCCCCTTATTCAACATAAAAATTGTCGAAACGGCAACACCGCCGTTCCAATACTGAAAATTTAAGAAAATACGCTTAGGCCATATTGTAATAGCCGTTCGTACAAAAACACGTATAAAAGATATGCGAAAATGATAAGAAACAAAAATAATATCCCAGACGTTATAGCTCCATAAGCCGCACTAATATTGTATCAAGAATATTATTCGATATACAAGACAATAATAAACCAAAACAGCTATATTAGAATAATTTAAGATCAAGGACAAACTTATTACCAACCTCGTATAAAATAATATAAATACTTATGATTATTATTAGGAACTTATTCGATGAAATTGTGGCCTTTCAAGAACACATTTAACATAATGTTATAAACAACTGCGTAAATTATAAGCCACACTGTATGTTTCATGAAGAAGAAAATTATACATTATTGCTGTTAAATATCAATAAGATCTCGTGCTAAAATTATTTAAACAAACGACCAACTATCACTACTAAACACACTGTATTTTCTGCAAACATTTGGTGATGTTAGAGAACCCAACATTTTGACTGGTGACTATGTTTTAAGTTGCAAATATTACCGAAAGACACAATCACAAGCCATTACGTAGGGGCTCAGTATCTGTTTTGTGCGTTGTAAAGGTCCCACTGCATGAGGAATTAAGACATAAATGTAATTTATATTTAAATTCCAAGTACTAAAGTCTCTAAATATTCTTTTTAAATTTTTGAAAAACCTCTCAGTAACATCTTAAATAGTGTAAAAATATAATTTATATGCTCCAGAACTAAATATATTATACCAACAAGAACAAACTTATTACCAACCCCGTATAAAATAATACTTATGATTACTATTAGGAACTTATCGACAGGGTGATTAGAATTTAGCCTAATAATACCAAAACGCAGCTATTAAACTTCCCGAGAGCCAGAAGTAAATTTCGTCAAACCAGACTGCAAGCCAAAAATCTAAACCTCAGCTGGACCATACAGCGATATTTGATATTAGAGGACATCACGAAACTCTTTTTACCATTACACAAGATATCCAAGACAGTGCGTTTTTGGTTTTCAAAAGACGTACTGACAAAAATAATCTACATCGTAACACTAAAATTTACCACATGATTACAAAAACATGCTTATTTACAAAATATGAATAGAAGATAAATACAAAATCATATACAAGGTATTAGTTGACATAATAACCATTATAACGACAATATAATTAACATCAATCAAAGATAGTTAAATAATATGGTATATTTTATATCAAGGAATGCTAAAAATTTTTTATATTTTATAGTCTGCATATGAGGGAAAATAAAAGTTCACATAAAAAAGACAGTTATCACTAACCTCGTATATATACTACATTTGGACATAAAAAACCAGTGCAAAAAATAAAATGGCATATCGTCAAGTTCAAAAGACCCTGTATAATAATATTTGGAGTACAGTGTACTACTTAAATATATAAAACAAAAAATATTTTCAGATTAAAAATTATAAAATAAGCCATTCATTTTCCTGCAATTATAAATTTGAAGACCGGTAAATCCTGAGAAGGTCAAAAGCAGCATACACGAGTCAAAGGTCAAAGCAGTACCATTTTACTAATTCATCAACAGTAATCTGATATACTTACTTACAAAGTCAATTTTTAGGATTACTGTTCTGTTAGTCGTCTCTTTTGGGAACCCTGTATGGAAATTGAAATAAATAATTAGGATCCGTCTATTTAATAAATAAACAAGTTCTCATTAATAAATAATTACGAACAAAATATTATACTAAACCTTTACCTATATAGGCACAATCTAGCTATGAGTTAAGTGTCCAAGTTTCCCCATTTTAAAAATGTATTAAAATATAAATAATTGCATTTTTATCCGCTTTATTACAGATATTAAACATGAAAATATTGTTTAAAGAAAAACCACATATTGAAAGGTCAAAAATTAACATGAATAAAGCATTATCTAAACAAGACTCGCAGGTAACTGACGATCTGCATGATGATGTTACATTTTTAATTATTATAAACAATTTTAAATTATTTCTTCTTCTTATACAGAGCCAGAGAAAAGCACTTGTCTATCTAAGAAATAAAATAAATTAAAAATATGTTGGAAACACTACATTAGGAATATACCATGAAAAATATATATCTATCTTAAAAAATAAACAGTGTACTACTTAAATATATAAAACAAAAAATATTTTCAGATTAAAAATTATAAAATAAGCCATTCATTTTCCTGCAATTATAAATTTGAAGACCGGTAAATCCTGAGAAGGTCAAAAGCAGCATACACGAGTCAAAGGTCAAAGCACTACCATTTTACTAATTCATCAACAGTAATCTGATATACTTACTTACAAAGTCAATTTTTAGGATTACTGTTCTGTTAGTCGTCTCTTTTGGGAACCCTGTATGGAAATTGAAATAAATAAAAAAAAATGATTTTTATTAATATCTAAATGATCCTTTTACCGATTTTGTTGAAATCTGGCAGGGTTATTCATTGTAATAAGACGCTAAGTTGGCACTAACTAAAAGAAAATTATAAGTTCCAGTGGCGTCTCGGGGGGCAGTGTCACGAATAATATTGACAAAAAAAATTTACGCTACTGAGTTTTTTGAAAAATTTAAATTTTTTTCAGATTGGGCATCTACAAATACAACTTTTTTGTCTCTTAATATCTATTCGTATATAACTTCCTTTTCGAGGAAAAAATAAAAACGACTTCATTGCATGACGGAAAATTGTTAAAATAAAATCAAGTTAACTTTGATCGTTCTCGTGAAAAATATATAGAAATTTGAAACTTGATTATTTTGTCTAACTGACGGACGCTTTAAAGCAGGTTAAAGGGTGAACAGGTGAAACGGGTATCCATCTATCAGGTATTAATCTTACGGTAGACGAACATTTTCCGAATTTAAAACTGAAGAAAAAAGGCGTTTTTGAATTAAAAATCCAACAGTTTAGATCAAAATTTATATGAGAAATCGGATAAGCTCATTAAAAATACGGCATCCCATTTAAAAAAAATATCAAAGTGACCCCTAGTAATTTTGTTTGATGTTCAATTGTTTCTTGCTGAAGATATTCGAATTCGCGGGAGAAAATGACTTAAGATGGCTATTTCAGTTTTTTTATAAAAGTACAGGAAAAGTCAAAAAATCGCCTTGTCTAGGCTTGGTTGGATAACCCTGTACAATGTTGACCTGAACAGCCCTGTTTAACAGCCCTGTTTAACAGACCCTGTTTAACAGACCCTGTTGACCTCTCTGTTACAGAAAACAACCCCGATAAGGAAACAAAAACGTTTGAGCTACGTGGGAAATAAATAAAAGCTGGCTTGTTGACAAATTTTAATATTTATTAAGGTAAAGCTTAGTCTAAAAATATAGTACTTTGCAAAAATTATACAGTAAGCAATGAAAGCATTCAAAATTTTCAATAAACATTCAAGGATATCCAAGTATGTATATTATTTATTAACACAGTTGTATGTAACAATATCCAAAAAACTAAGGTTTACTAGAACACACTGTGTACAGCATGGTAGAAATACTTTACATATTTCATATTCTAATGTGATAAAAGAATAAAACATAATTATAGTTTAAAGTCAAGCCTATAAATATTATTCTCAAAAGAAAAGGTAGGTACCTTGCTCTGTACGAAAAGTAATTAGAAGTGCTAATATTCAATCAAGAAAATACTATAGTGCGATATATAGGTTCATAAAAATAAATAACAAAAAAAGACAACAGGCTGTTATTTTAAGTTATATAAAGATGTAGAATATTTCCTTAAAGAGAAAACTATTGTCAATTTTTCACAAGAAGCAATAAACAATTTAATAAAATGTAAGCACCTGTATAAATTGGGGAAAAAATTGAACTAAAAATATGTATCGATAATAAAAGCATTAAAAAATGTGCGTGTAATAAGATAAGATACCTATCTATAGCGAACAAATATTGAACGTTTCGAACCCCAGAACTAACCCTGTATATACATTTACAAACATCGAAAATTAAGCAGGTTAAATAAACTAAAAATGTACCTTGTGGGAATCCACAGTACTGTAGAGAAACAGAATAAATCCAATTCAACGCATGGAAAGTAACCATTTTTTAAAATATATTCTGCACTTGGCATATAATTAATTCGATTATAACATTTGTGAAAAAAATATCAGATCATACTACTAAACTTTTGCATAAAATAGATTATCTAATTTTAGGTAGCCTTGATATTAAAATGCATATAGTTTGAATACCGAATCAGTAGAAATTTTAGAGTAACGAGAAATATTATAAACATATTTAAATTATGTGTAGATAAGAGAGAAATGTATGTATCTACCAAAGACGAAATTGTATTAATTTATTCTATAAAAGACAACGTGCATACGGGGGAAGCTAATAAAAAAGTCATTTTTATTTTATTACATTGTTCCAAAAACTATTTAGCTAAATTATTAAAATTTAATACACAATGACGTCTAATTATGTTGATACATTGTTAACAAAACTGGTGTTTTTCTAGTCACCCGTTTCTGATATAGGTACATTTTGATATTTGATTATTAGTAATTATATAAAACGATAGGTAAAGTCGATACAAGCACGGCTTTTTAAAACGAAGACGGTTAAACATTTAATATTTATCAAATGTAAGATACAAAAAAAAAATTAAAGTTCTACTTGCAACCTAGAATATAAAGCTAAAAGCCAAATTTTTATCAGATAAACGCTACGTTAAGGTGCCGTTCAAATGAAGGAAATGAAAAGTTTGCCAATTTTTGCAGAAATTTTATATCTACGAAAACATGGTTCGGGGAAGCTTCTGAAAAAAACTTTGGAACAGGTCAGTTCCCGGGGGAACAGGTCAGTTCCCGGGGGAACAGACCTGTTCCCTGAACTGACCTGTTGTTCCCTGTTCCCCGAACAGGTCAGTTCAGGGAACAGGTCTGTTCCCCCGGGAACTGACCTGTTCCCCCGGGAACTGACCTGTTCCAAAGTTTTTTTCAGAAGCTTCCCCGAACCATGTTTTCGTAGATATAAAATTTCTGCAAAAATTGGCAAACTTTTCATTTCCTTCATTTGAACGGCACCTTAACGTAGCGTTTATCTGATAAAAATTTGGCTTTTAGCTTTATATTCTAGGTTGTGATACGCTGGGATGCCGCTACGTCTCCGGGTAGCTCGCACGCATGCGCACAACGTATTCTATTATGCTGTCGTTCAGCTAGTTCAACATAAACTTGTTTGAACTCTTCTTCTTCACCCAGTATTCCCCACGGCTGTATTTCTTCGCACCACGACCAGAGATCCTCTTCTTCAGGCTTAGTTGTTATTGCCTGCGGTGAGTCACCCACGGGGTTTGGGTCGCTTGCCACTTCTTCGCCACTCGGCCGGCAGTCGGACGGAGGTTTAGAGAACCCTAACAGGTCCTGGACACCAGGTGCAGATGTGGCATCTCGGTCTGGGCCCTTCGCCACCTCCGTAACGTTGACGGAAAAGTCGTAGCGAACTTCCTGGAGTTCTGTTTGTCCATTGGGCGAGTATGCGGCCATGGCATCATTGATCCAGGCCTCCAGAAAGCCGCTCGGCGAAGACGGTAACAGCACGTCTTGCATTCTGTCAAAGACTGCTGCGTAATTTAAGGCCATGTGTCTAAATCACAACAGTCTTGTTAAAACGTAATAAAATTGTTTTAAAACTTTTTCCTAACTCTGTATATTATAATGGTCTTATTCTGACCCTTTATAATATCTGACTAATAACACTTTTTATGCCTAAGTATTTATTCAACTTAAAAACACAAAATTAAACGACTTCTGAACTTTAACAAATATTTTATTGGTCCGACTATGATTTGGACAACTCCCAAGAAAGTCCCAGATTATGCTTTAGGAACTTTCCGTTAACTACGTGTTTACAATTATTAAATCTTGTGAAAATAACTCATCATCTCGAGTTATGACGTCATATGATGACTGCAGCTAATTTGATCTTTCTTACTTGAACCCCCGTGAATGACTGAATAGCATACAAAATTGTCGGCTATTTATAGTAAAATCCAATACCAGAACAGTTGCAAGTAGAACTTTAATTTTTTTTTTTTGTATCTTACATTTGATAAATATTAAATGTTTAACCCTCTTCGTTTTAAAAAGCCGTGCTTGTATCGACTTTACCTATCGTTTTATATAATTACTAATAATCAAATATCAAAATGTACCTATATCAGAAACGGGTGACTAGAAAAACACCAGTTTTGTTAACAATGTATCAACATAATTAGACGTCATTGTGTATTAAATTTTAATAATTTAGCTAAATAGTTTTTGGAACAATGTAATAAAATAAAAATGACTTTTTTATTAGCTTCCCCCGTATGCACGTTGTCTTTTATAGAATAAATTAATACAATTTCGTCTTTGGTAGATACATACATTTCTCTCTGATCTACACATAATTTAAATATGTTTATAATATTTCTCGTTACTCTAAAATTTCTACTGATTCGGTATTCAAACTATATGCATTTTAATATCAAGGCTACCTAAAATTAGATAATCTATTTTATGCAAAGTTTAGTAGTATGATCTGATATTTTTTTCACAAATGTTATAATCGAATTAATTATATGCCAAGTGCAGAATATATTTTAAAAAATGGTTACTTTCCATGCGTTGAATTGGATTTATTCTGTTTCTCTACAGTACTGTGGATTCCCACAAGGTACATTTTTAGTTTATTTAACCTGCTTAATTTTCGATGTTTGTAAATGTATATACAGGGTTAGTTCTGGGGTTCGAAACGTTCAATATTTGTTCGCTATAGATAGGTATCTTATCTTATTACACGCACATTTTTTTAATGCTTTTATTATCGATACATATTTTTAGTTCAATTTTTTCCCTAATTTATACAGGTGCTTACATTTTATTAAATTGTTTATTGCTTCTTGTGAAAAATTGACAAGAGTTTTCTCTTTAAGGAAATATTCTACATCTTTATATAACTTAAAATAACAGCCTGTTGTCTTTTTTTTGTTATTTATTTTTATGAACCTATATATCGCACTATAGTATTTTCTTGATTGAATATTAGCACTTCTAATTACTTTTCGTACAGAGCAAGGTACCTACCTTTTCTTTTGAGAATAATATTTATAGGCTTGACTTTAAACTATAATTATGTTTTATTCTTTTATCACATTAGAATATGAAATATGTAAAGTATTTCTACCATGCTGTATACAGTGTGTTCTAGTAAACCTTAGTTTTTTGGATATTGTTACATACAACTGTGTTAATAAATAATATACATACTTGGATATCCTTGAATGTTTATTGAAAATTTTGAATGCTTTCATTGCTTACTGTATAATTTTTGCAAAGTACTATATTTTTAGACTAAGCTTTACCTTAATAAATTTTAAAATTTTTCAACAAGCCAGCTTTTATTTATTTCCCACGTAGCTCAAATGTTTTTGTTTCCTTATCGGGGTTGTTTTCTGTAACAGAGAGGTCAACAGGGTCTGTTAAACAGGGTCTGTTAAACAGGGCTGTTAAACAGGGCTGTTCAGGTCAACATTGTACAGGGTTATCCAACCAAGCCTAGACAAGGCGATTTTTTGACTTTTCCTGTACTTTTATAAAAAAACTGAAATAGCCATCTTAAGTCATTTTCTCCCGCGAATTCGAATATCTTCAGCAAGAAACAATTGAACATCAAACAAAAGTACTAGGGGTCACTTTGATATTTTTTTTAAATGGGATGCCGTATTTTTAATGAGCTTATCCGATTTCTCATATAAATTTTGATCTAAACTGTTGGATTTTTAATTCAAAAACGCCTTTTTTCTTCAGTTTTAAATTCGGAAAATGTTCGTCTACCGTAAGATTAATACCTGATAGATGGATACCCGTTTCACCTGTTCACCCTTTAACCTGCTTTAAAGCGTCCGTCAGTTGGACAAAATAATCAAGTTTCAAATTTCTATATATTTTTCACGAGAACGATCAAAGTTAACTTGATTTTATTTTAACAATTTTCCGTCATGCAATGAAGTCGTTTTTATTTTTTCCTCGAAAAGGAAGTTATATACGAATAGATATTAAGAGACAAAAAAGTTGTATTTGTAGATGCCCAATCTGAAAAAAATTTAAATTTTTCAAAAAACTCAGTAGCGTAAATTTTTTTTGTCAATATTATTCATGACACTGCCCCCCGAGACGCCACTGGAACTTATAATTTTCTTTTAGTTAGTGCCAACTTAGCGTCTTATTACAATGAATAACCCTGCCAGATTTCAACAAAATCGGTAAAAGGATCATTTAGATATTAATAAAAATCATTTTTTTTTATTTATTTCAATTTCCATACAGGGTTCCCAAAAGAGACGACTAACAGAACAGTAATCCTAAAAATTGACTTTGTAAGTAAGTATATCAGATTACTGTTGATGAATTAGTAAAATGGTAGTGCTTTGACCTTTGACTCGTGTATGCTGCTTTTGACCTTCTCAGGATTTACCGGTCTTCAAATTTATAATTGCAGGAAAATGAATGGCTTATTTTATAATTTTTAATCTGAAAATATTTTTTGTTTTATATATTTAAGTAGTACACTGTTTATTTTTTAAGATAGATATATATTTTTCATGGTATATTCCTAATGTAGTGTTTCCAACATATTTTTAATTTATTTTATTTCTTAGATAGACAAGTGCTTTTCTCTGGCTCTGTATAAGAAGAAGAAATAATTTAAAATTGTTTATAATAATTAAAAATGTAACATCATCATGCAGATCGTCAGTTACCTGCGAGTCTTGTTTAGATAATGCTTTATTCATGTTAATTTTTGACCTTTCAATATGTGGTTTTTCTTTAAACAATATTTTCATGTTTAATATCTGTAATAAAGCGGATAAAAATGCAATTATTTATATTTTAATACATTTTTAAAATGGGGAAACTTGGACACTTAACTCATAGCTAGATTGTGCCTATATAGGTAAAGGTTTAGTATAATATTTTGTTCGTAATTATTTATTAATGAGAACTTGTTTATTTATTAAATAGACGGATCCTAATTATTTATTTCAATTTCCATACAGGGTTCCCAAAAGAGACGACTAACAGAACAGTAATCCTAAAAATTGACTTTGTAAGTAAGTATATCAGATTACTGTTGATGAATTAGTAAAATGGTACTGCTTTGACCTTTGACTCGTGTATGCTGCTTTTGACCTTCTCAGGATTTACCGGTCTTCAAATTTATAATTGCAGGAAAATGAATGGCTTATTTTATAATTTTTAATCTGAAAATATTTTTTGTTTTATATATTTAAGTAGTACACTGTACTCCAAATATTATTATACAGGGTCTTTTGAACTTGACGATATGCCATTTTATTTTTTGCACTGGTTTTTTATGTCCAAATGTAGTATATATACGAGGTTAGTGATAACTGTCTTTTTTATGTGAACTTTTATTTTCCCTCATATGCAGACTATAAAATATAAAAAATTATTGAGATTGGGTCTGATGGAAAGGATAAGGGACAAACATTAGTTTGTTGTAAAAAATTTTTAGCATTCCTTGATATAAAATATACCATATTATTTAACTATCTTTGATTGATGTTAATTATATTGTCGTTATAATGGTTATTATGTCAACTAATACCTTGTATATGATTTTGTATTTATCTTCTATTCATATTTTGTAAATAAGCATGTTTTTGTAATCATGTGGTAAATTTTAGTGTTACGATGTAGATTATTTTTGTCAGTACGTCTCTTGAAAACCAAAAACGCACTGTCTTGGATATCTTGTGTAATGGTAAAAAGAGTTTCGTGATGTCCTCTAATATCAAATATCGCTGTCTGGTCCAGCTGAGGTTTAGATTTTTGGCTTGCAGTCTGTTTTGACGAAATTTACTTCTGGCTCTCGGGAAGTTTAATAGCTGCGTTTTGGTATTATTAGGCTAAATTCTAATCACCCTGTCGATAAGTTCCTAATAGTAATCATAAGTATTATTTTATACGGGGTTGGTAATAAGTTTGTTCTTGTTGGTATAATATATTTAGTTCTGGAGCATATAAATTATATTTTTACACTATTTAAGATGTTACTGAGAGGTTTTTCAAAAATTTAAAAAGAATATTTAGAGACTTTAGTACTTGGAATTTAAATATAAATTACATTTATGTCTTAATTCCTCATGCAGTGGGACCTGTACAACGCACAAAACAGATACTGAGCCCCTACGTAATGGCTTGTGATTGTGTCTTTCGGTAATATTTGCAACTTAAAACATAGTCACCAGTCAAAATGTTGGGTTCTCTAACATCACCAAATGTTTGCAGAAAATACAGTGTGTTTAGTAGTGATAGTTGGTCGTTTGTTTAAATAATTTTAGCACGAGATCTTATTGATATTTAACAGCAATAATGTATAATTTTCTTCTTCATGAAACATACAGTGTGGCTTATAATTTACGCAGTTGTTTATAACATTATGTTAAATGTGTTCTTGAAAGGCCACAATTTCATCGAATAAGTTCCTAATAATAATCATAAGTATTTATATTATTTTATACGAGGTTGGTAATAAGTTTGTCCTTGATCTTAAATTATTCTAATATAGCTGTTTTGGTTTATTATTGTCTTGTATATCGAATAATATTCTTGATACAATATTAGTGCGGCTTATGGAGCTATAACGTCTGGGATATTATTTTTGTTTCTTATCATTTTCGCATATCTTTTATACGTGTTTTTGTACGAACGGCTATTACAATATGGCCTAAGCGTATTTTCTTAAATTTTCAGTATTGGAACGGCGGTGTTGCCGTTTCGACAATTTTTATGTTGAATAAGGGGAAATATTGGTTTGGCAACGCCATTAGTACTGGTTTGTCGATAAAATGGTGAATGCATTATAAAAGCTAGGTTTACCGCCATTTTGTCATCATCGCCACACTTAAGGTTTGTTAATAAATTGGTGAAGGCAATATTTGCTGATAGGGGCTTCTGGTTGCATAAGTTCAGGTAGTACCCAGATAGCGGGAGTATGCGCGAACGTAATTATAGATGGCGCCTGAAAATACTGTTTGCCAAAAGGACATACTAGATCCCCAGTTGTCTAATTACATGCCACGCGGCCTCTAACAATGTTCATTAATGACATGTTATGGCGCATGCATACTGCCCTGCCGTTAGGGCATTAGCTATACCAACTTTGGCCCTATTGGCCCGATCAACCCCGTTCTTTTTTTAAACGACTCATGACGTCACCCTAAACACGTGACATACATCAGCTGTCGATTTTGACATTTGACAGGTGACATCTGACATGTGACAGTTCTTAATTGACGGGTGACAGGTGTCGTTTTCGAGTCACGTGCAAGAACCCATTTCATAGACCCCAACTTCGCATGCGCAATATCCTAGGCCCATTGGTTCCGGAGATATGAGCCATAAAAATCCCTCCGAAAATTAACATTGGAGGGCCCGGCCTGGTTTACCCTAATTTTGTACATTGTAGACGCAGACATTATTTATGTTAAAGGACGTGTTAAAGAGGAATTAAACTGCAGGACGCCATATATTATAAACTTAGAAGACAGCATTGGTGTACCAAAATTGGAGAAGGGAGAGAGAGTTGATGGTTGTAAATATCACATTTTAGATATTCATGTTTGTAGTATTAGAAATGCCAAAGTGTTGTATCGATATATTTATAGTCTTTTACCTTAATAAATATTAAAATTTTTCAACAAGCCAGCTTTTATTTATTTCCTGCGTAGCTCAAACGTTTTTGTTTCTTTATCGGGGTTGTTTTCTGTAACAGACAGGCCAACAGGGTCCGTTGAACAGGGTCTGTTAAACAGGGTCCGTTGAACAGGGTCCGTTGAACAGGGTCCGTTGAACAGGGTCTGTTGAACAGGGTCCGTTGAACAGGGTCCGTTGAACAGGGTCCGTTGAACAGGGTCTGTTGAACACGGTCCGTTGAACAGGGTCCGTTGAACAGGGTCCGTTGAACAGGGTCCGTTGAACAGGGTCCGTTGAACAGGGTCTGCTGAACAGGGTCCGTTGAACTGGGTCTGTTGAATAGGGTCCGTTGAACAGGGTCTGTTGAACAGGGTCTGTTGAACAGAGTCTGTTAAACAGGGTCTGTTGAACAAAGTCCGTTCACAACGGATCTATTTAGAATTAGGCTCTGTTTCGAAACTGTCAGTTGTTCTCGAACCTATGACGAAGGTAGTTGAAGAGAAGATCAAAGATCATTTGAGTAATATTCGTGCGCTGAAGAAACGTATAAAGCTTTACGAAGACCGAAAATCTTTGGTTAAGTTACTGTCAAGACTTAATATTCAAGATGAGTATTCAAATCAGATATGAAGTTGGAGATGACGTTACAGTAACATTTTCTACTGCAGACGAGCGAGTTATCGTTAAGATTGCTGAAGGAGAGCTATATTTTTCCAATTATGATTTTGAGGAGTTTATAACTACCTACAGCGGTGTTCATGAATACTGGCCTGAAACTACTATTATAATTATTGACAACTACAATTTGCGTTTCCATACATACTTCGGCAGCCGATGTTTAACATTTGAAGAAAATGAGCAATACTTGTTTTGTTGGGATGAAAGTCTTATAGATTTATTCTCTAAACACATTGAGAATTTATATAAGATAAATTGTGTTTGCTTTAAAGATTAATATACTTGAGTCTTTTTGTAATAAATGAAACTATGATTTAAAAACAAAGCATGTTTATTAAAAACGCAACAAGAACAGCTAAAATCAATAAATATATTAAAGTATAACTAGTCTTTTATTTGGTATAAAACAACTTTACTCGGGTCGACATTTTGTAAACGACTCATGACGTCACCCTAAACATGCGACATGTATTTGCAATCTTTCGCCCCCCCTGCCGTTAGGGCATTAGCTATACTAACTTTGGCCCTATTGGCCCGATCAACCCCGTTCTTTTTTTAAACTACTTATTACATCACCCTAAGCACGCGATATGTATTTGCAATCTTTCACCCCCCTGCCGTTAGGGCATTAGCTATACTAACTTTGGCCCTATTGGCCCGATCAACCCCGTTCTTTTTTTAAACTACTTATTACATCACCCTAAGCACGCGATATGTATTTGCAATCTTTCACCCCCCTGCCGTTAGGGCATTAGCTATACTAACTTTGGCCCTATTGGCCCGATCAACCCCGTTCTTTTTTTAAACTACTTATTACATCACCCTAAGCACGCGATATGTATTTGCAATCTTTCACCCCCCTGCCGTTAGGGCATTAGCTATATCAACTTTGGCCCTATTGGCCCGATCAACCCGGTTCTTTTTTTAATAATAAAACACCACCATAACCCCACTAAGGACCTTTTGTTCCAGCAATCTAATCAGATGTGCCCCCGCGGTTTCACGTTGTCTAACATTGTTTAGCAGTTTTAATATATATGCTCTCGTAGCGTATTTTGCAAGGCTTTGAGGTTTGGCCCCAGAGGATTATGGTTCAAATCCCACCGAGGACAAAAACTTTTTTTCTGTTATTATTATATTTTAAAATATTTTAACTGATTTACAACGTCATACCTACCATCGCGGTAAACAAGATGCCTTATATGAAAAGCAGGTGGCGCTACAGGTCTCAAGATAACAGGTACGTACATCTCTCCCCGTTAGGTGGCACCCCTACAATGATATTACTATATAATCGGTGTAACACGTGATCTGGGTTCCGTTGGGACAAAAGTTAGGTTAGAATAATGTGTGGGGGGTTAGGTGACAGCAGTGGAGGGTTCCACACAGGTCAATAGGGCCCTATATTACCGGCATCGGATACCCTCGGGCGATCATCGGGTAACCATCGGGTCACCACCGCTCGGGGTCGCTGACCTGTCTGAGCTAGCCTCGCGAATTATGCATAGGGTCTCGCGGTATCGCCTTCGATCATCATGCGCGCTCAACGCCTGTTGTGGAGGCTTCCTCCGCCGCGGGTCTGGGGCTCGCGCCGACCAAGTGACCACGCCCCTAAAATGGCACTAAAATTACGGGTTTTAGGTTCCATGTTATTTCTTATGGGTTTTTGGGCCAGAACCCGCTTAGCTTTATCTACTCAACTACCTTTCAAATAGAATTTTAAATGCTAGTAACAAACAGAAGGGAAGTTGGAAAATCGTAAATGAACTTAGAGGTAAAGCCCACAAGAATAAAAACTCCATTAACCTAAATCCCAACGAATTAAACTCTATTTATTGTTCTGTTGCGACTAACTTATCTAAGAAAATCACTTTAAATAATAATACATTAAATTATTTGGGCAACATTCATATACCTGAAACATTTTACTTCCTTCCTACTAATGTTTATGAAACAATAAAAAATAAAAATATTTCTGGATATGACGATCTCTTTAAAAGTACTTTCCGAACTTTCAATCCAAGTATTGAATGTCCTGGCCGAAGCTATTAACCCGTCCTTTATTTCTGGAACTTTTCCCTCGTCCGTGCCTTAAATTGGCGACCGTTTTGTCTCTTCTTAAAGGAGGTGATAATGAGGAACCGGCTAACTTTAGGCCAATTTCGTTATTACCAACTTTGGCCAAAGTTGTCGATAGGTTGGTAAAGGGGCGGGTACTTAGCTTCCTGGAGAAGCACAAGTTGCTCAGGGTGAAGCAATACTGTTTCCTGTCATTAAAAAACACAAACGATACGATTCTCGCCTTTCTGCGGTTAAATTATGAAAAGAGAGCCGCGGCGGTGTTCTGTGATCTGTCTAAGGCTTTTGACTGCGTGGATCATGGAATACTCCTGCTTAAACTGGAAGTCTATGGCTTTATAGGCAGACCATTGGATTGCTTTGAATCCTACTTAACTGGACGTTACCAGGCAGTTTCTATGAATGACAATTTATCCGTTTCACTCGAAATTACTTCAGGAGTACCGCAAGGTTCTGTGTTAGGGCCGTAACTGTTTTTAATTTACTTGAACGACTTGCCAATGTTAAATATTTCTGAAAAATTTACCATATCCGCAGACTATACTTACTTAAATGATGACATTCTGCAAGAAACCTTTAAAAAAGATTTGACTACGGTTAAAGATTGGTGTGATGCAAACAAATTGTCACTGAATATTTCAAAAACGAATATTGTAAGTTTTATAAGTCAAATTAGTGATATTCATTTACATGATCAGGTATTTGAAAATTTAAAAGAGAGTAAGTAATTGGGACTGTTCATTGTCTCCAAACTAAAATTGGAAAGTCACATTTTAAACTTAAATAATAAAATAGCTCGGGAATGGTCTGCCTTAAGGTTCGTGACTCAAAATTTAAAATTTGCGATAGCGCGCAACGTCTGTTTGACTCTAATAGAGTACGGCATATGTTTTTGGGGTTCATGCTCTAACTACAATTTTAATAATTTATTCAGATTACAAAAAAGAGCTACTCGGTTTCTATGTCAAGCTAAGCATCGAGACTCATGTTGGCCACATTTATGAAACGCCAAATATTAACGGTTACTTGTCTATTCATTCTTAAAACGGTTTGCCTGGTAAGAGACAAATTAGAGCAACTCTAACATACCCTTTACGTAACAGTCACACTGTAGCCTTACCAATTCCTGACTCAACTTTAATAAAAAAACTCTATTTTCTAAAATAGGAAAAAACTTTTTAATTCGCCACCACTCGATATTAGACAAACTCAATATGACGGGAAATTTAAAGGACAAGTAAGACAGTTCCTTATTGCTAGGGCGTATTACATCGTACATGAGTTTTATGACGATAACCTTTGATTTATTTTGTTCGCAGTTAGTGTCTGATCTTTGTCAGGTTATTGTATTTGGTTTATTTGTTTTGACTTTATTTATTGTTAAAAGTGAATTATCCTACAATAAGCATATTATTGATTTCCGGGATCAGTGACTTGGCTGTTTTTGAGCAATGGTCTGACCCACTCTATATATCCCATCATAACACACATCGTTCTTTGTGCAAGGAAGAGATTGGGTTGATGTTAAGCAAAAAATGTCTAAAGGAATAACACAAATAATTGAATGGTTTGATAAGTATCTATAAATAAATATAAAGAAAACATTCTACCTGCCCTTGTCTTCTTACAAAACAAATTTGCCCAATACTAGCTTCATAGATATTAAAATTCCAATTAGAAAAAATCAAAATTGGATAATACAGCGCAAAAATAATGTTGATTACCTCGGAATCTGTATAGACTCTTGCTTAAAGTGGGACCAACATGCTACCAAATAAACAAAAAAACTTAGATCTTTAATATATATTTTTAAACAGCTATCCAAAATAACTAATAACACAAATATCCGCTTATTTTGGACTTGTACAGTCCCTGCTCGGTATGATGTCATTGGATGGGGTGGACTGTATGAAAATACAGGGTGTTTCCGAATGAGATGCTGATCCTTAACGGTGTGAATCCTTAGGTGATTTTAAGAAGAAGAGTTCAAATTAACATATATCCTTAACCTATCAACTTTCGAACTACAGGGCGTTAAAGTTTTAAGAAAAAAATCGTTTTTCTATCATAACTTTAACAACTTTCTAGCTATTTTTATGAATTTTTTACACATGCCCTCTAAGCATCAATAGCCATTTTTTGGTGTAGAAAAATTTTAAAATTTTTTAACCAGTGGCGTCCTGAAAGGGTTTGGACTAGACATTTTGGAAAAATATTATGTACGCGACTGCTTTTTCTCAAGATAAAAATTATTTTTAAAATACTCACATTTTAGGCTAAATTTAATATCTTGCCTTTTTATCGTCCGACAAACAGTTTCCGACAAAAAAAAATAAAAAGCATTAAATGCTCATTCGCTATGTGCCTATGGTTTCTGACAAGTAGGCTATGAACTTTGTTAAGGAAACAATGACAATAACTAAATATTTAATGCCAAATAGTTTTGACAGCTATTTATTTATGTACACGGCTTTCCACTTAACTTAAATTTTAAAAACGTAATACTTTTTAAACGTATAAGTATCATGGTAAATTTTACAAATGTCGAGTTTGCGGATATGCATTACCTGTACGGGCTTGCTGACGGCAATGCATTCGAAGCCAGACGATTATACCAAGAGCGTTATCCAAATAGAATAGTTCCGGATGCACGAACGATTTCAGGAACTCACAGAAAGTTATGTGAAACGGGATCTTTTGAAACAAAAAACTACTTAAAAGGGGCACACCAAACTATACGAACACCGGAAACCGAAGAAGCTGTTTTAAATTTAGTGGAACAAAACCCTAATATAAGTACCAGAAAAATTGGGAATATTTTAAATATTACTCATGTCCTAGTCTGGAGAATTCTTCAAAGTTATTTGTTATATCCGTAACGGGTCCAGGCCCTACTTCCTAGGGATTTTC
Source organism: Polydrusus tereticollis (assembly GCA_963920685.1). Lineage (NCBI taxonomy): Eukaryota > Metazoa > Arthropoda > Insecta > Coleoptera > Curculionidae > Polydrusus > Polydrusus tereticollis. The sequence goes on along the minus strand of OY987328.1, from coordinate 94,802,041 downwards.
CATTACACATCAATTTCTGCCAATGGTTTATTTAAATGGTTACCGAAAATCCCCAATTTGATGCCAGAATGTTGTTCACGGACGAAGCTAAATTTTCCAGGAACGCCATACAAAATTTTCATAACAATCACTTCTGGGCAGAAGAAAACCCACATGTCATTACGAAATCCCACCACCAAGAGCAATTTTCGGTAAATGTTTGGGCTGGAATTATTGCTGATTATTTAATTGGACCTTATTTTTTACCAGCGAGATTGAACGGAATCAATTATCGCCAATTTCGTCAACACACTTTACCAAATTTGCTAGACGACGTCCCTATTTTAACCCGACATCGTATGTGGTTTATGCACGATGGTGCACGTCTGCCCATTTCAGTCTCTTAGCACTAGAGTTTTTAAATCAACATTATAGTAATCGATGGATAGGGCGCAGAGGAACACAATCGTGGCCACCTAGATCCCCTGATCTGAACAGTCTAGATTTTTTTCTGTGGGAACATCTGAAAACGTTGGTTTACAGCATCCCAATAAATACTGAAGAGGAGTTGAGAAACCGCATAATAGTTTGTTTCGACACTATCAGGAATACTCCAGGAATTTTTCAAAGGGTACGAGACTCAATGAGGAGAAGAGCTGAAGCATGCATTCTTGCAGGTAGTGGCCACTTTCAACAGCTAATCTAAGTTATTTTCGTTTTTGTTCACACGTTATTTAATGTTAGTTGATTTAATTTAATGTTAAAAAATAAACCATAGGCACATAGCGAATGCGCATTTAATGCTTTTTATTTTTCTTGTCGGAAACTGTTTGTCGGACGATAAAAAGGCAAGATATTAAATTTAGCCTAAAATGAATGAGTATTTTAAAAATAATTTTTATCTTGACAAAAAGCAGTCGCGTACATAATATTTTCCAAAATGTCTAGTCCAAACGCTTTCAGGACGCCACTGGTTAAAAATTTTTAAAATTTTTCTACACCAAAAAATGGCTATTGATGCTTAGGCATGTGTGAAAAATTCATAAAAATAGCTAGAAAGTTGTTAAAGTTATGATAGAAAAACGACTGTAGTTCGAAAGTTGATAGGTTAAGGATATATGTTAATTTTAACTTTTCTTCTTAAAATCACCTAAGGATTCACACCGTTAAGGATCAGCATCTTATTGTGTACATTGCGACCATTAGAATCGGTTCACAAAAAAATCATTAAATCTATGTATAATAAATAAATACTATTTAGTAAACTAACATAAACTGAACATATTATATAGTCCAGAAAGGTTATATGTGGATACAAAACTCCTTAGCACCAGACAGTTATATTACAAAAATAATCTTTTGCACCTTGTAAAAATAAAGACAATAACTGTAACATCAGGTCTTGCGCATCCCCATGAAACTAGATTTAAAACTAGTAAAAACTTGAGAACGCCTAAATTAAAAAAGACAATAATAGGTGGGTGTGCATTTGTCAGTGTCGGATACAGGCTATTCAACGTGCTGCCGCAAGACTTGAAAAATAATATTTTTTTTGTGCGACTTTAAGAGAACATTAAATAACTGGCTTATTCAGAATATCGTTAATATATTGTAACACAGCAGACAGTTAAAAGAACTTGAAAAAAATAAAAAAAATTAGACGAGACCATTATCATAACGGGACATACGAGGAATCCTGTTTATAACTTTTATATAGAAACCTTTTTTTTTGGTTAATTGTTTCCTTATTTTAAGTGTTTCTTAATTACCCTATTTTTGGGAACACATGGGGTAAAGCATGTCTGGTTACTTGGTGTCAAGTTTTAAACTTAGCAAATGCTAGACATGATGGATCTTTCTGGGTTTACAAAGATACGTTACAAGGATAATTATTATTAGTAACAATAATGAATTAATATTTATTTATGAATGTTGTATTTTATTATATATTGTAACGCCATTATAATCAATAAATAAATATTTAAAGACAAAAAAACAATAACCGAGATACAGCCTCGCAAAAAGTAAACACTGAAGATGTTTCTTTTTATTATTATTTTCGAAGTAAATATAGATACAGACTTGAAATGTTGGTATTTAAGTAAACTTTATAGTCACAATTTAAAATCAGAATCAGAAATAGGGAGGGGGGGGGGGCAGTTGAAATTTACCTAACTTTTTGTCTCGTTGATATTTATGCTTTTTTATGTTGAATTAGGGAACTTCAACGTGTTTTGCAAAAAAACAAGGTAATATTCATTAGAAACGATTTAGGACATCGTTTTCGAGATAAATCGATCAAAATATTATCTTGGATGCAAAAAGTATTGTATTTAGCTAGTGTAAAAACGACGAATGTCGAAAAGTGATCAAAGATGTATATTTCAATTGTTTCAAGAGGAAGATATGTAGCGGGAATTAAGTAATTGACATTTTTAATAAATAAGATTGTAAAATATATTAAAATTTGGGTTAATAATATTAATTATGTTTTCTTTCTCGCATACAAGATAGTTTTTAAATCGATTAATCTCGAATAGGGTGCTTTAAATCGTGTCTAACTAGGAGAACCTTTTTTGGCAAAGAAACATTTAAATTCCTTAGATTTTTTTCTTTGAGGGCATTTAAAGTGCCTCGTTTATAAAACTCCCGTCAACACTGAAGAAGAATTAATAAATTTTTTGACGACGATATTCGAGTATTTATAATTAAAACGATGTATTCTCTATCACTATTTCCTAAGCGGGTCCTAGGATTAGGTTTTTAAGGGTTGATGAAATTAATTTAATTTATAAAATATTACATGGCGTTCTGACGAAATTTAATCATTTATTATTGTTTGAATTGCACACGCCACTAACATTGTTTCCCCTGACGTCGCACAACCCGCAGCGGTCTATATGCTAGTAATGAGTCACTGACTGAAATATTGGACCTGCAGTATAGATAAAAAATTTTAAAATATATTATACAGGGTATTATTTAAGTACGTAGCCAAACTTCAAGGGGTGTTAAGTGATTCTAAGACGAAAAGTTTATATAAACATAGAAAAGAAATAGTTTTAAATATCTTAATAATGCTTTACCGACTTTTGCTGAAACTTGGCAGTGATATTTAGGATAGTAAGGGGCTAATTTAGCCCTAAGTAGATTAAAATTTTTAATTCCAGTGGCATCCCGAAAGACACCTTAACTAAGATTCTTAACAAAAAAAATGCGCCACTGATGTTTGTTGCAAATTTTGTATTTTTCTAGCATTATGCAACTAAAACTACAACTCTTTTATTTTTTCTTTACGTATCTTGCTTCTTTTTAAAAAAAAAACATAAAAGTCCTTTTATTTCAATCAATAAGAAAAGTTTTGTGTTCCATAAATAATAAAAAAACTGTCTCTATTGTTGTCCATTGACATGGACTAAAGTGATTTTTATTTATGATTAAGCAATTAAAATTAAACGAAATTCATCTTTTGAATTATTCCGCTCAGATTAACTGTTTTCGATAAAACAAATAACGGTATTTATTACTAAAGTGTTTTGAAAGTAACAAAACAGTAAGAGTGCCATGGAAGGAAAACAATTGTTCAAACAAATTTGACTTTGGATTGGAATAACAGTGTATACCTAATTATTTCAATTGGTTTTAAGAGTTTTAAGCTATAAAATTCGTTACTAATATCAGAAAATGGTTCAGTTTACAAACTTAGAAATGGCCGATATGCATTTTGTCTATGGAATAACCCAAGGCAATTATTTATCAAGAGAGATATTCTCATCGCATATATGCTCCATTCCACAATAATTCGTTGATTTCCCGACCGCAATAAAATTTAAACCCATCCATAAATAAGTGCCTTTTGAAAGGGTAGAGGTCCTGATTACCTACTAATTTCAATAGTTTAGTTTAGCTATTTTCAACAAAACAACAAATATAAAATAATAGGTAAGTACCTTTATTTTAATCATGTAATTAAATAGGTATTAATATTTATACAAAAATACTAATTTACAATATTATAATATCATCTATGCCTTGTAACGATACTCCCAAATTTTTTATTTTCGATTCGTATTCGTTCATAATTTTTTTTTTTTTTTTTTTTTTTCCTCGTAAGGAACACGTAACATAATCTGTTAACCAGTTCGCATTTGGCATTCATCCGAGAACGACGTGTTGTCAAATCTGACAGATTTTTGCTAAAAATATTACATTTTGACAAAAATTCTTTATTTTAAACCTACGTATCAGAATATTCAGTGCTTCTCTGTGAGATACCACGCCAGAGTAACAGTCCTGCGATGGAGGAAGCAGGGTATACACCTAAAATACCTCCAGGTCTCCCGGATTCGGAAGATGACGAAATGGAAACCCAAGATCACCCAACGACGGAAAGAGAGAAAGTCATGGAAAACCGCTATCTAAAACTGATGAACGATCTCAAAAGGGATTTTGAAAGAAGGCTCGACGATAATTACAATAAAATTAAAGAGTTGGAGGGCGTGATTGATACGCAACGCAAAGAACTAGACAGGTATGTGGGCCAGCTCTCTATTAACAGCGAATCGACGAATTCCAGCACGACCACCAACACTACCACATCAACCCAAAATTATTCTCCAATCACCACTTTACCTACAGACGCGGTTATGCACTCCGACGAGGAGGATTCTGTTAACGCTTCATTTAAGACAGTTACGCCTAACAGAAAACGATCAAATAAATCCACCGATACATCAAATGCCAAAAAACTTCAGGTAGACTCCGCAGCATGGCCAAATTTGCCAGCAACCAGCAATCAAACTCTTAAAGAGCATTTCGAACCTAAAAATTCTAATTTTTCAGGCTCTGGCCGTACTGTGGCACCTACCACATCAACTCCGGAACCGAATTCCCTGACCAATGTTGACAATACCACTAAAGATACCCCAAAAAAAATGCGCGTACCCCCAGTGGTGTTGCGCATTAAATCTAAGTATAACGAGATCACTACTTATTTTCGTAGTAACAAAATAGACTTCGGTAAAGCGATTACCGTTGAGGGAGGCGTGAAGCTCCACCCCTCGACTCCCAATGATTATTTCAAGATCATTAAGTTCTTCGACGCCCAAAAAATACCGTACCACTCGTTCCGCTTCCCGGACGAGAAGGATCTCCATGTAGTATTACGGGGCGTACTTGAATATTGGACAGAGTCAAAAGTCAAGGAAGATCTTGAAGGGTTGGGCTTTCACCCCTCCAGGGTCATTAGGTGGAATAACAAAAATGGCCTTCCATCACCTCTAATGCTGGTAATTTTGCCAAAAACTGATAAGGGAATATATGATCTGACCTCGTTGGACTCTTTAAAAATCAAGGTGGAAACTCAGCGCTCTAAATCAAATATCTCGCAGTGTCACCGCTGCCAACTTTACGGACACTCGCAGTTTAAATGCACTGCTCCGGTAAAATGCTTAAAATGCGCGAAAGATCATTTTTCGTATGAATGTAAGAATTTCACCGCTGATATGTTAAAGTGTGCAAATTGTGAAGGCGAACATCCAGCAAACTTCCAGGGCTGTCCTAGACACCCAAACAACTTGTTTAATTTAAAAAATAAGACTCCGATTGAGAGCAAATCAAATATTCCACCACCCAATTTTGTTTGGGGTTCCCAAAAGAATTCAAATTTGAGCAATAAAAACTCAAACATTGTACCAACATCAGAGGTAATGGACGCTGCGTTGAAGGCTACACTACAATCATACTTAGGCGAATTTTCCAAGATGATGCAGCAACAAATGCAGCTGCAACTTCAAAGTATGCTATCGACGTTTACTTTAACCCAAAAGTAATGACTTTACAGTCTGAGATTGCGTACTTTAAATTGGCTACGATCAATATAAATGGTTTGAAAGGCAAGAAACTTGAAATTATTAACTTTGTCGAGCATTATGAGATTGATATTTTACTAGTACAAGAGACATGGTTTAAAGGTGAACGCTTCACGTTTCCAAACTATAATATTTTCAGGAATGACAGGCCACTTAGACCACTTGGGGGTACCATGGTTCTTGTTAAGAAAAATATCATTGCTCAGGCCGTGCCAGGCCCGTGCAATTGTCCGCACATTGAGGGCACATTCATCCGTGTAAAAACTAAAACCAAATGGGTTCACCTGGGCTCTGTTTACTGCAGTCCAGCCGTCGAATTTTACGGCACTTGTTTGGGCAGCATTTTTAATTCGAATGATACGATAATTATAGGTGGAGACTTGAATGCAAAACACCGCGTCTGGGGATGCCGTCGTGAAAATACCAGAGGTCGTATCCTGTTTAACAAGTCTTTAGACTATAATTATCATATTATACCGCCGAGGGAGCACACCCATTCATCTTTGAATGGGCTCCCGGAGATCCTGGATATTTTTGTAGTAAAAAATACAGACATATTGTCTCAACCTGAGGCGCTTTGCGATTTAACATCCGATCATTTACCAGTGGTGATCGAGTACGGAAATCCACAAGAAAAGGGGCAGGGGTTTGTCACTAGTACCTCCGTTAACTGGGCCTTGTTTAGGCGCACGTTAGAAAACAAGGAACCACTGCTACCTATAGTATTGGATACCGATATCGATACAGCTGTTATACAAGTTACTGACGTCATAAATACCTCAATGTCTATTGCTTCTGCTACAAAAATAACCAGGTTCTCCAAATTCGGAGTCTTACCTCGCGAAATCAAGGAACAAATTAGAATAAAAAATAGAATTCTAAATCGGGCGTATCGCACTGGAGATCCACGTATAAAAGTAGAAGCTAACAGAGCTTCTGAACTTGTTCGCGCTCTTTTAAGAGCTCACGAGGCCTTTTTGTGGGACAATAAAGTCGCCGGACTCAACATCGAAGACGGCAGCCTTTATAAGTTGACAAAAACTCTAACAAGAGGCGACAAAAAGCCAATGTCTTTTATTAGACATGCTACAACACATGCACTAACTTCCGATCCCAGGGAAAAAGTCGAACTGTTCGCGGACAATTTCTACGAGCAGTTCGACGAATACCCAACAACCGATCCTGAGAGGGACGCGAGGATCTCCAGAACAATACGAATTTATAATTCTATCGAGCACCCCATACAGAATATTCGCAATATTTCTATGGAAGAAGTTAAAGACGTTATAAAATTCATTAAACCTAGAAAGGCTCCGGGTTTCGACTGTATAAAAATTAAAGCGTTGAAAAATTTGCCGGACAATGTATTAATGGACGTAGTAAATATAGCACAGGCTATTTTAGAAAAGGGCCGCTTCCCTCAGTTTTGGAAAAAAGCTAAAGTTATCTTGATTCCAAAGGTCGGTCAAGACCAAACTTTAGTTTCAGGATATCGACCCATCAGCCTTTTGTCATGTCTAGGCAAGATTGTTGAAAAGCTTATACTTTATCGTATAAACAATTTCATATTTGAAAACAATATTTTACCACCTGAGCAGTTCGGTTTCCGTTCTGATCATTGCACGGTGCGCCAGACCAACAGATTGGCTTCCAATATACTCACAGGCTTCAATCGTCGTTGGACAACTGGAGCGGTCTTTTTCGATGTCAGTAAAGCGTTTGATAAGGTCTGGCATGACGGACTTATACTAAAGTTAATAAGATTAGGTATGCCAAACTACCTAATTAAGGTAATTCACTCGTTCTTGTCGTACCGGATTTTCGCACTTTCGTCAGAGAATGCATTATCAACTGTGCGACACGTCAGAGCCGGAGTACCGCAGGGTTCCCCCCTTGCACCGGCCCTGTACAATATCTATACCAGCGATATTCCAAAATTTGCTCAAACACAATTATACCTGTTTGCTGACGATACTGCGATTACCGCCACCGCAAGAAAGCCTAGGTTGGTAATCTCCAAACTGCAACGTCATATAAAACTTATCGAGGCGTGGCTTGATAAATGGAAAATTCGTCTAAATGATGCCAAAACACAGGCTATCTATTTCTCGAAGAGCCGAAGTATTCAACCTACATCCAGATTGCTTGTCAAAAACACTAGGATAAACTGGTGTCAAAATATAAAATACCTGGGACTGCTCTTCGATAAACAGCTAAACTGGAACGACAACACAGCCTCTCGTTTAAAGAAAGCGAATGGTCAACTAAATGCCATTTATGCTCTGATAAACAGCAAAAGTACTTTAAATCTGCGTACAAAAACTTTAATTTACAAGACTATGGTTCGGCCTGTACTTCTATATGGTATTACCACCTGGAGTACCATAAAGAAGACAAACTTTCTCAAAATTCAAAGGTTTCAGAATAAATGTTTAAGAATAATGACGGGGGCGCCCCGCTATACGATGACTCATACTTTACATAATGACTTACAGATACCGACAATAACTGAGTACATGGACAAAATTATAGTGGACTACTACAAACGGACTGACACTTCCCTGAACCCTTTAATAACACACTCACATATACATTCAAACCCTTTAAAACCATACCGATTACCGAGAGACTGGCTCATTCCTCGTCTCCTCCCCCCGCCTGCACCTTAACTTGTTCCGAATAAAAAGAATCAAATGACTCAAAAGTGAATACTTCCCTACTGCATTGTACCTGCTCAGCTCAATAAGAACCAAATGTTCAATAACAAACCCCCATGGAAGACCCGCTGATGAAGCAATAATATAAACAAAAAGAAGTTAAAGTCATTGACTATACTTAAGAAAACCCTAATGATAAACGACGACGAAAATCTGTTAACCTTTTGACACAATGTCACTTCTGACGATTAATAATTCGTTCATAGTTTTCTTTTTCCTCGTAAGGAAAATGTAACCTAATCTGTTAACCTTTTGACAAAACGTCATTTCTGACAAATTCATGTAGAAATCCAATCTTTCCTGGTCCTCCTGTATAACAAACAATTTTGATAGCAACCGACGAGTATAAAAGGAGATGCAGCGCGATGGAGGATTCATTCGAGCTCCAGCTTTCAGAGAAGCAAGAGCTTGAAGTATCCTGAAAGGTGAGATCCTGAAAGGTTATTTATTTAGGGTTAACGAGTATAAAAATTCGTTATTTCCTGCTGTTGGATTTATATCCCATAACAGCGGAGCCCTATTTTATTCTCGGCTATAAAAGATCGTACACTGCGACCTGACCTGGGTGCGATTCTTTATAATAGTAGAGATTCTATTTTATTTAATTCTTGCTGTTGGGTTTGTACCCCAATAACAGCGGAATCCTATTTTATTCTCGGCTATAAAAGATCGTACACTGCGACCTGACCTGGTTGCGATTCTTTATAATAATAGAGATTATATTTTATTTAATTCTTGCTGTTGGGTTTGTACCCCATAACAGCGGAGCCCTATTTTATTTCGGCTATAGAGAACTCACAAGCTGTGCATTACTAGACACAATAATTGTGGATTGATTCTCCTTCATAGTAGAAATATCTTTATTTAATTCTTGCTGTTGGGTTTGTACCCCATAACAGCGGAGCCCTATTTTATTTCGGCTATAGAGAACTCACAAGCTGTGCATTACTAGACACAATAATTGTGGATTGATTCTCCTTCATAGTAGAAATATCTATATTTAATTCTTGCTGTTGGGTTTGTACCCCATAACAGCGGAGCCCTATTTTATTTCGGCTATAGAGAACTCACAAGCTGTGCATTACTAGACACAATAATTGTGGATTGATTCTCCTTCATAGTAGAAATATCTTTATTTAATTCTTGCTGTTGGGTTTGTACCCCATAACAGCGGAGTCCCCATTTCTTTCTTGGCTATAAAAGATCGTACACTGCGACCTGACCTGGGTGCGATTCTTTATAATAGTAGAGATTCTATTTTATCTAATTCTTGCTGTTGGATTTATATCCCATAACAGCTGAGCCCTATTTTATTCTCGGCTATAAAAGATCGTACACTGCGACCTGACCTGGGTGCGATTCTTTATAATAGTAGAGATTATATTTTATCTAATTCTTGCTGTTGGATTTATATCCCATAACAGCGGAGCCCTATTTTATTCTCGGCTATAAAAGATCGTACACTGCGACCTGACCTGGGTGCGATTCTTTATCATAGTAGAGATTTATTTAATTATTGCTATTAGATTTACATCCCCTAACAACAAAACTTTATTTTATTTTGACTACAGAGAACTCACAAGCTATACTTTACCAGACACAATATTGGTTCTGAACCTACAGGTTTTAGAAGATATACATTCAGTGACTGGACCAACGAACAGATTGGAGTCATTTTGAAAAGGCCAAGATTAGAAGAAGGATTTTTTTTTTAATTTTAGCCATGTGGATTGAATATTGGATTTATAAATAAAAGAAATTGTCAAAGTTAAAATTGACTTATTTATGAGTGAATCTCCACTGAATACTACCCAGGTATTGTGATAGACAGTTATTGACGTTAATAATTTATAACCACAAAATAATTGTTGTCACAGCCTAAACTAATATAGTGACGATAGTGATAGTAAAACGGAGCTAAATATAGAGTAGGTTAAGTTAAATATTGTATTATTATAATATTTTAGATTAGTATTTTTGTATAAATATTAATAGCTATTTAATTACATGATTAAATTAAAGATACTTGCCTATTATTTTATATTTGTTGTTTTGTTGAAAATAGCTAACCTAAACTATTGAAATTAGTAGGTAATCAGGACCTGTACCCTTTCAAAAGGTCCGGTGCCTACACAATAGATATTTGTCAGGCAAGTTATTTAACACTGAAGAAGAATTAATCCAACGGATACGGGTTTCATGTAATCAGATAATACATACGCTGAAAATATTTCAACGTTTTCGGCAATCAATGTTAAGACGAGTTTATGCTTAAGTTGAAGGAGGACATTTTCAGCAACTAAAGTTTTGCGTTACCATTTGTTTGAGTGGGATTTTAATGAAGCACTTTTCTTCTTTGTGTGTTTTTTTAATTTTCGGCGTTACCACTGTGCAGGCCAGTGGCAAAATGATACAAACAATTTTTGGCTTTAAAGGTTTATTTGTATTCCTTAAAAACTGTCACCAAGTTTCAACGTTATATTAGTTTGCGTCTTCTTGTTACTTTTTTTTTAATATTTCAACACCCTGTAAAAAAAATGTTTATTATGTTGTCTCATGCATTGACATGCAATAAAGTGATTTTTATATTTTTTCCCAAAAACGAAGAACATACGAAAAAAATACTAAAATTAAAAAAGTTGTAATTTTAGTTGCCTAATGCGAGAAAGATACAAAAATTGCAAAAAAATCAGTAACGCACATTTTTCTTCTCAAAAGTCTTCGTTAAGGTGCCTTCCGAGACGCCACTGGACTTAAGAATTTTAATCTAGTAAGGACTAATATAGCTCCTTACTACCCTAAATAACACTGCCAAAATGTTAACAAAATCAGCTAAAGGAATATAAGATATACTTATACCGGAAAAACGATTTCTGTTAAAAAGTTTGACACCCTGTATCTTGCAAACCTATCTACTGCATACTGTTTCAGTATTTTTGATAAGTTCTTCAATAAGAATGTAATCTTAAGTCCCCGCATCGTTGGCGGACTCGGTATAAAATATTTACAGACATTCACAAACATCTATGTTCAAGCTGGGATTCGAACCCAGGACCTCTCGATTGCCGGGCAAGATCTGTCCCACCAGACCACAGAGGTCGGCTAAAACTAATTAGTAAAATACTCAATATTATTACTGTATACTATAGAGTTACAAATGCAGTTTACAAGTATGGCAGGGTTATGATACTGATGCGAATATGAAGGGTCGCAATAATGGTTTACCAAAAAAAGCTCTTGACTTAAACCCTAGAGTCTTTTATGTACCTTATGCGGACCATAATTTTAGTTGTTAATGAGGCTGCAAAAGCATCTTTAGAAATTAGAAGCTTTTTTGTAATTGTTCAGGAGCTATACGTTTTTTTCTCCTCATCTACTAAACGTTGGAAGACCTTAAAAAATGAAATCCCAACTTTAACACTTAAATCCCTTTCAGATACTAGATGGGAACGCAGGAGAGATGCGCTAAAAGTTCTTAGATACAATCTAACAAAAATAAATTATGCTTTATATACCCTTTATTCTGATAATACTAGAGACTCTGGATTTAGAAACATGACAAACTCATTACTTTTAAAAATTAAGTCGTTTAAATTTATTTGTTTTATAATTACATGGTATAATGTGTTAACAAAAATTAATATCGTAAGTAAAGTTATGCAGGAATCGAATGCTGCACTACCAAATATTATTTTATTGTTATAGTAAACCAAAACATATTTATATAATATCAGATCAGATAAAAGTTTTAGTGATACTTTAGAAGAGGCAAAAAATATTGCAGAAGATATCGACTGCGACCCTTCATTTCCTCTAATTAATATTGTTAAACCACGAACAAAATAAACGTTTATTTGACTACGAATCTATAGATGAGGCTCCAAAAAATCCAGAAGGGCAATTCCAAATTAAATTTTTACTTTGTTACATTGGACACTGCATTATCAAAAATAGAAGAAAGGTTCGAACAAATAAAACAACATCTCACAGTTTTCAATTTTCTCAACGATCTAAATAATTTCCTTATAACAGATAAATCAAGTAGGTCTACAAAATGTAAATCTGTGGAGAGTATGTGACATGATATATCTAAAAATGAAAAAGATAATATTAAAGCTGAAGATTTATGTGATGAAGCTGGTATTCCGTGGGTAATTCCCTTTTTCTGTTATTTTTAGAGGCTTAGGTATGCCAAGGTTTTGCCAAGATTTTGTTTTGTTCTGTAATGTGTTTTTGAATTAAGTTAGGTTATCACCTAACCCCCGACCATCTGGGGATTTTGGAGCTCAGAGAAAACACATCCACATTTTTATTCATGATTAAAGTTGACTCCACTTGAGACTCAGCAAGTTAAAATTATGCTACGAGCCGCATTTATGTGCTCAAGAAGAATGGGGCCATGCTGATGTCACGGTTGTAGCAGCACTGTATGTACTGGTATCACCTTTTGAAGTTTGGCCACGTACCTAAATAACACCCTGTATATAAGTTGACAATTTTAAGAAGATAATTAAAAAGTAAGAAAGGGACCTGTCGTAAGACGTTTTATTATCCAACGTACCGTTAGGAATCTAGAAGCTGTCAAATTTCAAAAATGTCAGTTTTCAAAGGTCGATATCTCGGAAACTATTAAGTTAAGACTTACAATGCAATTATTAAACAATTATAATTGTAATTTTATGTAAAATACAAAAATATTGTAAGATATGGGGTGTTCCATATAATAGGTGGGCACTTTGTATCTGCTAATATAAAAAAATGTTATCAGTAATTTTTAATATTTTTTAAATTTCTCCTAGGTATAATAAAATACCATCGGTAAAAACAATAAAATAAACAATAAAAAAAAGTATAAAACATAGATAATACCCCGAGGAACGCCGCGTTGGTATAATTCCAAGTGTGGGAAACATTTTCTTCGAAACTTTTTTAAATATAAATGAATTTTATGATATGTTCGGTAAAGGTTATCAGAGAATCTCTCTTGCACTTTAGCCCTTCAGTTTTTGACAAAAGGGGTTTAAAGTCAAATATATGCCATTGTTAAATATTTCCTCAATTCCAGATTAAATATATCTATAAATAAAAAAAAAAATCATTTTAACTCCCACAATGGATTTCCTTTAGTGAAATAAATTATGCGAATGGTTACGCAAAACAATGTTAATTTTAAACTTTTAATAAATTGAGTGACAAAAAGAAGGTAAATTGAATGTTTTCTTTTAGTGTAGAGGATTTGGTTTTGTATAGTTAAACTCATCTATCTTACAAACTCATTATAAATGCTAATCCCTTTCCGTCATAATAACCTATTGCGTGAGGTGTAAAATTCGGCCACCTGATCTGGGGACTTCAGGTACGGATCTATTTAAAGACTATTATGTTATTATATTTTCTCAGTAACCCTTCCAATATTTAGGGTAAAATAAAATAGGTTTATTTATTATTTAAATATGCTAATTTTCGGTTTTAAAATTCAGTTATATGTTTGTATTGGTTTAGACAAAAAAAGTAATCTTCGACGTTTACACCACCCTTCTTGAACGTGGTTTTTCAAAATTTAGCGCAGCATTAGACATTTTGAATAATAAGATAGTGGGTCCTTTCTTCTTTCGCGAAAATCTTAATTCTAAACGTTACCTCCATGCAATTTCTTCAAAACGAACTCTCTAACGAACTAGACTATTGATTGAGGCACATTTGGATTAAGTTTTTAATTTGCAAAAGCATTTCCATATAGAAACTTTGCTGTATTTTTAATAATAAGGTACTTTACTCTTAAGGCAATTTCGAAAAAATCGCATTTGCTCCCTTACTATTGGTCGCATGTGAAATATGAAATATGCATTTATAGTTTTGAGGCATGCACCAACTTTTATCAAGAATAAGAAATCGAATGAGAAATCGATAATAAAAAACTTTCTCATATGTTGCATACTTTTTTGGACACACTGTATATATATTCGGAAAAGATTGAGTGAGGGTAACGCACGCAACAATATGGAAAAGCAAGTTGAAACTGGGGTAAAAAGTGATGTTATTCAATATATTTTGAGTTTAAAATGTGAATTTTCGTCATTGGATGAACAAATTAAATTGAGAAATTATCGTCGCCCGACCGCTAAAATATTGAATTCAATTAACACGGGAAAGAGACAAGCGGAGTAATGCATGGCTTCCAGGGAGTGAAACCGCAGATCTATGGTAGCTATATATATCTGTGATGTCATCAATATTAAACTATTTTGTTGGCCAAGCATTTCATTTTCAAATTAAAAAGGAAAAAAATCAAAATCCGTAGTGAGAACTGTTTCGAGCTCTCCAAAGCATGTCATTTCCAAAGAGCATATACCTCAGTCAATTAAAATTTTTATTTTATTTGGTTAACAATTTTCTATTCGACTTTACTCGAATGTCATCCACATCTGTGTCAAATGAGCGAGGATTCTCTTTTCTAAAATGCGTTAAAACTTATTCTCGTAATACAGATAACCAGGAACGATGGGCAAGTCTGTTACAATAACTATTAGTAAATCCGACACGCCATTCATAAATGCAATAAAATTGTGATGCCAAAATCGTTTGTTGGCGAGACGCCGTGAGGAGCTAGGTGGGGTCGGGAGTGGGGATTAGTCTGAATTTACATATGCATGCGACAAAACCACAGAACAATAAAGGTTAGGTTGACAAAACTCCAGGAAAACCCACAGAAAAACGCTGTCACAAATCCGAGTATTCCCGAGTCGATGCGGATGGCCACGAAAATGATGGGATCTGGGCGGATTCTTTTTTGCTGCGTTGCCATACTACAGATTTTTTACGAGGTTTTAGGTAATGTTATATATTTCCCACATCATGTTATTCTAGTAAATCATAGAAGTTAATACTTTTAACAGAGTAAGCCCAGAAAACTACGTTTTCTGCGGCGTAAGTCTGGCAAACCAAGTGGAGGGGAGCAGCTTGAATGTTGATTTACTTTACACTGGAATACAATGATGACAACACGTTTATTTGTTATTGTTCGGTCTAACAGTTACGAGGTCTATGGGTTTGATAAACTTTTGAACAAATTTTTTCATGTTAGTTAATTTCTGGTTAGCGAGTAGTTAAAAGGAAAAATATATTTAAAAAGTAAGCAATTTTTTCCAAAAATTTTCGCATTTTCACACCTTCAGCACTCCTGCCGACCCTCACTGCAAACCCACGAGAGCCGCCACTTATACTTGGCGACATTAAATGAACTGAACTATCCTCTTTCTTACCACGCCACTGGATACAATATGGGTAACCTGATATTTAATAAAAATACCTCCAATAACACTAACTCATACCTAAAAGTCTAATTCTGTATTGTAACTAGATCTTAATAAATAAAAAAAAAAAATTGTAAGACACAATATTCAATAGCCTGTGGAATCATACCTTAAAATTTGTCATCGTCATTTCCACACACCCTGTACTATTTAGGGTAGGAGATAAATATAATAGTAAACAAAGAGAAACCTTGGCCTATTAAAGACCTAGAAATATTCTTGATGAAATTACTCGACCACGAATCACGCGAAAATTTCGTATAATTGATTAGCCCGCCCCTTTATATCGATTGGTGAATATTTCTAGTTTTATATTTAGAAAAATGTAATTATTTGATACCAAAGCATTAGGGATTTACCATAATTTCATAATCACGTTGATCTAATGGATTTTTTTCAAAACGTGAAAAAACTATTGACTGAAAAACATTGAAGGAACGAGTTGACTAAAGTTTAGTATTTATACTGCTTGGCAGCTTATCAGAATGTGTCACCGTTTAAGCTAGTTAATATCTACTTATATGTTTTTTTTTTATAATGGGATCCTAATAAAAGCCTAATTTAATAAACGGGAACGACCTTCACCATATAGGTTATCCTAGCCTGGTAATACACTGACAAATAATTAGTAAAACTTATTTCCACAGAGAAAAGATACACTCTACATATGAGTGGAGACACTTTTTGCAGTAAAACATCAAAACTATGTATATATATTCTGTGGTAATATTTGAATTTTTTTCGACCTTAAGACTCATTTCTTGAACTAAATTGTGATATGCACCGTGCTGATTGCGTAATTTAAAAACTTCACAATTTCTTCTCATCGATATAATCTTTTTTACAACATATAAATAGCAACTTTACGTTTTCGTTGCCAGTGGTATAATTACGTCGATCAGCCTCTTCTGAAGTTAATATTTTGGAATCAGGACATACTCTTGATTAACAGGATATACTCTTATAATTGCTTTACAGACCTTTACGTTTCACCACAGCAGGCACATGATTATGTTCTGGCCAAAAACCATTGTCATTTTCCGTGAAGGTTAGGTTGGAATTAGCACCGAAACAATCAAATCAATTAATTCGAAATGTTGGGGAAAGGTTGAGTTATCTAGTTGCATAATTTAATAACAAAAAAACAAGTATCAATTCAAGGTAAAGAAAGTACGGCAACGTCGCCGTCTACACGAAGTATTTGAGCGTACGTGACTGAAACCAGGGTTCGAAAGAGATATATGTTTTTAAGGGAATAGTACAACCGAAGTAAATTCATTTTTAGAAGGGATTATTGTTAGAAAGAAGTAAATAAATATATTTTGTGTGAGAAAAAGCCTTTTATTTCAACTGACATATTTTGAACCACGCAACCTATGAAGAAATACAGTAAACAATTTATGTTTGGCCAAAGCAAATAAAGGCCGCGGCCAACACGAAATTTGAATCTGCAATGTTGCCTGATTTTGTCGTTGTTGTCAAAGCCCTCTATAATCGACTGCGTTTATACTTTAATTAATTAATTAAGACTTATCATCGACTCAAATAGACACTACCGCAAATAAATTACTTGTTTTTGTTTATAATTATTTTTGGGCTTATGTCGAATAAGATTAAGATAAATCAGTACTTTAATAATTTTAACTTCTTGAAAACAAGGTCAAACTATATAAATTCAGCTGAGGAGTTTTTTGACCTGAAAATTAAATCTTTTCCAGTAAACCAAAATATTGAACACTTTTCATACAGATTCACGGAGGGGAAAGAAGTCCGCGTGGTCCCCGAGACCTGATCTGACCAGAAAATCAAGTCAAATCTCGAGGAACTGGGACTCACCCCATCAAAAGTAGTGCGTTGTAAAAGGCAGATGGCTTTGCCATGCCTCTATTTTTTCATGCTTAACCAATTTTAGTTAATCAAATTTCCGTAACCAGGAGAGCAAGTCAAAAAATTATGCAATCACATACGTAGTTTCTCACGTAGATTCGAATTTTAGCAACAAAAATACATCAAAGAAAGTGTCCATATTTCTCTAAGAGACCTGAATATAATTTTTAAGTAAAAAAACCAACACAAGGTCACGGTCTCAATTAATCTAATATTTAAAAAATAGTAGGTCTCGCCTTTAAGGTATCATCAGATCTAAAAAGGTGTCAGCTAACACACATGTAAGTGAGCAAATCTCACTAGTAAACCTAACTGATACACCAAAAAACAATTAAAAAATGGGCAATAAAAATGTCAAAATACAAAAAAAAGATAAAAGTTAGAATTACATCATTACAACAAAAGACCACAACTATAACGCCCCCTAAATAAGTACTAGGCATAGTGAGTGGGAGGGAGATCCAGTCACCTAGAGATTAACTCAGCTTAGAATATAGATGTCAACAATATAAAGTACGAGCATACCAGAGTACCAGCATCAAAGACGTCAATGTTGGCAATCAATAAAATTGGCAGGCCGGAAAACATTTATAAGGTTAAATGTTGGTCACTAGTAGTCAGCTGTTAGTAATTTAAATTATTAAAATAAAATAAGGCTTGAAATTAAAGACCTCGTTAACGCAGGCAGGTAAGGATAGGGCTCTTTATAGCTTTTGATATTTCCAGTTTTTTTAATAGATTTGGTTTTCTCCTCTTGTGACATTGACACATTATAGTGGGTCATGCAAAACATTAACACTTGGAGATGGCGAAAAGCTTTGATTCAAGTAAATGGTTTGCAAAAGCAGACTTAGTGTTGACTTAGTATTCTGGTATTTATTAAATAAGCTAAGATGTTCATGAACTCGGCTGGCGATTCTCCTGCCCTGATTTTGAAAAATGGTCCACTTTATCTTTAGTGTTAATTAAATGCCGCTTAAGAGTGTCAATGGTCCTGAAAGATACTGCGATGTTGTGAGGTTTAAAAAATTTTGCTAGTTGTGAGGACATGTTGCCAAACTAAGTTAAAGCTCCTTAGTCTGTTCCTTAATGCGAGAGAGTAATAGATCATTATTGAACTACAAAAACCCAATGATCTTCGCCGTATTCCATAGGTTTAGTCCAATTATTATTATTTGATTATGTTTATGATCAGGGGTCTCGAGATCGGGTAGGTAGAGGCACAGGTATTTTACCTACCTGTGCCTCACTGTTTTTATACTTATTATTCTAATAAACTATCTGCAGTAACTCCGCTGTCCCCTTAATTTCTTTCACCAAACTCGTCTTTCCTTTGTATGCAGATTTGGAGGTGACCCTAATTTATGATGGATTCGGTGTGTGTAGGTGTTAAATATCTAAAATACGGAATTTTTAAAAACTATTATTGTAATTTACAATGCAACCTTTAAGTTGTCCATCCTGCTTAATGGGTCCTGTTATTGCAAATTTACATTTTATTACTCTCTCGCTTTAAGCCAAATTTCACCAAAATCGGCAAAAGGATCTTTGAGATATTAAAAAAAAAATTTTTTTTTTTAATATCTTGCTACCTGAGTGCGGCCCTGTCAAGTATCTTAACCACATTTTAACCCATGTGCTTAAGTTTGCGCTTATTTAACTTTACTATAGTACCTACACATGTAAAATGACGCAATTCGAGATGCCAATAAAATATTCCCTTTCTCGTCTTACTTGGTTTCTAATTTTCCAATTTCGCTGATACCTGAGGGATAACTTTGACAGTTAATTATGCCTTATTCCTCAGGGCACAAGAAGATTACCATAGAGCTACAAATTTTAATGTTCTTACAGACGAGCGCTGGGGCAAAGTTATCCTTTTGAAAACGGTTATGAGTAGGGAATATCGTAAAGTTGTATGAATTTCTGTCCCCTAAAGTGACAAGAATATAGATTGTTTCAGTGTGAAAGTCATATCGCAACGGCAACAAGGATTTATAAGAAGAAAATCCAATAATCTGGCGTATAAAGATTTCTAGTAAAGTGCAGCAATAAAATAATATTACTACCCAGTAGTTATAGTGTGATATAGTAAGTTCTTGGCAATATGGCATTAATAGTTTATGGTTTATGCGCTTTATCCTTCTGTTGGGGCAATCACATTTTGTATTTGACGCGTATTATTTTTACTAAAATATCAATTTTCGTATCACAATAATAATCATTTTAATATATCTAAATAAAAATGATATCAATTAATTGCTAACTTATTACAACTTGTCTTCAAGAAGAATACTGGCCAGATGAAAAGGATACTACAAATTTTTAGATACATTTTACAAAGAATTTGACGTTCTGTTAAAAGACGTACCTCTACAATTCTACAAATAAAAAGTAATAGGTGGTTAATGCACGATGGCGCACCAGCTTATTTTAGCCTAGTTGCTCGTCAATACCTCGGCAACACTTATCCTAATTGCTGGACTTGACGCGCAGGTCCCCAAGATTAGCTAGCTCGGAGTCCCTACTTAAATCCTCTCTAGACTATCATTTATGAGGTCACCTAAAGTCTCTTATATACAAGATGCCGGTACTGGATGAAAACGACTTACGAATTCGATTTATTAAAAGTTGCAGATAATGCAGGCATTTTTGGACGTGTAAGAGAATTGGGAAGACGATTGCAATCGTGCGTTTTATTAGAAGGTGGACATTTTTAACATTTTTGCTTTCACTAACTATTGCACTTTTTTTGTATCATTATTTCAAAAAAATATTTTATTTTTAATTTAAATGGTTTAATTAACTTTGAAATACATAGGTATTTTTTTTGTATACATGCAATAAAGTGGATTTTATTTTTTCTCGAGAACGAAGCAATATACGAAAAGAATTCAAGGAATAAAAGAGTTGTATTATTAGATGGTCAATTCGAGAAGAAAATACCAAAATTGGAAAAAAGTCAGTGACGTACACTTTTTTGTCAATAATTTTCGTTATGGTGCTCCCCGAGACGCCACTGGACTTAATAAATTTAATCTAGTTAGGATTAATTAAGCCCCTTTATTATCATTGACGATACCAAATTTCAATAAATTCGGGAAAAGGATATTTAAAAAAATTATAAAAACCTATTTGTTTTTAACTCTAAAACCCTGTATATCAAAAACGGGCCAACTCCAGACACATATTCATATGAACTTTTTATCTAAGAATATCATAAGGAATCAGCCTTTTAAGTTACGTATCGTGCTTTTGAAACACCCTGTATTTATGCCTAGGTACAGGGTTATTCATTACAAGTGGACTGCCCTCTTAACTTTGTAATTTCTAAAGATAGAGAGTTGATCTTTTTACCAAATTGTAGGAAATCTTTTGAATTTTTTTTTATGATTTATAAAAAACTAATACAGGGTATTCCAAAAACGCGTACCAGATCAAACTTGTAGTTTTTTTAATGAAACGCCCTGTATATTATTACACATTCGGATTCTACTTCAAATTCTGAGCATGTTTTATATAATACACCCTTTACCTAAGTTCAACTGTTTCCGAGCTAGTAACAATTAAAAATCTACTTTTTACCAAATTTTGCTAATTATTGCCGCAAAACGGTCAGAGATGCAGCAAAATGATTATGATTTTCTTATATTAACTTTTTAAGAATTATCTGAAGGAGTGCCAATTATTGTGGTACCTATGCTTTAAATAGCCTTAGGTTACTTGACTTCAGAAAAGAATGGTAATTAATTTTTATTTGGCTCAATTTGCCAAGTTAGCTATGATTTCAGTAATTAAAACAAATTTGACAGTTACCCTGGCAAAGTAAAACATGACTTATTTAATGCCAGTTGAATTAATTAAAGAATGAGCTTTTCTGAGGCAGAAACGTGATATATATGAATTATATATTAAAAACGCATACAACAAAAGACAAGGTAAACGAGAATATCAAAGAATATTTGAAGGAGAAAGGAGAATTCCTAGTTTAAATACTTTTCCTCGAATATAGGGTACCATAAAGTTTGTACTGAAACTACATTTAAGCGTAAGAAAAGAAGATTAGCTGGAAACGAAAATCGTGAAAATGAAGAGTTAGAAATTCTTTTGCAGTTTGAAGGTAATTTTTTCCTTTTATTGGTATCTGCATGTTAATTCCCTTGCCTTGTAATTTTAAAATGTCCGGAGAAATCCATTATACCTGTGTCTGAAATACTAGGTAAATCCTATTCTAAGATACAGAGAACTCTACAAAAATATAAATACCACCCTTACAAAATTTTGCCGGCGCAAAAATTGTCTGAAGAAAATAAAGCAGCTCGTTTACGTTTTTCAAACAGCTCAGATTTAACAGTTTTGGATAATTTTCTTTGGGGGTTTTTAAAAGAAAAATTAAATCATGAAAAACAACCGTCGGTGAATAGGATTAGGGAAATACTCACCACAGATATAGAAATATTAAATGGCAGAAATCAAGAAATCATTTTAGCTGCAATATAGAGACAAAAACGAATTTATAGAAGATGTATTCAAGAAAATGGAGGACATGTTGAACATCTACTTCAATAATTTCTTCAAATTAAATTTGTTTCTATTTAGATTTTTTAGAATGAAGCCAACTACGTGAAATACCAGTAAATGTTAGTTTAGTTTTTAGTTGAACATTTTTTACCATTACTTTTGAGAATAATATAGTTGCAGTAAAAACTTGGTGGTATTCATTTTTGTTATACTATATACTATTTCATATAGGTATTTATTGTTCTTTCTAAGAGAAGTTAATTTTGCAGATCAATCAATTATTCAATTACCACTAAATAAATAATATTGTAAGTCGATTTTTAATTATTGTTTCTAGCTCGGAAACAGTTAAACTTAGGTAAAGGGTATATTATATAGAAACTGCTCAGAATTTAAAGTAGAATCCGAATCTGTAATAATATACAGGGTGTTTCATTAAAAAACTATAAGTTTGATCTGGTACGCGTTTTTGGAACACGCTGTATAATATTTTTATAAATCACAAAAAAATTCAAAAGATTTACTACAATTTGGTAAAAAAAATCAGCTCTCGATCTTTAAAAATAACAAAGTTAAAGGGGCGGAGCATTTATAATGAATAACCCTGTACACGGCGTTACAGTAAAACTCAATTCCTTTCAAAAACTTGCACACGTTATTTAAGGGATTAATTTAGGTGTTCACCACACAAATGAACATAAGACAGATGACAAATTGAGTGGTTGTGTCGTGTCTGTGATATTAGGAAAAATATATTTTTTTCTTTAAAGAGCCTTCGTTTTTTATTTTGCCCTGTATTAGCTTGACAAGCAATTGTACAAAGTTTTTCATGCTCAGCATTGATTAGCCAGATCCCTTTTTAACTTCTGAGACATCTGCATTGCGGACGCAATACACAGAGTGTGCAGAGAACTACCGAGAATTGATTAACATTGCAGTTGGATAATCTCTTATAGAGATACGTCTTAAATACTCTGCTACATAAAACCGAACACGAATTTGACACATTTTTGTTGGATTTTCAAACATGGAACAATACTGTCGAATTGGTTTTTCAGTTTTTACTGTAACGCTATTATTATTCTAAATACAAGTTTGCCACAAACAACAAATTATTCGATAAATTAGGAGTCAATAAAATTAATGTAAATTATTGTATAGAAGTTTTGTAATTGAACAGTAGTTGTTTTCACTATTTTTTAAGATATAATTGTAGTGACTCTATATACAGGGTATTCCATACTCGATGGTTCGTTAGAGGTATCTGGAAAACAAAAAGAAAAATAATTTTGAAATTTTTACTACGGCCATAGGAGGCTGCGCTCTAGCTTTTAAAAATAATTTCGCGGTTGCAGTGGTGCCAGATCTATTGATAACTGAGATCAACTTTGGAATTTTAAATAGGACACCCTGTAGTTTATTTTATTCTTAGATTCAACGAAGCAATCTACCTTTTTTTTGTATAAAATATTTTCCATTTCTCTTGCCGTTTCTTAAATATTAATTATTTTGTGTCTTTTTTTCACCGAAACTATGTGAGTTAAAACTACAATATTTTCGTCTCCAGATGTGAAATCAACGTAACATTTTAACATCATTTAGTCAACATGTGGTACTTTAATTTTGGTAACATAGGATCGCCGACTTCTATACAGAGTGTCCTAAAAATTAATTGCAATTCAGATTATATAAATTTGATCAAAAGTCACTTTTTTTAAATAAAACACCCTGTATATTATTGAAGTGTTGAATAGAGTGGACCAATTGAATTTTTTTCATATATAGTGTTCCTCTACCTATTTTAAACCGCTTTCGATTTATAAGCCATTTTATGAATAATTACTATTCATATTTGAGAAGTAGACATTAAAGATCTAAACCTATAAGTGTGCCATGATGTAACA
Organism: Polydrusus tereticollis; assembly: GCA_963920685.1. Lineage (NCBI taxonomy): Eukaryota > Metazoa > Arthropoda > Insecta > Coleoptera > Curculionidae > Polydrusus > Polydrusus tereticollis. The sequence goes on along the minus strand of OY987328.1, from coordinate 94,777,850 downwards.
TCTGCAATACATAACGATGGTGACATGACATGTCTCACTTTTTAGTTTGGGTTTGCTTACGTCAGATTATAATAGCAAAAATGGAGAATAATAGTTATTCAAATGCGGATATTTTAAATTTGTTTTATATTCACGGCGAGGGTCAAAGAATTGTTTCTAGAACCTGCAGAAGATTTAACGCTCTTTTTCCGAATTTGCCGCCAATGAGCCCACGGAAATTTCTCAGATTTGAAGGTAATTTTTTAAATTTCGGAAATATACAGGCTGCAAGATATCAATTTCGCCCTGTTACTGAAAACGAACACTTTAATAATATACAGGGTGTTCCATTTAAAAAAAGTGACTTTTGATCAAATGTATAAAATCTGAATTGCAATTAATTTTTAGGACACTCTCAATAGAAGTCGGCGATCCTATGTTGCCAAAATTAAAGTACCACATGTTGACTAAATGATGTTAAAATTTTACGTTGATTTGACATCTGGAGACGAAAATATTGAAATTTTAATTCACATAGTTTCGTTAAAAAAAGACGCAAAATAATTAATATTTAAGAAACGGCAAGAGAAATGGAAACATATCCTTTACAAAAAAAACCTAGATTGCCTTGTAGAATCTAAAAATAAAATAAACTACAGGATGTCCCATTTAAAATTCCAAAGTTGATGTCAGTTATCAATAGATCTGGCACCACTGCAACCGCGAAATTATTTTTAAAAGCTAGAGCGCAGCCTCCTATGGACATTAGTGAAAATTTTAAAATTATTTTTCTTTTCCTTCTCTAGATACTTTTAACGTGCCATCGAGTGTGGAATATCCTGTAGAGTGCCTGAAATTTCTGTATATGGTGGTTTTAAGGATATGGTTAAAAAAGCAATCACAATCAAGAAATTTCAGGCACTCTACGACATGGAGTCCCCAGAACGAATGTCGGAAATTTTGAAAAACTGCTTAAGCAAAATTGCGCTTACAAAACCGCTATACATTTAAAATGTATTTTACATTTGAGCCTATGAAACCCCAGTAGTCTAAGTCAGTTTTTTCAGTATTGCGTTTCTTGACACTCGTATTTTTTAGGTGGGAATCTATCTCTGGACACAATATGAAAATTTTTCCTTCAGTACAACACTATCAGATGTCGCCACTACCATGGATGTAAAATGTAACCACATATTACACCGATGAAAGCCATAGTGGACCAAATCTGGCTTAGAGCCAGTAAACATTTAGTATCGAATGTTAAACGTTAATTTATTAATAATTATTAGCGCCCTAAAGAAAATAATATTAATCATTCTGAGGCTGAACCATTCAGAGGGTCTTATTTTGTTTATGATGATCCAACCGCGATATTAATCAATTTTTGGTAGTTTTCTGTACACTGTATCCGCATCGCAGAAGTTAAAAAGGGATCTGATGAACCAATGGTGAGTATGAAAAGTTTTATACAGTATCTTGTTAAAATAATAATAATCGAACTAAGAACAAGTGCTCTCAAAATTTTCCTAATAAGAGATATGACAAAACCACACACCGTTTTTTGTAATTTGTCTGGTGTTCATTTGTGTGTGGTGAGCTAATCCCTAAAAAAATGTTCGCGAGGGTAAATGATAAAATGTTGCTAGATTGTAATGGGTTTAATTAACACCCTGTATGCAACAGTTCCTATTTTATCTAGATCTCGCGATCAACACGAACTCTGGTCAATAGAATTTGGAAGCACCTCTTAAAAACCGTTGGCGTTTATCTCAATTAGTGTAAAACATATACCCTTTGAAATGTATCTAAACCACAGATTAACCTAATATCTAAACATTTGTAGTATGGAGTTTTCGTGTCCAATCATGTTCTTTCTTAAAAGGGTAGATAGTCGGAAGAAAACAATAAAAGAGGGCTATTAAATGCTTGCCAACATTTCGCTTTAATGGTTTAAAGCGTCCTCAGGGATTGCATTTAAAAAAGAGGATAAGCCAATTTGACATAAAAGAAAAAACAAAGGTCACATTTTTCGGGCTAGAAAAAAACATTAGGGTGTCTGTGATTTTGCAAAAACATAATACTTTTAAAAACTCTAAAACAGCCTCAATGCCCACCAGGAACTCACAGAGGAAACATAAGTTCCTGGTGGGTATTGAGTTTGTACAGCAAAGTTCTTCGAAAGAAGGTATAAGTAAAATACTTTTAAAATTCTTTGCCAGCATGGTTAAACAATTTTCAATAGTTACTAAAACAACTTTCACATGTTGTTCTTCAGCCTTGTAAGTTTTAACACATTCATCCACATTGACAAACATTTCTAGGTTTTTTTGCTTTACATTTCTGCTCCACAGTTCCAGTTTTCTACAAAAAGCATTAACTTTATCACTCGTATCCAACATACGTGTGTTTGTTCCTTGGAGTTGAAAACCCGACGTATTTGATTTCTCGAGTATGTAGACCAAGTAGCTCAATATCATCAGAAATAAATCATCTCGAAACTTCTCGGCCTCCGGTCGGTTTTCCTCTTCTAGAAAAATGGCGATTTCATCTCTTAATTCATGAACACGTTGCAGAAATGTCCCTACGTGATAACCATCGTGCCTCGCAATAAAATAGTAATGCTGAATGTACTGCACCTATGTCTTTACAATGTGCAGAAAATATTTTTGATTTTAGGGGTCTTATTTTTATATAATTTACTATGGTTACCACCGTCGTTAGCAGAATATTCAGACCAGGACTTATTTCTTTAAAAGCCCTTCTCTGTGAATCAAGCTATGCGTCTGTGTTCACGGTGGAGATTTTTGCTTCACAAGTGCTTGTACACTTTGAAATCTTCCAGATATTATACAAGCACCGTTAGTGCATATTCCGATGCAATTTTCCACTCTATGTTTGCCCCGTTTAGAAAATCCCTTAAGATAGCAAACAATGCAAGTGCTGTTGCTTTGAGTTATATTGGTTTGCAAAATCGAACATAGGCAATTAAATGAGCATCTTTATTATCTATCTGTTGCCTCATCAAGCTCAATTAAAAAAAGATTGTCACGCAACTTCCCGAGAAGCTGATGCTGTACATCTTCAGCTATATCACCAATTTGACGGGCAACAGTATAATTTGATAGAGGTATGGACTGCAATTATCTCATTTGTAGTTTTCAGAATAAGCTCTTCAACAATGGTGTGAAGCTTTTTACTTCTGGCTATCTGGTATGAAACTTTGTAAGAAGCAAGTAAAGCTTACTCATCCACAGACATGGTTTTTAAAAAAAATGATTTTTGCTTTTCATATGATTTTAATTTTAATTTGAAGAATTCTCGGGGTTTGCCAATGTCCCATTCCATATGTCGCTTGCTGCCAAAATCTTTAAGCAAATGAGACACAGGGTCCTCCTTTACTTGCTTTAGATTGGTAAGCCCAAAATTTTAATATTCTTGAGAATAATTTCTTGTTTTTATCTTCGGAGCAACTCTCGTCAGTGCACTTGTTCATGCTTCACTATCATCTAATGCTCGCTTACGCCCACTTTAATATTTATCCATGATTCTGTATAATTCTACGAGCTACCCAAATATCGTTATCTGCAGATAACACTAAAATTACAACAAACACATTCACTGCATACAAGGATCGATTCAACTGAGAGTAAAGGTTTGTTTTGGTTCAAACTCAGAACCGTTCTAGAACAGTCCGCACATGTGCATCGAGATATTTCTGTTTTGGTTCAGTCAGAACCGATTCCGAACTGAAATTTAAACGTTTTGGTTATATTTCGAACCGGTTCGTAACTGTTCTAGAACCATCAATGCAGTTCCAGCTTTATGATAGAATCGACTCGGAATTTTTAGTTAACGCATGCGCAGTATTTGCAGCTCATCAGCTGATATTATTGTTTTGGATTTGTTGAAACTAAAAACCACAGAAAACGGGTTGTTCAATAAAAATTAGGATGGGAGGATAACCCAATAGTTATGGCAAGTACAAATTTCTATAGAAAAATTAATTGAAACATGGAATTTAGTAAATAACAGTATTCGAGAGTATTGAAATATTATTTATCAGTGTTTTTGTAGAATCAGCTTTTAAAATCCAACAGCTTCAGGCTCCAGGTCGTCTACAGAACATATATTTAATAACTTATTAGTACCAGAAGCTCTACAGTATCAACAAAAAAGCGAGTTATATGCTGAGAATATTGTCAACACGTATGTACTCGGACATTCAGTTTATAGAACATTTTAAAGTCCCCAGAGCAATCGTAGGTAAATTAGCGGTATTCTTGAAATTTGAAATATTTGAGGTTATGGTTAATTTTACCCTTCTTCAATAAACTGTTTCGGTTTCTTTTAAGTACGAACAATTCTAAAACAGTTCAAGGATTTATTTTATTGCACATCGAGTTCTGCGCAGTTCTCGAACTACTTGGAATCAATCCTTATTTTACAACCAAAACAAATCTTAAGACTGGCTAGAACTGAATGAGATGCAGCATTCATACACGCCGCGCAGACGTTCTAGAATTCGAGACAAATCGGAACATCTCAAGAAGTCCCGAGAATGTCCGATATGGTGGACATAAGATAGAGAGCAAATAAAGAGGCGGTGTTGCCGAATATAAATAAATTAACCTATTTGTGATTATTTTTAACGTTTAATATCACGGTCGTAGTTTAGCTATAGCGTCAACATAAATATCGAATGACTACGCAACAAGGAGCAGTTGGTGAGGAGACGGATAAGATGCGTTGCAGGATTACAATGTTAGATCTAATGCACATTTAGTACTTTTAGGGCACATTTCTTAATCTTAAGTTTTAACAGCTATTGCACATTCTGTTGATTTTAAGAAAAAAAAACTTGCAAACTTAACATGAAACAAAAAACCTCCGCTATAATATCCGTAGTTGTTGCCGTTCTAAAAGCGCTTTATATTTAATGCTTCTACCATGTTTTAGAGCTATGAAATAACGGATACTTAATCCGCTCTACCCTTTTAAGGACCGAGAAATTAATTTGACTCAAAATGCTGAAAATGTCCCTTCAGCAAGCTAACATAAAGCTTTGTTAGAACTATGTCTGTATGAAAACTATATAGAGTTGGATAAAGTGGCACGGCAGACGGCTAGATAGAGAACGTGGATCTGACGTAAAACAAAGCAAGTTTATGGATAAGATAAGAATGAATTTAACAATTTTTTTTACAAATCCATAAAAATTATCACCGTTTTAAAATACTGTCACGAGGGACATCGGGGGCTTAATTAAAAGACGGTGGTCATCATTATAATAGCAGCTTTTATTGAAATAAGGAGTATAAAACGTTTAAATAAATAGTAACACCCAGTCCTAACATTTTTGTTTTTCTCTAGGGTTGATTTATTAGTCTCATATGAAAATCCCTTATTATTTATAGCAGCAGATATTAATTAGGTATAATTAGTAAAATTATTATTCACTTGTTTGCCCGATTTTTTCCTTTCTTTCATCCTCGTAATCAACAACATATTGTATATTTTGTAAAGGCATAATTAGGAGAGTCTCCTAAATATGATGATGTTATTTTCATATAAAAAAAAAATGCAAACAAAGAAGAAACTAAGGCGTTCCGGATTTAATTTTCTTTTTGTTAAAAGAGCCCTCCAGGGACACAGCTTTGGATGTTCATGTTTTAATATTATTTATTCCAGGTTCAGTAGAAAATTGCGAAACTCTGATTCTGCAGGGCATTGTCATTTTAAATTGAAACTGCGGATTTTCAGTAGTAATGTTATGTCATGTAATGACTTAAAGGAGTAGCGGTATGACGTACTAACAGCTTAGCAGCGTAACTATAGTTAATACAAAACAATTTCCGTTGCACGTCATCAATCACATGATAATCGGTAAGAAAACATGAGAAAATTAAACTTGGGCAAAAAATATTAAAATTTCATGAGATATGTAATGTACTAAAACTTAAGGTATAGTTCTTTAATACTAACCCACTTATAGCAAATATTTTTCTAGTTTAAACTTGTAATATAACCCCAATTTTATAAGCACACAGTTGGCAATAGAGCTGTCAACGCTACGGTGGAGCCAGTTGATTTATTTCGTTGATCTATTTTGACGTTCTGTTCATAACATTAAACACTGTTCTTTTAAACACAGTAAAGGTGTACATATAGTTAATGCAAAACAAAAACCGATGCATGTCATACCCTTCGAGTGACGTCAGTTATCGACAGTGTTGCCAGCTTGTAACCAAAATATCCGAGTGAGGGAGTTACATAGTTTTCTTTTATCATAAAAAAGAGATAAATATACAAAAATTTTCCATAGTTTATATAGTTGGGGTCAAGCAAATATTTGACGCGTAACACTTCCATATTGTCATGGGTGTCAAATACTCATAATATAAAAGTTACTAATGGCTAATTTATATTATAATAATTACCACCCACTCGAAGTATTTGTATCTTTATCCTTTTATATGACTAAAAAAAGATATACATAAACCGAGTTACCTCAAGAAAAAAGAAGAAAAGAAGAAAGGAAAACACATGAATCGAACATCGAACGTAATTTTGTTTGTTTCTCCCTCTTGTGCATTTTCAATGTCATATCACTTGTCGACCGTACGTGAATTCTCGTCGATTTGGTCAAATCATATGGGCTGCAGATCCGCATTTTATTTATTCCAAAACGAGTGATGTCGTTGTCTTGTTGACATTCTGTATTTGGTTTTGGATTTTGAGTATTTAAATCATTTTATTGCCTTTTTATAGTGTTCTATTGTCTTTATTTGTGTATTGAGTGTTTGTTTATAGTTTATAAGACTTTTATTTAGTATTATTTTTTTAGACGTGTGTTTATCTTAAGAAAAGTAAGTAACTCTACTGGCATTATATAAATAAACATCATTTACGTTGATAGAATTAGTCGGAAGTGGACAATAAAAAAAGGCTAGTGAGTGCTTGCCAACGTTTCGCTTTATTTATGTAAAGCTTCATCAGGGCTGAAAGTGTAAACTAATATGTACTTAATTGACTTAGGCTGAAGGACTTTGGGCAATGGCCTTTTGGTGTAAACCATTGAGGTACTTAATAAATAAATAAAAATAATATTAATCGTTATACACTACTAAGATTGCTTTTGTTAAGACCTGTGATATTAATGGTCAATCCTGAATCCCACCATTACAATGCACAGAATTTATCAAAACAAATTTATTTATATTATAATTTATATTCTTAGACCAATTTCCCAGCAATCATTTTCTGCAAAGGTTTATAAATAACAATATTCGTCAGTCCGGCCCTGACTAAGTATCAGCTGTAATAAAGTTGGTGAAATCGAAATAACTAGTATTGGACAAATTTGACAAGATGGAAGTGTTACGCGTCAAATATTTGCTCGACTCCAACTATATATTTGTTTACTGCATAATACCTTTTACCATCAGCTTTAGAAGATCTAACTTATTTTCATCTTGCCAAGATCGACAAATTCCATTCTGAAAAATCCATGTTTCATCCAAGAAAACGAATTGGTACAAGAATGCTTCTTTTTCTTTCATATTTCTTTCAAAAATACCAGTCGTTTGAAAGCTACATGGGAAAGTTTCATAAGCCCTCGCCTTAGTTCATCTTTTTATCATCCGAAGTCTATTTTCCTGAAGAGGCTTCGTAAAGAGTTGATACAATCATCAAACAGTTCTCTGTCTTTTAATTTCCCACTTAAAGTTGTCAAATGTACACGATGTTCTAAAAAAAGTTACAGTTTATGAATAATTGATGTAAAATATTATAATTTTTAAAGAATACAACTTACTTGTTTCGTATATTTTATAAATAGTGTCACGGATAGAACTTATATTTAATCTTCACTTATTTACAACTCTCTTTGAATTAGAACGTTTGTTTCAAGGTGATTCTAATAATTTATTTTCCTTAACTGTTGCTGAATTTACGCTTACAGTGGAGATATTTAAATTTAGGGCAGCTGCTACACGCTAAAAATTTAGTAGAGTAGAAATGATATATCTAGACCTTAACATACTTTTTAAATTTACTTCTCTGTACTGCTGTTAAGGGTAACAATAGGCCATTGTTGTTAAGTTCTTCCTAAAAACAGCTTCGTAGAAAAGCTATTAGCTCTTTGCACCGACTATTTAAATGCTTCGGCATTTTTCACAAATAGTAAACAACGTAATCGACAGAGTGCACTTCTATTTTTTTTAATAGAACAATTTTTTAATGCTTAATATGAAAGATCTGGAGCTTTTGTTAAAGAATAGACGTACAGCAACACGAAACCACGAACAATTAAGGTTAGTTTTGCATGAAACGTCAAACCAAGCCAACGAACGAGATGGCGCCACCTCACCGTTTACAGTTGTGTTGCCAACTATCGGTCAATAAAACTCAAATTATATTTATTTTTACAAGCTTAAGTAAACAAAATATTTGCTATAAGTGGGTTCGTATCAAAGAAGAATGCTTCAAATTTGTAGTAAATTCAATATCGTATAAAGTTTTAATACTTTTTGCCTAAATTTAATTTCCTCGTGTTTTCTTCCGGATTTACAATTTTCAGCTGATTGATGACGTGCATCGGTTTTTGTTTTGCAAAGAGTATACATATCTCTGTCTCTGATTAGCCGGTGCAAAGAGCTAAGAGCTGCTCTAATAAGCTATTTTCAGGAAGAACTTGATAACAATGGCCCATTGTTACCCTTGACAACAGTTAGATAAGTAACTTTAAAGAGTATATAAAAGTAATGTAAATGTAAAGGTCTACATATTTTATTTCTACTTTACTAATTTTTAGCATGCAGCAGCTGCCCTAAATTTAAATATCTCCACTGTAAGTGCATTTTCAACGTCATTTAAGAAAAATAAATTATTAGAATCACCTAAAAAGAAACGTTTCTATGCAAAGAGTGAGTTGTAAATGTGGCAAGAGGATATTACTTCTATTCGTGATACTATTTGTGAAATGTACGAAACATAGAAGTTTTATTATTCAAAAACTATAATATTTTACATTGTTTATGGTTAAGCTCTAAGTTTTTTTAGAACATCATGTACTTTTGAATAATTTGGCGGCAAATGTTATATGCGCAACACGATGTAGTATGGTGACCTGGGCCATGTAAACTGGAAAGGTTGGCCTGGGCTTGAACCAGGTACCTGGTACCAGGTATACTTACATGTAATAATTAACAATACTCCCACAATGGCTCCACGCGACCAGGCCGACATATTGACCTGCAATAAACTAAATGCTGATATATTTAAACTTCTGTAATCCGACAGCAGCTGGAGGCTAGGATATTTTAGAATATACGAAGGCTTTCTACGCTATGGCTAAATCTTAGTTGACATAAAATGTATAGCCGTGGCTTAAAAATACAGATATTTTGGTTACTTTAAAGACAAAATTTCTAAAAGTAGATTTTTTCAAATACAACACCTTGCTTTATCATTACTAATTTCCGAAGTTTATTTTATGATATAATTATATGTAGTACCTATGCCTATTGCCTATGCCCAACTAGTTAAGTTTCTAATATAGACATTTACTTGTTAAAGTTCATTAAATAAGTTATTACTATTCCGGTTTTACTCAGTCTCGTTTTACTATTCTAGTTTTGACATCTTTTTAAATATTCTGGGTAATTATTCAGAGTACCAGAAAATCCGAATTTTTAATTTTTTCGATACACCCTATTTTGAGGTCGCTGGGAACGAATCCGACTTTTTTTGTCGGAAAGAAAAAAAAAATTTTGATAAGATTTCATATAGAATTATTAAGTGGAAATTTTTTGACATTTCAAATATCAAAATAATGACATAAAAGTTAAAATTAATAGGGAATAGGACTATTCGCCGTCGCCGTTTCGCCGGCAGGACAATTCGCGATGGGTCATTTCGCCGTCAAGTAGAAATTATAAAAATATGTAATAAAGGTTGTTTATATTATATATTTTAGTTAAATTCTAATAGCCCTTAACAAATTTTTATTACACTATAATAAGTTACAATTATATAAACATGCGTTATTAAGGTATTACTGACGGGATAATTTAAGGTACTTAGTGCCTTCCCTCACAAATGATCTTCTTTCTCATTATATTAATACTCACCTTTTTGATAAGGGCTTTAGTATCGTAAGAACCGTGATTTTGATAATAGACGCGAAAATATTGAATAAAAGGGGAAAAGAATTTTTTTTGAAAATGACTATATTTACGTTTTCGATGCTTTAAGTCAAATTTTTCTAGAATTGTTAGAAGTTAAAGAATAAAAAATAATTTTAACCTCCCCTGTATAATATTAAATCGATTAATATATGGATATTGATTCCACTGGGTTTCGCTAAACTACAATTAAAATTTTAACTTTCTGCAAATTTAGAGCGAGAATTTAAAATTTTTTAAATGAGGTCATATTTGGTGCAACATTGATCAGAAATTATTTTTCTATCTCGGAAACAGTAAGAGATAGGTATAGGATAGTAGTATTATAATATTATTAGAGGTAAAAGGAAATTCTGAACACTTAATAATATACAGGTGTTCTAGTTGCAACTATTTTTCAGTAGAAGCAGTAATACTGTAAAACTAAAAATATATTAAATCGATCTTATAACCCGTTTTCCATATATTTCTAACGTACCATCCACCGTGGATCACTCTGTATATTGGTAACTAAAGAAACAAACTGTTTCGGTACCGACAAAAATATGGCGGCTTCCCACGGTCCGTTATTTTGCTACCAAACGCTGTAGGTGAATTTTGAAAAGATAATAATATCTGGAATCAGCATTAAATTCTCTGAAACTTTCCTAATTTAACCATCTTTGTAACTCTGATAAGAACCTGCCGAATAAACGGTATTTTCCTTTATTTTCATCTGCGTCATGATCCACGTCAATATTGTGTATCGATATTTCCCAAAGGCCCAATTAGGAAGGCGTCATAAAACTGCCTCAAATTTATTATCTCGGCCAAAACACGAACGAACAAAGAGCACTGAGACGACTTAATTCTGGCCCGTCTTCTCTTACCGCCATGAAGCCTGAACTAAAGGCTCTGGAGGCAGCAGTTGGCAAAATGCCAAATTTCTACTATTCGGTCGTTTAAACTTACTCCGGAACACCGCTAGTTTTGGAGCTGTACGTTAGTTTAATTGCAGTCGAAAACCAGCTATTTAATAATGTATGAACTATTTAATGCTTGCCAATCTGAAAGAGATAGTTAGACTTCCATGTAATTAGCAAGTCTGGGTTTACTATTGTCTGATTACCTATCTCAATGGTTAAACATGTTGTTTCTTCCACAAATAACGAGACACTAAACACTAAATAAAATTTCTCTCTCTCTCTCTGGTTAATGTAAAAATGTCATAGTAAATTTGGGAGCTAATGGTTTCACGTGCAGAGTAAGATCTTCAGGAGCTTTACAAACCTATTCTACGTTGTTTGGCCTGCGTCTTAAGGGGTCTACAGACACGTGCACAAGTACTAATAGATGAGTGCATGCTGTGCAATACTGTGCATGGTAATGTACGCGCGGTGATGTTTGCCAGTGTGTAGAGAAATTTTCCGTTATAAAACCGACGCACATGGTTACTGATACTGTTTGAATTCATGTACGCACGTACATAAATGTGCGCGCATGTATGAAGGTGTGGCGACAAATATTTCCTTGTTCTGAACCATTTTCAGTGTCGTGCATAGGGTAAAAGTGGGAGAGACACCATAGTTTTTGCAAGTGTGAAATTTTATAAGAAAAATTGGAATATAATCAAATCGTTTATTTTTTGCAGGAATTATGTTACTACTTATACTTATACACTATGTGACAAAATACAATTTATGACATTATTTAAAAAAAAAATAGAAATCTAGAAATTAAAATATCACAAGTTTCAAAATGTCATTTCTCCGATACTATGTGTATGCATATTATTTTGTCTGATTAAGATCTTTTTTGCGTACTATTTCCGTCTCACAATTATTGCAATGGGGAAAGTACATATTTTCTGGACATTCTAAAATACTAAATACCTTGTTCGAATTTAACAGTAAAACACGTATCATACAGGGTGGCCCACTCTCAACGCAAGCTTCCATAGCATCTAAACTACTCAACTTTTTAATATTTTTTAAAAACAAGGTCATAGGGAGACATTAGGCCTACAGTATAAAATTATTTTGAAACATACCGGATGTCCCAAAAAAAATATCCGTAGCAAAGTTATATTTTTTTAAATGGAATACCCTATATTTTATAATATTCTTAGATTCTACATAAAATAACAATTGTTTCTTTGTAAGTGCAATATAGGTCCAAACTTAATAGTTTCTGAGATATCGAGTTATGAAAAATGACATTTTTGAACTTTGACAGCTTCTAGTTTGTCCCTATCTGACTTTTTTATTATCTCCCCAAAATGTAAACTTTTGTTGAACCGGATATGACTCGAAAGTCGGAAATATGGTACTTCCTGTTTAACCGGAAATTTGTACTTATAGGAAGATTATAAAAAAGTATGATAGGGACATGCAAGTCGTTTTGCTCTAAGATGTAGGTACCGTTAGAAAGCTAGAAGCTGCCAAAATTCAAAAATGTCATTTCTCAAAACTCGATATCCCAAAAACTATTAAGTTAAGACTTATAATGCACTTACTAAAAAATAATTGTTATTTTATGTAGAAACCAAAAATATTGTAAGATATGGAGTGTTATAGGTATATAACTTTGCACTGTAAAAAGAGGCTGTGAAATCACAGAAATTTACACTGTTTATTGTTGTAATTTTCCCAAAAAATTTCACTTTTATGGTGTATTTTTACACCATTTTAGTAAATATAACCTAAATTTACAGTAACTTGTGAATTTCCCTAAAAGCTACATTTTCGCTGGGAAAATTACACTACGATTACAAACCCAACTTGTAAATTTCATACAAAAATACTAAAGTAGTGTAAAATTACTATACTTTTACTCGTGACATGTAAAATCGCAGCAATAATCGTTGCGAAAATACACGTCTTTGAAAGGGTTTCTCGGAATCCACATAGACGCCGTCGGTCGTGCCGCTTTGTAGGGATGTTCCGATACGCTGAAAGTATCGATCTTTTGTATCGATCCGGATCGTATGGTAGAGTATCGATGCAATAAAATATCGGTTTGAAAAATATCGATACCCTAAATATCGATACTTTTTCGATCCGCGTTGTTATTTTTTGTTTTACGATTTTTAACGTTTTTAAAAAAAAAAAAATAAGCGGTAATGTTATTTTTCCTTAGGTAGGTATACTAGTAACTGGTACTATTTATAGTCTTCAAGGTCGGACCGGGCATTTTCCGCTCGAGGTTTGCTGTTTTGCAAACCGCATCATAAAATTAATAAAATTGTGGGTTTTGGAATTTTGGGATGTATCGATACTATCTGAACGATACAGGGTAAAATATTTCGATACTCATTATATATCGAATAAAAAATATCGATACAAAATATCGGGTATCGGAAGGTAAAATATCGATACTCAAAAATATCGTATCGTATCGCGCATCCCTACCGCTTTGTCATAACTATTTCATTTATCAACGCGAGTCGCGACCTGTCTGACCGGTGTCTTTACTGTGTAAGGTGTTTTGAGTTTTTTTTGTTTGAATATTACAAAGGTAAGATATTTTATTTTGGTACAATATATTTTAGGTAGTAGGCATTATGTATAAATGTTTTTTTTGTGGGCATTCCTTTAATTGTATCCGAAAATGCAATTTACATCAGTATTTGCATATAAACAATGTTAGCGCCAGATTTAAATGCATGTATGCTAACTGTAATCTACAATTTAATAGGTTTTCTGGATTTCAGTCTCATTTAATACGTTTGCATTCTGAGAAAGTAGCCGTTGTGGATAAAAATAATTTAGAATTTCAGTGTGCCGTAGTAAACTGTTTGTTTAAAGTTCGGTGCTACAAAACATTTAAATCCCATGTTTATTCCCACATTAAGAAAAAGGAGAATGTAAAATGTCCCTTTTCTGGGGTGTGTAAAACTTTAGTAGCATTTTCAACTGTTGCAAGCTTGAGAAATCATTTTTTTCGACGTCACCCCGGCCAAATTGACAATTTTGTTCAAAATAAAGACACATTTGAGGCTTCTGTTAGGGGGTGTGATCAGGACGTTTTTGAGGATATCCGAGGGGAAAATGAAGCCGCTGATTTATTAGAGTGTAATGAATCAAGAGAAATTGCATTAAAATTATTTTCCCACTTACTTATGACGTTAGAATGTAAATATTTTGTTAGCAACCTACAATTTTGAACTGTCACTGTTCTTTTAAAAAAAAAACGAAGTTTATAATAATTTTTTTAGAACAGGTAGACAGTTACCTCACATCATGACATCTTTTTTTACGTATAGAAACGTAAAAAAAGATGTCCTGATGATGAGACGTAACTGTCTACTTGTTCTGAACGAAATTTATACTTAATCTTAAAACTAAAACCGTTGCACGTCGTCAGTGACACCACATGCGTCATCTTATGCGTTTTACTGGTGGTGGCATTGTGATGTGCCACTGTTTTAGTTTTAGATTAAGTATATTTACACTGGAAGTTTGCAGCATAAACACGTTAACAGCCTGTATATGCTTGGTGAATAATGGGGCCTATGATTAAACACTTTATGTTAACTTAACTTACAATATGTTTGGAGACCTCCACAGGCCAATCGCCAACGACTAGTAATGGAAACTTTTATTTTAGGACTTAAAATCGATCATTCTACGCCGATTGATACGTTTCCATTAACAGGTCTTTGCCCATTCACCTGTTGAGGTCTTTAAACATAAACTATTGTACGCTAAGTTAACATAAAGTGTTTTAATCATAACCCCCAATATCAATAATTATTATTTTATTTTTAGAGCCCGGATACTTTCTATGCATGGAAAGACAAATTTTGAACAAAAATGCCTTTCAGACCTTCGAGGAAGCCTTCCAACTGTGCTTCTTCCTTTATTTTATTTTTAATACGCAATACCCCAAAGTCGTTAGTGATACTCTAGAAATGGTGCAACGCTATTTTTACAAACTACACCCAGATTCTGAATCAAAATCGAAGAAGATGACCACGTCGAAAAAAAAAGTTATAACTTTTATTCAAAAGTTAAAAATCCTAAAGTAATATCTATGTACTTATTTTTTAATTTGTATTAAGTAGTACTGACCGTACAAAAATTATTTCACATCTCTTTTAGTTAATATACATATAATAAAATTGTTTAACCTGTTCCAGGACGCATTTTTGTTTTTATGCTGCGTGCCCTGTATAATATTTGTAGCAAATAGCGCTTTTCTAACTTTTTTAGTTTCAGAAATATTCGCATTGAAAGTTTTCAAATTGACACCTTGTATATTATTAAAAATGTACAGGGTCTTCTCCTGTATTTTGACCCACCAATATTTTCTTACCTGTGACGGTTAGAGGGTAGGTATATTTAAATTCAAAAGCTGCTTTATTTCATAGGAATCACCTATCTTTTTTTTTGTTACATATCCTGGCGATTCCTGTATAAAATAAAGCAACTTTTAAATTTAAATATACCTACCCTCTAACTGTCACAGGTAAGAAAATATTGGTGGGTCAAAAATACAGGAGAAGACCCTGTACATTTTTAATAATATGTAAAAACAATTTTAATAATGATGTAATTTTACAGTCCTTCAAGTAAAGCTGGTGGAAATATACATGAAAATTCCATAAAAAGAAAGTAATTTCTAAGGAAATAATAGGTAATATTAAAGAAAACTAATGTAAAACTAATGTAATATTACAATATTTATGGGGAATTTTACATTAAAAAACAGTAATTTATAGGGAGATATTAAGTAAAAATAAAAAATTTTATGGAAAATTTGTGGAAAAGTCATGTATTTTTAATATTATTTTACATAACCACTACTGTAAAATTACAGCCCTAAAATTAACTAACTTTTACATGCTAACTGAAAATTACCTCAACACATGTAAAATCGCGGCGATTATTATGGGCATTAAATAACCAACGATTATTGTGGTAATTTTGATGGAGTCCTTTTTACAGTGTGCTTTGGGACATCGGGTATATTTCAAAATAATTTTAAACTGTAGGCCTAATGTCTCCTTATCACCCTGTTATTAAAAATAATAAAAAGTTGAGTAGTTTAAATGCTATGAAATTCTGCGTTGAGAGTGGGCCACCCAGTATAAGCCGTGATGTCTCTTCTCCTTCTCGTTTTGAAGGATAGATGCCATACAGTTAAAATATCACTCAGTATAAACAATGATACAAAAATATATTTTTATCAGGTTAAAAACAAGCTGAACAAAACATTAAAACAGGTACTCACTTATATCCGCTGTACTTATGGCATTCACTAAAACACAATATGCTGAAAGTTTTCATCGAATAAATTATGCAGAAAAAAACATTTGTTAACAATACGTAACGCATTCAAGGGCAGCCGAACAGGCACCGACTCGTTACGACGACAGCGTCGATAAGTAGTTATTTCCAGTATAAAGTATAGGGCTACCATTTCACGTCGTGAGAAAACGAATGTGTGGCTTCTCTCCTCATATGGCGCCTCTCCCACTTTTACCCTAAGTAGTATTAACAGGTTGACTGCCGGCTTATTATTTTGCGGTCGTGGTTGGTGCGAAATATTTTTTTTATATTTAGTTTCAAATTATAACGACACAGAACAACAAGATACGAAACCAATAAAAGTACGTACAGAGACATTTTTTAAACTGTCTCACCCGATTAGCGATTTCCCTGCTGGTTATAATAAAAAATAAATTACACTAGCCTTATTGATTTAAGTTCACAAATATGACAAGTACAGCGCTATATTGAATTCTTTAAAAATCGCTTTATCTTAAAAAATATTTTTTTTTAGGTACAACTTTTTCTATGACGAAATAATATGTCATAAATAACAAAATTAATGTGTCTTTTATTCTTATACATACCTCACGATATCTTGGGAACTAATCGAGATAATTCCGTTATATTTTTTTAATTGGTAAAAGAAATGTAAGCGAGGGAAAGCAAGTTAATTTCGTTTTTTTTTAACTTTTTGTAAAACTAGGTGAAACTATAAATTGTACAGGGTGTCCATTTCTCGATGTAATTGCAGGGTATCTCGGTAACCAGTAAAGATAGAGACTTGCGGTTTTTACATTACGACGCTACTTTTTTGTGAAACAAAAGATGACGCAAACAGATTTGTCATAGCTTCCTTAGTTTTTAAGCTACAGGGTGTTTTCGAAAATGTTTGCTTTTCGACCACCTCCTGTATTTCTGTTGCCCTTTAACTTACCAAAAAATTGAAAATCGTTTTAAGATAGTTTATTAAGTAGAATTTAGTGGCGTGCTTACTTTTTTCTAGGAATCTTACTTTTTGAGATTTAAAGCAAACATATGATTTTTTAAAGAAACTATGTATATTAATCTCTTATTTGATTGATGAGGTAGGGCTGTGTATATTTTTTGAATTAAGAGGGAACAACAGTCGTTATTTATATTAAGTGTATAATCTTGAAAATCAATTTAAAAAAGCAGCAGAGCGCTTTCGGCCTTAGACCATCTTCAGTGCTCCTAAAAGCGAGGAAAATCCAATTTGTAAAAATTTATTTGAAAATGTCATTGTTAGAAATTTGATATAAATTTGTGTGAAATCAGTTGAGTTTTACCTATTTTATTTGTTGAAAATTTGTTTTGAGAAATAATATAAAATGTATTTTTTGGTTTTTACTCACTTTGTCAGGAAACAGGAAACTTCATTGACAAACTTAACTTTTTGGGCCATCAACAGCACAATGTAAAAAACTTATTATTTAAAAAAAATGATCACGTAAATTTGTAAAAGACGAACAACTGGGTTGAACCACTTTATAAATTTCTGTTAATTAACCATCGTTTTCCTTTTCTTTTTCATATTATATTTTTACTACACGTGGAACGTGGTCTTGAGTCGAAATTTGATGGTTATTTAAATTGGTAACACTCCAGTTTATCGGCTTATGCGAAAAATGGCGTAAATTGAAAAACGTTTCTTGCAATATGTAGCACGTACTTTCTAAACGACAAATCCGCGGGCGGAAAACCATTTCTTTAATTGCAAATATAAAAAAAATGTGAAAATAGGGTACCCGCTTGTGACAAAAATGAGAAAAAAATGAAAAACTCTTGTTGATTTATGTAGCATATACCGAGTTGGAACCAAAAAGGTGGATTAGATGCCGTGTTAGCGCTGTTTAACCAATATAAGTCTATAATAATTATTGCAATTTTTGGCGAGTGACTAACAGCTAGAGAAACATAACCTCACTTGTCACTCTCACTGTGCTTTTCGGTCGACTATTTTCACATTTTTTTATATTTCCAATTAAAAAAATGGTTCTTCGCCCGCGGATTTGTCGTTTAGAAAGTACGTGCTACATATTGCAAGAAACGTTTTTCAATTTACGCCATTTTTCGCATAAGCCGATAAACTGGAAAATTACCTTTAAATTAAAAGATTAAATTTGATTTTTAATACAGAAGTTAATCTAAACAGAAGTTACATTCCTTTACACAGACGCCTTCTGAATTAATTTTTTTAAATTTCAATATTCTCTAACCTTAACAATTTTCAAATAGCTCGCTTTTTACTCTCAACAACGTCAACAATGTCATTTCAATGACAAGACAAGTTTAATCTTTCAATTTAAATAACCATCTAATTTCGACTCAAGACCACGTTCCACGTGGAGTAAAAATATAATATGACAAAGGAAAGGAAAACGATGGTTAATTACCAGAAATTTAAAAAATGGTTCGTCCCAGTTGTTCGTCTTTTACAAATTTACGTGTTAATTGTTTTTACATAATAAGTTTTTTACATCGTGCTGTTGATGGTCCACTCGAAAAAAGTTAATTTTGTCAATGAAGTTTCCTGTTTCCTGACAAAGTGAGTAAGAACCAAAAAATACATTTTATATTATTTCTCAAAACAAATTTTCAACAAATAAAATAGGTAAAACTCAACTGATTTCACACAAATTTATATCAAATTTCTAACAACGACATTTTCAAATAAATTTTTACAAATTGGATTTTCCTCGCTTATAAGAAGCACTGAAGATGGCCTAAGGCCGAGCGCGCTCTGCTCTTTTAAATTAATTTTCAAGATTATACACTTAATACAAAAAACGACTGTTGCTCCCTCTTATTTGATTGGTCAATTTATAAGCTTTTCAAGAATATATAGTAGTTGATAGTTATTATTAACAGAAAACGCAAAAATCAGAAAATTTAGAAAATTAGGGTAGGAGGCTATTAAACCATGAAACAAACAAGAGAATATGTCATTACTGCTGAAATAAATATTTTGTAAAAATATACTCATATTACATTTACAACTGGGAACCCATATCTTGTACAAAATCTTTACTTCATAGGGTTTCAAATGATATTTATTAAATAATTTGATAGACAAAATTCTATTCCTTCCAGATCCTTTTCTATGACTTTACATAAACTTCCAGTGCCTTTACAAAAATTATACCGGGTGTTGCATCGTCGAGCGGGACATAGGAAATCCCATGTAATTTTAAATGGGGTCAATTATTGGCTTCCCTAATTATTTTAGAGAAAAATTCTATTTAGGTTTATTAAAGAGCACTAAAACCCACATTCAAAAGAATAACTTTAGATATTTTTGATGAGCCCGTTTACGGGTTATCGCCGATTTCTTTTTAACTATTTCTCCTTTTTATGGCCCCGTATTTGCGGGCACCAGTCAAGGTAAAAGATGACTGTCAAATAAAGTTGTCATTTTGAGGAATATTTGAACATCTTCTTAAATCCTAAAGTTCTAACAATTTAATAGTACCTACCTATTAATTAGTAAAATATTGAAACATGTAAAATGTCATAATTAACCTTGTAATTGGATACTTTATTTTAGTTTTATTCAGATTAACTTGTACTCATAAATACACCTTTAATATTTTCGATGTACGAGTTTTTATAACAATAAAGCACACATTTCAAAATGACAACTTTATTTGACAGTCATATTTTACCTTGACTGGTGCCCGCAAATACGAGGCCATAAAAAGGAGAAATAGTTAAAAAGAAATCGGCGATAACCCGTAAACGGGCTCATCAAAAATATCTAAGGTTATTCTTTTGAATGTGGGTTTTAGTGCTCTTTAATAAACCTAAATAGAATTTTTCTCTAAAATAATTAGGGAAGCGAATAATTGACCCCATTTAAAATTACATAAGATTTCCTATGTCCCGCTCGACGATGCAACACCCGGACATTTAATTCTTGGTTTTATAAATGATCGATTCTTAATTAAATTAATTTTTAAACGTCAAAATGTTACTTGATTGAGTTGCTTTTTCTCTGGATATCTATGAAAATAAGAACTCTTATAAGTCAGATATTTAAATTACAAGATTGTAAGTTTACCTATTTTCATGGCACTCTATAAAGCATACTTAACATGTACTTTTCAAAATTTTAATACTACTACATTTTCGACATTTTTTTAAAACTTTAGTGAAATAATGACATATAATTTAACAAAACGTTATTTTTCCTATTAGGCAATCCAACGATGTGTCAAATTACGATTTGCCTGCCACGGCCATATTGAATTCGTTCCACAGAACTGAAAAACATTTAACAAACAATTCAATATGGTCGTTGAAGGCAAATATGTGGCAAATATACACGGATTCAATGCTTAGTTTACAGTCGAGTCCTGTGCTGTGTGTAGATATACGCTTGCCATTGTTAACATCTCCATTAACATTATCAACTTTAAGTATGTTAGGAACGCATATTTACTCAACAGTTAATGAATACCTTATATTTAAATTTAGCGCGTTTGACATTTGTTTTTATATAGTTGGTAGTAGTAAGAAGAGTGAGAAAGTAGGGTGCGGAAGTAACAAGAAAGTAATTAAGAAATACGTTATATTTGTTTAAATAAAGAACCGTTTTTAAGTTAGAAAGTTTAGTTTCAGTGAGTTAACATGATGGTCCGAAAGTAAGCAAGTTAAGAAAGTCTAATATCTCAGAAGTGGATAAAAAACTCACAATACCGTGTGACGCCATATGTCTTAACCTAACTTTGAATTTAGTGATTATGTGAGACTTAAACAGAAAAGTGTGTGTAAAGAACAAAAGTTGTGTTCAAAGTTCGTTAAACCACCAAAAAGAGGCTTAAAAGTAAGAAAATATCCTTAAAAAGACCAAATTTAATTTTTCATCAATGTCAATCAATATCAGTGTCGCCAATCGCAAAAGTACTGACAGTGCGGCGTTGCCAATACTGTTTGAGTAAGCGGTGTTGCCAAAGTTTTGTCTCTATAAAAGTTTGTGGCATTAACTACCGGACTATTAGCCAGTTCATTTAATTGTGGCGTTAACTACAAAAGTTAGTCTCAGCTCTTTCAATTGTGGCCTTAGCTACCAAAAATACTAAATTAGTTTTAAACACCTCATAGTTAAGAAAATGTCAGAAAAGAACGAAAATCATCCGTTTGAAGAAGACAACTCCAGTGTACAGACTGAATGTCATGGTTTCGGCAAGTCTGAGCAACAAGATGCTTCACAGAGAATGCTCGAATTGTTTATTGCTGATGGAAGAAGAAGAGATGAAATGCTCATACGAGTACTCGACAGACTGTCACCTAACTTACAAAGTGCATCGTCAGCAACAGGTGAAGAGGCGCGAGCACAATCTTTTCATATTATGCCTGATCTTTCAAAAGTTATTGGATACTTCGATGGAGATAAAGATATCGGGAAAGCTGAAGAATGGATAAAAGGTATTGAGACTAGCGCAACATTAAACCGATGGCCAGAAAACTATAGTTTGGAGACTGCGAGAGCCCATCTAGTTGGACCAGCCATATATTGGTTTCGTACGAAAGCAAGTATTATTCAGAATTGGAGAGATTTTAAGAAAGAATTTTATAGTTCATTCAGATTATGTTCGAAAACGTCAGAAAAATGGGAGAAAATGAAAAACAGAGTGCAAGGAAGGAATGAATCCATCATGTCATACTTTCATGAAAAACTAAGCCTATGCCAAGCCTTGAAATTAACTATTGATGATATTAAAGAGGAGATTTTAAGCGGACTAAGATCAAAAGACACAGCCTCAGCATTGATAACCAAGGAACATTATGACTACGATAAATTATTACAAGATATATTATCAATTGAAAAAGTTAGAGGTAACAGACTCCAAGAAAGTCATATGGAAAGACCCTTCGTAAGACCTATGGAAAGATCCTTGGAAAGAAGACCCTTGAATGGACCTCCCAAAAATGAAAATTCCCGTAACCTTCAAACTGAACTGAGAAGAAATCCTGATCAGAGACCTCCTGTGAAAAATGGAAACGGTCAGTTGAAATGTTACAACTGCAACAATTTTGGGCATATTGGTAGAGAGTGTCCAGAACCAAAGCGGCCCTTATACTGCAAAAATTGCAAACGTGAAGGACATACCATTAGACATTGTAACGCACCTAAACCTCCAGAAAATCCGTCAGAAGTACATGTCATTAATGAAAACAACACAAGCCCTTCGATCAAAAAGTACTTAAAGCTGATTGAAGTTAATGGAAAGATTTATAACGCATTAATAGATCCAGGGAGTTCAGACTGCACAATAAAATCAACAGTAGCCCTTCTTGGAAACAGCATGGATGTGATCAAGGCTGCAAGCGAATTAAAAGGTTTCGGCAAGGAAAATATAGTTATTTCACCTGGAATTGTAAGAGGAGACATAACAGTAGACAATGTCAAAATAGAAAACATCCCTATAAGAATTGTTCCAGACGACGTACAGAACTGCGACCTAATTATAGGACGGACATTCACTGAAAAACCAGAAATTGTGTATATCAAGATAGACGACAATCTTGTATTCAAATACCGGGACGAAGAACCATTTAAAAATTTAAGTATTGAGCCGAATTACAACAAAAATTGGAAAGCCTCCGAAGACATAGCATTGCCAGAAAATTCAATAGGATTCGTGAATTTAATTCATGAACAAGAAATTATAACCTTACCATATTTAAATTTTAATGACAAAGAAGAAAAACGCAAACCAGAAACTATAAAAATTGTCGGAGAAGTATATGAGTTGCAACAAATGGAACCAGACCTGAGAAGAATAAACAAGGACGAACTTAATACTGACGAGAATATGAAAGATGATGAAAAAGATGAATTACTAGACCTCATCAATGAATACAGAGATTGTGTAACAACATCAATTCAAGAACTCGGATGTACTGATCTCATGAAAATGGACATCGAAGAAATACCTGAAAGCAAGCCAGTGTATAGTAAACCTTATAAAGCAAGCAACAAAGAAAGAACAGAAATCAAAAGGATCGTAGACGAATGGAGGGAAAATGGAATTGTACGAGAAACGACTTCGCCATATGCGAGTCCTGTTCTTTTGGTTAAGAAAAAGAATGGAGAAGCCAGATTAGTATTGGACTACAGGAAATTAAACAAACAGACAGTAAGACAATATTTTCCTCTACAGAATATTGACGACCATTTAGCATCCCTGAGTAACAGCAAGGTATACACGGTGATCGACCTTGCGCATGGGTATCTACAAGTGCCATTAACCGAAGCTGCCAAGGCCAAAACAGCGTTTGTAACTCCAGACGACACGGGAGAATTTGAGAGAATGGTATTCGGATTAATGAATGCGCCATTCTATTTCTCAAAATTAATGGAGAAGGTTCTTGGACCCCTAAGGAACCAAGTTGTACTGTTTTATATAGATGACATACTAGTTCCAGCCTTAAATTGGACCGAAATGAAAGGCAAACTTAGAGAAGTATTGGAAGCTCTACGTAAAGCCAGACTAACTATCAAATTGACAAAATGCGAATTTATGAAAACCGAAGTACAGTATTTAGGTTTCCAAATATCCTCAGATAATGTAGGACCAGGACCACAGAAGGTTAGAGCCATTGAACATTACCCACGACCAAAGGACTTGCATGAAACAAGACGATTCTTGGGTATGACGAGCTTTTTCAGAAGATTTATCACAAAGTTTGCCCAACGAGCTAAACCGTTATACGATCTGCTAAGAAAAACGAATACTTATGTATGGAATGAAGAACAAGAGAATTCATTCAATGATTTAAAACAAGCTCTAATAACTAAACCCACCTTGAAACTATTTGACCCCAATGCATATACAGAATTACATACTGATAGTAGCTCGAAAGGATTAGCAGCAACATTGTTACAAAATGGAGAAGATGGGAAGTTACATTTGGCATATGCAGTTAGTCGTAGAACAAGCCCCGTAGAAGAAAATTATCACTCGAGTAAGCTAGAGCTGTTAGCGATAGTATGGTCTATGACAAGATTGAGAAGCATGTTAATAAACTTAAAATTTACCGTGGTGACCGACTGCAAGGCCCTTATCTACTTGAATGCACACAAGACCAAAAACCCCCAAATCATAAGATGGCTTAATGCAATAAGCGAATTTGACTTCAACATAGTACACAAACCAGGTGAGAAGATGACACACGTAGATGCTATGAGTAGAGCCCCAGTGGAAGACCAGGATAACGAGGAAATTGAAGATAGAATAACAGTTTTTACGATAAGTACCAGAGAAGAAGAAATAGTTTTATACCAACAAAACGACGAAGGTCTAAAAAGAAAGATACAGATTTTACAAAAAGACGAGATACCTAGAGAAGAAAAATCCGAAGTGGAAAATTACTACCTAGAAAATGGAGTACTTTTCAAGAAAAAGCCCAATAATGATGAAAATAAATTGTTCTACGTGATTCCAAAGAACTTGCGAAAATCACTAACAATAAAATTTTACGATTTAAGAGGACATCCAGGATTGGAGCGGACCTATCAAAATATGTCAGAATTTTATTTCTTTCCTCGAATGAAACGATATATCAAAGAACATATCCGATCCTGCCTAGATTGCACTCTTAACAAATCTAAAACTGGAAAGCAACCGGGAGAACTACACCCAATTGAACCTGGAAAGCGTCCATTTGAAATTATTCACTTAGACCATTTAGGACCTTTTCCAACAAGTTCCAAACAAAACAAATATATTCTTGTGATGATTGATAATTTAACAAAGTTCGTTCGTTTAAATGCCTGTAAAGATACAAAAGGAGATTCAGTCCTCAAAAGAATAGAAGATTTCATAATTGATTTTGGATCGCCGAACAGAGTGATCACCGACAGAGGCACTTGCTTTACGTCACGACATTTTGATGACTTTTGTAAGAAACATGGAATTAAGCACACACTTAATTCACCGAGACATGCCCAAGCGAATGGACAAGTCGAGCGAGTAAACCGAACAGTATTACCAGTGATACAAGCTTATATTGAAGATCCCGAAGGCAAAGATTGGGATAAAAATTTAAAGCGAATAAGTAGAGACCTCAATACATCAAGAAACAAAACCACAAAGAAAAGCCCATTCCAGATGCTGTATGGATATGTACCACGACATGATGAAGGACCCCTAAGAGAATTGACGGAGAACCAAGAAGAATATAGATTGCCAACTCAGATACAAGAAGAAGCGAGACAGAACGTTCTAGAAGAGCAACAGAAGTATAAGCATAGATATGACAAAAGAAGATACAGAAATGTACGTTATGAAGTTGGAGAAGTAGTTTATATGAAAACCGTTCCAAAGGCTACAGGTGAATCAACCAAATTACAGTCGAAGTTTCGAGGACCGCTAGTTATCACAGAAGTACTCCCAAGTGATACCTATCGAGTGAGCGACCTATTAGAATATAAAGATGGTAGAAAATATATAAGTACGGCCCATGTACGTCAATTAAAAGTATGGAAACAACATCAGGAAGACGAACCGAGCACTGAAGAAGGCACGGACGATTCCGAAGAAGAAGAACCTATTACAGAAGGTAGAGACGAGAAAAAGAAACGTACCAAAGCCCCAAGTGCATTACCCGAAAGAACGCACCGAAGGCGACGAAGACCAACCTACCTGAAGGACTATGAACTCGAGGGCGAGTTTACTGGAAGGATGGCCGAGTGTTAGGAACGCATATTTACTCAACAGTTAATGAATACCTTATATTTAAATTTAGCGCGTTTGACATTTGTTTTTATATAGTTGGTAGTAGTAAGAAGAGTGAGAAAGTAGGGTGCGGAAGTAACAAGAAAGTAATTAAGAAATACGTTATATTTGTTTAAATAAAGAACTGTTTTTAAGTTAGAAAGTTTAGTTTCAGTGAGTTAACATGATGGTCCGAAAGTAAGCAAGTTAAGAAAGTCTAATATCTTATTAAATAAAAATAGGTAACAGAAAAAAACACAAATTGAACAACAATAACTTAATAAAACACACTAAACCCAAATCGCTGTTTAAACTGACACTGACGTTTACACAAAAATAAAGGTTAGTTTTTCTGACATTTGCCGTCGACGGCCATATTGGAAGCACATTGTGACTCCAATATGACCGTAGCAGGCAAACATAACCTGGTTTGGATTGCCTAATACATTTTGACAAAAAGACATGTCAGATAGATACTCTTTTGTTTTTTTCAATGGTGTCATGGCCTATATTATCCAGATTTTCTAAATTTTTCGTTTTGTGCGTTTATTGTTAATAGTAACTATCGATTGTTAGATATTTTTGAAAAGCCTGCAAGTTAAATAAGGTGAATAAAAGCAAAATATGGTGTCCCATTTAAAAAAACATATGTTTGCTTCAAATCTCGAGAAGTAAGACTCCCAGAAAAAAGTAAGTATGCCACTGAATTCTACGTAAAAAACTCTCTCAGAAAGAGTTTTCTATTTTTTAATAAGTTAAACTATAACCGAAATACAGGGGGTAGTCAAAAAGCAAGCATTTTCGAAAACACCCTGTAGTTTAAAGTCTAAGAAAGCTATGACAATTCTGTTTGCGGCACCTTTTGTATCACGAAGAAGTAACGACGCGGTAATGTAGAAGTCTCCCTCTTTACTAGTTACCGAGATACCCTGCAATTACATCGAAAAATGGACACCCTGTACTCTGATTGCAACTGTTTTCAGAAAACAAAAACATTGACAAACTTTAAAAAAAAAAATCAATCATAAGATAGTTTCACCAATTGTTGAATTCTGATCTTAGCTTTTCGAGTAGAATAATATAGAATATTCATTTCACTTCATTCATGGCCGAAGCCTTTCATTTAATTAATGTTGTCTTTTTTTATATCAAAAATGTACGCCACTGCGAATAAATTTAATTAATCTTCACTTGACATGTTTACAAATAGAACCGCAACGGGTAGAAGACTGACACACAAGTTCGTGCACAAGTATCTATGTGTGTATTATGCCCATTTTTACTATTTTACAAAAGAATTAATCAGTTTGAGTTAAAATGTAAAATTTCATCTGCATTCAATTTAATTTATTATAAAACTACCAACATTTTTTTACTCCGCCACTGCTGTACGCAGGAACTCATTTAACTCGATTTTTTGACAATATTGGCTACGCTGACAACGTGGCACAGCCCGGCAGTATGATTTACTGTTACTTGAGTTTTCGCGTTAGAGGCCGATATGTCTGTACCTAGTAATGATTACTTTACTAATACATTCAATATCTTGAAAAATCTACTGGCATCTTTTAATGGTGAGTGAAATCAATTTCCAAATAATCCCATTTTTATGTATGGTGTCAATATAGCAGAATGCAAATGTGGTACATGCATGGTGGTGCTCCATCTTATTATAACCGTATAGTACGTCAACACTTAACAAGCGTTCTTGGCCCTCGATAGATGGCACGAGGTGGGCCACCAAGTTCATCAGACTAAAATCCCTTAGATTTCTACTCCTGGAGACATCTAAAAGTACTAGCTGATTTAAGACCAGTAAATACTAGAGAAGAACTACTATCAAAAATAACACAGCATTCTAGCGAAGTCCGTAATAATGCCGAAATATTATTTGCATTACAGCGGAAAAATATTCGAAGGCTAAAAAAATATATTGAAAAATATATTGAAGTCCCACGTCCCACGTCCATATTGAATATTTGCCAAAATAACATTTAAACATTTTCTTTATTCTTGTATTTTAAAAAAATTGTAAATTATTTAAGCTCCGATCAACCCTTTTGAAGGTTTTTTTGGACTTGGAGAGTTAGAAAGTGTTTCCCAAAAATTAAATGCACATTTTGATACGTTTATAAAAAAAAAGCAGGATAAGTTTCTTTTTTATAATGCTAACTTAACTACCTTAATCTAATCCTTTAATAAATAAAGACACACTAAGTCTCGGTCTCAATCAAATTATAATTTTAGTTAGGTGGTGGTGGTTACATGTTTCGCCCAAACAATGGGCATCATCAGACCTAAAACCAGAGTCGTACGAAAACATCTGATTTACACATAAAGTTTAAAAGCCTAACCTACCTTAGGAATAATAAATTAAAAACCAATGGAAACACAATCACAAATGACATATAACAGATTAAAAAGTTTTAAAAAACGTTACTAGACCATTACAAAATGTAAAACGATACGAAAAAAGAAATAAACAATCTAAAAAATTTTACTCGACAACAATGGCGGGTTCGGAAGAAAACCAGACGCTTGCGGAGTAATAATTTACCTCTCAGGCACGGAACCCTAAAAATATAAGTGGCAGATCGTAGTGCAACACGCCGCTGTGTTCTATTACCTTAAACTGAAGTAAGAAGAAGACATTCACCTGAACGTTACTTTATGATTAATAATAATTAATAATGTCAATATCCACCCCAAATCAGTAGGAAAACAGAACAAGGTTATAGATATATTAATCTAATCCTTATCCTAATTTCCTAGACTAATTACATGTTTTGGGCGCATATGAGCCGTAAGCATACGGCCCAAGATGCCCCCAAATGACCAGGCAAGCCTGGCGGCCGTTATTATGGTCTTGGTTAAGTAACATAATATACAATATATACACTAATCACACGCGTACCGGCAAGTGCCTTTCCGGGTGCTATAGGGGTTATTTTACTCCGAGGAGTACAACCACAATTTACGGAATTGATTACAGTAGTCAATGAAACACCAATGGCATGCATTCTGGGAAAACTGTAAAAAAAAAACAGTAAAATTTTATCAGGTAAGAATCAGATTATGCCCGCCCATAGCGGGCAATTCAAATGCGAAGCAGCAAAATACCTCTACCCTAATCGCCACGGAGCGGCGAAGAGCTGCTATGATTTTGGAGGTTGGTCTAAGTACGTAGTCGGTCGAGGGTCCTTCCACCGCCATTGTCTGTGTCTGTAGTAGGTGTGCATTTCAAGCTGGAGCTACGCCGATTTCGGTGAGAACTCAGCGTAGACTCCAGCCTTCATCAACTTTTATTTTTTGTCATGTTATTTTTTCGAAATTAATGTTCGTTAGTCCTTGTACGTCTGTCCGTATAATGTCAAGGAATTTAATTTATGTTTGTTTGTATGTTATTTAATAAAATGTCTGTCTCTGTTTATCAAATTGAATTTTTATTTGTTCGTTTTACGTTTATTGTTCATGTTGCCTATTCGGCGGTGGGATATAGTAAAGCGGTAGTCGGTAATATAGTGGCTTGTGGGTCGTGTCTTGGTTGTTGTCTACGTGCCTATTAGCAATGTTTCTTGTCAGGTCAGTCTTGAGCTTTGTATTTTGTATGTATAGAATTTAGTTGAAATGTCACGTATGTGTGTTATGATGTCGTCTATTGCCGCCATATGGTGCAGGTCCGCGACCGTGACGTATCTGTTAGATGACGTCACGTATCGCAAGATCTTATTTTCAAACCTCAGCAGCCGCTGCTGCTAAGTGTTTAGAGCACTGCACCATATGGGGGCTCCGTTGGTAAATACCGGTCTGATTATTTGTTTGTAAATTAGTAGTTTGTTGGATGGCGAAAAGTGGGAGTTTTTGGATAAGATTGGATAAAGGCTTTGCATTGCTGCAAAGCCTTTCTTGATAGTGTCAGAGATATGGGGCTTGAAGGAAAGTCGCTCGTCTATTGTTATGCCTAAATATTTAAATCGTCTTTGAGGTTGCATTTCTGTATTGTTGACTTTAAGTGGTACGAAGATTCTATTGTTTGTGAATTTCTTTTTCAGAGTTGCACAAACAGTTTTGCTTGGATTTACTGCGACCTTCCATGTTTTAAAGTAGGGATCCAGGATGTTCATATGCGACTGGATCTATCGCTTCGCAGCTTCCGCATAAAATGATTGTGCGTATATGAGTGCGTCATCTGCATACAACACAAGCTCGGTGAGGCGGTACCTCGGGAAATCGGCTGCGTATAAGTTATACAATAATGGAGACAGCACGGTTCCCTGAGGAACCCCCGCATTAACTACTTTTGCAGCAGACAGCGCACACCCTCTACTCTTACAAGGAAGGTTCTGTCACGTAAGTATGTTTGTAGTACAGTTATGAAGTGCATTGGGTAACTTTGCGTTGTCATTAGTTTATACAGAAGTCCATGAGGCCAGACGGTGTTAAAGGCCCGACTGACGTCTAGTGACGTTAAATGTTTTTTGGACTTGGAGAGTTGGAAAGTGCTTTCCAAAAATTAAATGAACATCAGCATATTTTGCGCGTATTTTATTTTTACCTGTTTGTGTTTACCATTAGTAGCTTTTAGGTATTTCGCATATAACCCGATTTATCTCGAAAATCGCCAGTTGTATCGAAATAAATTAAGAGTACCTTTTTTTAAGAATTACTGACCACAGCATAAAGAAAAGCAGTTTTTAGCTGTGTCAAATGACACAGGTCAAAATTCCTTTCCTGACTTCCCTGATGATGTAAAACATCTGGTGTAGTATGGTTTAATGCCTCTTTATGGCCTCTATAAAATATTGAAATTTTATTAAGAGGAAGTCGGTTTAATAGTTACCGCCAAAAAAATAAATCGTTGGGTACCCCTTTGGGGCTCTATATCTCCGTTAAGGGGCACCTATGAGAAATTATGGATACTTTGACCTATGCTCCCCATAAATTAGAAGATACTTACCGGACACCCTACCCTGTACGTGACCTAAGTTTGCAAATTGCAGAAAAACTATAATTTCCTTTACTTATCAAATAAATATAGTTTCAAGATATTTCTCGGAGTTTTTGGCCCAAAGATAAACTTTTCCTTAATCTGAGGCCATAAACTTTTCCTATTCCAAGTTTTACTATTGTTCAGTAGAACAAGCGCTAGCATATGGTTGAAAATTTAATATAATATTATCATATATTATTATATCTATAAATAATAGGTAGGTATTAGAGAATATATTATCAGCTATGGTCACAACTGGGGGTAGTTTCCCTAACGGGGCTTCAATGATAACCACTCGACTAAAAAACAATATAGGCTTTTATTGATAAAATTTACCAGGAAACCTGGAGAAAACCCAGCACGTCTCTGGGGGGTGTGGACCAGACCGGCCCTGTCGATGGGGGCCCTCACGGGATGTGCCTGAGGGGCTGTACGTGGCTCCGCCTCCAGAGGACGGGAGTCGGAGAGGCCTGGAACCTAGCGGACTTTACGGGGGTACTTTTAGATCGATCAGGAGAGGGGCCTCGAGTCTGTGAGACACATGGGCAGTGGGCACTTCTGTCGCAGGGTAATTGACCAGTCGTTGAGACGAAGGTACCGTGTCCACCCAATGTTCGGGTATTTATACCCGGAAAGTGCTGACTCTTGTTTGTTTAATTAAACTTGACATTGGGTGACACAGTGGTCCGCGACCTCAACGCACAGTGGTCTAGAAGTGTAAAAGTTTATAATTATAATGCGGAGCCCGCCATTTTGTTGACACTATTCACTTAAACAATCTGTTTATTCACAAATGCCAATGCTGACAAAGTCAGTGCATCAACCATAAGGAGGCAAGCGAGACCATTGCTTAACAACCAGCATCTTTTACCTGTTAAAAAAGTTACTAAACAAGTAAAAAGCTATATTTTATCTGTTAACTTTCTAAATCTCCATGAAAATACTTTTAATGCTAATTGAATTATTATTTGTTTTGTGCTGCTTCTTGCCTTGTAATCTTTATAGTAAAGGAAAATATATTATTATAATATTACATAACAATGCGGAATGTTTGGGCCGTGAAAAGTTATGCCTGAAGCTGAAAATCTATGTGGGATTTAATTAGTAGCACGTGCAAGTTCTATTAACCTGTTACCTTTTCACAAACAGGGTTGTTAAATTACCCGAAAGAAAAGATAATAAAAATTAGTACGGTTTGTAACGCTGTCTAATTTAAAAGTAAAATATTTATGTTAATAGCATATTTTTAAAATATTTAAATATAAAGTAACTAACTCATTTGTTGTTGAAATACTGAAGCAAAAATATACAGGGCTGACCATTAAATACTAATTAATTGCCATATTTATCGTATCATAAAAGAAATCGCTCAGTTTTGATTTAAAGGGGGCAATCTTTAACTAATATCTTGAATCCTGTAATTTTAATTCCCTTGGATGAACTACTCCATCAATTAAGAGCTTTTAAATCCTCTTTCTGACGCTGCCTAGTTTTTAGAAAGATTGTAAGAAAGTGCTCTTTACAACAACAAAAAATCGGAATTCGGTATTGGATGCGTCTTCATCCCACATAATTTTTTTCCGCGCGAAATTAACTTTCTATCTTCTCTCCCCCATTTATACTCCTTCCTGGGATAGAGATGTTTGAAACAAACATTGCAGCGCGTTTAAAATTTTTCTAACCTTTTAACAGGTGTACATTCTTTTTCTTGCATTCGATTTATAACATAGGGTCGAATGGCACTAATTTCTTAAAAATACCACATATAAAACAAACATTTTAAAAAGCAATAGTTAATAAAATTAAAACTGGCAAGGCATTAAAAATTATTCAAACTATTACTTTAATTTTTGTTGTCGCCGCGCCGGTTATACTTGTATTACCGAACAAAATGACAAACGCCTAAATTCCAAACAGTTTATAGTCTTTTTAGAATAATTTAATTAGTGTTTTTACAAATTTGCCTACAACACAGAAAACTATATAGCTCATACTGCGTTCCTAATATAATCATAACGCCACTCTAATCAAGAACTTGCATTCTTTATGTTGTGTCTAGAATCTCAAGATATATCAAAATTTGTTTAAAAAATGCGGTGTTGCCAATTAAGGAAATAAGTTTTTTTTTTAATTATTCACTCTATTCAGAGCAGGAGCTTGCTCAAATATGAAGATGTTCTTCTGTCGCTGTGATCTTTAAAGTCAACGTTTATGTAGCAAACCCCGTTAACATGTATCGGTTTAAGTTATACTTTAAAAGCGGTAGTTTCTTTTCCATACATTAAACCAATTATACGTATTTACATATCGTATAATCAGATAAAACCATAATATTTCACAAAATTACCCGACATTATCTAATAGGTACGTTATCTCCAAGACCCGATCTCCATTTAATTCGTAATTTAAAAAAGAAAGGCAGCATGAACCTGCAGAGCAGCGGAAGCAAACGCTTGGCACGGGATGTAGCGTTGGGCTCACAGGAACGCGAACGTGCAGCTGAGGCTCATTTTTGCGTCACACCCGCGTCAGAATCTCATACTGCAGGTCGATAGTGGCCTGTTGCGAACATGGACGTACCTCATTTGGCAAATTCCAATATGTTATACACAATAATATGTAATTATTAAACTAATTCTAAGTGAATAGGGTCTAAGTAAGCTGGTGTAGTAGTGAAGTATGTGGGACTTATCCTCGATTCAAAACCGAATTGGAGAAAGAATTTAGAGAACAGTTTGAAATTTGCAACCAAAGAACTAAGCTCTGTCTACTCCCGCGCTTAACGGGCGTTGTTGAACTTATCAAGGCAAGAGCTAAACTCTACAAGGTTTTTAATCAGACATGTTTTAAATTATGGAATACCAACCTGGTGCACCATAAACAAACCGTTGCTAAATAAATCAGGGTTTTTCAGAAAAAAAGTACTGAAACTGATGGTAAACGCCCCAAGATACG
Organism: Polydrusus tereticollis; assembly: GCA_963920685.1. Taxonomy (NCBI): domain Eukaryota; kingdom Metazoa; phylum Arthropoda; class Insecta; order Coleoptera; family Curculionidae; genus Polydrusus; species Polydrusus tereticollis. The sequence continues at coordinate 94,743,748 of OY987328.1, read as the reverse complement.
CCGGTTATTTATTTATTTATTTATTTATATTATTTACACATACACTGTTTAACAGTTTCCAATTACAAAACAGGTACAAACGAAAATTTACAAACTTACCTAATTTTACTACACAATTAAACCTATATGATCTAACACAAAGCGATTTAGATTTACATATGTGTATGAAAAGAAAAAAGAAGATTGGTAATTAGACCATAAAGCAACAAAAACCCTTACAAAAAATAGAAAATCAAAACATTTCTTGTCGATAAAAGTGACTCTTGATTGCGATTAGCCTGCAGGCAAAAATGTTATAAGCATCGAGCTAATAGGTGCAAACATTAGTACGAAACGGTAGTAGGTAAAAAGTATCTGTGTTACGAGAACTTAACGTAGGAACCCCAAAATTTACTTTTGCCAATAACTCTTTACAAACAATACTACCGTTGGCAAGCTTGCACAAAAAAGTCTGAAATAGTATATTATTAACCAAGGTTTAGACAGCCGTCATTATTGCCCGAGCGGCAAGTTTAAACCACGAGGAGCGGAGCGACGAGGGATTTAAGACGCGAGGGCTATAAGCTGTCTAAACCGTGGTTAATATAATATTTTTTCCACTACTACAAACTTTCATAAGACATTTATCTTTTTAGTATTAATGATTATAAAAAATGATAGGTAGGTATAAGTATATTTTTTAATCAAGTTACCTGCGTTTTGGAATTGGCAAAATATTTTGTTGTTTTGTCAGGTGGCTTCGTTAAAGTCAATTTTTGTTCATTTATGTCATCAGATTTCACGAGTTTTCCTTTTTTTTAAAAAATGAGCGGAGAAAATGTTAGTGATATTGTTATGTGTACACCTCCAGAATTAAGGATGGAAGCAGAAAAAAATGTTGAATGTATCGATATTTTACAATATCAAGCATCTCTAATAATCTAATATGTATTGATAATTATCTAATTGCCTAACCACAAGAAATCACCTTTTAGGTTATTCATGTTTATGAATTCATGTTGTAGAATCAAAAAATCAAGTTACCTGCGTTCAAATAGATTCTTGAAGATCGGTCAATAATGGATTTCAATGCCTTATTATTGACCATGGTCAATAATAACTTATAAGGTAGAGAAAAACGATTTCTAACGTTAATAATCGGTTAATAATGGCGATGTTATAGGTTAGTAGTGGAAAAAGGTATTTACGTCTTCTATCTTAACTTACGACCGAGAATCTTTGCAGCAGCTGGTCATGGAGAAACCCTTGAATCAGATAAACACCATCCGTTTTGAACCACAGAGTCTTAGCAAATCGTCTCTGCGTACCGACTCTACAGAATTTATATGAATATCATAATAAGAGGACCAAAGAACTGATGTGTATTCGAGCTTAGATAACACGAAGGAAAAAAATGAAGTTTAAATAGGCACTGTATTGTGGAAATCCCTTGTGGTTCGTATAACAAAACCAAGTACTCTATCGGCAGCGAAGACGGTATCTTGAATGTGAGAAACAAAGGATAGTTCCTTGTCAAAAACGACCCCCGAATCCTTAAATAATTCAGGTCGCGATAATGCATTCCCATTAATGATATAATTAAATAAAATAGTGGTATTTTTTTGTTGAATGACATAACATTACATTTAGAGGCATTCAAATTCAACCTATTTTCATTACACCAGTCATTTAAAATATCCAGATTATGTTGTAAGTTTAGGCAGTCGGCTTTATTAGAGACTGTAGGAAACATCTTTAAATCATCAGCATACAACAGACAATGAACTGAGAGTGTATTAACAATGTCATTAATGAAAAGCGTAAAAAATAGTGGTCCCAGGATAGAGCCTTGGGGTACTCAGATGTTGCAATATAATCAGTAGATCTATATTATATACAGGGTCGTTCTTATGTATGGAAACGGTCGATTATTTCTTAAAGCACAACAGCTAGCAAAAACTATTTTTGACAAAAGTTTTAGCGTTCTTTATAGTCTGGTCATGGACGGGCTCCTAAGAACCCTGGAGGCGAACGGACTCTATGCGCAAGCATACGCCGACGATGGACTGGTCCTAGTGACGGGCAAGTTTATCGGAACGGTGTGCGAGCGCATGCAGACGGCCTGCAGGACAATTGAAAGATGGTGTAGGAGCACTGGACTCTCGGTGAACCCGAGCAAGACGGAGCTCATTCTGTTCACAAGAAGGAGGAATCTTACAGGTTTCAGGGCCCCATCACTATACGACAAACCACTCCCCTTGAGAGAGGAAGTCAAATACCTAGGGGTCATCCTCGACAGGAAACTAATATGGAGATCTCAGGTCGAAAATACAGTCAAGAAAGCCACAGTAATACTGTGGCAGCTGCGCCGGATAGTAGGAAGAAAATGGGGACTCCAGCCCCATATAACACATTGGTTATACACTGCGGTCTTAAGACCCAAGATCACGTATGGAGCGGTGGTCTGGTGGCCCGCGGTGAAGAAAACCACCTACGCCCTGAAATTGACAAGTTTGCAAAGACTAACCTGTCTGGGAATCACAGGCGCAATGAGGACAACTCCAGGAGCAGCTCTAAACGTTCTTCTGGGGCTGCCGGAAATCTCGCTTTGGATACAGAGAGAGGCTATGGCGGCACACAGGAGAATGGTGGAGAATAGAACCTGGCTAGGACAACAGGTAGGAGCAGGTCACACGGAGATAGCAAAGAAAATGAGAGAGGCTACGCCTATACTCTCCTGTATAGGATTCTCCGATGACCGCCTGAGACTGAACAGGAAATTTGAGGTGAACATCCCCACAAGGGAGGAAGCAGGAAATCGACCCCAACCCGATAGGGGACAGATCTGGTATACCGACGGCTCAAGGATGGCCGGCACTGGGCTGGCCGGGGCCGGGGTGTATCGAGTGGACACAGGGGAAGGACAAGTCCTATCCCTGGGAAAATTCGCCACGGTCTTCCAGGCTGAGGTCTTAGCGATCCTTGAGGTTGCGACCAGGGAGGAAGTCAACATAGGCGACGAGGAGGATATATATATCTACTCGGACAGTCAAGCAGCACTGAAGGCAATCCAGAGACCAAGGACGAGCTCTGCGCTGGTTCGACAGTGTCGGGATGCCCTCGATGAACTGGCTGCAAAGAAGAGGGTAAGGCTCGGCTGGGTCCCGGGACACTCCGGTGTAGCGGGAAACGAAAGGGCAGACGAGCTCGCAAGGCGAGGCGCGTCGATGACCCCCATAGGACCAGAGCCACAACTAGGAATAAGCAGAGCACAGGCGTCGAAAATTCTCTCCGAATGGGCTTGGAGTCGTACGACCGCTGACTGGAGAGTTATGGACGCTTGTAGACAGGCCAAAGAGATGGTACCAGAGCCAAGCTCTTCTCGAGCCACTTGGCTGCTGTCAAAGGGAAGAGCAACTCTGGCAGACCTGATAGGAATCTTGACAGGCCACTGCAGGCTGAATAGACACCTGCACCTTTTGGGAATAGGGGAAACCCCACTCTGCCCCAACTGCGGAACTGGAGAGGAGACCCCTTACCATCTAATAGGAGTATGCGACAGGTGGGGTCGCGCAAGAAGAAATATTCTTGGCACGACAACACTGACGCGACAGGAGCTGAGTACCTTGAACTGGGAGAAACTGCTTGTCTTTCTGAGAAAGACGCGGCGACTCAGTTTTGGGGAAGGGTAGTTGTTGAGGGGTGGAACGGGGATGGCGAAAAGGGCCTTTTAGGCCTACTCGCCGGGCCATGGCCCCCCCAAAAGTACTACTACATAGTCTGTTAGAATATAAAAAAAAATTAAGTATACAGGGTGAGTCAGAAAGCCGTAGAGAAATAAAGTTACATTTTTTTAATGGAACACCCTATATCTTAGAATATTTTTGGATCTAACATAAAATCAGAATTATTTTTTATTATTATAAGTCTAAACCTGATGGTTACCGAGATATCGACTTTTGAAAAATGACATTTTTGAATTTTGACAGTTTCTAGCTTTCTAACGGTACGTCTTAGAGTAAAACGGCTTACATGTCCCTATCTTAGTTTCAACTTACGGTTAAACCGGATGTAGCTCAAAAGTCGTAAATGTAGTACTTCCGGCTTAATCGGAAGTTGGTATTTTCGGGAAGATAATAAAGAAGTAAGATAGGGACATGAGGGCCGTTTTGCTCTATCTATATCTCGGAAGCTATTAGGTTTAGACTTATAATGCACTTAATAAAAAATAATTGCAATTTTGTGTAAAATCCAAAAATATTCTAAGATATAGGGTGTTCTATTAAAAAGAAGGTAACTTTATTCCTCTACAGCTTTCTGATTCATCCTGCATACTTATCTTTTTATAATTCTAATAGGCTGTATAAAACCATAAAACTTTTGTCTTAAATAATTTTTGCTAGCTGTTTTTCTTTAAGAAATAATCGACCATTTCCATACATACCAACGACCCTGTATATAGACTTATATACTTATATTGAGACCCAAAAATACCGACAATACAAGAATATTATACACATTTAATATCCGACTGTTACAAACGAATTTATCAGAAAACACAATAATATAAGATCAAGATCGAACTGAAAGTACAAATTTTCACCCTATTATGCGCCCTGCATAATAAAGACGCACTAAATGATGTAATAACAACGAAAAAAATTGAAAAGTCACCACTGGCAAAGCACGAGTAAACACACATTTGAAACCAAAAGGGCATTGCTCTAAGACATCAAATCTAAAGAAGAAAGCTGAAAGGGCAACAGAAGAAAGAATAGTTAAGGTAAAATTAAACCTGACTTAAATTATCATTAAAGTTCTTGTATAATATCACAATATATTAAAATAATTAGACGTGTTAATTTCCTGTTAAAATGACGAAGCGGAATAAATCTTCTTTTAAAATCTTGACTAAATTATTTAAGCGTGAAAGGTTTCGCAGCTATACTAATTTTTTTTTTAACAGAACTGTTAAAAATGTGCAAAAATCATTGTTCCTAGATATCGTTTCTTTAAAAATAATTTTATTTAATAATGGGGGCAAATAATTGTGTATTCTATACTAACTGAGCCTCTTTTATCCCTGACTAGGGCACGTGGTTTATGAAATCTCCGTTACTTGTTTTATGATAATATTGACGTGATTAGCCCTTTTACACGCTAAAATGATCAAAGGTGCGAATAATGTACGGAAAAATACTGGTGAAAGCACCGATCAGAAGTACTTATATCAAATCTGCATGGCGATTGGGAAAGGTGAGGTTTCTTCTTCTTTGGCTAACCGTGATCCAGGAAAAATTGCACATTCAAGGTGGCTGACAACAGCAAACAGAATCCTTCGAGTCTATGTGGGAACAGAAAATCCTTCAAGTGAACTTCAAATTATAACAGAGTATATTGTTAAAGTTTACGCTCCTACCTGGTTTGAGATAAAACGCAAACCATTGTGCACTGATGGTCCGATACACTTATTTGGTATTATTAATAAATCTCGGTATGTAGCAGACAGAATAAAAAACATAATAGATCCAGATATACAGAGAAATGCGTATTTTAGTCACCCAGAAAATATTTTACTGGCTATGTTAACTGATGACAAAAAGCACGTCCGCGAATTTGGGCTAAGACGAATTTTGAAATGTAGAAATACCCAGAACGAGGAAATTCGGGAATTTAAAGTCCCTAAACTAAACTTTGAAGCCCAGAACTATATAGATCTTATTGACTGGCAGTCAGTTACTGTAACTGAACCACCCTTAACAAGAGATATACCCAATGAAACTTTAAAGGAAATGATATTAAACGATATTAACGAAATTAATATTTTTCAGTATCCTTGTCACACCCAAGCAGTTGAGAGGTGTGCCAAGTTAGTGGTAGAGGCTTCTGCTTCAGTTTGTGGTCCAGAATCAAGGGACGGTTTCATCCTTGCTAGAATTTCCTCACGAGAAAACCTCCCAAAAATTGATACAAAAAACAATTTTTGGAAGCCTTAAGTAATTAATACCTTAAAGACGCTTTATAAGAACAAAAAGAGTTATGGGAGGAAGGAGCTTGGTTTGAGTCTACATTTCAGATATTATCATAAGCTTCGAAAATAATCCAATTTTTTAAAAATATTGTGAAAGAATGTATTAATCCAAAGGCGACTAACCTGAAAAGTTCGGGTATAATATGAAACTTTATATGAATATAGACACCTGAAGATGATGCTTGCGGAAGCCGAGACGTAATAAAATTATGTATCTAACCCAGAAGTAAGTTTCTCACGTATAGGCTTAAATGTATAATGCAAATATTTTTTGACAAATATAGTTCGGGTATAATTAAATTTCTGAAATTTTGAATGAATGTAGGAACCTGAAGATGTTGCTTGCGGAAGCCGAGATTTTACAGAATTTCTTATCTAACCCAAACACAACTTTCTCACATATAGGCTTAAACGAATATCGTACTTTATTTTTTACTATGTATAGGTCCGCTTCACCCTACGGCCAATACACACGATATGCACTGACTGTATAGCAGAAATGTCTATTTTGGAAAATATTCCCTTAACATTGAAACTACTGACAGGTCTTGTTCAAAACTGTTGTGGTGCTTTAGGTAGCAAAAAAGGTCTGCTGCTACTGACGCTAAAATCAATTTACATTTAATTACGAGGGTACTATTGATAAGTATACTTTTCTCCTGATGTATCTTTACAGAATAGCAGTGGCACAAAACCGTATGAAGAATGAAATCCGTTAAGTCTTAATATCCTAATGCGAATTAGAGTTTTACATTCGACGAACACATAATACATACCTGGATCCTTATTATTGATTTACGTATCGCCTTGAAGCATGTGAAAGAAAGATCTGCAAATCTTAACTACAGTAAAAACTAGAAAACCTGCTTGGTTTGGGAATGTGATGCGACACGATATACTTGGGCCGTCTGCAACGGATTTGCCAGGGTAGAACAGATGATAAAAAAAAGAGGTCCTGAATGCTAGTATCTTTATTTTATTTATTTTATTTTATTTATTGACGGCCAGTGCCATTTTTTACAAATAACATACAAAATTAAATAGTAAGGACTCTATCTAAGACTAAGACTTGAAATAAAACGATAACTAAAGCTAGCATGCATAGTTCGTATAGGTTCTATAATAACAACTTCACAAGTGCTACCACTAAACTACAGTATGAAAAAGAAAATACTTGACATCAACTTCCACCCATTCGCAGTCCAACAGCGTTCACCTCATATAGCTGTTTAATAAAATTCTTAAGTGGGCAAAAGAAGTTTAATGCCCGTACCCACCAACATATATTTTTGCTGATTAAGGTTTAATTATGATTAACTAACTAAATCGGTAACCACCAATGAACTTTTTTACTTAAAGGCCTCCACACATCGACGCGGCCACGGCCACGGTAGCGGTGGCGGCCGCGGTGGCGGCCAATCTAAACACATGGAAATAAATTAATGAAATCATACCAGCGCGGGCAGGTCTACATCAAGCGGCCCAGGGCAGCGTTCTGATATGCGGTGACGGTCAAATACAACGTGTCAAGTTTGACTGCGGGAAGTGACAGTAGTAATGGCAAATAATATAATACAATTATTAATAGAAAATATTAAATTATGTACCATACTTTTTGATGCAAGACATCTAAATTACAAAAATATAAGGGCTAAAAACAAAGTGTGGGACAAAGAGCTAATAGTAACAAAGTCTCGATCTCCTTCCACATCGTCTATCATAATATCAAATAATAGAAATAAATATGAAACCTGGACGTTTAAAAATATATTTTCGTATACATAAAATCTGTAAACGGAAACTATCTTACAGCTCCACTCACCGCTTTGGTGTGAATACGCCCGACCGCTAATATGATCGCTACCGCGGCCGCCACCGCTACCGTGGCCGTGGCCGCGTTGGTGTGTGGAAGCCTTAATTGTCAATCAACTTTACCCGGTCAAATTTGGTCGATTAGGTACCTAATTGCGATTAGAAAATGTCAAGAAACGTCATTTTGACTTAGTAGCGTTTTTTTTGGTGTTATTTTGGTTTTCTGCTGAATATTCGCATTTTTGTAATTGTTATGGACATCATAGAAGAGCTGGACTTCTATGACGACGACCTAGATGTACTAGATATTATACAAGATGGGTTTCCTAGAAATTTTAATGAGGCCAAATTATTTTGAGGAGATGCCTGACTTGGGGTTTTTTTTGAAGATTTCGGTTGACAAAGCCTACAGTAGCCTAAAAATTAGAAGATACGTATCCCCTTCTCATTTACGACAATAGAGTGAAAGTAAGTTCATCGCAGTAGATAATAAGTATCTTAAAAGAAACTTGAAATTTGTTAATTTGATCTACTATGTTATACGTTATACGTTATGACATTGATAATGTGTTGCCAATAATTGTAGCCACAAGCGTTTTACACAATCGGGCAAGAAGGATGGAGAATAGGTGCCTCCCTTGCCCGAAGAAATTGAGGAAAATCATCTAGAATACCTTACTGAACAAGGCAACATCCCAATGATGCTAGAAGAAAATAATCCCAGAAATCAGATAAACCATAGGCAGCTATTCATAAATCAATTTTTTCATTTACTTTAGGCAGAGTGAAAATAAGTTTAGTAGAAATCGCAGATTGCAATATATATTATTATAAATTTATATTTCAAGAATTAGGATGTTTTATGCCAGGTTAGGACAAGTTCCTGCATAACACTTGAGAGAAATAAATCGAAATTTTAACACTTTTATATTGTTTTTCTCTTTATTGTTACTGATATTGTATACACCTATTTATTTTAATATAATTATGATTTTAACACTTTGGAAACTTTTAAGACAACACAACAACACTTAAGACTAAACAACTAAATTTTTTACATAAATCACCTTTACAACTAAGGAAGCACGACGAGCATTAAAGTGATACTGCTGCAGAACCAGACAGCACTATTCTAGGGAAGAAATTATTCGGATTTCTTTTTAGCTTGTTTTATTTTCAATATTAAAAGTTGTATTTACAGCTCATTTCTTGTTTTCTGGGCAACTAATTCCTGATCCGCAAAATCCTGGATTTGTTTCTCCACAAGCACTAGCCTTCGATCAACCAGTTCATCATATTTTTTGGCTATATGAGTGGGAGCCTGTATTTAAATGCCCGACCTTCTCGAATGTGCCTACAAATAACACGAGAAGAAAATTACTCTTTTGGTTTAAAACTCAGTTTTTTTCTTACCTTTTTTATAATTATTATCCACTAAAAATGTTTATACGTATTTTTCACAAACACAATTTAAATATTGACATTGACAACTGCCATGCCATTCTTGATTATTGACAACTTAAAGAATAAAAAAATCTCGAAAAAGCGAGGTTGCCAGCTCATTTTTCTTAATTCCAATTTAGTAACCGTGATTAGTAAATTACGCAAATAAAATCTTGGTGGTTACGGGAATTAACTAAATCGCGATTAAAGCTAATTCGAGAATTAACTAATTCTGATTAACGTGTAAATTGGTGGGTACGGGCATAAGCGTTGTAGCTAATTCTGGTTAGCGAGAGACACTAACCTGGGAAGAAAGGAATTACCACCATAGTTAGTGCGGTGATATGGTTGGTAGAAAGTTTGAACGTTTCTTGTGTTGACAGGGGGTACATGCAGGGTAACACTAGAGGTAAGGTATGGACAGTCGACAATAGAGTTAACGATTTTAAAGAAAAGGAGAAGATCATGGAGACTTCTTCTATCATGAAGTGGTGACATACCCACTCTCTGACAAATTCTCTCGTAGTTATATTCAGTGTCTCTGAAAAATCGAAAGTGGATATGGTGCATAAACTTCCTCTGCACGCGCTCAATTCTGTTAACATGACAGGCATATTGAGGATTCCACACAGAGGCTGCATACTCCAAACCACTTCTGACAAGGCTGCAAAAGAGGATTTTAAAGAAACGAATAGTCATAAAGTCTCCCGTAGTTCTGCTTACTAATCCCAGCATTCTCAATAACTTGCTCACTAGTGTAGATATATGAGTAACAAATGATAATTTTGAGCCGAAAATTATACCCAGATCTCTCATGTTGTCAACAGAAGTTAAAATTGTGCCGTCTACATTCTAATCGTAAATAGTTTTTAATTTGCGACGAGAGAATACCAAAAGATTGCACTTTGAGGTGTTAATATGCATACCATTGTCATGAGACCATGCTACAAATCGGTCGAGGTCATCCTGCAAAGCAATGCAGTCCTCGGGAGTTGAGATAACTTTAAACATTTTTAGGTCATCCGCGAACAGAAGGAACTCAGAAGATCGGAAACAAGGTGTAACGTCATTGACGAAGAGGTTAAAAAGAATATCTTGAATAAATAATCTCAAGAGGTGGATTGGAATTGCCTCTACATCATACCAAATATATATATCCTACGTGAATAAGATAAATGTAGCTGTACAAAATGTGCCAATTGCCTAAATTGCCTTCTTTGGAAAACACTTTGGTGAAAATCTACACTCTATACCTTATAAAATATCCGCGCGACACTGATATTTAAAAGCGGCCTTCCACAATAAGCTCCGTTTTAAGAGGAATAAATGTGTTCTGTTGCCGTTTTTTGTGGTATTAACAGACACAAAGGGAACCACTGTGTCACAGGGAGAGTGCTTCATTTCAACGAGGATACCGGGTTAAATAATAGGTTATTGTGTATATTTTTGGGGCAAATAAAATCGATGTTCGAGTGAGAGGATATCATTCAAAATTTATTGGAAAATAAGTTTTATTCGTGGGCGTTTTAATTTTTAAAGGGGTGCGAAGATGATTGAAGAGCTGCTTTAGTAAAATTATTATTAAAAAAATATTGCTATTGTGTAACCGAGTTTTTAACGTAGCTATATGAAATCATATAGATAACTATTATTATGGTCTGAGATAAGTAACTGCGAATAATAAATTTTGCTTCAATAAGTTTGGTATTTAAATAATAGGATATACAAAGAAATGTAAAGTAAAGTGGGGGAACATGCCGCACTGGAGAATACACCGCAGTTTCATATTTTCCGTGTAAGTTTTAAAGCGTTGGTGTAAGGTAGCAACCACGCGGAAATTATTAGCATATCATATTATTTCATTTTTTGTGAACAAAGTGAGCATAAAAGGTAAGTACCGTTTAAAAACTATTCTAGGTTTAGGCTATACGTAATGGTAAGGGCAGTTCTATTAAATTTTAGTAGCAGTATACCAAATTATGCGTCATAACCTATCTTTTTTGGCGGTATAGACCGTTGTACATATCCAAAATATATGTTGGGATTTTTTAAAGAAGTAATAAGGTGCAATGTGGGGTAATTTGCGCAATTATTTTTTACTGCGGCATAATACCCCCTAACTTTTTTTGTTTTATTTCAGAGATGCCTCGAAAGTATGTTCGAAAAAACCAAAGGGCTTTATGGTCCGAAGAGGATCTGCAAAATGCTATTGCAGATCTAAGAAATGGTAGAGGGTCAGTTCGTCAAATTAGTACGTATAATGTTCCTGCTCCTACGTTAATGAGAAGAATACAATCTGGAAATTTTAATAAAGAAAAATTAGGTCGCAAAAGTTGTGTGAGTGTAGATCGTGAAGCTAAGTTGGTGAAATATATTGAAAATATGGAGAACATGGGTTTGCACTTACATCGGTTGATGTAAAGAAGATTGCATTTTCTTGTGTCGTTGAAAATAATATTCCAAATCAATTTAATGCTAATAAAAAGCAAGATGGTCACAACAAGTTTTGCCTATTTATGGAGAGACATCCAGAATTGTCAATCGGCAAAGCTCAAGGAATGTCTATAGCGTGAGCCCAAGGTATGTCTAGAGAAGAATGCAAGAATACTTCGATCTTTTGCAAGAAATATTGACATTAAACGATTTAGTAAACACTCCGAGAAAAATACTTAATATTGACGAGTCAGGATTACAACTAAATAACAATCCAGGCAGAGTTATTGCCACTAAAGGCACCAAAACTGTAAATTGCGTCACAAGTGCCGAGAAAGACGAAACGATATCAGTAATAGCCTGCGTAGATGCAGAAGGTCATTTCCTTCCTTCCGTTTGTATCTTTAAAAGCAAGAATAGAAAACAAGATGGTCTGCCTCCTGGTGGTAAAGTTATAATGAATGGAAAATCGGCCCATGTAACTACAGCTATTTTTAAACCATGGCTTTGAGAATACTTTATTTCAAGAAAGGAGCCCGGCGGGGCACTACTCATTCTAGATGGCCATTCCTCGCACAGTTGCGATGTCGAGTTATTAGATTTAGCTGCAACCAATGATGTTATAATGTTGTGCCTACCAAACCTCACGACTCCTTGGTTGCAGCCACTAGATAGGTCATATTTTAAACCTCTGAAAAGCTATTGGTCCCAAGTATGTAACAATTGGATAAATAATCATCAGGGTCGCAAACTAAGTAGACTACAGTTTCCTTCACTACTAAATATAGAATGGTATAAATAAGCTGCAGTTCAAAACGGAGTTTCAAGTTTCAGAACCTGTGGCTATCCTTTTAATGCCACCAAAATCCACTATCATGCTTTTATCATGAAAAATCCGGAAGCAATTATTCCTAATAAAAATAGTTTAGAAGAAAATGTGGATATTGTTATTCCTAACGATGCCAACACTATAAACAATGGGACTAATATTAGCAATAGCACCGAAAATAATCCTAATGACGGGATTAACATTAACGAAGACGCCACAGTACTGAGAACAACAACCTATTTGAAGCGATAACACCTATTCCAATTGTACCAGGACCAAGTGGGCATCAGAAAAGAAAGCAGCACGCAGAGCTACTTATATCGCCAGAAGTAATTGCACAGAAACGAAACAAAAAAGAAATAAAAGACAAAACGGAAGTGGCAATACTGAAACGTAAGATAAAGAAAACAAAGAAGCCAACATCAAGAACAAAAATAAAAAGAAGAAACCTACTGATCAAAAGAAACAATACAATGCAACTGATACTAGTTCATCAGAAAGCGAATTAGAAGTACCTACAATGGAGAGCGATCATTCTGACTTGGAACATGATACATCAGAGTTTTGTGCACAATGCGGTGGATACTATTTCGATAAAAAAAAGGTCCCAAATGCGATGGGTTGCAATGTGTGACATGTTATAAATGGGTTCACGAGATTTGTTCTCCATCAGACATATATTGTAAAGATTATCTCCCACTAAATCAAATAGCTGGTACCTCAGGATCTCAGAAAGTCTAAGTTTTGTTAATATATTACTAACCGTAATTGTTATGTTGTTAAAAATATATACTTTCTTTGATCTAATGAAATTGTTTAACTCTTACCAGAATTGCATGTTGCCATATTCCCCAGTTTATGTTGCCATATTACCCAGCCATAGAGGAAATATGGCAGTTTGACTTTTATCGTAACATTTTATTTTTATAGTTACTTTAGGTCAAAAAAGTGTTTACTATATTTGTGACATTTTATTTTAAAGTTACTATAAATACTGGGTTCTTAATTTTTTGCAGTGTGTCCGGGAAAATGTGGGAAATTTCTCGGATTCAGATAGAAGATAAAAAAATAAGATGATAAGTTTGTATAACATTTTTCTTACAGGCCCTCTCTACGGAGATATGTGCCCCTGAAGGACGCCGCTAGAAGTCGGTTTTTCTTGAATAACTAACTTAGAAAATTTAACGTGATAGACAATTCTTAAATTTTTTTAACACCCTGTATGATAAAGACTTAAAAAAAATAAATCTGGGTAGCTTGCAGAAAATGATACTTTCGAACTATGGACCACACGTTTATTGAGTATGTAGATAGGCATCTGATGTATGGTCATGACTTTTGCAATGCTATAAAAGCCAGAAGGTTGTATCGCGCAAGATTTCCTAATCATACCATGCCAAACCAGAAGACATTCCAACCGAAAACGCGATGTAAAAAAAAGAAGTTTGTCCCTTTTCTTTTCGTCAGACCCAATCTTTGGACGCATTTCGCCGTATTACAGCTCATCGACAAGGCTGTAGAGTCTGACGAGAAGGTAAGAAAAGGAACAATCGCGTTTTCGGTTCGCAGAAACCGACAATTGACTTTCAGCGCTATCTGACATTAGATACCTGCTTATGCGGGTTCCATTCCAGCGTCTGGTCTTCTTTAAGTCCTTGCTTGTCTGGGATGAATAGCTTGATTGCCACGAGATGTCTCCACGTGCAACATCTCCCATAGGTAAACAAGAGTTGTAAATGACTTCAAAACAGTTTTCAGTTAATGTTTTATTAAACAGAGATACTGGCTGGAAGTATCTATTTTTTATACCTCAAATGAAAGGTCAATTGAGTAGTATTCAGCTACACATGAAAAAAATTGCTCGATGTATTATCCATTTAATACAGGATTTAACGAAATTAAGCCGTACTTTTCCAAAAATCATTAAATGTTTTAAATTTGAGAGTGTAGTGAGCACAAAATTTGTAGTTAAGTAGGAATTTGCTGTGCCTCCTGTGGACTGTAAGGAAAAAATTTAAAATTTATTGTATTTAGGTATCTATTCATTATTTTCAAGGTGAGCAGCATTATTGTTTCAATTTTACTTTATTTTATTGTGCATTTATTAAATACCCTATTTGAAATTGCGAGAGAGTAATAAATGAGGATCAAGTGGCCATTCCATGGGAGTACCTACCACCCTACATATTTAATGTTAATTCTTAGAAGAATTAATAATTAATTTTAAAGGTAATTTTGTTATTGATTAAGTTACCTGGCATCTTAAGCAAAGTAAGAACCTATATGAGCATCAGTGCTTGCGGCGTATTTTACTAATATACAGGGTGTTATGATATGGCATCTCGTTTTGGGGTTTCTGTAGCCGATACCTTTTTGGCACCTCTTTTATAATTCAGAAAAGAGCAGTTCGGTATATTTGCAGGGTTAGTTCGAGGGAACACTGCAGGCCTTTATTTATAAGACTGAAGGTTCTTACATTACCATGCTTATTTATTTTTGAGACGGTTTGCTTTGTATTTAAAAGGTATAGACATACTTTGTTGAACCCCTTGGATAGAAGATATCCCACAAGGCAGTTAGATAACCTTCCACTACCTATACCAAAGAGTACTCTGATTAAGAACTCAATAGTCTATGAGAGCATAAAAATGTACAATCATCTACCTGCAAACGTTAAAAAAATAGTGTTTTGGAACTCAATTTCCTATAAATAGCCGATTTTCGCGCTGTTAAGTCAGTCATTCACAGGGGTTCAACCAGTAAAGATCAATTTAGCTGCAGTCATCATATTTTGTCATATCTCGAGTTGATGAGATATTTTTACAGTAAATAAAAAGTTATTCTTTGTACTTGCATAAAAGTTTCCTAAAGCATAATCTGGGACTTTTTGGATGCAATTAAAGTGTTGTAAAATAGATGAATAAATATCTTTTACAAAGTTAATAAAGTTGTTTATTTTGTGTTTTTAAGTTAGAAAAAATACTTAAACATAGAATAGTTTTAAGGAATAACATATCAAATAAAGTTAGCATAGAAGTGCTGCTACCGTCTTCGCCGAGCGGCTTTCTGGAGGCCTGGATCATCGATGCCATGGGTTCACCGACGTCCCAAGGACAATCAGAACTCCAGAGAGTTAGCTATGACTCATCCGACGACGCTGCGGAGGTGGCAAAGAGCCCAGACCGAGTTGCCAACCCCTCTCTTGGCTTCCAGGACCTGTTAGGGCCTTCTAAACCTCCGTCCTGCTGCCGGCCTGGTGGCGTAGAAGTGGCAAGCGACCCAAACCCCGTGGGTGGCTCAAAAAGGCCAATAACAACGATGCCTGAAGAAGAGGATCTCTGGTCGTGGAGTAAAGATGTGCAGCCGTGGGGAATGCTGGGTGAAGATGAAGAAGAAGACGTTGACGTCGAACTAGCTGAACGTCAGCGTATTAGAATTTGTGGTGAACGTGCGTTGGAGCTACCTGGGAACGTAGAACGCACCTTTCACTACAATAGGTACGTTCGTATCGTTCAGGAGGGCCGTCTCCACTATCTTGGTGGATAGGGCATTTTATTCTCTTGAGGAATACTATGGTGAGAGATTTTAATGTGATTTGGTTTGGGGTTGCATTTTTGTTATCGTTGGAATATTCTGATTTACTGTACTGTCTGCTTGCGATGTGTGATGCTCTCCTTTTTCTTTTCTATTATGAGGATTCTTTACCTTTTTTAAGTTTTCAGAACTAAATTTTAAAATATATTACAGCCTCACTATGTATTTATTCGCATGTAATGTTTTTTTTACTTGTTGTATTTACCCGTATTCTTTATATTTTTTGTAATTTTATATTTATTTCAACGTGTTATCAAGTTAAATTAGTTTTTGTCTTGTAATGAATATTTAAATTTTTAGACTATGGAAATAGTTTGTAACACACTGTGTAGGCACTCTACTTTTAATTTAATTTTAAGTTAGCTTTGTCAAAAAATAGTCTTTTATTTATGACAATAAAGCATTTTTGATTGATTGATTGATTGAATGTCACGTAGATATTTAAGGGAGTGATAGTGCCCCTTAAAATTGGAATAATAGCTATTTATGTATCAAGGGCGTTACGGGGACTATAATGCCCTGAAGGTAGAAATAGCCCGAGGGCCTCTGGCCCGAGGGATAGGTTTCTGCCTGATGGGCATTATAGTCCAGTAAAGCCCGTGGTGCATACAATGCTTTATGTTTTACCTAAAAAAGAGTTTTTCAATGACTAATTACATTATTTATTCGCAATATAAAAAATAAGTTGCACCTGTACCTGTATACGTAAGTAGATAATGACTGGTGTTAAGTTTGACTTTGATGTTTCTGTCAGTTAGTCAGTTGGCATTTTTTATTTAACGATTTGCTCAAAATGGAAGAAATTCCACAAAATATAAGAGAAAAGGTCATAAAAGCGACCGAAAATCTTTTGCCAGTTAAATCAAGGCAACAGTATGATCGGGAGTATGGCATATTTGGTATTTGGAAAGATACGAACACAATTCTTCAAATAACCGAAAACGTTTTAATGGCATATTTCCAGGAACTGGTAAGTTATTGATTTTATTTTAATACATATGTTTAACAAACTTTATTATTTTTAGTCGGAAAAATACAGTCCGAACTCTCTCTGGACCAAGTATTCTACCCTAAGGTCTACGTTGATGGTCTATGAAAATATAGACATTTCGCAATACCATCGTCTCATATCTTTTTTAAAAGTTAAGTCGAAAGGATACGTCCCGAAGAAGTCTAAAGTTTTGGAAGGAGAACAAATATTAAAATTTATTAAGAAGGCTCCTGATGATATCTACTTGGTACACAAAGTCATATTGGTAATGGGTGTTTTTGGAGGTTTAAGACGAGATGAGTTGGTCAAAATGACCATTGATGACATTGAAGATAGAGGAACAGTCTTGGTTATAAAGGTACCAGAAACTAAAACTTCAACTTCAAAAAGTTTTACTATCATCGAAGAAGATTTAGGCGCTTTAAATTTAATAAAAAAGTATACAACATTAAGACCAGCTGGAATAAAGGAGCGAAGATTCTTTCTTACCTATAGAAAGGGTCGATGTACAGTACAACCCATTGGAAAAAATACCATAGGAAGCGTCCCAACATTGATCGCAAAATTTTTAAAACTGGATAATGCAGAAGCTTACACCGGCCACTGTTTGCGTCGCACATCGTCAACTTTACTTGTTGAGGCAGGTGCTTCGTTTGAAACGCTAAAACAACATGGGAAATGGAAAAGCTCTTCAGTAGCTGAAGGATATATAGAAGAAAGTATTTCATCCAAAAACAAAATAGCCAAAATGATTGCCAATTCAGTTAATTCCGAGGTTAATTCCGTAGCGACTATTGAAAATTCTTTAATAGACTGTTCTTCTATACAAAATAGCGTTAGTGCTACCACCGCTGCTACCATCACAAAAAACACCGACCATTCTATAGTGGGATCAGCTACATTTTCCGGGACATTTCAAAATTGTAATTTTTATTTTGGAAATAAAGTTTAATTTTTAGTATTGTTTAAAGAAAAAATTATTTTTTGTATAAACTTGATCTTTATTGTGAGAGAAATAAAATTGGATAAGCAATAAAATTTCCATATTAGCGCATTAGGGTAATATAAGCGGGCATTATCATAATGCCCGCTTATAATGCCCTAGGTGTGATAGCAGGTATTATTGCTATCATAACATATTCCGTTTCTAAGGTATTATAGATCAATAATAGATAGGTAAAACATAAAGTATTTATAAATATGTTGTCAAAATGCTTAAGTTTTGATAATAAGGGTGTCAAAACTTTAATTTCTTTTTTAGCTTCTTCCCATACTTTTCGGGATAATTAAGTATTTCAAATTTGGTAGACTTATTAGTTTTTGGAATCTCTACAATTAAATGTCTAAATTTTCAGAGGCAGTGTACAAAGTGTTAGATTTTTTGCGCTACCAACGACTGTTTCTTAGGATACCTTGTATAAGTGCTGATATGATATTTTGACTCCCCGTTTTTTTCTCATTCTTTTTGATCTCCTACATTTTTATCGTATCTGTCATCGTTTTTCTAGTTACTGGCGGAAATAGCCGTCGATTCAAACCAAGCATTATCCAAGAAAAAAGTAGTTGGCTGGGACAGCTCATATTTTATTTTCCGTTTGTTAACTTTTTTGACGTTTAGTGTCAAATAATTTTGTTTCTTTGTTTCCAAAGTTAGTTGGAGCTATTTAATACTAGTTGAGTTCACAAACCAAGAATATACTGGATATGCATTTTATTCAATGGTAATTCCTCTGAAACTAAGCGACTCAGCAATATCCAAATCGAAGCCTAAGTCACGAACTTTTGCACAGGTATAGTACGACACACAATAAATGGGCATGACTAACTAACGCCTTTACACCTGCTTTTGGCAAATAAACCATTTCGGTCTAGGGTGGTAGTAGAAACAAGATTGAAACAATGTTTGTATATGTACATAAATTTATTGTGTCTCGCTGACTTTAACATAAACTATTAATATGCGTGAAAGTAGTAAGCCGTAATATAAAATTTTTAGTATACAGGGTGTCATATATAGAAGTTTCACCCCCCCTTATTTTCTTAAGTTTTTGAGATGTCGGAATAATTTTTTTTTCGTTTGAAAACGAATATCAAAGACCTTTTTGACATCTGTGTAATTACCGGGTTGATAATGCGGAACTTCTACGTGGAACGCCCTGTATAAAACCGTATGAGTAAAATGAGTCATCTCAATAGTTTGAATCTATATTATCACTATCATCCACTGATATAATTAATTGTTTTATGTTTTCCCAAGATTTTTTATAATTATTTTAGACTTCAAGTACATGATTAACGCGCGCTCTTCAACTGCTCTCTGGTATTAATTCACACTGAGTTTTAATTACTTCAATTAAATTTTTGGGTTTACATTATTGTGTCTAACTTTGTTTTTTAATTCGGGCCATATCATTTCTTTAGGATTCAAATCGCAATGGTAGGGGGGCAATCTAAGTGGTATGTTACCGGATGCTTTTATAGCCTCATCTACGCAATAAATTTTATCATACGATTTGGTTTTTAGTACCTCAACTATTTTTTTTTTGAATAATTATCTTCAAAGTAGAGGCCATATTGGCTAAGGAACTCTTGCAGTACCTTTTTTTTTGCTGATCATGGTTGATATTTTCAAATGATTTAATAATATTTCGACAATTTCTAATGTGTCGACAGGTATAATTAATTATACCTAAAATACGTACATTATTAAAATAAAAACATAATACATCCCTGTTACTGAGAAAGGCTTACAAAGCAGACCTTAATTGCTTTATGGGGGGTAAAGTCACCCGACCGTAATAAAGCAGGTAAAATTATGACCTTTTATCTTGTGTTGGACTATACATAATTCTGCGCGAAAATGGAACTTTTAAGAAATTCACTCGTTTGGGAGGGGCACATCGCACTAGTGCTAGGAATCAAACACGAATAATTCGACTAAATATTCCAATACTTAAATACCAAATATTTTTCTATAAAATGATCCATGTGTTCGATTATTCGAGTATTTAAATACTTGAATATTCGATTAATTGCATTTTTAAATGTTTCAATATTCGAGTATTCAATTATCAAATATTTTTACTTTAAAATCGACAAAAGGAACTTTGAGATATTAATAAAAGAACGATTTTTTTTTAACTTTGGGCAACTTTTAGGATACATATTTATATGAGTTTTGTTCAGAAATGCAAATATTGGAATATTAGAAATCGAGTCCTAAATGCGGTTGGAAACGAACCAGGCATACGTACCAGACCAATTGCGGCATTTGTGATGGATAATGTAATGTAACCTTACCATATCCAGATAGTGCAAGCTCTTTACCCACGCGATTTTCCACCCCGATTAAATTTTTGCCAGTGGTTCATTCAAATGTTGGCTCAAAAACTATTGTTCGGAAATAAAATTTTATTTATTGATGAAGCAAGTTTTTAGAAAAATTCCATCAGAAATTTTCATTACAATCATTTTTTGGGCAGAAGAGAATCCTCATGCGATAGTTCAAATTCATTTTCAGTGTCAGTTTACAGTAAATGTGTGGGATGGCTTTATTGGAGACAATTTGGTGGGGCCATTTGTCCTGCCAAGAAGATTAAACGGGCAATATTATCGTCAATTTTTAGAAGAGAAACTCCAGGTGCTGTTAGAATAGGTACCACTTGAACTGAGAAACCAATAATTGTGGTTTAATCAAGATGGCGCACCGCCACATTTCAGTTTCCTGATAAGGTAGTTTTTAAATTAACACTACAACCGTTTAATAGGTCGAGGTGGACCTTAGTCACGGCCCACTAGGTCCCCCGATTTAAATTGTCTAGACTATTTTTTCTAAGGACATTTATAATGGTTGGTGTATCAGACTCCAGGCAGAGGAAGATTTGAGGAACATAATTTTAGCTTCATGTGAAATAATTCGTAATACTCCGGGGATATTCGAGAGAGTTCGCCAGTCTATGAGAGAAAGAGTTGATACCTGCATATTAGCAAAGGGCGGTCATTTTCAGAAGATCTTATAAGTTTTTTAGTTGGTTGTCTAACGTTAGAATTAAAGCGGCGCATATTTACCTATTTTTTGAGAAATTTCGTTGTGTCAACATCGAGAAACCTGTTCTTTCATTCAATAGTATTGGATAATAATTGGCACTCGTCTTCATTTTTTATTTACAGGTGTCTTGATGTCTTATTTTTGCAATATTCTATTTGTTTCTAAACTAAAAAGATAAACTAGAAAACGATAAGGGATAGGATAAATGTAAGGACCTAAAAAAATGAGAAAACAACGGGGAGTCAAAGTACGATGTCAGTATTGAAAAAAAAGTTCAGGAGGGTGAAGGTGTTGGTAGCTCAAAAAATGTAACTATTTGTAGAGATTCCAAAAACTAATACCAAATTTGAAATAATTTTTTCGGAAAACATGGGAGGAAAAACGAAAGAAACTTTAAAAAATATGAGTTTTGACACCCTGTATATCAAATATGAAGCATTTTTGATCGCATGTTTATGAGTATTTTTTTCCTATTTTGACGAGCACAATTACTCTCTTAAATATCTATGTGACATTCATTAGCACCTTGTATAGCCCTCTCAGTTTCTAACATACAAGGCGATTCTGAAAATTTGTCATTTTTGAAGCTTCCTTGTATCTCGATTATTTGATCAATAAGGTAAAAATGGGTTATTATATAGTCCTTTATGTAGAATTCAGTGGCGTAGCTTGTTTTTTTTTCTAAAAAGCTTTGTTTTTAAGTTATGACCCAAGCTTGTGCATTTTTAAATAGCTCACCCTATATAATATTTCTTTGTCTTATCCTTCATTTCAAGACTTTTTCAAAAATATATAACGGCCCATATTCATTTCTTTCAGAAAAGGATAATTTTTACACTTTTTGTAAAATTAATAATTTTTTGTAAAGAAGAAAACCAAATTCTGCAAATGCGCCATTACGGATTGTTGTCAAAGATTACTGGTACTTGTTTGATTTGCAAATTTAGTTTTTATTTCTGTGAAAAATTGTTCGACATGGCACAAAATAATAAATATAAAAATTATGAAAAACACGATTTGTACGTTTGTTATATCCAAGCTAATGACGATGCCAATGCAGCCTCGGAACTGAATTTTAATTGGTAGGTTTTGAAATCATTTCTTAGTTACCATTAATAATCATAATATAAATAAAAAAGTTTTAATCATTATTGTTATCTATTATTAGCTTTTTGTTGCATATTTAAGTTTTTCGTAGATATCCAGAAAGACAACAACCTAATAAAAGAATATTTCAAAAATCCAAGCCAATCTCACACAGCACGGATCTTTTAAAAACCCTAATTTTCACAACAAGAAAAAAGGGCAGAAGAAGAAATAAATGTTTTTGCCTCTATAAAGCCCGATTCATAAAATTTTCGTCGCCATTCCCGTCGCAATTTAACCTAAGGGGAAACAGCGTATACGTTCAGAAAAGCCGCTACCGCTCCCGTTGGTAGTTCTGAATTGGCCAATTTTTAAATCGCGTCGTTCCCGCTGACCTTGGTCGTTCGTCGTTCCCACTTCTGACCAATAAGAAGAAAGGAATTTTCGATCATATGGTTTGATGTTTTGAGGGAAGTGATTTTAGGGTTAGAGTACAGAGTGTTTTGCTATTTTGAGTTTGCATAGACATTGTATTTTGTGTATTTTAATTTAATAACTCTTTTGTGTTTGTGTATCGTGTACTGCTGTAAAGTTAATTATGGATGCAGAGTATATAGAATATATTTTATACTACAAAAAAAACATTAATATCATATATTAAGGTACTTACATCACGCTTTGTAAAAGAAAATCTGTAGACAACTTAAAATAAACGAATACCTATGATCCTTAAAAAGAAAATACAATTCTTAACTTTGTTTTCCTAACCTCAAACCTTCTTTTGTTATTGCGGCGCAGTTCGTAGTTCGACTTTTTTATAAATACCTATCCAACGGCGGCGACGAGCGGGAGCAGTGACAACGAACGGGAACGGCGACGAATAGTTTTATAAATCGACCTTAACGGTACGACCATCCATTACATGCAGAAAAGTGTATGATGAAGTTGTGATTAAAAGATCAAAAACGCAGTTAATACTCAAAAATATAAATTTAACCAATACAAAATATATCATCTCGTCCAACATTTGCATCCCGGTGACGTAGAACGTTCTTTGCTGATACCTATAAATATTGTAGGAAAACGCAAATTTTGAAACAAGATTGGTATGGTCTGACGAGGAATATATTACAAGTTCTGGTATCTTAAACCGAAACAATTCAAGGAACTGGTCCCAAGAGAACCAACACGTAATATTTCCACGAGGTCGGTTAGGATTTAACGTGTCATGCTTTATTTTTGGCACTAAACTTTAGTATTTTATCTATGAAGGAACTTTAACCGGAAGTAGACACCAATATATAATGCTAGATGCACTAATAGAAATATTAGAAGATGTTCCTTTGGCCTATTTAAATAATATTTATTACCAGCAAGATGGCGCTGTGATTAAAAGATCAAAAACGCAGTTAATACTCAAAAATATAAATTTAACCAATACAAAATATATCATCTCGTCCAACATTTGCATCCCGGTGACGTAGAACGTTCTTTGCTGATACCTATAAATATTGTAGGAAAACGCAAATTTTGAAACAAGATTGGTATGGTCTGACGAGGAATATATTACAAGGTCTGGTATCTTAAACCGAAACAATTCAAGGAACTGGTCCCAAGAGAACCAACACGTAATATTTCCACGAGGTCGGTTAGGATTTAACGTGTCATGCTTTATTTTTGGCACTAAAATTTAGTATTTTATCTATGAAGGAACTTTAACCGGAAGTAGACACCAATATATAATGCTAGATGCACTAATAGAAATATTAGAAGATGTTCCTTTGGCCGATTTAAATAATATTTATTACCAGCAAGATGGCGCTCCGAGTCACAATTCTCATATAGTAAGAGAATATTTAGAGACCACATTTCACGACAAATGAATTGCTACCAATGGACCTGTCAGGTGGCCTCCAAGATCACCTAATATTTTTGTGTTGGATTCTTTTTATGGGGTATAGAGAAAATCAGTTATTATTTTATTAAATGCATAAAAAAACTCTAACGATAACCCATTTTGACCTCATCGATAAGTTATCAAATAATCGAGATACAGGGGAGCTTAAAAAATAACAAGTTTTCAAAATCGCCCTGTATGTCAGAAACTGAGAGGGCTATGAAAATTCCGTTTCCGCCAATGATATTTCATAAAATAACAGAACAGTAACGAGCAAACCCCATCTTTCCATCTTTTATAATAAGAGAGCTGATACATGAAAACACACGAAAACTGGACACCTGTACAGTAGAGGAATGTGGAATTGGAAAGTCGATAGGCTCATACGTAAGGGAAAGTGTGAAACCGTTGTCAGGAAGGCATAGGAAGTATCTAGCCGAAGACGAAGACAAACAAATTATTATAAGCAGGAAGAACGAAATTCCCACTTTAGATACAATTTTGCTTGCAATAAACGAAGATAATTCTGAAATAAAATGGGATAACCTTTGGAAAATTCTATGGGAATTGAATATTAGGATTTTTAAAGGCGATATTATTTACGGTTAATAAGAGATATCCGCAATCAAAAGGGGAAATTGTACCATTTGGATGAAACAAGGATAATACGGCGTTATACGTTGGAAAATATGGCAGAATCAGAATGCAGCCTCTTCTTGTCAAGAGTTTAAGATAATCTATTCACAGGAATAAAAGCGACCTCTGGAGAACAAAGAAGGTGGTTCCAGCTAAAATTGGAAAGTGGTGGTGTGGGTCACCTAGGGGGTTGCTCACCCCTTGACTAAAGTGGGCTGCGTCTACTTTTACGCCGAATCGCAATTTTCAAACTTTTGTAGTTTGTGAGATATTCACACTGCAACTTTTTCAATTCTGCAACATCTAGGTATGTATTCTAATATAGCAAAGGCTGTATTTTAAGAACACCCTAGACCCTATATATAACTCAGCTTGTTTAGCTTAGATTCTCTTTTTTTTTTTTTGTAATTATGTTTTATAGCTCTGGTTTACACCACAAGTGGCCAGCATCTCTCGTTGTTTGTTTGTTTCTTTTTTTTTCAATTAAAATTTGCTGAGATTTTGGATTGCTACAATGGAAGTAACTATTAATCTAGTTATAATGTTATACTTACTTAAGGTTTTGTGTTTTTTTTTTCCTGTTATTTTTTTTTTTATTTTTTTGTATTTTTTTTCCTTCTTTCTTTTGGGTATTAGATTTTCTTTTTCCTTGTCTATTTTTTGATTAATAATTTTTTTAATATATAAATAACTATATATTTTTGTTTTTTTTATTATTTTATTTTATTATTATTTTTTTTTTCCCATATTTTTCGTTAAATTTTTTTATAATTTAAGATTCAAAAGTAATATAAATTTAAATAACTTACGGTATGCGTCTATGTTTTCTGTAGAAATAATTCAGTCAATATTAAAAGGAGTTTCTACTAAGTTCACAAGTTCGTTATATAATCTATTTGCGTATACTATATTATAACTAGGACATCCTAATATACAGGGTCCTGCAACAGTGCCTCGTCCTTTTATAGCTCCTAAACGAATTAAGTTAGAAATTTTATTCATATGCGGGCTTATACTGTATCATAGAATGTATTTCATTAAATATTTTTGCATATACAGGGTTGCCCAAAAAAGTGTGGTAACATAATGTTGAATTTTTTTAAATGGGACACTCTGTATTTTTTTGCATATTTTGGTTTGTATTTTTATCCTTCATAAATATCTATAATTTTATGCAATTTGCTTTGGTAGTTTAAGAGCCATAAATTAAAAACTAAGATAAAAAAATTTAACAGCTCTGAAGAAAAACCAAAAAAAAATCTGAAAGCATTTTTGGTAATCACGGCATTCTACAGAAATAATAACAGGGAGTCCAGAGATACGGTGAATCGAAGAGTTCTCATCAATTTTATACAGGGTGTTCTATATAAGTTTAAAAAAAAAAACTTAATTTTTCTCAAATTTTTCAAATGGAACACCCATATTTTCAACTAATGTAACGTAGAATTTATAAACAAATATTTTTTGCAAAACAAACATGTAGGTAATTTCCAGCCGTTTACGAAATAATTGCAAATTTCGTTAATTCTGTTTTGTAAAAATGTAATAAGAACGTTTATTTGATCAATTTAACTTATTATATGCCTAAACTAATATTATAAACTACAATAAATGTTCAAAATGTCTTCTATTTTGATCTGTGCATAAATTAATACGCTCTTGAAAATATCTATTTACTTCTCTTAACATTTAATGTGGTATACTACCAAACACGTCCCTAATTCTTTGCTGCATATTAATGGCAGTTGTCGGCGGACTATTATAAACAATTTGCTTTACATGCCCCCATAAAAAAAAGTCAAGCTTTGTTAGATCCGGCGATCTAGCAGGTCAGTTTGTAGATCCGCTTTTACCGATCCATTGGTTGCGAAAGGCATCATCAAGGTAATTTCTTACATCCCTTGAACAATGCGCCGGAGCTCCGTCTTGCTGAAACCACATCCTATTTCTAATATATGGAACAACGTCTGCCAGTAAACCTGGTAAATAATTTTGTAAAAAGTTTAAATACATGGGCCCATTAAGATGACCATTAAAAAAATATGGACTTATCACAGTATCACCAATAATTCCGCCCCACACATTCAAAGACCACTGGTGCTGCTGATCGATTTGTCTCATATATCGCGGATTTTCTGTGGAATAATAGTGAAAGTTATGCCTACTTACACAACCGGTGTTATGAAATGTAGCCTCATCAGAGAATAAAACATAATTGTAAAACATAGGATCTTCTTGAAATTTTATTCTTGTCCAGGCACAGAATTCGAGTCGATTTTGAAAATCTCTACCGCTAAGAGCTTGATGGAATTGAATGTGGTAGGCATGAAAACGACGCTTTTTTAAAATTCGTTGTACAGATCTGTCGCTAATATCTACTGCTTTCCCTATTTTATTTTGGCTTATGTGTGGATCTTCAGTAACTGTTAATAAAACTTCTAATTCTTTTTCCTCGTTGGTGACAGGTTTTGTTCTTTTTTCTTTTGTGGACACAACATTTCCAGTTTCAACAAATCTTAATAATAATCTTTTAAAACTTTTTCGTCAGGCTGCCTTTCTTCTGGATAACGTAACGCGTATACTCTACTTGCTAACAAGCAATTTTTTTCACTCTCGCCAAGTGCAAAAATCCTATCAACTAACAAACTTGTCAAAATCTAATTAAAATGGAATCCCTATCGTATTTCAAATCCTATCAAGATTTTTATGCGTAACCTTTACTAATACATTATTTTGCTGTTATTTGCACAGAAATGTTAAGGCAAGTAAATAGATCTTTTTAAGAACGTATTAGTTTATGCACAGATCAAAATGGAAGACATTTTGAACATTTATTGTAGTTTATAATATTAGTTTAGGCATATAATATGTTTAATTGATAAAATAAACATTCTTTTTACACTTTTACACAACAGAATTTACGAAACTTGCAATTATTTCGTAAACGGCTAGAAATAACTTACATGTCTGTATTACAAAAAATATTTGTTTATAAATTCTACGTTACATTAGTTGGAAATATACAGGGTGTTCCATTTAAAAAATTTGAGAAAAATGAGTTTTTAATGACTCATTTTTGAAACTCTATTTAGAACACCCTGTATAAAATTGATGAGGACTCTTAAATTCGTCGTATCTCTGGACTCCTTGTCATTAGTTCTATAGAATACCGTGATTACCAAAAATGTTTTCAGATTTTTTTCTTGGGTTTTCTTCAGAGCTGCTAAATTTTTTTTATCTTAGTTTTTAATTTATTGCTCTTAAACTACCAAAGCAAATTGCATAAAGTTATAGATATTTATAAAGGATAATAATATAAACTAAAATATGCAAGAAAATACAGGGTGTCCCATTAAAAAAAATTCAACTTTATGTTACCACACTTTTTGGGGCAACCCTGTATATGCAAAAGTATTTTCCTGAAATACACTCTATGATACAATATAAGCCCGTATATTAATGAAATTTTTAACTTAATTCGTTCAGGAGCTATGAAAGCCCGACGAACTGTTGCTGGACCCTGTATAATGATCTAGATCTCCAACTTTACGATTGTCTTTAAAAAGGAGCTTAATAAAACCCTGTTTAACAAGACACTAGTTTCACTATAAAAACAGGGTTTAATAAAACGCAAATAAAATTCTTACAATAAATTGTTATATACAATCCACGAGGGTGCGCACACCACAAAGCTATAAACTTTTATAACTTTTGATTAAGCAGTACAAACAGTCGGCAAAACTGTCTGCGGTGTTAAACAAAACATATCAATAAAAGACAAATACACTCGAAAAACAAAGAAAACGACTTTGAATAATGCTTCTGCTACCTTAATAAAATAGAACTGAAATCGTAAAAATCAAAATTTAAGTAGGTACTCAATTGAATGACACACAATTACAAATAGCTGCGTAAGTTGGCAGAAGTTTTTTTAAATAAAATATGGATTTTATTTACTTCTATGTTTAAGAACGTTACTCAAATATTATAGTAAAATGCACTCTAGTATGACGAGTTGAAATTTACAATAAAAATGTTTAACTTTCACCATGACATTATCTACGTATACCTAATTAATGCAAAACAGTTTCCGTTACACGTCATTAATCATCTGATCATTTTAATTCGGTAAGAAAACATTAACAGGAAATTAAATTTGGGCAACAAATATTAAAATTTCAAGCGATATTAAATGTACTTAAAGCTTAAAGTATTCTTCTTTGTTACTGACCCACTTATATAGCAAGTAATTTTTAAAATCTAAACTAAACTTGTTAAAATTATTATATTTTGAATCTTACGGACTGACAGTTGACAACAGAACTATCAACGCATTTTTGGCGCCAGCTCGTTTGTTGACGTGTTTTGACTCTTTTGACGATTTGGTTGTCTTCGTCTCGCGTTACTTTACGTATTTCTTTAACAAAAACTTAAGATCTTTTTATAAATGTCGATTACGTTGTTTAACATTTTGTAAAAAAATGTCGAGGTAACTAAATAGGCGGTGCCATGAGCTAATAGATCTCTAATAAGCTATTTTCAGGAAAAATCTAACAATAATGGCCCACTTTGTTACCCTTGACAGTAGTTAGAGAGGTAACGTTAAAGAGTATGCTGAGGTCTACAAAGTTAAGCAAAATAAATTATAAGAATCACCTAAAAAGAAACGTTCTCATGTAGAAATAGTTGTAAATGTGTCAAGATTGGATATAAGTTCTATCCTTGACACTATTTATGGAATGTGCGAAATAAGTAAGTTCTATTATTCAAAAACTATATTATTTTACATCATTTAACTTTGACAAATTTAAGCAAGAAACTAAAAGACAGACAACTGTTTGATAATTGTCCCCACTCTATAAGAAGTTTATTAGAGGAAATAGGCTTCGGATAGAAAAAAGATAAACCCAGGCGAGGGCTTATAGAATTTTTTCATGTAGCTTTAAAGCGACTGGTATTTTTGAAAGAACGCATGAAAGAAAAAGAAGAATCCTTGTACCAATTACTTTTCTTTTGGATGAAACATGGACTTTTCAGAAGGGCAGTATTGGTCGATCTTGGTAAGATGAAAATGAAGTGTTAGATTTACTTAAGTTCAAAGTTGATCTTAAAAGGTGTTATGAAGTAAACAAATATAGAGTGTGTACATAAAGTAAGGAACAAATTCATTATTTAATCTATATAATATTATAGTATATTTTTAATTGCGCACATTTTGACATATAAATTTATTATACAGGGTAACTTATGTAGTATATATGATATTATCGACGATATGTTTAAATGGAAACCCCTATATTTTAGTTCAGATCTGTAATCTCCAAGAACAGATTATTTCAAAAACAAAACAAACTTAGGGCCTAAAATTGATAGTTTTTTATGTAACTATTTTATTTAGATAATGACATTATGCTTTCATTATATTGAATTTTTTTAGTAAGTTTAGTAGAAGTAATAAAATTAATTTTAATATTTAGTTACTATGCGTTTATCTCCCACCCAAAGAATAGAAATTCTTATGATGATTGGATATGTTGATAGGATTCATACGCAACAAGAAGTTTGCATTTTGTTCAACGTTAAGTACCCAGAAAGACCAATCACTAGATCAACTGTGAGTAAACTTGAAACAAAATTTTGAGAAACGGGTTCTGTGGAAGATCTTCCCAGGAAAGGCCGTCCAGCTATTCTGGATAATAAAAAATTAAATATTTTATTGGCTATAGAAGAAGATCCCCATAACAGGGTCCACCACATTGGCATAGATCATGAGGCGGCTGCTATGGCCGTTTATAACCTATTAACGGTAGAAAAATGGCACCCGTTTAAAATCCGACTGGTTCATGAGTTGAATGTAGATGATCCAGATCGTAGGATGGAGATTTGTCAAATATTAATGGAAAGATGTAACGCAGATCCTTTGTTTGTTGAAAATATCCTATTTTCGGATGAATCTACTTTTAAATTAAATGGTTAAGTAAACCGGCAAAACTGTAGATATTGGGCACAAGAAAATACCAGGTGGATGCGTGAGCATCATACTTAATATCCTCAAAAAATTAATGTTTGGGCGGGTATAGTGAAAAACAAAATTATTGGGCCATATTCTTTTGACAACAATGTAAACAGGCTAAATTACCTTCAGTTTTGTCAAGACTTTGTTATCCCTACGCTAGTTAACTTATATCCGAGTAGAAATAATCCTGCAATTCTAGATGAAAATTTGTGGTACCAACAAGACGGCGCACCTCCACATTATGCAGCAGTAGTGCGCCATTATGTCAATCAAGTTTTTCCGAACAGGTGGATTGGAAGACGTGGGCCTATTGAATGGCAGCCTAGGTCTTCAGACCTTACACCACTGGACATCTTCTTGTGGGGTCACCTGAAAAATGTTGTTTATAAAATAAGACCTGTCAACATTGACGATTTAAAAAATCGAATAACAACAGAATGCAGGAATATTTCAGAAGAAACCATAATAAAAGTCCAATAAGAGTTTATTGATCGCTTGGGGTACTGCCAGGCGCAAGAAGGAGGACAATTTCAACACTTAATTAAACAGTTTATTTAATTTTTTTAAATTTTCTTGAATTAAAAATACTTTTAAAAAAATATTTTTTTACCCTGTAGCTACGAAACTATCAATTTTAGGCCCTAAGTATGTTGTGTTTTTGAAATCAGCTGTTCTTGGAGATTACAGATCTGAACTAAAATATACGGGGTTCCATTTAAAAAAATCGTCAATAATGTCATATCTACTACATGAGTTACCCTGTATAATAAATTTATAAGTCAAAATAATAATATGCGCAATTAAAAATTATTATATACGTGTCCGAGGATTTTTACGAAATGTTTTAGATTATTAAATAATGAAGAGTAAATAATGAAGAGTAAATAACTATGTGTGTCTTTTATTCATGTAAATTTATTTTGTCTTTATGCACAAGAAGATACCTATTGTAAGTCCCTCACTCGGTTATTTTAGTTACAATCTGGCGACACTGCTAATAACTGATGTCACTCGAAGGATATGACGTGCGACGGAAATTGTTTTGCATTAACTATAGTAGAAATCACATTTTAGGTTTACGTAATACGGACGCTGAGCGAACACAGTGCATTTCTAAAATATCACATACCTGTAATGCCTGGGTCTATATTTGTCTCAAATTATTAACCATACATATATGTCCACTGCCACCTGTTGGAAAACGCTTAAATTTTTAAGGAAAATCTATTTCGGTATGTATCGAGTTTTTCGAGATTTTCCTTTCATTAATATTGTGATGTGAGTTCGTGCTGCCACCTTTCTGAAAAGATTTCAAGTGTCTAGGAAAAGCTTGAGGAAATCGATGGGTTTGTATCTTGGCTAAAGGAAAAAATCGAGAGGAGGCAGGCTCAGTTCATATTTCCAGTATTTTTTTAATAGAGGGCGCTTAAGGTATATCCTAAATTCAAACTTGATTAAAAATATGATTTTTTTTTTAAATACATTGCATTACTTATGAAATAAGATAAGGTATGGTAATACAAACATGTTGTGTTATGGCTTGAGGAAAATCGAAATATTATATTCAGATAGAATAAAATAGATATAATAATAGTTGAATTTGACTCAAATTTCTCGATCTTGTACCATTTTTAATGATCATCAACAATAAGAGTGGGAAAGGTGCACTAAATTATTAACAAAAATTTGATTTTAATTTGAATGATTTTTGGATTATATTATATCCTATTAGTTTAAGTCAAAATAATTTTATGCGCTATTAATAGTGAGGATAATATAATCAATAAGCTTTAATAAAAAAGATTTGCTCTACTTTAATCAGTAGCCTCCGCGCTAACATGTTTTTGATATAATAAGTCACTGTTTTTGTTTAAAATAAATATTATTTTCAAAAATATGCTTTATCACTCAGCAAAAATGGTTGCCAAATTTTTCTTCGTGTTACTTAACTGTTTTCGATTAAAGGAATAAATGACATTTATTTGCATAGCGCTATGCCCATATCAGAGTTTGATAAAATTGTATCTCCTAAACAAGTCGAAACGAAATCAAAAAATTATCAAAATGTACTTCGCATTAGACATTAAACTTGAAGATTATACTCATTGGGGAACAGGGAGGTCATTCCAGAGTATGACGTTCTCCAGATGTAATAATTTTTAAACAGTGTCGTTCGAGGAACACTAAGCTGAACCACGTATGGGTGGACAGCAGTGGCTCGTCGTGTATTTCTGCATGGACTCAAACGGGCAACCTCAGTTGAACACTTGCCATGAAAATATTTAAAAAATAGACTCGAGTCGCCAACCTGCCTTCGATGTTCAAGGCTTTCCAGGGTGTTTGTCAGATCATGGTCACCAATCAAGCAAATGGCTCTTCTTTGAATGGAATCTAGCATTCTCAGGATAAGTTTAGGAGCACAGCCCCAATAATGCGAGCAGTACACCAGCGATGGTCGAATTTGGGCTTTATAGAGCATCAAAAGTTGTTGGGGTGTATAGAGATTCTTACTTCGGAAAAGTGTTAAAAGCTTCTGCGAGGCTGCTTAGCGATGGCCGCAATGTGACTATTCCAAGACATTGACGCTCATGAAATAAATTGATGAAGTCAAGGGAATCGAGTGTCCCTCTATTACTATATTCGGTTCTTCAACATTACCTTCTTTAGAAAAAACTGCCGCCTGAATTTTCTTAATGTTAAATTCTACTTGGTTACTGTCACCGCAAGACAAAATTTCTTCCGGGTCTTTGTTGAGATTTAAAACCTCTTGCTGCCTATAGAGATGTGCATTGACAGCCGATGTCCGAGCATCCAAAGTAAAAGACGAAACAAGTGTGCTGTCATGAGCGAAGCTATATATAGGATTTTCAGTTTTTTCCGAAAGATCGGTAATGTATAGTAAAAAGAGGGTGGGCGACAATATAGAACCTGGAGGGACTTCGGCATTGACGTTAAATGTCTCTGAAAAAAATCCCTCGATCGCCACTCGCAGAGAACGGTCTTTAAGAAAGCTTGACAGGCATGAACAAAATTGAACCGGCATTCCGTATGCTCTCTAGCTTTAGTTAGGAGCCTGAAACTCCCCAAGATGTTCTATTGCGTTATTCCAAACGTGAGTAACATAAGCGAGAAGGTTGATCTAGACCTACGGAATCCATACTGGCGGTCACTAATAATCTTGAAGCCTTCCAGGTACTTTAGTAACTTTTCGTTAATATCCTTCTCCATGACTTTTGATATAACCGAATAAGCAATGCGACTGGACGGCGAGTTGTTTGGCAAGGTCTTCTTGCCGTTTTTGGTCTGGACTCGCGCAGTTTTCCAATGAAAATATTCCTTTTTCGTAAGATAAGTCAAAAAACCTACAAAATACCGGTGTCAATTCATCAGCGCATGTCTTAATTACGATAGCTGGAATATCCTCAGGACCAGAAGCTTTCTTGGTGTCAAGACCCGCTTAACATGGCTGTGTCGGAAAACAATCTCGGGCATTCTCGATTCTACAGGGGGAATGTTCGGTGGAGTTTTCCCTTGAAAATAAATCGTTGAATGTGAAGAGAAAAGTTCCGCCAGTAAGTTTGCTTTTTCCTGTGCTTCGGTCGCAATGGTGCCATTAGAACGTGTTAGAGGTGGAATGTTTGACTTAGTAAAGTTCTGACTGACGTCCTTAGCTACCAACCAGACTGAGTACATAACTGTGTTATTAAAAGAGAAAACGGCAGTGGCGTACATATTTTTTGCTGTAGGTACTTAAAAATTGTAATATATCCTATATCTAAAAAATAAGGCGGTTGCGACGTATGTTGATAGAAACTATTTGCTTTATTTTTGGGTAAGGAATCACCAAACGAGCGATGGCACATGATTTCTAAAACAAAATCGAATACCTCATATTTCATAACCCAGCATTGTATTGAATAATCGTAGCTTAAACCTCCAACATTATTTTCGAGATACCTACAGAGTGTTTAAAATAAATATTACGTTTTTCTCCAATATTTCGAAAATTCCTTGATATACTGGATTGATTTGCACTGCATTTCTGTAACCGAGCAGATTTGGTTCCACTTCCACTAGCGTGACGAAATGTCGAGGGAGAAAGTTGCAAGCCACTGGCTTACGAACATAAACGCACTGTAAAGTAAATAATGCCAGAAATATGCTGCTGTCTACCTTCTAAATTTTTTAATGCAAATTGCCAAATATCTCAGATTTAATAGGCGTTAAAGTGATATAAAAAAAATCTTTCGTTGCTAAAATGAATCTTTCTAAAAATGGAACGATAACCTTTTAGTTTTTACAGACCCACAATCGCCAAAAAGGCACATCTGACCTACTTCGTATCGATCCAGCTGACAGGCCGAAAATACGAGACCAGCGATTATTAAATTACCAGATGATGATATAAACAGCACACCTTATAAAAGGTTAGGAACACGTTTGGAGAGTTTATTAATAAACAGTAGTATTTTATTTTTAAATTATTCAGAGTGTAAGCAAGGGAGGCAATATTTTCAATTGTAAAAATTTTCTGAACGAAACTTAAGTTGCTGATAAATGAGAGGCATGCTTATGCCTATTGGCATACAGGGTGGCCTAAACGGTATGACCAATAATTGGATATCGGGTAAAAATAGGGCCTGAAGGTAATGTAAAGTTTTGCCTTGACCCACACCGAGCTACAGGCTCCCAAATAGGAGACCCTCCAGATGTCTTTTTCTTAATGTTTTCGAAACTAATAAAGATACAAACTTCAAATGTAGGTATTCTAGTAAGCTTTATACGCCGAATCGAACTATTATTGCTAAAATATCAAAAATCTAAAAGTGGCGCCTATAACTAACTTTCTCTATTTTGATTTGAGGAGGTGATCTGCCAACCGCAGTTTTTAAAAAATTATCGTTATGAGATAAAGAAATTTTTTTGTGCGTAAATGGAAAAGTAGAATTTTGAACCAAATATATTATTCTATATATCTATCCCTTATCGGTGCTAAAGTATACAAAAAAAACAACAAAAAATTGCATTTTGGCACATCTATTAAATCGCGTTTTGAAAAATCATTATATTAAAAACAGCTTTTAATAGTTCTAAAAATAACGTGAGTTTTATTGGAACGGAAAGTTGTATTGAAATGGAAAGCTTTAAAATGTAAAGAGAATGTATTCTTTTAAAAGATACTATGAAGTTTTTAAACTTGCAAGCCGATATCTTCCTAATTACAATCATACAGTTCTGGATCTACACCGGCAGATTCCCGTTCTGCGTCTTCTTCGTCCCCTGTCTTTTGTCTTAGACCTGCATCTAGTAGGTTCTTGTACCAGGCAAAGGTTTCATTATCTTTCAACTTTTCTTCGTAATGGTTCAACAAGGTTTCAACGTTTTCTAGCTTGACCCTTTAATACAGTTAAATAGTTCAATTTTCTTAGGCTGGCTAGCTCTGATAATGTTTCTTGTTGTCTGTTTTGTAAGAAACTTCTAATTTCATCGAACGCTTGTCACAAAATCTTTTCAAATGAACTCGCTTAATTTCTTGTATACCATCGACTACAAGATCCTTCCAATCCGACAATTCCCAATCTTCCCCCGCACTTGAACATTTCCGACATCTCTAAAGATATTTCAGTATTCTTCCTTTGTTGTAATTTTAGAACGCTTTCTGCAGATATTCTCTATCCGACCAAACTGTCTGCAGGCAGATGCCAATGCACTCTCAACAAGAGAACCAAGTAA
This sequence comes from Polydrusus tereticollis, assembly GCA_963920685.1. NCBI lineage: Eukaryota > Metazoa > Arthropoda > Insecta > Coleoptera > Curculionidae > Polydrusus > Polydrusus tereticollis. The sequence continues at coordinate 94,707,220 of OY987328.1, read as the reverse complement.
GAAGTATAATATACACACCACACAACTGCCGGTAAACAACTGAATTATTCACAGCTAATCTTAATAACCTCCCCACTTATTCCAGGAAATACTGCCTTTTGTCGTGCAAGGGCAATTTTAGACACAAATAGAGATTTGCGAAGTTTCATTATGATTTTCCACGCTTTATTTTTCCTACTTGAAACCAAAGACTCCGCTTTGCAGAACACCACAAGTTTTTACTTGGTATTATATACAGTTGATGCAAAACAAAAACCAATGCATGTCATCGATCAGCTGATTTGGGCAAAAAGTATTAAAACTTTATGTGATATTGAATTTAGGTACTACAAACTTAAAGTATTTTTCTTTGATACGAACCCACTTATAGCAAATATTTTGTTTACCTATGCTTGTAAAAATTAATATATTTTGAATTTTATTGGCCGACAGTTGGCAACACAACTGTAGCAGTGGCTCCAGATCGCTCGTTGGCCTCTTAGGACATTTCGTGCAAAACTAACCTTAATTATTCTGTGGTTTCGTGTTTGCGTCTATTCTAGGGCTCGGAATTTTTAAAATATAAGTATTCGAATAGTCGTTTGGTATGTTATTCGAATAGTCGAATATAGTCGAATAATTCGAATAGTCGAATAATTCGAATAGTCGAATAATAATAATGTGAATTTTGTCGAATAAAGTAAGATGACAAATAAATAATTCTGTTAAATTATTTCAAAATATGAGAACTTGAGAACTCTGTAATAAATAAAAAACCCTTAAACAAAATGATTATTTACTGAACACAAAAAATCAATAGAATCAATTGAATAGATACTTGAATAGTCGAATATTCGAATAGTCAAATATTCGAATTACGAATAGTCGAATATTTGAATAGTCGAATATTCGAATAGTCAAATATTCGAATTTCGAATAGTCGACTATTTGAATAGGTTGTCGAATAGTCGAATAGTCGAATTTTTTAACTAACAAAAAATTCGAATTTAGAATAGTCGAATATTCGAATATTCGAATTATTCGAATACAATTTCGAGCCCTAGTCTACTCTTTAACAAAAACTCCAGACCTTTTCATAAATAGCATTAAAAAATTCTTCTATTAAGAGAAACAATAGTGCACATGCATATCTCTATCGATTATGTTGTTTACTATTTGTGAAAAATGTCGAAGCATTTAAATAGTCGGTGAAAAGGGGTAACAGCTTCTCTAAGAAGCTATTTTCAGGAAGAACTTAACAACAATGGCCTATTGTTACCCTTGACAGCAGTACAGAGAAGTAAATTTAAAGAGTCTGTTAAGGTCTAGATATTGTATTTCTACTTTACTAAATTTTAGCGTGTAGCAGCTGCCCTAAATTTGAATAGCTCCACTGTAAGCGCAATTTCAACAACAGTCAACAAAAATAAATTATTAGAATCACCTTAAAATAAACGTTCTAATTCAAAGAGAGTTGTAAATGTGTGAAGATTGTGTATAAGTTCTATCCGCGACACTATTTATGGAATGTACGGAACAAGTAAAATTATTTAATTATAATTATAAATATTGCTAAAAATTATAATATTTTACATCAGTTATTCATAAGCTGTAACTTTGTTTAGAACATCATGTAACTTTGATAACTTTAAGTTGGAAATTAAAAGACAGAGAACTGTTTAATGATTGTCTTAACTCTTAATATATTAAAGAAAAAGAAGCATTCTTGTACCAATTCGTTTTCTTGGATAAAACATGGATTTTTCAGGATGGTACCATTGGTCGATCTTGGCAAGATGAAAATAAAAGAAGTGTTAGATCTACTTAAGTTGATGGTAAAAGGTATTATGGTAAACAAATATATAAACTATGGGAAGTTTTTGTATACTTATCTTGTTCTTATGAAAAAAAAACTGTAATTCCCACACTCGGATATTTCGGTTACAAGCTGGCAACACTGTCGATAACTGACGTCACTCGAAGGGTGCATCGGCTTTTCGTTTGCATCAACTATAGGGATAAACCGCGATTTGTGGTTCCAAATTAGGTTTATCGTTTAGAGGACTGTTGAAAATATAATATCTCATGGCTAACCCAAAACTGCGGTTTGCAGATCACCTCCTCATTTGTATGTCATTTTTATCTCAAATTAGAAAATTTTGACGTTTTTTTGCACAAAAGACATACTCTCAGTAGTTCGTCGAATGGAGCGCGAAAAGTCTTTTAGTTTTTGAACAAGAAAGAGTGAGGTATAACCAAACTGGACTTTGGCAATTTGAAAAGCATGTCATAGAAACATAGGAACTGGAAATTGATGACACTCTCCATTGTTTGAGATGGAAGATATACACAGAAAACTAAAAAAAAAAACAAAACAAAAATTTTAATTTTTGAATCCATAAATCTCTTGCTCCTAAAAAGATAGAAACGACGTTTTTTTATAGTTATATTCCTCGTTTAATTATCTTTCCCTTGATATATAATATTGCAAAAATATAGTATGTAATGAAAAGTAGCAATATTAATAAAAAGAAAAAAAATTGTTAACATATTTTTAAACTCGCCTTGACGTAACTTGCTTATGAAAGAAGCTAGTTGTTTGTTTTTGTTTACTAAAAACTGCGCAATTTAATAGGCTTTAATTTGAGTCCATTAATATTAGCTCGAAATTGTATAATAAACCCAGTAGAGGCTTTAGAACGTAGATGCGCTGATAGGGTTGGAACGATTTGTTATCGGTTTTAATAAGAAAATGTTAATGTTCATGGCTTTTATAGAAACTTATGTGTGTTGTTTTGTTTTTTTTCTCATTGGTAGTGGTTTTATTATAAATACATTTTTGTCATATAACTTTCTGTTGTAGATGCATACCTTATTAAAGTATTGTGGGACATTAATTTTTCAACAATGTAGTAAAATATTTGTTTGCTTTGCATGGATGCTAAAACTAGCGAAAAATTAATATATAATTGATATGTGATGGGCTACATGCTTGGTGAAATGGATATTCCATAGTACAGGAAATTAAAGTAGTACTTGTTATATTTCACAATTTATTTCAGTTTCAACCCTTGCGAGTCCTTATCAAAGGCATTATAAGACAATAACAAATTCTACATGTCATTAAAATAAAAATTGACAGATGGTTGGTTATTTTGGTTCTTAATTTACAGGTATTGGCCAAAGGTACAACTAAATTACAGGTGTGATTATAGAGGTATTTACATCTAAGTAATAAAATTAAGAAAGTTATACTGTGTATAATAATAATGGGGTTTTTCGTTGGTAATTATTGACAGTGTTTATTGCATATTTTTCTTAACTTATTAGGCTATTAAGTATTAGATTGGCACCTGAAGGTATTTCAATTTGATTGTTAACAAAAAAAATCGATGTAATGTTGTTAACAATCAGATTGAAACGCCTTCAGGTGCCAATCTAATATTTAATAGCCTAATAACTTAGATAAATATGCAATAAACACTGTCAATAATTACCAACGAAGAAACCCATAACTATTATACACAGTATCATTTTCTTAATTTTATTACTTAGATGTAAATACCTCTGTAATCACACCTGTAATTTAGTTGTACCTTTGGCCAATACCTGTAAATTAAGGACCAAAATAACCAATTATCTGTCAATTTTTATTTTAATAACATGTAGAATTTGTTATTGTCTTATAATATAATGTCTTTGATAATGACCCGCAAGTGTTGAAACACGTGTCAGGAAGCTGAAATAAATTGTAAAATATAACAAGTAATACTTTAATTTCCTCTACTATGCTATGGAGAAATTAATAGTTTAAAAAACACCTTCGCTGGCTTTGAAACTATAACAAACAACGTAAATAAAAGAAATTATGCTGTTTCTAAAAAAAAAAATTAGAGCTAGAGAACATGATTACTTGCCTATCCTACCCCATCAATCATTATTAATCATTATTCATGCAGGAAATCTTTTTATAGCAAAAATAATAATGTTAATCCAATTAGAGATGCAAGTACGCATTCGTACAATCTTAATAGAAAACCTAAATCTCAGCTTGATATTAAAAGAAATTGTCTAATTTGTGGTGTATTAGGAATACTAAAGAAAAAAGCTCTTGATGCAACTTGTACAGGAACGGGTCCTGAAACAAAGAAAAAGATGTATGATGCTGTGACTTTAACCCTAGATAACTATCGTGTTTTCATTATACGTTGTTACTATCGCGTCGTAAAATTCACGATGTATTCAAAACATTTTATTTTAAAAAAAAAAACAGTTTTTCTTTAATCTATTAAAAACCAATTTTATTATGTATTCTTAAAAAATGAACTTATATTTGCAACAAAGGTATTTTCAACGTTCAAAACATAAATTAGATCTATGCTCTGCACATATTGGTCGTTTGCATTTGTTGCAGTACATAGTTGTCATTCTTCTTTTCTTTGATGGACAGATTGCGCATTTGGTCCTCTTTCCTTTGGTGGGTGTATTTTCACCACTTGGCCCAGCTTGTGGCTCCAGAATAGTCCTCATAGATTTCTTTAGTGAACGTGATAAATTTTTGTAAGTTGCACGATGCTCTATCCATGGCTTCACCAGCTGATCGCTAAGATTAGACAAAAATGATTGTCTGGACATGCTCTTTTCGTTCATAGCATGTCTTTTATGGCTATATAAAACTTAGCTGTTGATACCACTAATATTTTTAGCATGTCATAAAAACCACACAATGGCCATCGTCTTGTTTTTCGATTACAGCTTATATTGGCACACATCATGTCGAAAGTGTCAACCCCTCCCTTGGTTGAATTATAAAATTCAATAATTGCAGGCTTCTTAGATGAATTAGAAATCGAGGGTTGATCATGTGTCGATGACAGGAGAAGTACGTTTTTGTTTAGTTTTGGGACGTAGGATACAAGTGTTAGATTTTGATCGAAACAAAACATTGACGTTTGAGGTTTGCGACCTTCCACATCCAAGAGTTGTAAAGGAATTTCGCTTTTGTTTTTCCTTGGTGTTCCCACGATTGTCAATTCATAAGGATCACTTAGCATAGTTTTGACCAGATCTATTGACGTAAACCAATTATCCATAGTGATATTTTTATTGGATCCGTGAACTGTTTAGGTCAATTCTTTGACAAAGTGGGTGCCAAGAGAATCTCCATTGGTTTTTGTTCCTTTGCCCAAGTAAGGAGAGGCGTCGATCATATATTTGGTGCTGGAGTCACATACCATAATGATCTTGATGCCATACTTCGCTGGCTTATTCGGGATGTACATCCTAAAAGGGCAGCGTCTGCGGAAGGCTGGAAGTTGCTCATCGATTGTTAGGTATGAGCTAGGCTTGTAATTTTGACTGCAGTTTGATATAAATTGATCCCAAATAGTTCTTATTGCCGCAAACGGATCTGAAGATTTTCGTTCAGGCCTAGTTTTTTGGTCGTCAAAGCATAAACAGTTTATAAGGTACTGAAAACGTTCATCGATCATAGAGCATTTATAAATGCTTCCAGATACATTTAGATAGTTATTCTTCATTGAAGAAGAACAAATCAGTAAGCCAATGAGCGCCATTATTTCAGCTTTGTTAGTTCTTTGTATTGCTGCTAATTGTTGATATTTATAGTTTGCCGCTTTGAGAATAATCATTTCATTGGTGTGGCGCACAATGGTGTCAATTATGGAATCGTCAAAAAATAATTTAAAGAAATCCGTTTCTGTTGTTGCGTTCTGACATTTCGCACTCGGACCAGGTCTAATGTGAATTATATTTTTTGCAGACCTTCTTCCCAATCGACCTCCTGAAACCGAACTCCATTTATGTCCGTTTTTACCTTTCAAACGAAGTTTTGGTGGTACAACAATGTATGGCTTGGTGTTCATTATTCTGCTTAACGGTATGTCATCATTGCTGGAATCGACATCCCCTTGCTCATTAGAAAGTTTCTGATTATTATTGGTTTGTGGTTTAATCACTTCGGCTTCCAGTATTTCTTCTTCACTGCTGGATCCGTCATCTGATGCTTCAATCGAATTTTGAAGGTTTACATTATTTGACTGTTGCTCATTCACTTCAACATCTATATTTTGTGAGACATCCAGTGCTTCGTTTTCGCTGTCTGTTACTTCGACATCGTCGTTCTCACAATAGTCGTCATTCTCACTCCCCGAACAGTCATCATTGTTATCACTGAGCACATCGTGATCTTCTTTATATAACAACGTTTCAAGCTCTACATCAGTGAGATATTTTTTCCACTTTTCCGATGCCATTCCATTGTTTGGTTTCTAATTAAAAATAAAACATATCATTTTAGTAACATATAAACAACATACATACAACATACAACAAACATATTATTTTAGTATGCAATAATAGTATGCAAGAAGACTCACATCTACTCAATGAACTTCTAAATATTGCGAAAAAACAGACGTCAACACTATCACGTCGTACTTGTTAACGCAACAAAAAAGTAACTTGAATACTATCGTGTCGTAATTTTGACGACCAATCCTCAAGATCTCGGAATTTTCTCACTCCACAAAGTCATCGCGATGTCTCTGGCTTGAAGGCTTCAACTGAGGAAAAGTCACAGCCGCGTTAAAGCCACTCGCGAACAGTGCCGGAAATATACGAATAAATTAATTCGGCCGTCGTAATTTTGACGAGCGATAGTATTCCAGGGTTAAGAATAGAAGAAAGAAAAGATACTGAAATGCAAGTCATTTAGCAATTACCAAAAAAGCTAAAAAAGAGGAAGGCAGACAAAGTGACAGATATTTAGATAATGTTAGCGAATTTTCATTACCTCAGAAAAATACTCGAAGATCTTTCGACTGGTGAAAGTGACTTAATTATTCTTCATGAAGCAGCTGCAATTTTAAAAACAAGTATTGCTGAACAACTAAAAATAACTCTGATAATTTATCATATGTTTACTCAAACAACATTAATGAAGATCAATTTAAGAAAGAAATACCAGACTTATTATACAGGGTGGCGTACCCTATACGACGCGGAAATTTAATGGAAAACGGCTGAATTTTAAAATTATCTTCTTATTTGGGTAAATGCAGGATGTTTGTGGGCACAAATTTAAAATTATTTTGAAAAATTCCGGATGTTCCAGAAAAAAGATCCATATCAAAGTTATATTTTTTAAAATATTTTATGACATTTCTGAATTCTACGCGCCAAGTTAGGATAAGTTACTGTCATATTTCCTATACCTAACTCTTTTAGTTTCTGAGATATTATCGAATAAGTAGAATTACATAAGACATTTTAAAAGTCAATATCTACTAGACACAATAATTTCGAAAATTAATTTTTTTATCAATTATCAGCTAAGGAAATGGACTTCGTACCAAAATGAGGTTTTGGTCAAAAAATTACTTTACTACTAATACAGGGGGTTTAAAACCATTGTTAAATTTTTATCACATATAAAGCAGGTTCACTCCCTTATTTTAAGTGGAACACCCCACATTTTATGGCGGTTCATAATGGCAAATTAAGTTGTCTTTCAAAATTTATTAGGGTTTTCTATACTTATCCCTAATAGTTTTTTAGTTTTTAAACAATTTATTATGTAAATTTAATCATGCCCGCGTGAAGATATTGGGCAACTTAAATTATATTATCCATTGAAAAGATTTGCGTTACCTACGTTTATTAATGCTTACATTTCTCAAATTTTATAATGAGAATTGCTTTCATATTTTTATGCAAAACTTTTTTTCAAATACATTCAAAATATGAACTTCCTTTATATGTGATAGAAATTTAACAATAGTTTTTGAACCCCCTGTATAACTTTTTGAACAAAACTTTATTCTGTAACGTAGTCCATTTCCTTCGCTAATAATTGGGGCTTCAAATAAATTTTCAAAATAATGTGTTTAGTAGATATTAAATTGCAAAATGTCTTATGTAATTCTACATATTTGATAATATCCCAGAAACTAAAAGAGTTAGGTATAGGGAATATAACAATAACTTACCCTAACTTGGTTCGTAAAATCCAAAAATGTCATAAAATATAGTTGGTGGGTTTGGTGTTCCATTTAAAAAAATATAACTTTGATATGGATCTTTTTTCGGGAACATCCGGTATATTTCAAAATAATTTCAAATTGTGCCCACAAGCATTCTGCATCTACCCAAATAAACAGAAAATTTTAAAATTTAGCAGTATTCCATTAAATTACCGCGTCGTATAGGGTACGCCATCCTGTATAGGTACATTTATTTCCTGGGTTTTAAACGATTTTAGTTTTTCTGACGACATTCAATTGTAGAAGACTTGGATATGAATATATCTGGTATTGCTACCAGCAACGCTATTTTAAATAATTTTAAACAAATTCGCAAAAAAATACTTACTTAAATCTTCACATAGGTATCATTATCATAATTTAAATAAAGCCGTAATATGTTTATTGATATGATATGCTTTATTATTATGGATATGATTGTTCTGATGATGAAATAAGGATATTTTTAACATCTTTAGCAGGCCACGCTTTAGTGAAACCTCATGACGGTATTCTTATTCCTCATGGAATTGTTCCAATGACTGCTGAAGAAAAGAATTACACACACGCTAGCATTGAAAATATTAGTATGTTTTTTGGAAATGTAAAGACTTTTACACACTTTTTTCCAGTTATTTATTAGCACATATCACATAACATGTTTCGCTACACGGTAGCTTCTTCAGATGTAATCAGTTTACAAATAGTGGATATATTTATATGCATAATAATGGTCTAATTAGCAATAAGGATTTTACAAAGTATATTTAGAGTAATAAAACTATTAAGATTAAGGGTATTTCCAAAATAATTATTCAAAACATATTAAGCAAAGGAGAATTATTAAGGTCTAATTGTTCATTTAACAAATAGTCGGAATTTTTAAGTTTGTTTATCTCAAGCGACTCAAGCAAATTTAGTTTTATACCTTTCTTTTCTAAATGTAAAATTTGAAAGTTATCATTAAATTGATGATTACATTCTATCAGATGGTTCGCGTAATTTGAATCGGTTTTTCCTTTGATAAAGCTTGAATGATGTTCTTTCAATCGTTTGCCGAAGTTTCTACCTGTTTGTCCTATATAGGTATTAGGGCAATCATTGCAAGTTAGTTTATATACTCCAGATTTCTTATTTTTTCCCGTTTTTGTTTTATTATTTTTTATAGCTTTACCTAAAGAATTGTTGGTTTTGTAAGCAACCTTATGTTCTAAGTTATTTAGAAATGTACCTATTTTGTCACTCGTTTGTCCTACATATTATGATACTAGTTTAAACTGTTCAAATTTCTTTTTTATATTGGGATAAACCATGTCAATTGTTTCTTTATATGTTTTTTTTTTCAGAATTTTGTCTATTAATGTGGGGGTATAGCCATTATTTACGGCAATTTGTTTTATTATATTTAATTCAATTTTAAAGTTTTCTTGATTTAATGGCAGTGATATTAGCCTATGTATCATACTGTGAAATGCAGCTAGCTTATGTTGTATGGGATGACATGACTTATTATGTATGATAGTATCTGTATGTGTAGGTTTATGAAAAACTGAGAAAGTATGTTTATTATTTTCTTTTGTTATAGTTAAATCGAGGAAGTTAATGCTATTATTGACTTCTTTTTCTACAGTAAATTTAATGGAATTATGTAAATTATTTATATAGTCAAGAAACTGATTTAGCTGTCTATCTGTTCCTGTAAAACAGGTTAAAATGTCATCAACGTATCTATGCCAGTATATAAATTGATTAAAAAGAGGATGTTTTGAAATTTGATGTTCTAAAAAATTAATAAAAATCTCAGCTAATAGGGGACTCAATGGATTACCCATTATTAAACCTTCTTTGCTAATGTAAATATTGTTGTTGAATTCAAAATAATTTTGTTCGAGACATATTGTCAGTAGATTCAATATTTCCTCTTTTTTGATAAAATTAACCTGTTTTAAAGTAAGTAGTTTTTCGACGAAAGTTATCGTCTCTTTGATTGGTACACTAGGAAATAAATTAGTAACATCAAATGAAATTAGTTTAGCATTTGCAGGTAGACTGATATTTTCGATTTTTTTGACTAAATCATAAGAGTTCTTAACCATAAATTTAGCAGAAAATTCGGTGTGTGATTTAATTATTTCTATAAGTATTTTAGATAATTTATATGATGGAGCTGAAACAAAGGAGACTACCGGTCTAATCGGCAAACCTGTTTTATGTAATTTTATTAGGGAATATAATTTTTTTGGTTGTGGATTCATAATAGTAAGTTTGCCCAAGTCTTTATCGCTAAACAAACTTTTACACTCTTTAATAATAGGCTTAACATTTTTTTGGTATATCTCAGTAGAATCATTTTTTAATATTTTATATTTGGAGGGATCTAAAAAGGTTGTTGTTTCAGTTATATAGTCATTATTGTTTATTGCTATTACAGTATTGCCCTTGTCCGTGTAGCGAAACATGTTATGTGATATGTGCTAGTAAATAACTGGAAAAAAGTGTGTAAAAGTCTTTACATTTCCAAAAAACATACTAGTTATGGATTTCCAGCAAGTATCGGCCAAGTCAATAAAATTATTGAAAATATTGTTAAAATGAAGACACACAAGATGGTTAAAATAATACTCAAATATTAGCCATGGTAATATTTCTAAAAAAATAAACGACATATTTTCAGGGTCATCTCTCTAAGCGTTTGTTAACCAATCTTGATTCATTTGATATTTATAAAAGTAAAAACATAAATAATGTGTAAATATAGAAAGCCAAAAGAAAAATTTAATTTAAAACATACCTTGTATGCGAAAAGAACACATATATAATTAATATTATAACCCAAATTTTAATATTATACATGAAATTCCTGCTACATAGTTTAAATAATTCTTACGTATCTGAAATGGGAAGAACCTACAATAAAATATGCAAATTCACTTCGAGAAACCAGCGGTGGGTAGGTATGTCCACTTAATCTTTCTGGCAGAAAAAGGGAACCAATTAAATAATCCCCAACAATTTCGGCCAACACAAGATTTTCACTGGGGATTGGATTAAGTAATCGCATGGGGGTTTCTTGTGCCGAAAAAGGGTTGTTGTGGAAAATTCTGATAGCGTTTCTGGAAAAATTCGTCCGCGAACAAAATTTCAGTGTCAAAAATATGGGATATTTGGCAACTTTTTGAATAAACCATTGGCAGAAATTTATAAGTGATAGGAGATCCCGAGAACCCGTTGAACATATCAGGGATATAACATAATCATGAAGAATCCTCCGGACTAGAATATGTGTGAATCAGGCCTAATAGATACCTACTATTTTACTTTTCAAGATTAATAGGCGCATAGTTATACAGGACTTTAATTTTAAAACGAACCACCCTAAATATCTCTTGATGTTGACGAAAATAAGATTTGACAGAAAACAGGTCAAATTTAATATTGAGAGGGAAGTTTAATTACACATTCGATAGAATTTTACTATTGACCTCCACACCTCCAGCCAACCTCACTTGAAAATGTCGAATGACAGTACTTATCGAGTGATACATCGTGCAAAGGGCATTAAAATGGCTATCTAACTTGATCAAGAAAAGTAAAATCGGGTGTTTGGTTCGCGAGTTAGATGGAAAAGATGTGTATTACAGCAATAAAAATTAATTTGGGGTAGTAATTGTCTTTTCATTTTGAAAGAAATAAATTCTCAAAATTGCTAAATGTCATTGTCACATTTAGTAATATTGACGATTGTTTTTATAAGCCACAAGAATGGGAATTAATCTGTAGAATAAACGTAAACAACTCACAAAAATATTATGTTTTTTAGGTTTGTATACGAACTATTTATTTGACCGATGTTTCACTGTGTCATTTTAAGGTAGTACAAAATTCGAAAAGTAATAAGATGGTATATACTCGAGCTGAGCGAACAAAAATAATCTTCCATTAGGGGACTGAAAATCGTTGTACGCGAGATCCGTCATAGTATTCAATGAGAGGCATCCAGACAAAAACGATAGAATTAGTGCGTAATTTTGAAGACTGTAACCATACGGGTTATGCAAGTGTATCCAGAGTATTTCTATATGCCTGCCTTTCTTTCCTAGTGCTGTCGGATAACTCGTTGATGTTGATTCTTTTGTTTTGGTGTTAAAGTGTTTGAATCCTAGTAAATCTTGGTTGGCCGAAGCCGGTAAATTGGTAGTTCAGGTTACGGAAAGGATGCTTCTCGTTCTCGGTGACTTTCTTCTTCACTTGATGCCTAACGTTTGATGCTGAAGGCTAATGCTCCCTGAAAGTAAAGCACTTCTGTGGATTTGGGCTCAATTCGCCTGAAAAATCTTTTTCAAACGCGTTTTTGTTTATTGTTGTTTCATTAAATGGAAGTTTTTACGACTCAAAGCAGGAATTGGATGCGTCATAACGGTTAGACCACGTACCCCATTAACTACAAAGCCCTCCTTCGGGAATAGTCAAATGGATTATAGAAAGAAAATGGAAATAATGAATTAGGAGGCCATAGGTGAACTCTATTTTCCTAGTTACTTTATTTTACAGTGTACTGTACTCTTAATTGGAGTTTTTCATTTTTCCTTTTTTTTTTTAATGATGACGTTGCGTCGGTAATTAATATTATGTACACTTTATTGATAGACAGTTGTAGGCTAGGTTTGCGATGTATTCAGTAGCAATTCTACAGTGTTCTTTTAAATAACCGTTTAATTAGCTATTTATTCAGACATTAGTTATTATCTTTTCTTAATAGAGTATAAGTAATTCATAAATCAGAGGGTGGCGCTTATAAAACCTAGGTGTACACGACGGTTACGCATGTTTTGCTTTAGCGACGAGTCACCTTTCTTCCTGAATGGGTTTGTTAACAAATACGATTATAGACATTGGGATAATTAAAATCCGCGAGTTTTCAAAAGGGCCCCCAAAAAAATAACGTTTGGCGTCAGGCGTTCCTGGAGACGAAATTATTGGGCCAATGTTTCTAGAAGAAAATTCAACCGGTCAATTGTATCGTTTGGAAAATGTGACAGATCCTCTTATTGTACAATATTTAGAAAATCTAGTGGATAAAAAGGGCATCCTGGAGCTCAATGAAATTTGCAATTTCAGCAAGATGAAGCTCCTCCCTACTGCACATTATCAGTTAGAGAGTGGCTTAACCAACGGTTCCCTGGCAAAATGGATTGACAGACGAGGTGCAATAGAGTGGTTAGCAAGATCTCCCCACTTGATTCCTCGTGATTTTTTTCTTTGAATACACTTGGAAACTCAAGTTCATAGAACCACGCCTGAAAGTATTTAAAACTTAAAAAAAGAATACCATTGGAATGCAGGCGCATTAACAGGGAAACTTTCCCCAATATCCGAGAAGAATTTGAAAATAGACTTTATTATTATCTTACCAATAAAGGCACACCTTTTGACGATACAATAATTTGTTCAAACTAAATAAATTAGTTGCATCACCATTACATTTTTACATACGGTTGTATTGGCAATTTAATGCCCCTCTTTTATGATAAGGCACGGCACTGCAGGATCAATCCCTTTATGGCGCTCTGCGAGCGGTGCGTATGTGCAGAAATCGATTCACGTTGGTCTTAAATGTTTGGAGATTACACTCGTTGGGGACTATGGCCTCAGGAAGGCCGTTCCAAAGTAATGACGCTCTCCAGATAAAAGAATTTTTAAAGAGTGTCGTTCGAGAAACACTAAGCTGAACCACGTACGGGTGGGCTGCAGTGGCTCGTCGTGTATTTTTACCATGCACCGCTTTGGGTGAAATTAAGTGGGCAACCTCAGTTGAGCACTTGTTATGAGAATATTTGTAAAATAGGCTTAAATCGCCAACCTGCCTTCGATGATCATGGCTTTCCAGGTTGTTCGTCAGATCATGGTCGCCGATCGAGCGAATTGCTCTTCTTTGAAAGGAAGCTAGCAATATTGAGGTATATTTAGGAGCAGAGCCCCAAATATGCGGACAGTACTCTAGCGATGGTCTAATTTGGGATTTATAGAGCATCAAAAGTTGTTGGGGTATATAGAGGTTCTTAGTTCGGAAAATTATTTAAAGCTTCTCCGAGGCTGCCTTAGCAATGGCCGCAACGTGACTATCTAAATTGACGCCCAATAAATGAATTGATGAAGCTAAGGGAATCGAGTGTCCCGACATGACTATATCCGGTTTCTGGACATTAACTTTTTTAGAAAAAAACTGCCGCCTGGGTTTTTTTAGCGTTAAATTCTACTTGGTCACTGTCACCCCAAGACAGAATTTCTCCCAGGTCCTTGTTGAGATGTGAGACTTCTTGCTACCTACACTAGCAGTCGATTTTTGGGCATCCAAGGTAAAAGATGAAACAATGTCAAGTCTAAACTGGTCTCAAGCATTATAGGGAAAATCCGATTTTTTTATTTTTTATTTTTACATTACATTACAGTATCTCAATAATCTAGCGGTTGCGGACCAATATTGATATGAACTTTTTAGACCCCCAAGGATCAGTATTCAATTATGAAATACCCTGTATGATATCTAATTTGTTATTTTTATTGTTTTTAAGCCCAGGCTCTTTGTATATATTTTCGAATATTTCTTTATTACGAAAGTTCAAAACAAGGCACACAAGCGAATAAATCTTTTCATCCGGTCTTTGTCCTTAATTTATTGAACCTCAAAAAAGCCACGACCAGAATTTAAATGAGTTCGGAGAAATCATGGCAGTGGAAAATCTCAGATTTCCATCTGGTTATGCTGATGGCTCTGAAAATGTTTTATCTAAAATAAACGCTGAATTAAAAATAAGAAAATAAACATATTAAAGCTTGAATGGTATTGAAAGAACATGGAATTCGACAATGTAAAGATATTTATCCTAATCATTTTATTAATAAATTTCCTTTGTGGCAAACTCTATTATTAAAGATTTGAAGTGATATGTGCATAAAACCGAACAAACCATAATCATTCATTCAGAACATACACGCCACTAGGAATACCCTGTTAATTTTTTAATCAAATTTTGTCTTCTGGGTCCATAAGTATATGGCTTGTCTAAGTAAGCTCAAACCGTTTTTAAAATATGAGCGAAAGTAATTTAAAAGGATTAATATATATATATAATTCGGTTTACAACGTTCTCCGACGTCTTCCGATTTTCCGTCTTCATTAATCTCGGTCTTGCAAGAGGTCTTCTCCCAGCTGTCTCAATCTGATCTCCTTGCCTATCCCCTCTTTCCAACTTTTCCTGGGTTTCCCTCGTTTTCGTCTTCCTTGTGCGGTCCATTTCAGTATCTGTTTTGGGAGTCGTTCCTCGTTCATCCGTTGTACATGTCCATATCACTTCAGTTGTTTGACCCTAATATCATCCATTATGTCGTGTGTGACTTCCAGAATCTCTCTAATCCTCTCATTAGTAATTCTATCCATCCTTGATCTGCCCGCTGCTCGTAGTAGTCCATCTCCGTAGCCCTTAGTTGTCCTTCGGCTCTGTCTTTGATTTGCCATATTTCGCTACTATATGTGACAATACTCTTTATGATTATATCAAATATTTCTTGTTTGTTTAGTTTTGATACCTGCTGGTCCCACCGTATTCCATTCATCATAACTGTAGCTCTTCTTTCCTGCATGTTCCTTTCCTTGATTGCTCTGTCCGTTTGCGAATTTTGTTCCTAAGTACGAATAGTTTTGATACATTGTCCATCTTCTAGCATAAGGTCTTGCTGCACGCCCCCAATACACATGTACACAGTTTTATTTATATCTACTTCTAAGCCTCACTATTTATACAGGGTGTCCCATAACTAATTATACACAGTAAAACTGCAGATTTCTTGGGTAAAAATATTGCGATTTGGCCAAACTTAGCTTAGTTTAAAAGTTGATAATAACCGAGATACAGGGTGTGCAAGTAAAAACTTTATTTTCGATTTTCCTAATTAACTTTTTTTTTAACCAATATTTTAACATAACATTTTGTGATTGGGGTTTTTTCAGGGCGAGAAATTTAAATTTGTTAAGAATTTTAATGTAGATTGTAGAGGGCTCTCTGCAGCACTATAGGTACATAGAAACAAGTGTAATTTTTTTGCGCCTTAGTGTATTTATGTTTTTATTAAAAATATAAATTTTCTCATTAATTTTACGCAAAAAAGGTGTACTTTGTAAATGTCGCGGTTTTGAGTTTTATACATTTACAATTGTCCAGTGCGCATTTTAAAATACATATTTAAATAACACATTATTATTAATTAATTATTACATTATTGATAACAGAATTTAATTACAAATAATTCAGATTATAACAGTAGTTCTAACTTAACCTAGATATTTTAAAATATTATTAATTTATTAATATTCTAAAAATTATGAAAACTCCAGACTACTAAGAAATTAAACGGCCACGAATGAAAGTATTAATAATTTAAATAAAAATTTTATTTCTACATAAATAAATACAAAATATATCAATAAAAGATAAGATCAATTTTTGACAATAATTGCTTAAAGTTATTGCCGTTAAGTTCAATGCATTTGGCTACCCGCTTATTGAACGACCGCCTGATTTTAAATAATAAGTATTCGTTTTGAAACGATTGCGGCGCTTTCTCAATTCTTTGCCATAGTTGTTTCCAAATGTTGATCGTTTCTTCATAAACAAGTGACTTCATGTATCCCCATACACAAAAATAAAGGGGGTTGAAATCGGGGCTTCGGGCAGGCCAAGGCATTTAGCTTCCACGACCTATCCAGCGGTTAGGAAATGTTGTATTTAAGTAGTCTCTGACAAGCCTGGATAAGTGTGGCGGGGCACCTTGAATAAAAAACATATATCTTCTTAGCTCTAACGGTAGGTTATCCAAAGAGTCGGCCAGCTGATTTTGCAAAAAATTAAGATATAGCTGTCCGTTTCAATTGGGTGGTAGCTCGACTGGACCCAACATGTAATTGCCAATAAGTCTACACCAAACATTTATTTTAACTCATGCTGGAAATGGCGTTCGGTTACTAAATGGAAATTTTCTAAACTCCACGCATGTTTATTTCTAAAATTGAAGACACCTCTTCGTATGAAAGTCGCTTCATCGGTGAATAAAACTGTATTCAGAAACATTGGGTTAGCGTTTTGCTGGGTACCACAGAAATGGGCAAATTCCAGTCTGGCTGGAAGATCAACATCCAATAAATTCTGAACAGGCGTAAAGTGGTATGGATGAAGCCCCTCTTGGTTAAAAACTCTAGAAACGGATGACTTACTTACTGGAGTAACTGCAGCCATACGTCTTGTGCTAATTTCCGGGTTCTCAGCCACGCGAACTAGTATTTCCTCTTCCTGCTCGGGTGTAATAATCTTTGGACGTCATCCATTATTACGTTTGGGACGCAACGATCCTGTTTCTCCCAGTCTGTCGCAAAGGTTTCTAAAAATTTTAAAATCTGGCTGCCTTCGATTTGGATACATTTCCAAATATCGTCGATGTGCATGTCTCGCATTTCTTTGTTAGAAAACAAATTATGTCGTGGCATTTTTAACTTAACTTTTAATAACAATTTCTTTAAAAACTCTTTAAAAACACCCACAATGCTGTCAAATCACAAGGAAGTTTGACAGAAATGAAGTTTTAAAACGCTTTCATTGCATTTATTTTTATCAAAGTCTACTTTAAAAAAATTCACACTTGCAAATAAAAATTTAAAAGGATGCATTAGAAATTGTAAATGTATAAATCTCGAAAACCGTTACTCGGAGCGACATTTACTAAGTACACCTTTTTTGCGTAAAATTAGTGAGAAAATTGATATTTTTAATAAAAACATAAATACACTAAGGCGCAAAAAAGTTACACTTGTTTCTATGTACCTAGAGTGCCGCAGAGAGCGCCCTCTACAATCTACATTAAAATTCTTAACTAATTTAAATTTCTCGCCCCGAAAAACCCCCAATCACAAAATGTTATGTTAAAATAGTGGTTAAAAAAAAAGTTAATTAGGAAAATCGAAAATAAAATTTTCACTTCTCGGTTATTATCAACTTTTGAACTAAGCTAAGTTTGGCCAAATCGCAATATTTTTACCCCAGAAATCTGCAGTTTTACTGTGTACCATTAGTTATGGGATACCCTGTATATATAAAAGGATTAATACGTCCCCAAAACAAAAGCCACATAATAGTGGTGTATTAAATTAAAGCCCAGAAGGTGTTGAAACATAAATTCAACAAGTTTCAATATGTCCAGAATGCCTTTGAAAACAAATAATATGTTAATGTTTTGTCACGCAGGGATGCAATGCCAAAACATTAACATTATTTGTTTGCCAAGGCATTCCAGACTTACTGAAACGTGTTGAATTTATTTTCCGAAGTCTACTAGACGTTATTTTAATGCATCGCCATTATGGGGCTTTTGTTTTCCAAGGCATTCGAGATGTATTAAACTAGAATGACGAAAGTTTAAATCTTAATAATGGCTTGAGATAATATGGCAAACAATATATTTTTGGAATCCGACAAAAGGATAAATAACTTTAGTAGAAAATTTCAAGGTAGTACATTAAAGAAAAAAACGACGAAAAGTTTATCCGATATACAGGGTGATCTAGATGAGAATGCACTTTACAGTAATCTCTTAAACCATTGGATATACGAACAGAGATGACTTAATGAGAGAAAAGTTGCGCATTACGAATCTCTAAAACGTCATGTTCTCAAATTTCAAGTATTCTAAATATTCCCGTAGATATTCGGAAAAACCTGAATTTTTGCGATATTGTTCTTATTGATTTCTGATTCTATTTGAAGAGATATCTCAATATAAATTTGACATTCTCATTGCAACTTCTTATTCTCTACAACAAGTTTTAATTAAATTTTCAATCCGACGTTTCGTTTTATCTCAAACATCATCAGCTTTGTTTTTCTATACAGTCCAAAGATGCTATTTTACTCTTCAAAAACTACTTTTAATTCTGAATCCGACGACATATCTTAAATATTTTTTGTTAGGACTAAAAAACTTTTCATTAATGGTAAGGAGCACCTTATTAAATTTTTTTTATTTTACATTTGATACAGTAATATTAGATTAATACTTTTCGAATTCATGAATATTAAGCATGATGATACATAATAAAAGGAAACTAATAACGAACCATTAGAAACAAATGAAAAATTTAGAAATAATAGACAGTCAAAAGTTTGAAAAGTAGCACAGTTTCTGTGTGTCGGAGCGGGACATTGACTTTGGACGAGAATTCGATGAGAAAATATGCGAAGAAATGGAGAAGAATGTTCAAATGATATGTCAAACAGCGAGTCATGTGATTTGCACTGTCGTGACTAAAGAGACTTCGAAAATATTAAAATCCTGTATTTAAAAAACGACAAATCTAATCCAAAACACTCATTTAATTTTGACACCTAATCTCAAGATTTAATTGTTGATCATAACACTGAGAAAGGCCCTAATAAAGAGTGTGCAGAATACCTTGATCCGAGATTGCTAATATTTGCCAGTCAGTCGAAAATACGGATGGCAAACCCTGGAGACTTTATTAGTTCTTAAGAATAAAGAACACAGCCCCTAGGATGTGGCTAAAATGTCTGAGACTGTCTAAGAGGGCGCCCAATCTATAATCTAAAAAATCTAACATTTTTATAATATAAATTATTTTAAAGAAACGCATCCTATTCGAACATAACGTACCATTTAAATTCAGCATCACAAGTGCGGCTGTAAATTGGATAACGTTCACAATTGTTTAAATAATTTTTTTAGATCTGTCACCTGGTTATATAGTGTGTTGCTTAATGCCGGAGAGTAATAAATCATTATTGAACTATAAAACCCAGTAGTCTTCGCCGTATTCCATAGGTGGATTCCAATTATTATTATTAATTTTGTTATAAAAAAATTCACAACAGAAAATCACTTTTAATAGGGAAAGACTGCTGGCGACGACTATAATTAAGAGCAGTTAGACAGTTTCGAAGGGAAAACAGGAATATCTATTATATGGACGAACCTTGGTTAAATGAAGGATATACCGTTGGTAAGATATGGCAGGATAAACATATCTCAGTTCATTGTCTGCTTTATGCTGACGATTTAAAGTTATTTTCTGCAGTCTCTAACGAGGCTGACTGCCAGGTCCTACAGCGTAATCTGGATATTTTAAACGACTGGTGTATTGAAAACAGATTGAGTTTGAATGCCTCAAAATGTAATGTTATGACGTTCACGAAAAAAAATGTCCCTCTTTTGTTTGGCTATAACATCAATGGTAAAACTTTAAAGCTACCCGAAGTGTTTAAGGATTTGGGGGTCGTCTTTGACAGTGAGTTGTTTTTTATTCCTCACATCGAACATACCCTCTGCGCTGCATATAAATTACTTGGTTTTGTTTTACGCACAACAAAAGATTTTCAAAATACGGTTCCACTTAAAACTTTATTTTTTTCTTTCGTTTTATCTAAGCTGGAGTACGCATCACTTGTTTGGTCTCCTTATTATAATATCCACATAAATTCTATAGAGTCGGTGCAGAGGCGATTTGCTAAGGCTCTATGGTTTAGAGCGGATGGTGTCTATCCGATTCAGGGTTTTCCCCATGAACAGCTGCTGCAAAGATTTTCGCTTATAAATTTGGATAGAAGACGTGATTACCTATCTCAGTCGTTTTTGTGCAAGCTTGTTAGCGGTCATATTGCCTGTGAGGAGTTGTTGTCTAAACTAAATTTTAGGGTTCCTACTTTAAATTCTCTCAACACATATACTTTCTACCTACCACCGTTCCATACCAACGTTTATAAGTTTGCACCTATTAACTCGATGTGCGGCTGCTATAACTCCAATGCTAATGCCTTCGACATTTTTGCCTGCAGGTTGAGCGCAATCAAGAGTCACTTTTATCGACGACTGACTTTTTGATGTTTAATTTTCCTTTTTTTTATGATTTTGTTCTGTATAAATCTTTTGTGTAATATTGTGTAATAAATCATATTTGTTTAGTTATGTAAGTAAATTAGGTAGTTTGTAAGTTTTATTCGTACCTACCTGTTTTGTAATTTGGTAACTGTTAAACAGTGTATGTATAAATAAATAAATAAAAAGCGCAAGGCAAGCTTTCACGGAAGGATGATCCACTGAAATAAAAGCACCCTCGGGAAAAGGTAAAAGGCTAATAGTTACTCACATTATCAATCAAAAATTACTAGAGACTATCATGGAGGCATGAACGCTGATATCATTGAAGAATACTTTCACCAAATGCTAGATCTTATTTCTCGTGGGTCTGTTATAGTCATGGATAATGCCAGCTACCACTCAAGAAAATCCGAAAAAATAAGAACGTCTTCTTGAAAAAAAAGTGGCATGATTCATTGGCTAACTGTAAATAAGAAGCCATTTCATAATGATATGCTGAAAAAGGGCTACTGGAGATTGTAAAGTTGAATAAACCTCTTTGTACGAAATTTGTTGTCGACAAAATCGCTTGAAAACGAAATATAACGATACGTCGCCTTCCGCCATATCACTGTGAATTAAACTCCATCGAATTGGTGTGAGCATTAGTAAAAGGATTTGTAGCAAAACATCACACCACGTTTAAAATGAGAGACGTTGGAAACCTCTTGCAAGAGGGAATAAAGACGGTGGATTGTGAAAAATGGAGTAACTGCGTCGAACATGTGATTGAAACAGAAGCAAAAATGTGCAAAGCTGATAACATGCTAGAAAACACTGTAGAGCCAATTGTTATTTCTCTAAATCGCAATGACGATAGTACATCGGACTACATGGAACATCAACCTTCAATTTCTGCAATTGTTGATACTCGGTCCGTTAACCGAACTGGCTCTTAATGCTGCGCACCTGGCGGCGACTCCTGCAATAATGACTGGCTCGTCTGGTCATTGCAGGAGTTTCCTTCTCCGTTTCCGACTTATTCTTGTCGGACGGGCCAGATGATGCATTTGATAGCCAAGAAGTGTCGCTCGAAAGCTACATCTACCATTCTATACACAGAACATAATGACTAAAATTTTAAAATTAAGTTATTGTATTGTACATAGTAGATTTTTTTTATAACTATTAAGAATTATTCCCGATTATCTATTTTCATATTATTCTTAATTCTATATAAGTTTTTATCTACTTAATATTAAAATAATTAATATCTCAATTATCTGCCAATTTCTATAATTATAATCAAGTATAATTATTATTATACTTATTATTGTAATAAAAAACCTGTAGAACACTTCGAATATAATAAAATATAACAAAAAAGAAACAGAAGTTGCCAAGTTTGTCCGATATTGTGATCGCCTTTCGATATTTTTTGTTAAGATTCTGATTATTGAGTATAATCCTGAAAACTTTTTTATATTTAAATTTTATTACTTACTTACTATTTTTACTCTACCTAGATAGTGGTCTAAAGATTTATAATCCCTGTACAAACGCATACATAAAGTTATTTTAACTGCTATATTCTTTTTATATAATTTAGGTATTATTGTTGTTTTTCAGTCACAATTTCAATGTTCCAAAGCGGCATTGTCAAACAAATTCCCTTTGAAAATTCCTAAGCTTTATCCAACAAAACAGTCGCAAAAACACCCTTTCACGAGTATTATTGCGTATACAGAACAAAGGTAATGTCATTGAAAAAGATATATGTCACAGAAAAATAAATCAACTGGAAATAAAAGTAGTATAATTGTTGAAGTAATTTACGTTTACTGATAAGTCATAAATTACTTTTTTTTGTTTTAAAAAGTCGCATGAGTGTGAAGAGAATTCGAGACTTTACATTGGGATTTCGCTTATTATGCAGATAGAGCCGCGGTTAAATGAGGAAAGTTTTAGGAAAATATGTTATTAGCTTAGGCTAGTTAAGGTTTTTTTCCTTTTCGAGACATCTTGAAAAAACTAAGATGTTGTATTTTTGAAAATCTGCCGAAACTATCGTATTTTTGGAAAGTTTTGAAATTTGTACACATTTTCATAGCCATTTTTTACGTAAAACACAATCATTTACTCAGATTATGGCAACAACGTCTCTTCAAGCAAAAGAACCAACACAAAGTCCCGGTCTCAATAAATTTAATATTTAAAAAAACTAATTGGTAACATGTTTCGCCTTTAAGGCATCATCAGACCTAAAAAGAAATTAATTATCCTGCATAAAAGTAAGCAAATCTCCTAGTAAACCTACCTGATACACCAAAAAAACATTTAAAAAGGAATGAAAATGTTAAAATATAAAACAAAAAATAGGTAAACGTTACAATTACATCATTACATAACAGTCAAAACTTAAACTAAGAATTGTATATAAACACAAAAGGTATAACTAAAAACTGAGGTATAAGGTTCGTCGCCTAGAGAGTAAACTCAGCCCAAAATATAACAGCCATCAACACAAAGTACGAGCGTACCAAAATCAAAAACGTCAAAATTGTCAATCGAAAGAATTTGGCGGACCGGGGAAAATCTATAGGTTAAATGTTGGTTACTAGCAGTCCGTTGTTAGTAATTCAAGTTGTTAAAAATAAAATAAGGGTCGAGATTAAAGACCTCATTAATGCAGGTAAGGATAGGGCTCTTTTAGCTTTCGTTATTTCTAGTTTTTCTAATAGATCTAGTTTTTTACTCTTGTGACATTCATGCAAAACATTAACATTTTCAGATGGCGAGAACTGGTGTTTTGATTCAAGTAGATGGTTTGCAAAAAGACTTAGTGTTGGTTATATCAGTGTTCTGGTATTTATTAAATAAGCTAAGATGTTCATGAACTCTGCTGGCGATTCTTCAGCCTGATTGTCCGACATACATCGCCGGACAATCTCCACAATGTAGCGAATAAACTCCTGATTTTGAAAGAGGGTCCACTTCATCTTTAGTGTTGATTAAATGTCGCTTAAGAGTGTCAGTGGTCTTGAAAGCTACTGCGATGTTGTGAGGTTTAAAAAATTTTGCTAGTTGTGAGGAAATATTGCCAAAATAAGTTAGAGATCTATAATTTTTGTGATCCTGTGTATTATTAATATACAGGGTCGTTGGTATGTATGGAAACGGTCGATTATTTCTTAAAGTAAAACAGCTAACAAAAAATTATCAAGACAAAAGTTTTATGGTTTTGTAAAGTCTATTTGAATTAAAAAAAGATGAATATACAGGATGAGTCAGAAAGCCGTAGAGAAATAAACTTACTTTTTTTTTTAATGGAACACCCTATATATTAGAATATTTTTGGATTTAGCATAAAATTACAATTATTTTTTAATAAGTGCATTATAAGTCTAAACCTAATACCTTCCGAGATATCGACTTTTAAAATATGACATTTTTGAATTTTGACAGCTTCTAGCTTTCTAACGGTACGCCATAGAGCAAAACGGCTTACACGTCCCTATCTTACTTTTTTATTATCTTCCCAGAATACCAACTTCCGGTTAAACCGGAAGTACTATATTTCCGTCATTTGAGCTACATCCGGTTTAGCCGGAAGTTGACACTTTTAGAAAGATAGTTAAAAACTAAAATAGGGACATGAAAGCCGTTTTACTCTAAGGCGTACCGTTAGAAATCTAGAGGCTGTCAAAGTTTAAAAATGTCATTTTTCAAAAGCCGATATCTTGGAAACTATTCGGTTTAGACTTCTAATGCACGTAATAAAAAATAATTGTAATTTTATTTAGAATCCAAAAGTATTCTAAGATATAGGGTGTTCCATTAAAAAAAAAGTAACTTTATTTCTTTACGACTTTCTGTCTCATCCTGTATACTTAGTTCTTTTAAATTCTAATAGACTATAAAAAACCGTAAAACTTTTATCTGAAATATTTTTTGCTATCTATTGTGCTTTAAGAAATAATTGACCGTTTCCATACATACCAACGACCTTGTATATTATAATATAGGTTAGCTTATATTTGTTTACAAACTTATAATAAAGTTTATTGATTAATCTTAAAGGGTATCCATTATTAGAGAAATATGGACACTTTTTTTTATTTGAACAGCGTTTCTATTTCATGAGACCGTAATCAAAATTGATAATTTTTTTTATTGCTGTCATCTTAGTATTATTCACTCTTAAACTTCCTTTTTAATAATGTACCATTTGCTGACAAAACGTTAGGTCATTCCTTTAAAATTTATTTTTTTTCGCAAGTTGTAAAATTTAGCAACACCGTCAACAATATTTAACAATTTTTGCCTTCGTTCTAATAGTGTTCAGATCAGAGAAGACCGGCTTATTTAAGCTAAGGTGAAATACTCGTATATTACTATCTGTAAAATAAAATAAATCAGTTTAAGTTAATATTAGTCAAATTTTGTAAATGAGAAATTTAATAATTGTCTGTAAAAATAATTTTTTGATTTAACTGCTCGTTCGCAATTTTTGGTAAAACAAGGCTTGCCGCTAGAAGGGCACTATTTTGAGAAAGGGATGAATGCGTCCATGCCAGCAGGGATAACATCGGATATTTCTCTAGCACAAATAGATTATGAAGTTAATACTCCAGAAAATGTAGTTGCTCTTAAGCACCGAGTTGTAGATACGGTAAAGTAGGGACAGATGACGCACCTTTTTTTAAAATAATCTACAATGGTTAATTTTGGTTTAATTGGAAAATAATAGATAAACATAAGTTGGTTGTTAATACATTTATTTAAAAAAATAAACAAATGAACTTAATCAAATAAAACGACTTCAGTCTACCTCCACATACTTTTATTATTAAGATCGTTATCCAACATGTTTCGGACATTTAAATGTCCATCTTCAGGGATACTAAAAGAAATTTCGCTATGTACTATACATAAAGAGAGGAGAAAAGGTACTTACCAGCAATTGATCTTGGTGGTTCAGTTTAGAAAATACGAAGTTCAAAAATGATAAGTCTTTGAGACTGAATCTAGACTTTGGTTCAAGCCGAAAAGGTTAACATTATAAAATTAAATAAAGTAATGGAGTTGAAGGTAGAAAAATATTAAAAATTGAACTGAGGAGAAAGAAAATTTAGTATTTCGAAAGTTCACATCCCTCGTTGAAGTAGACTTTTTCAAGTTTAAATTAACTTAAGTTTATTCATTAAACAAAAAAAAGAAAAAAATCTGTATTTGGCAATCTATCCCACATTGTATAGGTGGGACGACGCATCAGCTATGGGGCACATTGCTTATGAAGAACACATGAAATTAAAAGAAAAAATATTCTTAGGCTAGATTGTCCACCCATGCTTCCCTTTTTAAAATTGTTCTTTATTATGCGAAATCTTAAAGTTCGTTCGGGAATGTTATTTTCCCTAGCTGCTTGCCTAATGAGAACCTTAAGAATAACTACAGCATCAGCAGCTTTACGGAGATCGTCTTCTGACCACTGACCCCTACTACTTTTCCTTGGGCCGTAAATTGTTGACATAAGAAAAAAACAAACAAACATGCTATTTACTTTCAACTAACCGCGTCATCTCTCCCAAATTAACATGCGTCGTCTGTCCCAAAACCAAGGGATAGACGACGCACCATATTGTGATACATTCCTAAGTGTAAACTGAGCTTAAGTGACTGTAGGCACTCCCCAACCTAACCTATTTTTCGGAACATTACTCAATATTGTGATAAAATCGCTATTTTTTCTTTTACAAACGTATAATTAACATTATTGAAAAACTTTGCGGTACTTATCAAACTATAAATTTATCGTTACTACTTTATTTACGCATATTTTATCAATATTTTTACACTAACAAGTAGCGGCTATTGAGAGCTTTTGACTAATATTTAAACCACCTGATTTTATGAAAAATCGCGGCTAATTTAAACGGTGCGTCGTCTCTCCTGCTGCGTCATCTGTCCCTACTTTACCCTATATTTAATTCAGTAAATGGAAAGGTACTGAGGTAGATGGGCAACACTTCACATATTATTATTTGTCTGATAATAAAGTAAGTAGCAAAATAGTTAAGTAAGCCGTTCTTGTTTCCATTTACAAAATATCCCTTTAAACTTCTAATAACGACGGAAAGAATTAATACATTTTTAACATTGTTGCAAAAAAAAAACATTTTTAAGCAAATAAATTACTTTTATAGCAAGTGATGCATAATTGAAAAGAAACTTAAGCTGGAATAGTTCCATTGAAAAATCCAATAAGCCTTTAAAAATAACAAATTAGATGATGGCCTCATGAAACCGAAACGTTGTAGCCACAATTTGAGCAAACGATTATATATTGCGTAAAAAGTGGTGACAAATATGTGTATACAGATTATAAACATTTTTAAAAATATGAAAGTTATAGCAGATTTTCAAAAGTTCGAGATTTTAATTTTTCAAAAAATTTCACAAGTAAGCAGAATCAGAGTTGATCCCTAAGTACCAACAAACCAATATTTGAGGGCAGTAAAACTCACGTGAGATGGCCAATCTGATAATGCACCATCCTATATAGAGACCTACTGATTTCTTTTTCGGATTTCAAAATGAAGATAAATCGGGGATCATCTTTTATCACCTATATTATGTGAGTAACTTATAACAGAAAATATATATGAGTATATTCGTCGGCTTTATAACTATTATTTATTGTAAAATATTAACTTTTATTTCATACATTTTACTTAATTAAATTATTATCTTATGATTTGCTTTTATTTTGGCATGTTAATAAACGTAATAATTTTTCTTAGCATGATAATTTAAAAATCACTTTTCTGCTGTTTTAAACTAAAATCTAGACGCCAAATTATCGTTGTGTATTTACAAGATAGTTGAGGTAACAAAATGAGAATGTATAGTCCGTCTATCTATCTTACAAACTTATTATAAATTCTAATCCCTTCCCGTCATAATAACCTATTGTGTGAGGTGTAAAATTCGGCCACCTGATCTGGGGACCTCAGGTATGGATCTATTTAAAGAGTACTATATTATTATATTTTCTCAGTAATGCCCTTAAAACAATTAGGGTAAAACAAAATAGGTTTATTTTAGTTATTTAAATATTCTGATTTTTGGTTATAAAATTCAGTTAGATGTTTGTATTTGTTTAGATAAGAAGTTATTTGTTGCTAATTAAACGTGATATCTAAGAATGTTTCGTCCGTGGGAGGAAACCAGTACGCCAAGTAGATCTACGGGTCGCGATAAAAACCAATTAAAGCGTGACATTTTATCAGTTGACACAAAAAAAGTAATCTTTGACGTTTACACCAACCTTCTTGAACGTGGTTTTTCAAAATTTGGTGCAGTAAAGGAAGCGGCTTTGACACGCAGGCCAGTGAGCACATTGTGGTTTGTTGTAAATAAACCTATAGTGGAGAGAAGAACAGGAAATACTCTTTTACTTTTAAGAAACTGGACGCGATGGATGTCGATATAATTCGTAGAAAAATATATGCCATGTACAGGGAACAAATGATCCTCACTTTAAAAACCCTATTGCAAAGATTTAAAAAAGATGATACAGGAATAGAGTGTTGCCGTGAGACTTTAAGGAAATGTATTTTAAGAAACGGGTTTAAAATGGAAAAATCAACAAACGACAAGTAATTATGGGATCGGCCCGGGTAAAAAGATGGAGGATGGAATACTTAATTGCAGTCCATGGATATAGACAGCATGGAAGGGATAATATTTATTTTGACAAGACGTGGTATGACACTCACGAAGTTTTAGATAAAGGTTGAGTAGATTTATCGGGTCAATGCAGAACCAAAGCTTCATCAAAGGTAAGCGTATAACAATAATTCATGCTGGGACAAAAAACGGATTTATACCAAACGCTTTGGCCCTATCAGCCAAAAATATAAAGTATCAAGGGTTTGCTTTTTCCTTTAGCCAGAACTATCCCCAGATGCGTTTCGCTGTATTACAGCTCGTCAGTGAGGCTATAGCTTCTGACAAAGGGAAAAAGCATAGGTGTCTGTTTTAAAACAGAAAAATTGGTATTAAACAGAGAATGAAGCCAGATGGCTCCATCTCGTGGTGCTGGTAAAGAAATATAAAGAACTCCCTTGTTGATTATCACGATGATACTACGGCAAAACTATTTGAGGACTGGTTTAGAAACAAATTATTACCAAATATACCACCAAATAGTGTGATAGTGATGGATAATGCGAGCTACCACAGTCGTAGGTTAAATAAAGTTCCGTATTCCAATGACACAAAAGTTACCATCCAGGACTATATGATGGAAAATAATATGTATATTGAGGAAAATTACAAAAAA
Organism: Polydrusus tereticollis; assembly: GCA_963920685.1. NCBI lineage: Eukaryota > Metazoa > Arthropoda > Insecta > Coleoptera > Curculionidae > Polydrusus > Polydrusus tereticollis. The sequence goes on along the minus strand of OY987328.1, from coordinate 94,677,937 downwards.
AAGCAATTGCTCGAAATTTTAAAATCATTTTTAATAAAAAAGCAATATTAATGTGACACTTTAGCGGCAGAAATGTGAACATTGTGAAGACTTCCTCCCTATCATTGCATGTTCAACCCAATTGAACATATATGGCACCAGCTGAAAGCATCGGTAAGGAGGAATAATGTTTCGTCAACCTTAAATTCTTCTGTGACAGGTTTAGTACAGTCAGAGATGTAAAATATTCCAAACAAAAGCTGGGAACATTGTGTAGCTCATGTTCAAAAAGTAGAAAAATCATACGTAAATATAGATCTGTTGCCCAGAGAAAGAATAATTATTGTGAACTTGGATGACGACAGTGACAGTGAAACTGACTTGGGTTAAAATGTAATAATTATTTTTTACGGTTGTTTTGTAGGTATATGTATATTTTGTTTTAATTAATAACCGTCCTATATGCTATAATTTTATTTGTATTGTATCTTATACAGTGTGGCCCAAATTGGGCCTACATGTATGGGGATCTTGGAAACTATAGAAGATAGAGAAACGGATAAATGGGGAAAGTTTTTGACAATTATATTTCTAACTGAAAACCGTTTAGTACGCGGCCCTATTTTTTTTGGTTTTTGAAATATGTTGAAAAAACCAAAAAGATGTATTTTCGAAAATATGCTGTAGATTTCTTATTATTCACTATTTTGGCAATCTGTAAAAACATTTTTAAAGCAACTTTTTAATTATATTTCAGTTCTGCAATTTAATTTTGAACACGACGTTTCAGTTATTTTATACCATCATCAGGTTCATTTTTTCTTATGGGCGCCATATTGTATTTTATACTCAAAAGGTAGCTTATGACGTCAGCTTTTCAACGATGTATTATTTAACCAAATGAGAATTGCAGCACGAGGCTACATCTCGTGGCAACCACACGTATTAACCCAACCAGGACAGCGAGAATCCATATAGGTTCAAACGCTGGCAAGGCGGCCCATCGCGGGCAAACTACGTTGGGTGTCGCTGGAAGCCAATGTATCGGTTCAGCCTACCGAAAGCCGAAAATTCAAAAAACACAAACTTATAATAAGTTCGTGCATAGAATTGTCCCTTATCCTTTCCGTCAGACCCAATCCTTGGACGCGTTTCGCCGTTTACGGCTCTTCAGCAAGGCTCCGGGTCTGACGAAAAGGTAAGGGACCTCAAAGTGTTTTCACACAGAAATGCTAATAACCAAATGAGAATTGCAGCACGAGGCTACATCTCGTGGCAACCACACGTATTAACCCAACCAGGACAGCGAGAATCCATATAGGTTCAAACGCTGGCAAGACGGCCCATCGCGGGCAAACTACGTTGGGTGTCGCTGGAAGCCAATGTATCGGTTCAGCCTACCGAAAGCCGAAAATTCAAAAAACACAAACTTATAAGTTATGTATATGAATCAAAAATAAAATCTAGTAGCCTATGACCAACCACTACCGTTTGAAAATGAAACAAAAATATTAGTTGTCAGAACGAGTAAAAGTATAATAGTTTTTATTATTATTATCTAATAATAACGATTTATTTGTGTATTCTGAATTTAAAAGAAAATGGCATTGCGTTTTTCTCACGAAGAAAAATTTGATTTGCTAGAATGTTACATTCGTTGCAACAGAAGTGCAAACCTTGCATTAGAAAGGTATTTTGAAAATTTTCCTGAAAGACCGCAGCCAAGTGTCAGACTTTTTCCAAAAATTGTTATGAACCTGAGAAACCATGGAAGTTTTGAAAAAACGCGGCCCAAGAGTTACGAAAAAGCAGGTAATAACGAGCATGACGAAAATGTCAGAGACTATTTTAATGCCGTTCCGACATCATCTACAAGAGCGTCGGCAAGAGACTTACCAACCCCGCGAAGTACCATACAAAGAGTCCTTAAGGAAAATAAATATCGACCATACAAGCCAACTATAGTTCAGGGTTTACGAGAAACGGATTATCCAAGAAGAATGCAGTTTTCAAATTGGTATGTGAATCAATGCGAACAAAATCATGATTTCAGTCGTCTTGTAATTTGGACCGATGAATCACATTTTACCAACTGCGGGGTATTTAATAGACATAACCATCATTTTTGGGCAACAGAAAACCCTCACCAATTGGCTCAACGAAGACTGCAAACCCGATTTGGTTTTAATGTATGGTGTGGTATGTATGGTAAGTAATGTCACCTAGCTTGCTAAATACATAGCAGGTATTAAGTAACCCAGCTTTACTTTTCTCCTTACATTTTAGACAACAGACTTATAGGACCATTCTTTTATAATTATACGTTGAATGGCCAAAGATACTTGGAGCTGTTAGAAGATCAAATATTACCGGCAATTAGAGCAAGAGTTCCTCAAGATCAATTGAATAATATTTGTTTTCAACAAGACGATTGTCCCGCACATAATGTTCGGGAAGTTCAAACTCTCTTAAGACAGATATTTGATGACAAATTGATTTCAAACGGCGGACCAGTTAATTGGCCTGCTAGATCCCCTGATATAACTCCTCTCGATTTTTATTTATGGGGTTATATAAAAAATGAAGTATATGAGTTTGAACCCCCGGAATCTGTACAAGAATTAGAAGAGAGAGTGAGGAATGTGTTTACGAGCATAAATGGCAACACGCTTCGCAGGGTCATCAATACTGTGTTAAAAAAGTGTCAAAAATGTATTAATAAAAACGGCCAACATTTCGAATAAATATAGTAAGTTAGATATTTTTTCTTATTTTCTTTTCAAAACAATAATTATTATTCATTGCGTTTATAGTTTTCTTTATTTGAAATGTTAATATGAGATTTTTAACCATAAGGAAAAAATAAAATAATCTATTATAATATTATGATATTTTAAACAAATTTAACCCTGCCTAATGTGTTCTTCTCAAATTTGACGTGTTGCGAAAATTAATTTTCTTTATTTTTCAAGTCAATTTCATTTATTTTCCAACAAATAATAAATCGTTGAAAAGCTGACGTCATAAGCTACCTTTTAAGTATAAAATACAATATGGCGCCCATAATAAAAAATGAACCTGATGATGGTATAAAATAACTGAAACGTCGTGTTCAAAATCAAATTGCAGAACTGAAATCTACTTAAAAAGTTGCTTTAAAAATGTTTTTACAAATTGCCAAAATAGTGAATAATAAGAAATCTACAGCATATTTTCGAAAATACATCTTTTTGGTTTTTTCAACATATTTCAAAAACCAAAAAAGATAGGGCCGCGTACTAAACGGTTTTCAGTTAGAAATATAATTGTCAAAAACTTTCCCAATTTAACCGTTTCTCTATCTTCTATAGTTTCCAAGATCCCCATACATGTAGGCCCAATTTGGGCCACACTGTATACTGTTATATTATTATTACTTATTATTAAATTACGTTTAAAATATGTTTTTGCGTTTTCTTAACATAAAAAATCAGTACGACACTTTTGTTGCATACAGGTAGATGAAAAAAATATTTATTTCCACGCTTTCATATACAGTATGTCCACGGATGGGGTTTACAAGAGGACAAATGGACTAAAAATTGAAAAATACGAAAAAAAGTCACTATTAATAAACGTTTTTGCTTGTCTAGAAAATACGATTCATCATAAGAAACTTCAATTTTTTTTATTCAGGGTGGGTAAAAACTGCAAAAATGTTATTTTGCTTAAGAGTAAACATACTTTATTTTGAAAGATACGAAAAAAAGTCACTCTTAATAAACGTTTTTACTTGAATAATGAATAGGTGATACTTGTTGTCAATGTCTTTATTTAATGAAGTAATTATAATAATAATAATAATACGAACATTTTTATTAACATGAAAAGAATACGATAACGATTTCATAATTCAAAAGCTCCACCCCCATATTCGACACATTTTTCTAATTGCTTTCTCAAATAAGTGAAATAATTTCTGATTTCTTCATGAGATATCGATTGGACAGCCTGGATAGTTCTGGCCTTCAGCACTTCAATATCATTGGGTACTGCGGTAGCAAAAACAATTTGTTTTAAACGGCCCCATAAAACCATATCCGCCAAGGTTAAGTCGGGGCTTCTTGGGGTCCACAAAACTGGGCCATTCCTACCAATCCACCTTGGACCAAATCTGCGGTCAAGCCATTCTCTAACCTCACGAGCGAAATGGGCTGGACAACCATCTTGCTGAAAATACATATTTTGTCGAAAATTTAATGGTAGATTTTTGAGTTCATCATTGAAAAATGTATCCAGCATTTCTAAATATGATAATCTATTGCACGTGTTATCAAAAAAATATGGCCCTATGATGCCATGGATGGATATCGCGCACCACACGTTCACTTTTGTGAAATATTGTCTTCTCGTCATAATTCTGAATTCGGGATTTTCTAAAGACCAGTACCTAACGTGCTGGGTTGCAACGGTTCCATTGGTAGAAAATGTACTTTCATCAGAAAACATGATACATTTATAAAAATCAACATTTCCACTTAAAATTTTGTCTCCTATCCACAAGCAAAAATCAAGTCGTTTCGCGTCATCTCCCTCTTCCAATCTTTGATTAAAGTGCGGTTTATACGGATACAATTTATTTGCTTTAAGGATCTTCTGAATTTTACTTTTTTTCACAACTTCCAACTGAGTAACACGATTTCCAAGGGACGTCATAGGATTTTCTTCAACAGATTATAGAACTAAGACTGTAGCAGCATCATCATAGTCGTATTTCTTTTTTTTTTGAGATCCAAAACCGAACCAGTTCTCTGGAACTTTTTTATTAACTTGCAGATTGTTATCCTAGTTATTGGGATTCCTACAAATTTCTCGGTAAATTGTTCCATGACGTAGCGGTATGAAACTTGACCATCCCCATAACACTGTATTATAAAAACTTTTTGTTCAGTAGATAGCATTTCTACTTAAATAATAACTTCATTAAATAAAGACATTGACAACAAGTACCTATCACCTTAAGTGTCATTATTATTTTAACTAGGTTCATCAGTCAGAGGTGTGCCAGCGAATACTTTTTGGGAAATAATTTTTACATAGGTAAACCTTTTAATGAATTCTTCTACTTCGGTTTGTTGTGTAGAAAACACATTCATTAAGAGTGGATTTTTTTCGTATCTTTCAAAATAAAGTAGGTTTACTCTTAAGCAAAATAACATTTTTGCAGTTTTTACCCACCCTGTATAAAAAAATTGAAGTTTCTTATGGTAAATCGTATTTTCTAGACAAGCAAAAACGTTTATTAAGAGTGCCTTTTTTCGTATCTTTCAATTTTTAGTCCATTTGTCCTCTTGTAAAACCCATCCGTGGGCATACTGTATATTATTATCTTAAAGCAGACCAACCTGTATTCTATCAGCAACGAGTGCATCTCTGCTTTCATTCGATTACCCGCTGGGTCTTATCGGCATTAGTAATTAGCATTTATAATGAGTTTGTAAGATCGATAGACGGACTTTAGCATACACAAATCTTGGCACTCGAACGTGGCCCAAAACGGCAGTAACGTGCAAAAGCAAAGAGTCCAGAGAAGGAACCTGTAAGGATATTGGTTACAATTTATCGTTTTTGACTAAAAAAATATTATGGAAGTAGTCCATCTCACAGTGGAGTAATATTTTAAGTGAGGAATGAAACACAAAGTCTGCTCCACTAATTTAATAAATAGGTTCAGATTAACATCCCAAACATGTTTCAAAGGCATAAACCTTCATCTTCAGTGGGTAATTATTAAGATGTTGTTATTTATGAAGAGACCAATGACATTGTTACGTTTTTTTATAAACTAATGTTGCAGAAAAATTTTTATGAAACCATATGTAACTTTAATTCGGTAAATAATATATCTTAAATTAAAGTAAAATTAAATGAATAAACATAATTTAAATGAATTTAGTTTTATTTTAATTTTAAACTTGTTGAAAAACCCAAATTTTACTGGGACATTGTAATGGGGTACGACCATCATGGTGGAGTCGTACCCAATGCTTTAATCTGAACCTATTTATTAAATTAGTGGAGCAGACTTTGTGTTTCATTCCTCACTTAAAAAAATATTATTATGCAAGTATAGCAGGTTCCCTATTCGATTTCTGAACTTTTATAAGTTCCTGTCGCTTTGGGCTAGGTGATGCGTTGGAGCGTCGAGAGATGACGCTTTATGGTCTTCTCCCTCTCGTCGGACCATTGCCACACTGCCAAGCCGTGATACTGCGAATTGCATCTGGATATGGTTCTGACAAATGGAAAAAGATGAGCCCTTCTATTAATTTATGCTTAATGTTCTCTTACATACAAGTAAATAGTTTAATTTTCAAATTAATTTTGTAGCACTGCCAAATAGTATTGTACTTACCAATCGGACTCGCTCGTTTAAACTTTATTCCAAATGAAGTCGACTTACCTAAAAACAAGAGAAAACTTCTTTAAAAACAAGTCACTTTTGGTCGGAATTAAGTTACGAGAGTAAGTTTTTTTAGAGTTAAGATGCCATTTAAAACAGGATTAATTTAAAACCTTTTTTGTACCTTTTGTTTTTTCTCCTACTTATCGCTTTTTCAATAGCGCCCTTGAAAGGCTTAAGTAACCCTCTAAACCCTAAGCACTATGAAAACATCGTTCTTTTGCTTTTTATCCTCGTGCTTTATGTTGGTAAATTGTTTTGTATTTCGGGTTATTTTGCGTCTATTATAATATACCTACTACTATTGTACAAAATGAATTAAATGATCTAAGCTTAGTGTGCTTTATTTTCGCTGCTATTTCGAAGTACGGATAAGTTATAGATACGTACAAATAACAAATCGACAATTTTCTGTCAATTTCGTCACCAAAATGTATCCTTTTAAATAAAGAAGAATAATTGTATCTTTATTCTAAAATATGAAAATGTACCTATGTAGGTAGATAGGTACGTATACTTAATGCAAATTTAAAAGCGTTGTACGTCATACCCTCTAAGTGACGTCAGATATCGACAGTGTTGCCAGCTTGTGACAAAAATATCCGAGTGAGGGAATTACAGTTTTTTTTTTTCATAAAAACAAGATAATATACAAAAATTTCCCATAGTTTATATATTTGTTAACTGCATAATACCTTTTACCATTAACTTTAGTAGATCCAACACTTCTTGTATTTTTATCTTACCAAGATCGACCAATGGTACCATCCTGGAAAATCCATGTTTTATCCAAGAAAACGAATTGGTAGAAGGATGCTTCTTTTTCTTTAATATATACTTTCAAAAATACCAATCGTTTGAAAGCTACATGGGAAAGTTCCATAAGCCCTCGCCTCGGTTCATCTTTATTCCATCCGAAGCCTATTTCCTTTAAGAGGCTTCTTAAAGAGTGAAGACAACCATCAAACAGTTCTCTGCCTTTTAATTTTTTAATTAAAGTTGCCAAAGTTACATGATGTTCTAAAAAAAGTTACAGCTTATGCATAACCAATGTAAAATATTAGTTTTTAAATAATACAACTTACTTGTTTCATACATTCCGTAAATAGTGTCACGGATAGAACTTATATCCAATATTGACACATTTACAACTTTCTTTATATAAGAACGTTTTCTTTTAGGTCACTCAAATAATTTATTTCGCTTAACGGTTGTTGAAACTGCGCTTACAGTGGAGATATTCAAATTTAGGGCAGCTGCTACACGCTAAAAATTAGTAAATTGGAACTAAATTATGTAGACTTTAACACACTCTTTAAATTTACTTCTCTAACTGCTGTCAAGGGTAACAATGGGCCATTGTTGTTAAGTTCTTCCTGAAAATAGCTTATTAGAGAGGCTATAAGCTCTTTGCATCTGCTAATTAAACGCTTTGGCATTTTTCACAAATAGTAAACAACGTAATCGACAGTTTCTTAATGCTATTTATGAAAATATCTAGAGTTTTTGTTAAAAAAATAGACGCAAAAGCAACACGAAATCACAAAATAATTGAGGTTTGTTTTGCATAAACGTCAAACAAAACCAACGAACGAGCTGGCGCCACCGCACGGTTTACAGTTGTGTTGCCAACTATCGGTCAATAAAATTCAAATTATATTAATTTTTGCAAGCTTCAATAAACAAATTATTTGCTATAAGTGGATTCATAAGTTTGTAGTAAATTTAATATCGCATAAAGTTTTAATTATTTTTGCCCAAATTTATTTTCTTCGTGTTTTCTTACGGACTGACAATTATCAGCTGATTGATGACGTACAACGGTTTTAAATCTGATTAGACTATATTTGCCCATATTGATGCCCCCTACAGAATTTAAATATTAAAAAACTTGAATTTTTAATTTCGTTTGAGAAAAAAAAACATTTTAAATAAAAAAAAACGACCTATATTTGGTTTAATTGTGGCTGATTATATGTTATGTCCTGAAGCCAAAAACAAATGGTTTCTCTTTTATTCGATTAGTTTTTTAATTAATATTTCAGTTATTTACGTTTAACTTATTAATTAAACTTAATGAGACCACAGAAAAACGTATTTAATTAGGTGTTCAAACGCCACATTGCTACTAATTTAGAATATCTTAAATTGTGTTGTATTGTTTTTATATAATGTTCTTCCAAATCATCAAGGTTTTCGGGGTTGAACACAAAGAAACAATAAAGGGAATTCAAATCTTGTGCGCAACGAGATCATAAAAACATTTTGCAAGCTGTTCATAATAATAATTTTATTTATTTTAGATAACAATCGAGGTTTATTTTATAATTATACAGATACTAAATTTCAGTATGATCTTCGAACATTCATAAATTGGAAACAGTTGAAGGTAAGCATAGTATAGTCCGCATTACGAGTCCGTGGCTACGACGCAGAGTGGGGCAGAAGTGACAATAATTGAAAAATATAAATTCTCAAAAGAACAATTTATTTTTTTTGTAGTCGATATACTGAGGTGTTCCAGCGCGATTTAGTCGGCGTCCACCGAAGAATGGTTGCGTACAAACAGCATTTTTTTTTCAACATTTTAAGTAAATTTGTTAGTCGGCAGACCAGCAGGAGGCGAAAACTTTTTTCAAGCTGCGCTGAAATTTTGTCAAGAATTCTAGCTAAGAGTCGATAGAAACAAGTTAAGGGCTACGGTGATGGACGGTACATAGCAGAAAATGAATTGTGAGTTGATTTATAGTCCAATGGATTTCAAATTTGGAATAGTATATAGGTAAATATTAATATACGCCGATGCGTTGTCACTTTTTTTTTAGACGACCTAGGGCCGACGTACTCAGTTTTTTTTTCATAAACTATTAAAAAAAATTTAGTAATACATAACAAATTTTTATGGATAACCTTTTTGTTTCAATTTTTAAATTAAATGTCAATATCTTGGAAACAGCTGAAAATCGAGATAACAAGTCCTAAATAAAAAATATTTAGAATTTTTGGTAGAATTTAAAAACCTAATGAATAAATTAGGCATTTTATTTAAAAAAGTTGTCAAAGACATGACAACTGTTCTATGAGACACCCTATATAGTATTTTTTTATGTCAAAAAATGCACATTAAAAATAATAATTTACGGGTCCGAGCATTTTTCCTAGATCGTTTTCCTTTAATTAATATTAATTTTATGCGGGGCTTTTGGGAGACCCAGTATAACTTCTAAGTAAATTATTGGCGTTATTTCGATATACTATATATTTCAAATGTTCACATAGTATTGAGTTTTAAAAAATGAGCGAAAATTAAACGTTTATAAATGAGCCACCCTGTATATGTTTGTAACAGAGAATAAATGTTTAAAAACTTTCATTTTTATTTGAAACTTATTCCCATGTGTATACAGATTGACTTTATTAAAACAGTAATACGCAATCAAAACGTTTTCGACATATTTTATTAATCCTGCCCCACTGGGCGACGGCGAAGGGGGGTTAAAGGTGTAAAAAAGTCAGCTTTAACTGTAGCGGCATATTAATATTTTATAAGTTATGAGATTTGTAAAAACATAAGAATAGAGAAAATGTCTTAAATTACATAATCCGTTTCAAGTAGTGCGATTTCATTTTGACCACAGCTACATATGTTTAAATATAGTTATTAATTATAAATTAAATAATATAATTCTAAACTTCGCCAATGCCTGTAAACTTTCTGAAGATGTCATGATGACTAGCAGCTTCCGACAAGTTTAATATTATACACGATAGAAAGAGACAAAGCCAATTTCACGGCACAGGTGATAATTTCTGGCCCAGGAATTCGCGCTCTATTAGACCTGGGTTTACCGCTTTAACGATGATATGTGTTACCGGCAAAGTATAAAATTCAGGTAGTCTGCTTAAAACATGAGACTCTATAGAATGACTAACGATTTTAGGCAATGTATGAAATCTTTTTTATTTAAATGTTTTACCTAGACATTTCATGGAATACCTAGAAATTTTATAAAATGTCCATGTAATGTTAGGAAAGGTGTGAAATAAAAAATATAAAAGTATTAATTAAATTTTACTTTAATTTATAGAATCGCTTAACTTAACGAAGGCAACAGAAATGTAACAAACGTTGCCCAAGTATTTCTTAAAACCTATTGAACCCCATTTTTCTATTTATTTTTGCATGGTAAACTTGAGTGACATTAACTTGAACAAAGTGTCTTTTTCTTAACGCACAGGCATCCCATTGTTCCACAGTTCTTTTTGCAACTGCATCTAACAAATCCTTGACCGGTTCCCATATACTGCAATGTTGCAATTGAACGTAATGTAATTTCGTTATCAGGAATATCTTTAATCTCTAAGAATATTTTCTGACAAACCGTAAACTGGGACCTGGAATAGAGCGATTAAACCACTCCTTCCTTAGTAAAGAGCTGATACAGTCCATCATCTGTTTTATTCGTGACAGTGGCTAAATATTACGAGCATCACCTCGTCCCCTATCAACTTCGGGCACTGGAATTCTGACCGTTGTACCGACAGATACTGAAAGAATTTTTTTTTAATACGTTTCAACATTTTTTCTGCTTGTTGTTTTAAGTTTTTTTTTTGCAGAATGACGATTTTCTGTTGCCAGTATATTTTTTGGACATAAAGGACATGACATCTGAGACCCATGCCCCTCGTCACTATTTACATTTTTTGGTACAGCACAGATGAACGAATAGGTTGTTTACACGTTTTGAAACTCTGACTTCCAGTAGTTTTTTTAAAACAAACACAACATAAATATTTGATGGCTCGTTACTCGTATCTCCGGTACCTATCTAATGGTTCGTTAGTTACATATTCTCTAGCTGAAGGCTAGTCAAGCGACTCTAACGTTTTAGAGGTTACGTTCTGAGAAGGTTCTCTTTCATTACTATCCTCGTGCATATTTTTGTTGATAGCTCTTTCCAAATTTTTCTCACTTTCAAGATTTTGCAACTTCTTGTGGTAATGCTATGCCTACTTTTACTTTGCATCCAAAAAGAGCTTCGTAAGGTGTTCGTTTGATTCCAGAATGATATTCTCTATTTTTTATCAGCTGTACGAATTTTAACCTTTCATTCCAATGTCCGGTATTGTTATCTTGCATCCATGTAGTCAACATGTTTTCGATACCCTGGTTGGCTCTCTCAACACTCCCTTGGCTCTGAGAATGTCTAGGCTTCCCATGCACAATAGTCAGTGAAGGCCAATACTGCTTCAAATTATAAATAATCTGGTTGGCAAATTCACGCCCATTATCAGATTGAAGAATAGCGGGGGCACCAATTAAGGTAAAAATATCTAATAAAACATAATAAACTTCTTCCGCCCGTTTCGATTTAAGTCCTCTCAATACAACGAATTTGGTTAAATCAGGTCCACTTAACGACGGGAATTAAACTCGGAAGAAATAATGGGCTTCACAACAATACCTTTTCCAACAACTTTTTGTTTTTGTTGACACGGTTCACAAAGTTGAATATACAGCTCTATATTATAAGGGGTTACGTTTTTATATCGGCATGAAAGTTCTTTTATCATGCGATCTCTTACCCCATGACCAATAGTAATATGAGCTTCATGTAAAACATCAAATAGTTCACTATCAGAAACATAGTAAAGTATATTGCTCACAGGATCTTTAACAGGAAATATAAGTTTGACATTCTGATCAATTGTCAAAGTATCATAACGTTTTAGCAACCAATTATGCCGAGGAACTTTTTTCGTTGTTGATTTCGCATTTTTAACATCATCAATTAACAATGTGTACTGATCATCTTTAATATAAACACAATTCTTAGCATTTGAACGTCTTGTAATTTTTAATTCTGCGTTAAATCTATTTTTCATTACCGAAACCCGTGAATCGGACATTACCTACTCAAACAACCTGTACGCAACGCAGAATATGATGCAATACTAAACAAGAACAAACAAATCACGTTGCGTCACAAGCATGTTTGCCAAATTTACGCATAATATTCCATATATTGCCAATTATAATCGGCAATATATGGATTGATAATTATCAATTCGGTATTCTATAAAATGCCTAGGAGATGTATATAATATAATTTATTTCATACAGTGCCTAATAGTATTAGGAATTCTATATAATACCTAGGAATTCTATACAATGTCGGATTTCAAACCTTGCCGGTAACATATACACTAAACAGGGATATACATACGTCTAATTGTTTTATGTAATAAAAACAAGCCGTGATATTTTTGGTCTAAATGTCAAACTAATTAAGTCCGTAAAAAACGTCATTGTTAGTCCCCTAACTAAACTAATTAATCGTTGTCTCAGAAATAACACTTTCCCGAAAGCACTTAAGTCAGCCCTAGTAGTACCTATCTTTAAAAAGGGCGATCCTGCTAAACCTGAAAATTATCGACCTATCTCTTTACTACCTATAATATCAAAAATATTTGAAAAATGTATAGCCACTCGAATAATACAATTTTTCGATGAGAATGATCTTTTTACATCCTGCCGGTTTGGATTTAGGAAGGATAGGAGTACGGTAATGGCAATCTTGGACCTGGTCACATTTCTCCTTGACTCTTTTAACAACCTAGAGTTTAGCAGCGTCTTGTTCTGCGACCTAAGCAAGGCGTTTGATTGTGTCCCCCATGATATTCTATTACGCAAACTCTGTAAATATGGGTTCTGCCCTGACAGTATCACGCTTCTGAGTTCTTATCTGAATAACAGAGAGCAGACTGTGCGTGTTGGTGGAGTGTCGTCGGCGCCGAGTGGGATTACTATAGGAGTACCCCAAGGTTCAGTTCTGGGTCCTATATTGTTCCTTATATACATTAACGATCTGCCACTTACAGAACCAACAGGTAAATTTACGCTTTTTGCTGACGACACAACAGTTGCATGCACGGCTGATTCTCTTGAGAGCGCCGAGATGAGGATGAATGTTTTGCAGAATGGAGTTCAGGAGTGGTTTGATGTGAATAGATTGCTTCTTAATGCAGACAAAACGAACAGAGTAATCTTCACCTTGAGACAAACGGATATACCAAGTGATGCAATGGTTAAATTTTTAGGGGTTCATTTGGATCCTCTTCTTCAATGGCATTCACACATAGATGTTGTCGCCTGCAAACTAAGGAGTACTATATATGCTCTTCGTTGCCTTGTTGGTTGTTCCTCGAGCAGTACCCTGAAGACGGCATACTTTGGCCTCTTTCATCCTGTGTCCACGTATGCTATATTGGCATGGGGTCATGTCCCCCATATGAAAAGACTGTTTGCATTGCAGAGGAAAGCAGTCAGAGTGTTGAGTGGGTTGAATTATAGGGATGATTGCAGAGGAGCTTTCACAAATATGGGTATACTTACCTTGCCATCAGTGTTTGTTCTGTTGTGGGTGCATAAGAACAAAGATCGATATATGGCGCATGGGGATGTCCATGCATATGCGACTAGAAATAGGAACAAACTGGTCCCAATATATCAGCGCTTGACGAGATGTCAGAGTGGTCCTGGGTTTCTGGCTGTTAAATTATATAACAGGCTACCTACCAACTATACCAAATTGCCGATTTTACTATTTAAAAATAAAATAAAACAAATTTTAATTGTGAACGCATTTTATTCAACTAATGAATTCTTAGACTTCACATTTCATTTGTAGGGTCCAACTGGGGTCATAATATAATATATTGCTGGTGTTGTATTTGTATATTGTATTTTAAATTTATTTTCTTGTGTATTGTAAGTATGTGTTTTATATACTTTCTTTTTAGAGATTAGTGTATTTAACGACTAAATATGATCAAATTAATTTTAATATGTAGTGTAAGTACTTTTTTGTTCAATACTTTTCTGTTTTTAAAGATTTATGTAGGACTAATTTTTAAATTTTAATTTTTAATTCTTGAACCATGTACCTGACTTGTGTGAATACTTTTTGTATGCTTACGCCAATAAATTAATTGGAATTTGAATTTGAATTTGAATATATTTAAATTGCATAGAAATCAAGATTTTATGGAAATTTAAACAAAGTATTACGGCAATAATGTTGTGCTTTGGGACCACATTCCTTAATTTCCTTTCGTATCTGTAGCCTTGTGCGTCGGACTATACATTACATGTGATAAAATATATCTAGAATTTAGCGACGAATTCGAAAATGTCACAAAATCAGGCATAATTATTAGAAATCCCTGTAAATCCAATTTTATTAGCTTATTATCGTCGTTGTGATATTAGTACATTGCGCAAAACCTAACCCTGTATAATAACGTAATTCATTAAGGTAGCTAGATTTTTTTCCATCAGCAAGATAAACATCGTATATAATAATTATAATTATTTAACATTTAGAAACGAACAAATATTAGTAAAGGTATTAAAGTAATAGTACGTTACTATCGGATGATAATAGTTTACTAAAAAAATTAATTTACATCAATCGAAAGATTGTTCTGGCTTCATAGAGATATCAATACTTTTGATTGAAGCCTTGTGGCTTGATCCTCAATTTTCCATTTTTTAATAAACGAAATGCAGAAACGACAAAAAAGAATATCCTATTGATTAACATGCCGCTTTGTCGCTATAAATAGATCGCGCGGCGGCATGAGATGCTTTAACCGCAGCAAGCGGGAAGCGACAGGTCCTCGAGCCGGAGCTAAAGGAATCCTGATTGCAGAAATTCTGGAATATCCGTATTGTGGTAATCAAAAACAAAACGTTTAAAACTTAAATTACTGATAAACGATAACTTCTGTGTGTAATTAGAAATTTTCTGAGAGTAACAAAAAAATTTATAAAAAACTAACTTATTTTAAACTGTGCTCATGATGACACAATTATACAGTGAGAACGTAAAGGTTGGAACAAATTCATTAAAAATTCACATGTTTTATTTTCGGAAAACCGCTCGGACCGGTCAATTTTTTATTTTTGTTGTGTATTTTTTGAAGCTTATTTCATATACAGCGTATCCAGAAAAGTTCTAGACATATGGGAATTTTCTTTATTGTTAATTTTACGAAAAAAAAAATTCTTTATAAAAAGTTCTACCTACTTGATGCGCAAATAATATTGACGTACAAAACTTAAGATATCATGTACAGGGCGGCAGGAAAATATAGTTAAGAAGGAAGTACCTACCCTCAATTTTTATTTTAGAGCAAATTGTTATAAGACAACTTTACTAAGGACTACAAAACTTCACACAATATTTCGATGGAATATTTTAATTTACAGGTATCATCAAAAACACGTTGAGCATTCATTACCTCTTGTTGGAGACCAATTACGTAAAAAAATATTGCGGGATTATTTCATGTTCTAAAATCAACCTATCAGGAATATTAAAAACATGTAATTTCCTTAGAGCAAAAATAAATTGCGAATGTGAATAATATAAAATATTTTAGCAATTACATGATAAAAGTGATCTAAAAACAGATAGTTTAAAGTGAAAATTATGTCTCCACATGCCCCCCTTCCTTTTCCATGCAAACTATAGTACGCCTTGTAATTTCTTTTACTGTCGCCCGTATCATATTGTATAATTTGTACGTCTTATAAAAAGTGACAGTTCGTCAAGAAATTGAGATAACTGGTTCCTTAAGCAGTCCAGGTAAATGGCAGCATTTATATTTTGTCGCGAAAAGTATGGTCCAACGATCCGATCATTAAAAATGCCACACCAAACATTGGTTTTAAATGAATATTGACTCCACTCCATCACCGACAATTTTGGGAGCATACCACGCCGTTGGAAGTAAACATGGCTTCATCTGTAAATAATATTTTTCTTGCAAAAAAAGTATCAACTTCACACTCGCCTTGGAACCACGCGCAAAATAGGAAACGGGATTCAAAATCTCTAGGAAGAAGTGTGTGAATGTATTTCGGTTTATATTATGGATGAATTTTATTTATTTTCAAAACATTACTAGCAGTAGACTTTTTGACGTCAACTGGAATAGTTTTTGACAATTTTCTTAAATAAATTTTCGGGTCCTCGATAACCACTTGCATTACATTGAGTTGCTTTTCTTCTGTTGTGGACCATTTGTTGTGTTGTTTCTTAAATACATTTTCGACGGAACCAGTAGCTTTAAATTTATTCATTACGTTTGCTATAGTGGCGCTACATACCATTTTATCAGGGTATCTAGTATTAAATATGAGTGCGGCTTCCCTAATAGGTTTATAGTGATCTCCGACGATAAGTACAGTTTCTATTTTCTCCTGCAGCGTTAACTTTACAACCATGACGAGACTAACGTAAACCTCGTGTTAATAAGTCGAAAAATGGTAAATGATTTTTGACTAACATGTCAATATTCGTTACTATAGTATTGCACATAGTTGTAGTTGCAAAATTGTTGCAGGTAACTGTTAAAGAAATAAAATAAAATAGTATATTAAAGTACATGTTTTATAAAGCATCATCTTATAGCACGCATCCATGTTAAAAAACGAGCCGCTTGCGGCGAGTTTTTTAACGTGACAAGTGCTCTAACTGCTTTATAAAACACGTACTTTATACTATTTTTTCTATTTTGTATTTTTTTCAATAAGAAAATACATATTTAAAAAGAAAATCAACATCATTGTCACGAAATTTGTGTTTTAATATTTCATAGAGTTGTTCATAATTATAATTAAAAAAATATGGAGCATGATAATCTAAGTTCAACTCCCCCTGAGTTAAGGGATATTGCTAATAAAACGATAAATCAACTTTTACCAGAGAAATCCCGAAAACTTTCTTTTCTCATTGATCACAATAACAGGAAACGTCAGACGTCAACAGAATAAAACATTTAAATATTACCAATGACAACTTTTAAAAAATAAAAAAACGGTATCGTAATAGATCTGTTTCGATACTGAAAACGGTATTGTAATAGATTTCTTATGAAACAAAATTAGAAAAAATATTTTCCAAATGCTTTTTGATGGTGCCCCGTAAATTAAAATATCTCAACGAAAAATTGTATCTTACCACGTTTTGTAGTCCTTAGTAAAGTTTTCTTATAAACAATTTGCTCTAAAATAAAAATTAAGGGTAGGTACTTCCTTCTTAACTATATTTTTTTGCCACCCTGTACATGATATCTTAAGTTTTGATATGTCAATATTATTTGCGCATCAAGCAGAACTTTTTATGAGGAATAACTTTTTTTCGTAAAATCAACAATAAAGATAATTCCTATATGTCTAGAACTTTTCTGGACATGCTGTATACAGGTTGTCCCAAGCCAGCAAGTTATGACGGTTTAATTTATTTTTTAAATGGATACACCTATTTTATAACATTTTTTTGGATTCTACGTAAAATTCTAAACATATTTCATGAAATATGTCATATACCTAAATTCAACCGTTTGCGAGAAAATCGATATTCGGTTTGTAACAGATGATTTTTTCGTTATGACCTAAATAATGAACACCGTCAAAAATAAAGCCTTTGGTTGTGAGGTTGTCACACTGACAGTGACGGTTGTCCCCTGACTTGAGTAGTTTTGCCTCAAGTCAAAGTATCTGGCAAAAGTAATTTTAATTTTCTCGTAATTTAAAAAAATGGTACGCTTAAGTGAAAGAGCAAATAGAAATATTAACAATGATTAGTAATGGAGATAGACACACAAATGAGAGTTTGCGAACTCTTCAATAACAAGTATCCTCGCAGAGAACCGATATCTCGATCTACTGTCAGTAAAATAGAAAAAAATACAGAGATTTAGGTCACGTTAGGGACAATTATACCAAAGGTCGACCTGCGGTATAAGAACATTAAATGTGTTATTGTCGGTTCAAGAAGACCACCATAAGGCGAGAATTACTATTCTTTTGGAAAATCGTATCTTCAAAACATCCATCCTATAGTATTTAGACAAAAATAAATTCCATCCTTACAATATCCAATTGGTTTATGGACTCAATGAAGATGATCCTGACAGAAGAGTCCAATTTTGCGAGATAATGATGAATATGTGCAATAATCATCCAAAGTTTTCAAAACGAATTGTATTTTCGGATGAGGTAACGTTTTGTTTCAATGAAAGTGTAAGCAAACAAAACTGTCGGTATTGGGCTACAGAAAATCCACGCTGGATTATGGAATGTCACACCCAATATCCCCAAAAAGTTAATGTTTGGAGCTCCAGCCCATTACACCCACCCGCGCCGTGTGCGTGAGTACCTTAATGCAGTTTTTCCCGAACGATGGATTGGCCGACGAGGTACAGTTGAAGCAGTTTTCTTCCACTGATGGTCTGATCTTTTCCTGAAAAAAAATTTTGCAAACTGAACTGCTCTACGTCTGATTCGTCTTCCGAACTTCTTGTTCAGTATTTGTTCCTGAATAATTATTTCTTCTCTTACCTCTTCGTCTTGTTCGATGTCTGTTACTTCTTGATCGCTAGAGATGTCATCAAACCATTTCTACAATACTTCGGGATCATTAGTTTTTCCCATTCGTCGCCATTTTGACGGTGGCTCACACAATGGTAATTATTAGCTTAAACCCACAGAAAAGAAATCAAAATAATAAGACATATTTTTTCTAAAAATAAATTTTTACTGCATGTGGTTGATCGCGCAGTCTACAATCGTAGACCAGACAAGTATATGCAGTAATAACAGAACTAATACACTTCTCTCACAATCGAAACCGACTGAGGCGACAGAGTGACGCACGCTTAACAGCTCAAAGGCATGCTTGCGTCAATATAACTCTAAGGCAATATCATTCCTTAAAGGCGCGTGGATTATTATTGTAGACCGCGCGGGTAACGTAGGATTAATTTTTGATCTCGTATGGTATGTTATTTACGATTTCTAAAAACCTGATAATAAATTTCATCAATAATTTAAAAGTTCAAAATAATAATGCAAAACTAATAAAACGAATCCGACCCTGGCAATGGCAACTTATTGAAATCGACACTGGCAGGGGCTTTGCCCGTATTCACGATTTTTTTTTAAATTTCACTTATAGTTGGCGAGGACTATATCTGACACATTTAGTATGAAATTCTAGAACATTTATAGATATATACTTTAAATTCACAATTGAAAATCAATTTAGGGGTCTTGTATCCTGCTAAGTTTATTACGGCGCCATTCGAAGCTTAACAAAAAAGCGATATAAATCTTTTTTCGTTGCTTATCGTCCCAAGTACGCACTTATCAGAAAAAAGTGATCCCTTGTGGAGTCTCACAATTTTTCCCCGCTTTGAATAAGGTTATTTTTAGAACTTCTGCTCATTCAGCTTATTTTTGGACGCTTCTTTTTAACGTTATTTTTTATATTTTTTGGAAATTCATTCTATACCTAAATAATGTCAATAGAAAAAAAACCCTAAGCTGAAACTTTATGCATATTTAATGAGACAGTGTGTTACAACTGATACATACATTCTTGGATCATGTTTGTTCTTTAAGTAAGACATAAGTCTATTACTTCTGTTTACCTCAGTACTACGTCTTAAGCAGATCTTCTTTAGAAGGGTTTAGTTTGGAAGTAATTCTTATTTAACTTAAGAACTCCGTGAAAAGTAACTACTTTTAATTATTGAACTGCTTGATTATATCTAATTATTAAGGTCGAGGAGCAGCCAGTCCCTAGGTAGTTTATATAGTTTTTTCGGAAGTGCATGTATATATGATTGTGTAATGAGTTCGTTCTGCAAGACATCCGTCCATCTGTAGTAGTCTATAATCAGTTTGTCAAAATGTTCTGTCAGAGTCGGCATTAGTAGACCGTTGCGTAAAACATGAGTCATCGTGTACCGTGGTACGTCCGCGATAATTTTAATTACGTTGTTTTTAAATGTCTGTAGTTTCTTGAAGTGTGTCTTGTTAAAAGTATACCAGGTAGGGATTCCGTAGGTCAGTACTGGTCGAACAATAGTCTTATATAATATGTTAGTCTTTGTACGTAAGTCGATTCCGCTTCATTTGTTGAGGAGTGCGAAAATGTCACCGAGTTAACCGTTTGCTTCTTTTAAGCGCTGGTCAGCATTTTTATTCCAAGCCATCCGCTTATCGAAGCAGATACCCTGTATTTAATATTATCACTCCAACTTATCCTAGAGTTTTTGACCAACAAACGGGTTACAGGAAATTTAACTCTAGAGGTAGATGGCTGGGGTTTTCGCGTCGTTTAAGCGAATTTCCCACCTATGACTCTAAAAGTTTTATATGTCGCTGCAACTCCGAGACTACTAGCCTGAGCTGTTTGGCGGTGGCAGTGATCTTGGTATTGTCAGCAGTGTTGCCAGAAGTCTTCGATTAAAAGTAATAGGTTGACGGTTCAAAACGTAATAGAAATCAGAGAATAGTAATAAAAGCGAGCCAGAACACCGAAAGAGAAATAAATATTCTGGCACATTCACCAGTTCGCAAAAAAAAATAAATTATGCAAATTATGCATAATTATTAGTTATTTACACTATTATTTTATATTTCGATCATATCGGTCTTAAATTTCTGTTTATACATTTTTTTCTTTACCTTTGGTTCAGACTCTGACTCACTGACATCAAAGGTTAATTCCGAATCCAATTTAGACTGACCAGTTACACATGCAGAACTTGTACTTGGTGTGGGAATAAAGTGCTGTTTTACTGCCTTTTCAGATATTAGTTATTTATTTTCCTCGTGCTTTTTTGGTATCTTTATTACAAATCTAAAAAAAGTTCATACATACAGCTATATATATACTCTGGTTTAGCATTAAAATATTCACCATTTAAAAAAATAGTACCCAATAACAATTATTGTTACCTACCTGTCCATGTTTGCAAACTGCAGATATAACAAGTTTTATAATAAGCACTAAATCTAACAAAAACTAAAGATATAAAAATGTATTAAGTATGTATTAGCGTCAATTAACCACCGAACAAAATTCAAATTTTCAATAACCGTTACCGGGGACCGGGGACGGGGAAGTACGTGCCAAGAACTGCTCCCTGCGCATGAGTATATCTGTATCATATTCTTATATTAAATGAACCAACCTACCAATCAGAACTTCTTAAAATACTAAAAAAGAATAGAATTATCTGAAACCGTATATATAAAAGCAGGACAACCGATTTATACGATTATATACATATACAATATACAAACGATCTTATTCGTTTTAATGAATATTTAAGTTGGAATCTCAGACGAACAAATGACATAGAAAAATGTTTTTTTGCGTTCGGAGCAAGGTGTTGGCCACAAGGTGTTGGCAATATAGGAAAGTTACTGAAAATTAAAAATAGTAGGTAATAGATTTGGTGAGCAATGTAAAACCGTAATAGAATTGTTAAAATAGTAATAGATCTATTACAATTGTAATAGACTGGCAACGCTGATTGTCAGCAAACAGTTATAACGGTGTTTGACCAAATTGTGGTATATCGCAGATATAGATATTGTACAGGGCCGGCGCCAGGGGGGGGGGGAGCCTTGCGGGACTCCGGCTCTAACGTGTCTCACTGTCGATATTGCATATTCTGACGAAACCGCGAAAATTTTGTCTTCCAAAAATGAGTGAATAACCTTTATTAGGTTAGTTCAATCTAATCAGCTTTAGAATAGGTCCTTCGTGACAGACCATGTCAAATGCTTTGCTCGCGTCGAAAAAGCACTGCTCCCGTGCTAAAGCGGCCATTAACGCCTTTAAGGATATTGGACGCCAGTATAATCGCTTGGCGTACCGTGCAATGAGCAGATCGAAAACCAAACTGCTCTGGTAGTAAAATGTTGTTGTCGAATACAAAATCGTTAATACGTTAAATTCTTCAACAACCTTTCCAAGACACGACAGCCGACTGATTGATCTGTAACTGACAACCAATGTTAAGTCTTGTCCTGGCTTAGGTATTTAAACAACCTTGACTTTTTTCCACACTTTTGGTACTTTAACTTCGTCAAAATTTCGCAAATTTTGGATCGGATCTTCAATGGTTTTGTAAATCTGTACCGTTCCGGTTACCTACGTATCTCTGTACGAATTCGTCGTTGGGTTCTCGCTAAATTGTTTATGAAGACTGTCCGCGAATAATTTAACTTTATACTTTAATATTATTGGTCGATACTTGGTGGAAATCCATAATAATTTTGTTATATTATTTAAAGTAAAACACTTTTTTACTTCAATTTCCACTTTATTTGACAATACATGTTTCACTGCACTGCAGCTTCGTCAGGTAATGTACAATTAATTTTAAGTTTACGCTATTTAAGTGCATGGCTAATGACAGTGCCAGTTAGGTATTGTAAAAGATGGGGGTTTTTTCGATAATTAGTATATTCTACAATCTAATTTAAATATCAAATAAAATTGGCCTTTAATATGGAAAAGGTTGGTATTTTCCTAACTTAATTAGTATTATAAAAGGGGGTGGGTTATTTAAAAATTTAATGTGTCTTGCTTGAAGTTTTATTGTCCTATTGTGAGAAGAATATTAAAATAAGTTTAGTAAAGGTGAATTGTTTAGGTCTAGTTGATTATTTAATAACATATTTGTATTTTTAAGCTTGTTTATTTCTAATGATTCGAGGTGATTTAGTTTTGATCCTTTGTTTTCTAGATGTAGTATTTTAAAGTCTTCATTAAATGAGTGTTTTGTTTCTATAAGATGATTCGCGTAGTTTGAATCATTTTTGCCATTAATAAAACTATTAAAATGTTCTTTGATTCTTTTCGAGAAACTTCTACCTGTTTGACCTATATATGTTTTTGAACAATCTCCGCAATTTAATTTGTATACTCCCGATTTGTCATTTTTGTTGATTTTAGTTTTACAGTTTTTTATTAGTTTTCCTATGGTATTTTGAGTTTTGAAAGCTGTGTTTATATTAAGTTTTTTTAAGAATTTACTAATTTTTGTGCTTATGTTTCCTATATATGTGATTATCCTGTATGAAGTTGGTTTTTCTTTTTCTTTTGGATATACCATTGCTATGGCTTTTTTGTACATTTTTTGTTTTAATATTTTATCTATAATTTCTGATTGGTACCCGTTATTTGTTGCAATTTGTTTAATTAGGTCTAGTTCTTTTTGAAAATCTGCTGGTTGAAGGGGGATTGAGATTAGTCTATGGACCATGCTATAAAAAGCAGCCATTTTATGTTGGATAGGATGGCAAGATGAGTTGTGTATTGTTGTGTCTGTGTGTGTTGGTTTATGAAAGATTGAGAAATTGTGTTTGTTATTTAATTTCTTTATAGATAGATCTAAAAAATTGATGGAATTGTCTATTTCTCTTTCTATGGTAAATTTAATGTTTGGGTGAAGAGTATTGATGAATTCTATAAACTGATTTAGTTGTCTACGTTTACGTTACCTAAGAATGCTAAATTAATTTCATTTGACGTTACCAACTTATTTCCTAGCATTCCCGTAAAAGATGCTTTGATTCTTATTGAAAAACTTCTAGACCAAAAACATGTAAATATAATTAAAAAACAAGAAATAATGCAGACCCTCACCTTGTGTTTAAATCAAAATTATTTTGAATTTGACAATACATTTTATAGCAGCAAGGAAGGTTTAATTATGGGAAACCCGCTGAGTCCCCTCCTCGCTGAGATTTTTATGGATGCTCTAAAGTCAACAATTATGAATCATTCCCTCTTTAAGAAATTTCTGTATTGGTATAGGTATGTGGATGATGTTTTAACTTGTTTCATCGGTACAGATAGACAACTAAATCAGTTTATAGAATTCATCAATACTTTTCACCCAAACATTAAATTTACCATAGAAAGAGAAATAGACAATTCCATCAATTTCTTGGATCTATCTATAAAGAAAGTAAATAACAAACACAATTTCTCAATCTTTCATAAACCAACACACACAGACACAACAATACACAACTCATCTTGCCATCCTATCCAACATAAAATGGCTGCTTTTTATAGCATGGTCCATAGACTAATCTCAATCCCCCTTCAACCAGCAGATTTTCAAAAAGAACTAGACCTAATTAAACAAATTGCAACAAATAACGGGTACCAATCAGAAATTATAGATAAAATATTAAAACAAAAAATGTACAAAAAAGCCATAGCAATGGTATATCCAAAAGAAAAAGAAAAACCAACTTCATACAGGATAATCACATATATAGGAAACATAAGCACAAAAATTAGTAAATTCTTAAAAAAACTTAATATAAACACAGCTTTCAAAACTCAAAATACCATAGGAAAACTAATAAAAAACTGTAAAACTAAAATCAACAAAAATGACAAATCGGGAGTATACAAATTAAATTGCGGAGATTGTTCAAAAACATATATAGGTCAAACAGGTAGAAGTTTCTCGAAAAGAATCAAAGAACATTTTAATAGTTTTATTAATGGCAAAAATGATTCAAACTACGCGAATCATCTTATAGAAACAAAACACTCATTTAATGAAGACTTTAAAATACTACATCTAGAAAACAAAGGATCAAAACTAAATCACCTCGAATCATTAGAAATAAACAAGCTTAAAAATACAAATATGTTATTAAATAATCAACTAGACCTAAACAATTCACCTTTACTAAACTTGTTTTAATATTCTTCTCACAATAGGACAATAAAACTTCAAGCAAGACACATTAAATTTTTAAATAACCCACCCCCTTTTATAATACTAATTAAGTTAGGAAAATACCAACCTTTTCCATATTAAAGGCCAATTTTATTTGATATTTAAATTAGATTGTAGAATATACTAATTATCGAAAAAACCCCCATCTTTTACAATACCTAACTGGCACTGTCATTAGCCATGCACTTAAATAGCGTAAACTTAAAATTAATTGTACATTACCTGACGAAGCTGCAGTGCAGTGAAACATGTTGTATTGTCAAATAAAGTGGAAATTGAAGTAAAAAAGTGTTTTACTTTAAATAATATAACAAAATTTAACTTTATCCCTAGGATCTGCAACTAAAATTTTAAATTTACGTCCCTGATAATGGGCATAGGTTTCCTGCTACCGCTCTTCAGAGCCCGCGTCATCTTATAGATTCTGCAATCATCAGTATTCAGATTTCTGATTCTGTTGTACCACAGACAGGACTCTTGCTCCTGTAAGGGTCTGCGAACTAGCAGAGTTGCCCTGTTCGCTTCTACTTTTATGCGAGGGTCCCCAGTTCGATACGCCCGTTTTAAAAGTCTGTATTTTATTCTAATCTGAGTTTTGATTTTATTGGTAAAGGCTCCGTACTTCGAAAGCCTGGTCACTTTCGTAGTTGACGCACTTGCCATGGCCGTATTGATACCTTTAATGATGCTGTGTACTGTGTATAGCTGTTTCAATATCTGGCTCCGTCTGGTTAGGCGGCAATGGTTGGTTATTTTCCAATGTTCATCTGAATGAAGGCCAGTTTACAGTGGTAGTGGAGATGAACTCATGCCCCTTCTCTTGCGGATTGCCGTATTCAACAATGACCGGAAGATGGTCTAAAGTCAGGTCGTAGAGCGCCATTGGTTAAGAAAGTAAATTTGAATTTTTTACAACAAAAATGTACAGAATTTCCGGGAGTCCAATATGCCCTAGAATAGTCTAACAAGCGAATCAGCATAAGTATTCATCACTTAGGGATTTTTTGGGTTTTCGGTCAAAGTTGAGAAAAAAAATTTAAAAGTGTTTACGTCTTGCCGGTTTATTAGTCTAAACCATCTTCAGAACTTAAAAGAAGAAAAATAAAATTCATGATACTTAAAAGATATAGAATAAAAATTTGACATATCTTATTGTTTCAATAACACTACACTTAAAGCTAACTATTAGCTACATGGTTAAATCTAGGTAATAATAAATATCTTAAGACTTGAATTTTGTTAACAAAGCTGCCATTTATTAGGTATAGACAGGGGTTATTGCAGTGGCGTAACTAGAATTTTTTGGCCCCAACGCAAAATATATAAGAAGGCCCCCCCCCCCCTTTTGGTCACAAATCACAAACACTAAATAAAAATAAAACAACGAGCTTTTCTTATTTACTTTACATATAACTTAAGAAGATATTTCTTTTCTTCAACGAAAAACAAAACTTTAAAATAACTTTAAATTTAAATCAAGTCCAATAATTAGTTATTAACGAAGTTGCAAATTGTAATAAAATCAGTTTAAAACAAAACTCAACTTAAATTTATTAAACCCCAAAATAATTTTTTTCTCGCTCTACACATTGCAAATTCATTAATTAAACCCTCAAGGTCTAATTTGTTCGCGGCTTCACTTTGGACGGACATTAGACAAAAACTACAGTGGGCCCCCCAAGCTTGGGGGCCCCAACGCATTGCGCTCACTTGTCTTATGGTAGTTACGCCACTGGGTTATTGGGACACAGATTTAGGTCAATATAATTTTTATTCTAACAGTGGTGCAAGAATTTGTATTTTATTGTTTGATTAGGTTGTTGCAAATGCAACTTAGATTCTCTGTATCATTTTTTTTATGTTACGTTTTGTATGGTGTATGGTTAAGTTCATGACCTAATGTATGTACGTTGTTGAAATCATTCTTATGAAGGTTGTCAATTGCATGTTGAGATTGTGCTTTTTAGATATATAACAGTTTAAAAGAGTTCTAAATAAGATTCTGTTAAATTTTACAAAATTGCTATTTCACAACTAAGGCCGTAAAACAAAGGAAAATGTCAGTATACCTTGTTTTTAAAAGATGGGAATGTTATTAAGCATATTCGTTAATTTTAAATGGAACGAGGGGCGAGGAGAGGAGGGAGGGGGTGTCAAGGAGCACCTCCATTTTTGGAGACCACGTCCAAATTTCGTTTTTCTCAACTATTCTAATTCTTGCATTAAACAAGATGTATGCTAAATTATTTAACTTCATCTCCATTGTTCTCTGTTTCTAAGCAAAAAGGTAGGTTTGAGAAAATGTAAATCACATACTATTCTTTATTCATGATCTGTAGTATTATCACACTGTGGTCATGACCCCCTCCCTCCTAACCCCCCCGATATCCGCAGCTGGTGCGGTATACTTATTGCAAGCACTTATGCAATTTGATTTTCTTGCTGCCCCTTTTTTCATCGCGAAGCAAAAATTTTCTTTTTCACTCGGTGTATTATTACTACATGCTCGAAGAAAAAATAATTTTACTGAAAGCGTCAATGTGCTTTCTAGGTAATAAGCGGGCGTTGGGGAAACATGCATATGCATCTCAAGACTAATTAACATAACTCAAACTCCTAATATTGCTTAATAATTAGACCAAAACCATAATCGCATTTCAGTGAAAAGTTAATAATGATCGGCAACGCCGCATTTGGGTTATGTTCTACTGTTTTAAAGAAATAAATGAAACTCATCTTTTAAAATATTATAAAAACTTAACTGCAAATTTACGTGGCATTTAATAATCCTTTCGGGAAAATAATACAATAGAAAACCCTTAATAACAAAACCGCTTGTTTACGTTTTTATACACCTTCAACTTGTATCTAGCCGGTAAGCAGTAGATATATAACTATTCGATTCAACTGAAGAGCGGTAAAGATGAGTGTTCGGGGAAGCTTTCCCCAATTATCATAAAAGGCGGCCGGCGGGCATTGGAGACGTTGCGCACGTGCTAGACAGGTCAGTTTTTTGGATTGCGGGACGAAGAGTGATTAAGGGGATGCAGTGTTGCAAATGGTGTTCGTGTGGGAAGAGTGATCAACAAAGTGAATGTTTTCATTTTTATTGACAGTAGAGTTTAGAATTAGCTCCGTGGTCTACGTCTGCCGTGATTTAAATTGCCACGTATTTTCGGGTCAGCAGCGCTTAGTGTCTTCTCTCCACGGATTTTCTCGGGCTATCAGCGCTTAAGTAGTCGTGAGTTGTCAACCTTTTGCAAAAATTGTTGAAGTAAAAGTATAATAGTTTGTTGCGGGTTACATGAACCCCCTTAAGTGTGATTAGTCAATGTGGCCATTGATTAGTTAATCGATAATAAGTCATGTGAAGTAGTAGTATAATTTTACAAATTATGTAAACACCTGGCATTTTCTGTTACAATGGCATAGTTTGGTAGAGTAAAGAAATGCTTTTATGAAGAAAAGTGTTTTCTTGAGAGTAAAAGAAGAACAAAGAATCAGTGAATCACCCTATCGAAAAATAGTATTTCTTTGGTGCTGAGAGTGGGATTTTAAAACCCAGGCCAGCACAGCGCGTTTATTATTGTTTGAGGGTTGTAGATAATGTAAAATTATTATTAAAATGCAATTGTTGTGGAGCACAAAGTTTCGATAAGTAAAGATTAGTTCATATAGTTGTTCATTAGTAGTAACATTACATCAGATACAGTGACAAATTTAATAAATTCGGGAGCAGTAATAAACCATCTATCCGTCATATATTTTTTTTAGGTCATCAACGAAACAAAACCCTTGTTTTCAAATATACAAAGCTCTTACCTTTCAAAAGCAATTCGTAATCATATCTTTTGCAAACAGACCCATATAAAGGATACGATTCGCGTTTCCTTTGAGTGCTGCTTTATTGGTCTGTTCTTAGACAGATAATCGTTATCTGTAAGTAAGTATCACGCGGTAACAGGTTAAGTAAAATGGAAAATTGGTTTAATAAAGGATCGTGAGTGGCAAGATATCCAGATACTTACTTGATCAAAATGTATACAATATAGGGCTTAACGGTTTTGTTTATGTTAAGATGTAGAAGGCAGAGTGAAAGTAGATGGTCCGAAAAAGCAGATTATAATACTTATATCTTTGTTGAAAGCATACCCAGTTTATTTTTTATTCTGGCATTTAGGGACGATATTTAGCATTCTAATTGGGAAAGGAGGGCAAGTAATTTTTTTTAAGTAGCAGGTTATCTCTTTGACCAACAAAATAAACAACAGCAAGAAGAAAAGCACCGTGTGTGTTCATTTTTCTATCAATAATGGATGCAATAGGGCAAGAGGAAATACTTCTTATAAAATATAACGTAAGATCAAAAAAAGTCCTCAAAATATGCAGTTGAATAAATCACGCATGTCTTGAATACTTAGCCTTGAAAGATAACCTATAGGTAAAAGGCAATGGCAGCTCCTGTATAAGGGCCACAGAGCTGCAGAACCACTAAAATTCATACCAGATAACCATCAGTTAATACCGGTTAAGACATTTTAAATCGTATTATAATAATAATTTCGATATCGATATCGAACTATACTAATTCTACACAAATTCTACCGGAAATACACAATCAAGTATGGCACAGGCTTGATCGTTCCTACGATTTATTTATTTATCCGCCCATTCCTATTCTATGCATCCGTCGAGTACTGACAGTGCCACAAAACTTAAAAGGGGCTGGTGGCGCATTTCTCCTTGAAATACCCAACGGCGAAGTGAGCCAAACAAATACGGAATATTGGATTCAGTGCTGCAAATTATTACAGTTCCGGTTAGTTCTCTGTAATCGTATCATCGTGCTAATGTTTATACAGGGGTTTAGTTAAACATACGGCAGAAATTGAAGGGGTTATTCGCTGAACTATCCTAAGAATATTTATATCTTTGCTGATTTTTGAAAAGCCGCTATTTTTCGAAGATACAGGGCGAGAGAAATTTTCGACAAAAACAATTTTTATATTTTTCAAATTATCAATGTAGCCGATATAAAAGTATGGTACACTGAGCTTATCAAGTAATAAGCAAAACAGTTTAAACATGAATTTCATTTAAGTACATCTAATTGATCATTTTTTATGTATCGAATTTGTTGAGAATGATTGACATTTTGTTGTTTCGCGTGTATTTTCTGTCTTCAGTTGGCGAGGTTGAGGTTTTGTTGGCATTGGAAATAAGAGTTCAATTTGAACTAAAGGGAACACCCAGTTCAATTTATAAACTCAGTTCGTACAGGGTTCGTAAGTTTCGAAAAGTTCCGTGTAGTTCGAGATTTAGAACCAATTTTTATAATCGGAGTTCGAGACGTTCATTTCGACCAATAAAGGAGGGCGCCATTTTAAAGTCATGTGGTTACAGCGAAATGTCAAATGTCTTTTATTTGTCGCGTTTGATCTCTTCTCTGTTTACATCACCCTTCCGTCTTTTGTATTTGGATTTTCTATTTGTTATAAGCTTAGTATTGTATTTTGTGCCAGAAATTGGAAAACCAGAAATGGATAATATAGAGAATGATGACACTTATTTACTGTTACTCGAGTTAATCCAAAATTATGTATTTATCTACAATTAGGGCCATAGAGATTATAAAAATAACAAGAAGAAAGAAAAAATTGATCAGAAATTTCATGCATTTTAAATTTGAGTTATAAAAAATGTAAGTAAAATTTAGAACAATATTTTATTATGTTCAGTTGAAGAGTGTCAGAGATAATGGAAATTTCTCAGGGATAAACTGAATGTCACTATGCTGTATCATTTTACTGGACTAGAAGTTCAACCAATCAAACAACAACTTTTAGAACTTCGCTACTGACTTTATAAATGCCATATTCTGGACTGTCGAATGTCGAACCTCGCCAACTTGAACATAACTTCAACCTCGCCAACTTTTCCAGTTTATAAATCCAGCCTAATAGTTAAACTTTTGTCAGTGAAGTTCTCTATCATGAATCGCTATACGAACGCCGAGATGACTGACATGCATTTCATTTACGGATTTGCTGATGGCAATTCATTACAAGCCAGACGGTTGTACCGGGTGTCCCACTAAGAATGGCTGTCGGCCGTATCTCAGAAAGTGTTAGTCGTATGGCTTGCGGAAAAAAAATATATTAGGTAAAGTGGTCATGAGAAATTGCTGGAAATTATTTTCAAGTTTCTCAGATTGGCGCCAGAGGGCGCAACAGTTACGGTAAATATGAATCACGAAGCTTCCTCAAAAGTCGCCTAGTTACGGTATCCCGAAAATAACATTTCTGTATATTTCGAAGATTTATTAATAAAATTCACCTATAGAACGTGTTCGTCACTTTTCAAATAAAGTGGTGGGGGATAGTTGAACATTAATTGTAATAAATGCTAATAACTCCGGTCTGGCTTAACATAATTTAGTAAGCTTATTGTTGTTAAAAAGGGCTTTTCTCACTCTATATATCATGCTATGAGCTACGGCAATATGTGTTTTACACTAGGCACTAGAGGGCGCTGTCTTACAACTTCACAAACATTGCGCGTTTTTTCTATAATTGTAAATATAATAGTATATTCAATTTTACCTGATTACAAGGATGATTAAAAGTCTAAGAAGTCAGCCAAAAACCGCAAGTTAATATCTATTTTCAATCCGGAGATATCAACAACAATAATCATAATTACGGAACATTATGATTTTATTTTCAAGTTGCCATTGTAAAGGTTTTTTTTAAGAGTCAAATAGGCCTTGGAAAAACAAAATATGTAGGTACGTATGTTTCAAGCAAATATATATTTACGACAATAATTCTCAGTGGCGCTCTAAATGTTCTAATTGTCGCCCATCGTTCTGTATACACGACTCCAATCTCTCCCTGGTTGATATTACTGCAGTTTCTACCTCTGCCATAGGGATACGGCGGCTGCTGTCCATTATCCTTGTGGTGGGTCTGGTAATGAAAACAAGATCCTTCAATCTCCCCTATAGATAAAAATCTAGGCATGTTAAGTCAGGTGATCTAAAATAGAAATTACCACTTTCATTAACAGTATCACAATATCCTATAATATTACCTGGCAGGCCACGGAAATATACTCCCTCTTCCTATCCACCTTGCAGGAAATGTGCCGTCAAGAAATTGACGAACGTTTGTCGAAAAATGTGCAGGACATCTATCGTGTTGGAAAACCATAGTTCTGCGAATATCCAAGGGCACATCTTCGAGAAGAATTGGGACTTCGTAATCTGAAAAATGTAAATATCTTTGCCCAGTAAGCGACTCATTAAATACAAGCGGTCCAATTATTCTGCCACCCAAAATGCCGCACCAGACATTGACACTCCATCTTCCTTGATGCTGCACCACCCGTATCCAATGGGGATTATCCCGCCACCAATAATGCATATTATGGCGGTTTACTCCTCCATTACTATGGAAAGTAGCTTCATCCGTCCACAAAATTCTGGAGAGGAGATTTCTATCTTCCAATATCATATTGAGCAACCAATAGCAATGATCCAATCTTCTTTTATAGTAGGGATGTAGCCTAAAGAAAAACAAAATACTTATTACATTAACTTGAAAACTATTAAGGGAAATATTGGCATTATTCTGAACTATTTAAGAGTTTTGACACATAGATATAATTACTTACCTTTCTTCTAATAAAATCCTATGCACAGTAGAGCGAGTAACGGCCAAGTCTCTAACAATTAATCTAATACTAATTTGTGGATTAAATTCCACATATGCCGAAACATTTACAATGTTTTCCTCGGTTCGACCTCGGCGGCGCCGGCGTCTGCGATATACAGGGCGACGAATACTTCCAGTAGTACGAAAACAGCTAGCTAAACGATTAAACATCGGCGCCTTTGAGGGTATCGTACTGCGTAAACCCGTTCAGCAATTGTTGCATTTGCCAAACATTCAAAATACACCGCAATGATGTCAACAGCTTCTTCAAGTAACAGAGGCATTATTTTGGAAATCAAATACGACACAACACTGTTGGCACGACAAACATTTTGAGGTAATAATGAAAGGTGACACGCGTGCACAGTTTCAATTCATATTTTGTTTTTCCAAGGCCTATTTGACTCTTAAAAAAACCTTTACAATGGCAACTTGAAAATAAAATCATAATGTTCCGTAATTATGATTATTGTTGTTGATATCTCCGGATTGAAAATAGATATTAACTTACGGTGTTCGCTGACTTCTTAGACTTTAAATCATCCTTGTAACTAAGTAAAATTGAATATACTATTATATTTACAATTATGGAAAAAACGCGCAATGTTTGTGAAGTTGTAAGACAGCGCCCCCTAGCGCCTAGTATAAAACACATATTGCCGTAGTTCATAAGATGATAGTAGAGTGAGAAAAGCCCTTTCTAACAAAACTAAGTTTACTAAATTATGTTAAGCCAGACCGGAGTTATTAGCATTTATTACAAATAATGTTCAACCTTCCCCCACCACTTTATTTGAAAAGTGACGAACACGTGAATTTTATTAATAAATCTTCGAACTATACAAAAATGTTATTTTCGGGATACCTTAACTAGGCGACTTTTGAGGAATTTTCGTGATTCATATTTATCGTTACTGTTGCGCCCTCTAGCGCCAGTCTGAGAAACTTGAAAATAATTTGCAGCAATTTCTCATGACCACTTTACCTAATATTATTTTTTTTCCGCAAGCCATACAACTAACACTTTATGAGATACTGCCGACAGCCATTCTTAGTGGGACACTCGGTACAGTACAGCACCTAAAACCAGAATATTATGCTAAACGAATAAAATTTTTTCGGTGGATAAATAATAATCATCGTGTTGTACCCGTATACCTTTCACAAATGAAGCAACATTCAACCGTGACGGTACCAATAATTTTTGTAACTCTTATGTATGGTCAATCGAAAATCCCCAACCAAAGTCGAACGTTATTTTAAATATAACTTTTCGGTAAACTTTTGGTGTGCTATGCTTGATAGTTATTTAGTTAGGCCTTTCATTGAGGAGACCACTACTTTAATTTTTTACAAAATAAATTATAAGGACTACTAGCGGAGGTTCCTGTAAACATTAAACATCAGTACAATGAACCTCCTGCACATTTCGCTCGTCAGGTCAAGCAAGATTGGGACAAAAGATTTACAGGGCGTTGGGGTGGTCGCGGTAGTGCTCTTAATTGATCTCCAAGATCTCGACACTTCAGAGCAGGAGATTATTGATTGTGGAGTTAGTTTAAACATAAAGTGTATAAAGTAAAAGTGGACACTTGGGATGCACTAATTCAACGTACTAGAAATACTGCAGCCTGATATAGAAGAAGAAAGAAGGAAGACATGAATGGATCAAGGTTTTTTTAAACACAAAGAACGCTATGATTAAGAAAATGTTAATTATAAAATTTTGTTTACTTGTGGTTGCGCTATAACTTGAAAAC
Source organism: Polydrusus tereticollis (assembly GCA_963920685.1). NCBI lineage: Eukaryota > Metazoa > Arthropoda > Insecta > Coleoptera > Curculionidae > Polydrusus > Polydrusus tereticollis. Next base: position 94,643,402 of record OY987328.1, on the reverse strand, counting down.
AAATTTAAATCGGATAAGAACATATGGATATTTTTTACATTGTTTTCGCGTGTATATTACGCACCTGGAGTATGGTCTGTTCCTCCCGACTCACCCTGAATATGGTGGTTCGTTTTGAAATAAAAGCCTGATCGATGTTTGTCCTTGAAAGGATGTTTATTTATTGGCCCTTTCTAAGACAGATAATAGTTATTTGTAGGTGTCAGGCAGCAAAAACCGGGGACATTTACTAATAACAATGGATTTCTAGCTTGTTTGGTTAGGTTTCCATCAGGTATTTATTCAATTAAAGGGATAATTAATTTTAGGGCCTTGAAGGTTTTCTTATTAATATTGGAATTAAATTTTAATCTATTGAGTTTCTTGTCTCCCTCCTCAGGGGTTCTGTACCATAATGAGTTTAAGAGAAATCCTATTAACAAGTCTCTGTGCCGCGACAAATGAAGCGAAATATTATGAACGAATTAGAACAGGTTTTAGGCGGGTCTATGTGCATTGTGCATCCAACACAAATACACTTAATGTTTCTTAAACAATTACCCATGTCAGCAGAGGCTATAACTCGCACTGATTCATACGCATTAATCTACTAATACATGAACCGCTGAGAATGAAATCGACCAGTTCCGTAAGACAATGAGCCACAGATGAAATGTAATTGCATCGACAATCTGTTAATGGCCAATAGTATATATTTTATGTCGCATACACAATATTATACATGGTGTTCGGGAAAATGTGGGAAATCTCTCGTAAACGTAGTATGCCAAACCAGAAGATATTTCAACGAGTTGACCAACGTCTAAGAGAGAATGGTGAGTATAAGAGAGAGAGAGAGAATAAGACAATACACATTATTGACTTTCTTCATAATGTTAGGAAAGTTTGAAAAAAAATAGTACTAATGCTGGTCTGAGAAGAACCATACGTACGCCGCAATTAGAGGAAATTATTTTAAATGCTGTAGATGACACTCCATCAGCGAATACTCGAAAACTATCAGCACAGTTTAATACATCAAAAACAATAGTACATGAACTGATTTCCAAAGATTTTCCTCGTAGAATGCAGTTTGCAAACTGGCCATTAAATCAGCAACGAAATAATGTAAACTTCATTAGCATTACTCTTTTCACGGATGAAGCAAGGTTTACCAAAAATGGTATTACCAATTTACACAACACACATACAGGGTCGTTGGTATACATGGAAACGGTCTACTATTTCTTAAAGCACAACAGCTAGCAAAAAAAAATTCAGATGAAAGATTTAGGGTTTTTTATAGCCTATTAGAATTATAAAGAACTGGGTGGTATACATGATGAGTCAGAAAGCCGTAGAGGAATAAAGTTACTTTTTTTTTTAATGGAACATCCTCTATCTAAGAATATTTTAGGATTTTACGTGAAATTACAATTAAATTTTATTAAGTGCATTATAAGTCTAAACCAAATAGTTTCCGAGACTTTTGAAAAATGACTTTTTTGAATTTTGACAGCTTCTAGCTTTCTAACGGTACGTCTTATAGTAAAACGGCTTACATGTCCCTATCTTACTTTTTAATTATCTTTCTAGAAGTGTCAACTTCCGGTTAAACCGGATGTAATTTAAAAGCCGGAGATATAGTACTTTCGGTTTAACGGAAGTTGGCATTTTCGAGAAGATAATTAAATAGTAAGATAGGGGCATGTAAGCCGTTTTGCTCTATGGCGTACCGTTAGAAAGCTAGAAGCTGTCAAAGTTTAAAAATGTCATTTTTCATAAGTCGATATCTCGGGAACTACTAGGTTTAGACTGATAATGCACTTAACAAAAAATAATAGTAAATTTATGTGAAATCCAAAAATATTGCAAGATAGAGGGTGTTCCTTTAAAAAAAAAGGAACTTTAATTCTCTACGGCTTTCTGACTCATCCCTACTTATCTTTTCCTAATTCTAATAGACTTTACAAAACCATAAAACTTTTGTCTTGAATATTTTTTGTTAGCTGTTTTACTTTAAGAAATAATTGTCCGTTTCCATACATACAAACGACCCTGTATAATGGGCTGATGAAAATCCTCATGCCACTATTGTTTCATATCATCAACATCATCTCCAATCAATTAATATCTGGACAGAAATCAATGGCAAATTTTTTGATTGGACCATTCGTATTACCGGAACGCTTCACTAGACAATTTTATTTGGAGTTCCTACAGAATGCTTTTCAGGATGTCATTTCAGCGTTGGTGTGCGGGAGCATGTCTATCCAAACCGTTGGATAGGTAGAGGAGGACCTGTTGCCTAACCTCCTCGATCTACCGACCTAGTGTCGTTGGATTTTTACTTGTGAGGACACCTGAAAAACTTGGTGTATTTCACTCTGGTCGGCACTAGGGAGAAACTTCTACAGAGAATCACGTTTCATTGTCATGTGATAAGGACCAAGGCTGAGTTGTTGTGGCGGACACAGCAGTACTCAATTCGTCGTGCGCGTGAGTGTATCAGACTTCACGGAGCCCATGTTGAGCTCTCTTATGAAGTTTTTCAATACTTTCACTACGTTTTTTTTTTTAATTTTTGTATTTTGTCGGATAAAATAACTTAAAATGGAACCTTCCTGTGGCTTGAATGACTTTCGTATCATAGTTTGTTTTTGAGAAACAAAATATGAATCATGGTCCTTTTTATTAAAAATAAACTATGAGTAAGTTTATTATTCTTTTTGTCGAAAACGGTTCATTTTATCGACAATAGACAAGAAAAACTTTTTTTTTAGTCTAAGGTAAAAGCTACCCAGATTTATTTTTTTTAAGTCTTTATCATACAGGATGTTAAATATTTAAGCATTAAGTTGGAAAGCGTAGTCCACCACTGGTAAAGTAAAAAAGCTAAATAGGTTTCAAGGACACTATTTTAAGAGGTCCTCACTAGTGTTCATGACATAAAGTTTTTATTAAATTATATTAAGTACTTTAAAAGTTATTCAAGAAAAACCGATTTCCAGCCGCGTCCTTCAGGGGCACATATCTACGTAGCGAGAGCCTGCAAGAAAAAAATTTATAGGAACTTGTCATCTTATCTTTTTCATGTTCTATCTGAATCCGAGAGATTGCCCACATTCTTCCGGACACCCTGTATAGGTTAAGTCAGGGGAGACTTAGCTAAAAATAAGTAGTATAAGATTAGATTAAGAACTTTGCGAGTACAACTTGGAGAAACTTCAGATTTCCCAAAAGGGTAGCACTTGCGTACGGCAGCTTTTCGTCGGCGAACAGTTATTGGTCCTGTAACAGGGAAGCTTGCACTCTAATAACCGCACCACTCAGTTTTCCAGTATGTATGAGAGAGCTTTAAACTGAGAATTTGCGCTCTCTAGGACGTGATGTTTAACATAAATTACATAAAAATGATAATACATTGAGATATACTTCAATCAATCTTTAATTGTTAAATAGCTTTTAAAGCCTACAACAAAATGTAAAAAAGGAACCCGTGGAAACAGGTGAAAATATGGTTAATATTTTAAAAAATGCTTTGTTTTAATATTATGTTATTATACCTGAAATTTTTATATTAAAATTATATTTTATGATAAAAAGATGCGACCTATTCTAATCTCAACTCAAATTGTTATGTATTAAAGTTAAAAAATTTGCCTATTATCCCGGTATATACATAACCCAATTATTTGACCAAAGATACCCTCGTTATGTACAGGGTTATTTTTTATATTTGGATACCCACCTGCAGGGGTTAATATAAGTGACAGACAAAAACTTTTAGTACAGAAGTCGCATAATTTTTCCCGTCATATCTTTCAGACTTATTAAAAAAAGTCATACGCGCATCACAAACATAAAAAAACAAATGAAGTTTCATTTTTTTAAATGGAACACCCTATACATTTTCCACCAGGGGGAAAGATCTCTTTCTCCTGATTTCAAAAATATATAACATATCAACATTTAATTCAGTCGTTTGTGAAATATTTGAGTTTTGATAAATTGAATTGATTATAATCGAGTTGGCGTTCCGCATACTTCAACGTAACATATTTGTCAGTTTACTTTAAATTGAAACAATCAGTCAGAAAAAATTACTTATGTTTTATAATTCAATTTAATAATATAAAGTAAAGTAAATGACTATATGTTTTTTATATATACCCGCCACGACTTCTGACATATTTTTGAATATTTTCTCTCATTTTGTGATGGATCGCGTTCGAAGTAAAATCTGGGTGACCTGTATTGAGCATGAATATTTCTTGTTCAATCCTTTGTCTCAACAAATGTATATTTTGAGGTCTATCGTAATAAATACGGGTTTTTAGAAATCCCCACAGAAAAATATCTAACGGGCTTAGGTCCGGGCTATTAGCCGGCCATTGAAGTGTGCCATTCCTGCCTATCCAAGGGTCATATCTGCCATTTAGGTATTCAGTAACTTGAACGATATTATGGGGTGGTGCCCCATCTTGTTGCCAAACAAGGTTATTGTAATGCCGAACTGGAAGTTCTTCTAAATAATTTTCAATAATATTTTGAATGAAATCTTTAAAATCTAAATATCGATTGCCCGTTAGATACCCATCAAAAATAATAGGTTCAATTACTTGGTTGTTCAGCAAGCCGCACCATACATGAACTGACCTCCGTCCCTGTATTTTGACTGATTGAATTTTATGTGTGTTTTCACTTGCCCAATCAATACTGTTTGTTTTTTCTATTAAACATCCCCGTTGTCGTGAACGTAGCTTCATCGGTGACAATAATTTTTGTTAAGAACTCGGGATCTTCTGCTATATGCCTTAATATTTCTTGACAATAATGTAACCGTTGAATTATATTTCTTTCAGATAAGTCTTGAACTGGCATAAATTTGTAGGGATGATATTTGTAATGTTTTAAAGTGGTCTGAATCTTGTAGAACGACTTTCCAAATTGTGCGGCAACCGTTGAGATTGAACTTTCGGGATTTTCTAAAATATGATTTCTAATTTCTTTTATTTGTAATTATTAGAATGCAAGAGAATACTGTTACCTTCAAAGGATAGTAAAATATTAAGTCTTCTTCGTCATTTCTAACAACGGTTCTCTTTTTTCGACCGAGATTTTTGGATTCATTAAATCGCTGGATAATGCGTTTGATTGTGTTAGTTGATGGTACCCGTCGTCCAGGATTAATTCGACGATATTGCTGTTGAAGAACAGCTATTCGGTTGTTATTAGAATAGAAAAGACGTACTAACTGAAGTTTGTCTTCTTCCGAATATCCCATTTTCCTTACTGAATGTTTCAATTTAAAGTAAATAGACAAATATGTCACGTTGAAGTATGCGAAACGCCAACTCGATTATAATCAATTCAATTTATCAAAACTGAAATATTTCACAAACGACTGAATTAAATGTTGATATGTTATATATTTTTGAAATCAGGAGAAAGAGATCTTTCCCCTCGGTCGAAAATATATAGGGTGTTCCAATTAAAAAAATAAAACTTCATTTGTTTTTTACCTTTGTGATGCGCGCATGATTTTTCTAATTAGTCTAAAAGATATAACGGGAAAAATTATGCAACTTTTGTATTAAAAGTTTTTTTCTGTCACTTATATTAACCCCTGTACATCTATGTACAATAATAATATATATTGATTAAAATTATTGACAAAAATTCGCAAGAAGACTTGCTTATAGTTTAAATTTTGGGAAATTAAATAATGTTTAATTAAGTTAAGTAAATTGTTTTGTTTTAGTGTTGGATATTGTAACAAGAAGACCAGATCCTAAATCCTCTAGATCTTCAATATTCATAGAGTGTAGTTCATTTGCTCGGCAGGTACCCATTACACCCTTAATCAATACAACCTTGAGGAAAATTATATTTAAGTAGATATACCTAAGAATGAGAAAATTGTAAGTAATAATATCCTACCTTCTTCGCTAAATACTTGTGGGCAGGCGCTTCTTTCATAAATTTATTAATTTCTGTAAGTGATAGGGTATTGGCCTTTTTTGCTCGATAACCTTCTGATTTTCGTTTCAAAAAAGCCCGTAATTTTGGGTACGTTTCAATGTTGACATTGTTATTTATGCTAAGTGTGCTCTTTAGCATTGAATGTTTTGACCACAAGGAAGACGACTTTTGTGATAATTCACTTAGATATGCAAGCAAAACATTTTCAGAGAAAGAGTTCACTTTTTTTAAATTTCGCCAATCCATAAATTCTTGATATGTGCTTTGGTATATTTTCTTTGACTTGTTCGGCAACAACCCTATGGCTGTATTTTGTGCGACTTCCAAAATGCCTGGCGGTGTGGAAATTTCAATTTCACTATCAGAATCCATGGTTTTATATTGGTTTTTATAAGACAAAGACACATTTTAATATAAAGAAAATTTTGACTTTTTAATTAAATGGAGTCGAATTTGACATTTAATTTGTAGGCTTTATTGATAAATTTGTCATGTTTTCAATCAAAGCTTTCTGATTGGTCTATGAAACTGTTGAATAATGAAAATTATGCTTTGTGATTGGTCACAAACTGTTGAATAATGGTTATTATTCAACACTTTTACGTTATTATTCAACACTTGTTAATAATGGTTATTAATTTTTATCAAAAATTACAAAATATTGTTTTTCTACGATCATGCAAAAAGGGACAACTTTTGTAGTCACCGTCTTATGGCAAAAGTTAGCTTTTATTGCACGCGTGCAATAATAGTATATTATTAACCAAGGTTTAGACAGCCATCATTATTGCCCGAGCGGCGAGTTTAAATCACGAGGAGCGAAGCGACGAGGGATTTAAGACGCGAGGGCTATAATAAGCTGTCTAAACCGTGGTTAATATATTATTTTTTCCACTACTACAAACTTTTATATGACATTTATCTTTATAGTATTAATAATTATTATAAAAAATTATAAGTAGGTATAATATGTATGTATATAATTTAATATGTATTGATAATTATCTGGTTGCCTAACCACAATGAATTGATGTTGTAGAATTAAAAAATCAAGTTACCTGCGTTCAAACAAAATTCGGTTAAGGTCAAAGATCGGTCAATAATGGATTTCAATGGCTTATTATTATATATAAGGTAGAGAAAAACGATTTCTAGCGTTAATAATCGGTCAATAATGGCGATGTTATAGGTTAGTATTGGAAAAAATATTTAACTAGCAATATTTATTTTATTTTGAATCGAGTCCTCCACATAGCTTTCAGCCACTATAGAGAAACTCCAACCTCCATGCCTTTTTAAGCTTAAAATACCAGCCCCTGTGTCTGCTAGCATTGTGGCTGATGTTCTTCGGAAGCTGTGCCCAGTGTATTCACTCGGATTGGGCAATTGTAAGTATTTAGCTATTTCGCTTGAAATTTTAGCAAAAGTGTTAACCCCAACTACTTGGTTTTGGCATTTTCCATTGTAATATCTTATAAAAAATCTTTAAATTTCAGTATTTGAAGGCCGAAGGGAAACATATTTTCAGTAATAATTTAACATAGTTAATTCATGATGTTCATTAACAACAAATGTTCTTGGCTTATTAGTTTTTGTATCCGGAATCTTTATTACCAGAATAGACCCCAAATCGTTAATATCTTCCAAAGACATTTTTTGCAACTCATCTCTGCGGCATGCACCAGCAATGCCGAAAATAGCTACCACCTACAAATCAAATAAATATATTTTTAAATGCACTTTTAGAATAAGGTATAGTTATTTTTTTACCTTCATTAGTAAATATCTTTCATATCGTGCTTTCCTTATAAATTTAAAAAATTGTTCATTGGTAAAAATTTTTGATTTTTTAGCACGTTAGCCAACAGATTGTCTTTTTAAAAATGCAATAAGTTTAACATAATTCTTAATATTGATATTCTCTTTTAAACTTAATGTCGCCTTAAGCATGGAATATTCAGCTCAGAGTGTGGAGGACTTTACAAGTTTAGCTTTTTCAAAAAAATAAGCAAGAAGTATATTTTCTGTGCTCCCTGTAGTTCCCTTCCTTTTCTTCCAATCTTGGAACCTCGAATAAAACAATTTTATATTGGTTTTTCGATTTTTCTGGTAACATATTTAATGTTGCCTCATTCACAATATTTGCTACCTCTGGCGGGGTATGGGAAAATTCTGTTTCAGAACTATTAGCCTCTAACTCGACCTCTATCATGGTAAAATCAATTTTTTTACACTTCTAATAAAATACTTTTCTAAACAATATAAAAAAATGACGGGCGACAGGACGCATCTCGCGTAAAAACAATTGAATACAATTTCAAGCCAAAGGTTGCTTAAGTTATTAATTATACATGGAGAATTAGGTAATTCAGTGAAGATTATTTTAATTTTATTTATATGAAATAGGTTCGATCATAGAAAAAATATTGTATGCAACATGTGCAAAAAGGCTGTTTATTGAACACGGCACACTTATTCACCTCGACTACGTCTCGGTGAATAAATGTATGCCTTTGTGCAATAAACAGCTACTTTTTGCACTAGTTGCATAAATAACTATTGTTTTAGTTAACAGTCGTGGAAAAAAATCATAAGAAAATTTACAATAAATAAGAAGTTTTATAATACTATATAAATACTTTTTTAAATGAAACACACTGCATATGATTGCATATTTGAATTCTACTGGGAAAACTCTGAATTTTTTGTATTTCAAATTTTCACCCATCTGCAAGCGTTCCCGAGATAATGACAGCTCATCTTAATGAGAAACAGCGAGTTGAAATTTTAATAATGAGCGGTTACGGAAATATGAAGAGATCGCAAGATCAGGTTTGTCAATTAATTATACGCAAATAGGCCTCCAACAAATCAGTCAACGGTGTGCTGAGTGGTAAAGGAATTTCGAGAAAAATGGCAGTGTTAGGGAAGCCGCTAGATCAGGTCGACCTAAAACAGTAACCGGTGGAGACGAAGCTTTGGATATAATGCTCTCAATATATGAATCCAACACAAACCCAACACAATCATCCAGGCCAATGGCAATGGATTTTAATGTGTCTCATCATTTAGTGAAACATTTGTTTAAGCAGAAGAAGTTGCATTTCTACAAGTTGAAGTTGGTGCACGAGTTAAACGAGGACGATTTTGATAGAAGAGCTGAATTTGCGAGCTGGTGATGGAAAAATGCAATATCGATAATAACTTTGCAACAAATATCATTTTCTTGGATGAAGCTACTTTCCATTTAAATGGCATTGTTAATAGACACAATTCTCGTTATTTACCTGCTGAGAATACTCACTGGCTCCAGGAACGTTATACTCAGAGTCCTGAAAAAGTTAATGTTTGGGCGGGCATAGTTGGTAGACATATTGTGGGATTATTTTTCATAGGTACGTGGTATTTGAAATGACAAGAAATATTTGGACCTCCTCAGGAATTACATAATTCCTTCTTGCAGAATGGTTTTACTGGATTTAAATAATGGCATAAACGAACAGGTATGGTTCCAGCAAGATTATGCGGCAATGTTAGACAATACATAAGCTAACAACTTCCAGGACGTTGGATAGGCAGAAAAGGTGCTATTGACTAGCCAGCGCGATCCCCTGACCTAATCCCGCTCGACTTCTTTTTGTGGAGACACTTAAAGAACAAAGTCTACGTTAACCGTCCAAATGACTTAGAATCTTTAAAAGTCAAAATTACTCCTGAAATTCGGGTCATTCCAGAGGAGTTCCTATTAAACGTTCTAGACGGGTCCAGGGATCGACTGGCGCTCTGCTTAGCAGAAAATGGTAGTCATTTAGGGTTTCAAAAGATTTCACTTGTTTATTATTTCGATGTTAAGTTGTTCAATTTTCTAGGCTATTTATTTTGTTATTATAAAGTTTGTTACAATTTTCAATAAATAAAAATTTGGAATACAAAAAATTCAGAGTTTTCCCATTAGCCTCCAAATTTGCAATCATATGCAGGGTATTCCATTTAAAAAAAGTAAGTTGGTCTCTATGGCAACCAAGCCAGAAATGACAGAAAAAGTTCATGCAGGTAGAAATGTGGAAAATAATTTACTGAACAACTTTCATAAAGGTCCCTTGTTCATATACTTAGTAGTTCAAAAGTTACAGGCAATATGCGCGACTTTCTTGCCACTCTGTATAAAGGGTGTCAAAAAGTGCAGGGGAGGATCAAATAACCCTAATTTGTTTTGGAAAAAAAATTCCTACAGTGCCCCTTAACGGAGATACAAAGCCTTAAAGGGGTACCCAGCGACTTATCTTTACGGCTCCAACTTTTGAACCGACTTGTATAATTTATGAAATTTTATTACTATATGTAGACCGTAAAAACTCATAAAACCATACTACAGTAGATGTTTTATATCGTCAGGGAAGTCAGAAACGGACTTGCCACCACACTGCTTGGGCCAAAATATTTCAGTTGACTTTTTACCTGTTTCGTAACGGCGATTTGGAAATGTATCAGAATAAATTCGTTTCGTCTCTCCACAATTGCCGAATGCTTGTTTATAAATTAAGTGAATTTCAGCTTATTCACTATAGGAATAATCTTTCATTATTTACGTCTTATGTACTTATGGTTTTATGAGTCCATATGGCCTACATAAAATATTAGAATTGCTGTATCTCCGTTAAGCGGCACTTTGGAAATTTTTTTTCTGTAACAAATTAGGATTATTTTAACCTCCCCTATACGTTTTAGAAAGTATGCCATAAACTTAACCCAACACCCTGTATATAATTTATATTATAATAATATAGATATATATATATATTATATACTAAAATATAATCCTGCCCTTGTTTATTTTTTTCACATAATATATTATTTTTACCTAAAGCCTATACTTTTTATACTAATTTAAAATCTTATCTTTGGAAAGCAGATATACATAAAGTCAGGCAAAGTAATTTTGTTCAAGCATGATGGTTTTCCCAGTTCTCAGGTGGGAAAATGTCGCTGAGGTTATCTTCAATTTTCATACGCTTCACAGGTAAAGAAAAGTAATAAACACAGTGGCGTACCGATGTCGTTTTGTATAGATATTTAATGGGTTTAGGTACACAAAATCTCTGTCCTAATTATGATTAGTTGCTGAGATGCAAAGGGCTAAAATGTTCTATAGTATTGCCAATAATTTTAAAATGTGCTTGATATTAATTAAATCGTCATTTTGGATCATAAAAAGGACTGGTCCAAGGCAGGAAATTGCTTTATGGCGTTCTACGAGGGGTGTGTGTGTAAAGAAAATAATTCACGTTGGTCTTGCGTTTTTGAAGATTATATTAAATTTGTCTGGAAACGGAACCTGAGGAAGGTCATTTCATAGCAGTCACCTTCTTCATATGAATAATTTTTTTGAAGAGTGTCATTCAAGTAACACTAAGCTGAATAACAAACGGGTGGGCGGTAGTGGTTGGCCCTGTATTTTGATGCACCACTGCGGGCGGAATAAAGTAGGTAAAATCAGCTGAATAATTGAAACAGTTGAAAAAATATCTAGTGATATAATTGCTGTATCCTCTAAGTCGAATTATTAAAGCTAGTACCTTTTTGATTTGTCTACGTAGTGAACAGATGACAGGCGGAGCGACAGTGTGAAATGCTTTATCATCAGCTAGTGAACAAAAATAAACCGTTTCGTGCGTAACACATATAACACCATGTAAATGTCTTATGCATTTTTTAAAATTTATATTTTTTTGATAATGTATTTAATAATTGTAATGTATATAATGTTATGTCACTATTAGGCACTCCTCACACGGGGATACTCAAAACAAACTGTAGTAGCTTGGATACCAGGAGACTGAGCGACAGGCTATTTAAGTTGCCCATTCACCTTCACACGGTCAATACACTAGTCACGGAGTCGCGAGCTGCTTTTGATTGCCACATCAGTTGTTTTCCTTTTCTCACTGCGAAGTGAAGTCAAAAAATGTCCACTTCTAGTAGCGAAGAAAATATTTTCCTCTACTATTATGGCAACTACAGATGGAGACGTAGGAGGAGATTCTGGATCCATCCGTATATTGAAAGGGATGTCCACTGCAGATTATTTGTGGCTGCGAAAGAATGGCAAGTAACGGATTCAAAATTTCGGGCATTTTATATAATGAAAAACAAGACGAACGTAGAACTTTTGCAGATAATTACTCATTCCATAAATTATATGGACACGAATATAAGGGAATGTGTGGGCCCAGTAGAGAGACTACTGATAACGTGTGCGCACCGTATAATGATTGCTCTCACGTCACACAAGATACTAAAGACTGAAGATTGTAGTAGCGCAGGACCCAGCACGTCGGGTCGCGGATACTCGGATCGCATCGGTCTCCCAGTCGCCGCCACTCTGGTAGCGCCGTGTGAGTTGCGTCATTTAAATTTACAAGCTGGGTAATCTAGTCGCGCAGTCTCCTGGTATCCACGCTACTACAGTTTCTTTTGAGTATCCCCGTGTGAGGAGTGCCTAAGGCACAGTATCCTGTGTGACGTGAGAGCAATTATTATACGGTGCGCGCACGTTATCAGTAGTCTCTCTTCTGGGCCCACAAATTCCCTCATATTCGTGTCCATATAATTTATGGAATGAGTAATTATCTGCAAAAGTTCTACGTACGTCTCCTTTTTCATTCTATAAAATGCACGAAATTTTGAATCCGTTACTTGCCATTCTTTCGCAGCCACAAATAATCTGCAGTGGACATTCCTTTCAATATACGGATGGATCCAGAATCTCCTCCTACGTCTCCATCTGTAGTTGTCATAATAGTAGAGGAAAATATCTTCTTCGCTACTAGAAGTGGACATTTTTTGACTTCACTTCGCAGTGAGAAAAGGAAAACAACTGATGTGGCAATCAAAAGCAGCTCGCGACTCCGTGACTAGTGTATTGACCGTGTGAAGGTGAATGGGCAACTTAAGTAGCCTGTCGCTCAGTCTCCTGGTATCCACGCTACTACAGTTTCTTTTGAGTATCCCCGTGTGAGGAGTGCCTAACACTTTTTATTGTCAGCTTGGAACATAATTTGTCAAGATATCATCAATTATTATTCATTAATAATATAATGGGTAGCAAATTTAAAAACACTTATTATTTAAAGCTAATTTAGGTTTAGCTTTAGCTCATAATCCACTTTTATATCTTTCTATTATTGTGTAGTATAATAAATACATTAATCGAAATACCGTAAAACTTCTCATTTCGGCCACCCGTTAAAAACGGTCACCCCTCTAAACGGTCAGTTTTGGCTTCTTAAAATAAATCTTATAGCATTTTTAATAATAAAAGACCCCTCGAATACCGAAACACTTCTAAAACGGCCACGGTCACATAAATCCGTAACTTTTAAGAAAATGACCTTGAATTTTTACCTTTAATTGCGGTCGTCTTGACCCTTCTGGGAATGTTTTCACCCAGCCGGTACTTTATTACTGGTACTATTGGAAATACCGGAGAATGATAAAACCTAATTATGTAAATGGATTTTTAAGTACGTACAAATATAATTTGTTAAATCTTAAGATGTTTTCATAAAAAGTAAAATTTTATTCAGTTGCATTTTAACAGCGCAATAGTCGATCATGTCTCTGAAACGTAAACGTTTATCTTTTAAACAAAAGTTCGAAATCATCGCGGATAGTGAAAAATATGGTATCAGTGCTCGAAAGATAGCGGAAAAGTTTGGTGTTGGAAGAACGCAAGTAAATGATATTCTAAAAAGTAAAATTGAACTGAAAAAACTTTATGAAGAAGGAGGAGTTAATGCAGATCAAAAACGGAAGTTTCCAAAAACAGACGAACTTGCGATTGACCAAATGGTTTATGAATGGTTTTGCAAAGCAAGAAACAAGAACATTCCAATATCCGGACCACTACTAAAGGAAAAAGCTCTGGAAGTGTCAGAAAATTTGAAAAATTGTGATTTTAAGGCATCAAATGGCTGGTTAGATAGATTCTGCAAAAGACATGACATCAATTTTAAAACAATTTCTGGTGAGTCTGCTGATGTGGATGAAGTGAGTGTTCAAGATTGGTTCACTAAGTTAAAATTAATTATCAAGGATTATGATGATAAAGATATTTTTAATGCAGACGAAACAGGCCTTTATTATCTCGCAATACCAAACAAAACTTTTGACTTAAAGAGTGACAAATGTGCTGGAAGAAAATCAGCTAAGCAACGAGTGACAATTCCTTTTTGCAGTAGCATGGATGGTGAGAAGGAGACCCCATTAGTTATAGGAAAAAGCAAAAATCCGCGACGTTTCAAAGGAGCACATGTAGACAAATTACCATTAGAATGGGTCTCCAATAAAAAAGCTTGGATGACAACAGAGATAATGATTTCCTGGCTAAAAAAATTTGACACCAAAATGAAAAAACAAAGAAGAAAAGTACTTTTATTTTTGGATAACGCAAGTTCTCACCCGAAAATACAACTGGAAAATGTTCGAATTGTTTTTCTGCCTCCAAGCACTACATCTTACTGCCAGCCATTAGATCAAGGCATCATACAAAATTTTAAAATGATATACAGAAAATATTTGATAAAAAGACTTTTAACTTTTACTAACATCGCTACCGAGGATGCGTTTGAAAAAGCAGAAAAGACCATAAATTTGTCAAGTGCTATGGTATGGATTGTTGCAGCATGGAAAAATGTTTCATCTAAAACGATTAAAAAATGTTTCCAAAAAGCTGGATTTATAGAAACTCTCCAAAAGAATGGGATTTTTGAAGAAGAAGACGATATTTCACTAAGTCAGTTGTTTTCCGGTATCCCAGGAAATCCAAACCTGGAAAATTATCTTCAAATCGACTCAAACATTTCAACGGAAAATCCCAGTATGGAGATGCAGGAAATAATTCAGGAGTTTACCAGCCAATCTGAAACTACCGAAAATGAAGACTGTGAAAGTAAAGAAAACCAGGAGGTTTTTAGTTCGTCTTTAAAAAGCATGAGTGAAGTTTGTGAAATTTCAAATATCCTAATGAAATGTGAAAATGAAGCAGCAAAAATTAAAATTAAAAATATGAAACAGACTTCCATTGTATCTTTTTTTCACAAAGCATAATTTTTTTCGTATGTAGTGCACATTTTTAAACATTATTATGTATACATATTATGTAGGAGTTATGAAATAAATAGTTATGTCTATATATTTACAGTTCATATTACATAATAACGTATGTGTTTGTAATTAGCCTTTTATTAATTAATGAAGTTGAATTTTATTCACATGACACATATGTTATATGTAGATATGTAATTTATTTTTTTCCTTCCCCTCAAAAACGGTCACCCCCTCAAACGGTCAATTTGTAATGAAATTTTTAGTGGCCGCTATTGAGAAGTTTTACTGTACAATATAACGAATAAGAGTTGCAGCACGTGGTACATCTTTCGAAATACAATATATTGCTTTATTACCATTTTTGGTAGCATCTCTTTTTGATACCTGCGAAATTTAGTTTCTCTAATTTTATCTATTATCTAGTTAAATTTATTTTTAGAAAAACTTCATAAAAGAACTTAAAGTAAATTATAATAATACTGCAATATTATAATAATACACAAAAACTGCATATATTTTTATTATTACACTTATTTAAAATGAAACGCCTCTGGAATTTAGGCGCCTAAGGAAATTAACCACTGACAATTTATTGTGGTACCAGATAATACTTAGGTGTAGTTATGGTACACATACGAAAAGAACAAATTTCAGCAATGGTTTAAATCAGTAGTAATACACAGGGCGTTTGATTTGAAAAAATATACTTTTAATTTGTCAAGTATACAAATACCTGTATTTTAGACCGTCCTGTATTTTACAACTAAGATTTGATCATAGCGGAAGAAACTCTGAGTATTACCTAAGGACAAGTGAGCACGTAGTACATTTTATTCAACAAATAACGTACCAGACAAAAAATACAAGAGAAAACAACAATCGGCTTTAGGCCATCATCAGTGCTTCCGAGAAAGTGAGGAAAATCTAACTTGTTGAAGTTATTTGAAAATTTCGTTTTTCGAAAAGTAATTATAAAATTGTGTGAAATCAGTTAAATGTTGCCTATATTTTGTTGAAAAGTTGTTCTTAGAAATAATTTTAAAATGTATTTTTGGTTTTTACTCACTTTGTCAGGAAACATTAACACTTCATTGATAAAATATATTTTTTCGTTAAGTGGGCCATCAACACCACAATGTAAAAACTGATTACATAAAATAATTAACACGTAAAATTATAAATGACAAACGACTGGGTCGAACCACTTTTAAATAACTAGCATTTTTCTTTTTCTTTTTCATTTTTTCGCTCCACGTGAGGACGTGGTTTCGAGTCGAAATCTGACGGTAATTTAAATTTAAAAGATTAAATCTATCTTGACATTGAAATGACATTGTTGACGTTGTTGAGAATAAAGAGCGGGTTATTTAAGAATTGTTAAGGTTGGAAGATATTCAAATTTTAAATGTTAATTTAGAAGGCGTCTATGTAAGGGAATATAACTTCTGTTTAGGATAGCTTGTGTATTTAAACAAAGCTTTGTCTAGTAATTCCTTATTAATTTCTATGTCGTTCATAAAATCGAGTCTATTGAAATTTTTGGAATATATGTCATGAATAATCTTTGAATTAGAGGAAGGACTGAAAGCATGATTAGAAGTTCTGAGGTGTTGACCAAAAGCAGAAGAGGATCTCGAAAGGTGTTCTTCTATACGGGTCTTTAGGGGTCTAAAAGTACGAACAATATAGGTACTGTTGCAAAATTTAATTTATAGATACCACTCTTTGAAAGATGTTCAATTTTGTCTTTGGAATTTACAAAGTGTGTTGCTAGACTAATTCTGGTTTTAAAGGAAACACTGAGATTTGGGATCGGTTGTGTAACTAAAATAAATTGTGTAAAAAATATTAACCAAATATTTAATCAATCGATCTTAAATCTCAGTGTTTCTTTCAAAACCAGACATTTCAAAGAGTGGTATCTATAAATTAAATTGTAATTCTTGCAACAGTACCTATATTGGTCGTACTTGTAGATCCCTAAAAAGACTCGTATAAAAGAACACCTTTCGACACCCTCTTCTGCTTTTGGTCAACACCTCAGAACTTCTAATCATGCTTTCAGTCCTTTCTCTAATTTAAAGATTATTCAAAATTTCAATCGACTCGATTTTATGGAGGACATAGAAATCAAGAAGGAATTACTAGACAATTGCCTTTATTTAAATACACGAGTTAACCTAAACAGAAGTTATATTCCCTTACATAGACCCCTTCTAAATTAATATTTAAAATTTGAATATCTTCCAACCTTAACAATTTTTAAAAACCAAAAATACATTTTTATATTTTTTCTAAGAACAACTCTTCAACAAAATATAGGACACATTTAACTGATTTGACATAACTTTATAATTACTTTTCGATAAACGAAATTTTCAAAAAAATATTTCTACAACTTGGATTTTCCTCGCCTTTTAGGAAGCACCGATGATGGCCTAAAGCAGAAATCGCTCTTCTCTTTATTAATGTTTCGAAGATTATGCACTTAATACACAAAACGATTGTTGTTCCCTCTTAATTAAAAAAGTGTACACAGCCCCACCTTATCAAGAAATACAAGGGCATTGTGATTAAATTATATTTTTTTTATTTTTTATGCGCTCATTATTTTGGTTAAAGTTTTTCATTCGAACCACGCTAATACCAGATTAGGTGATAACAAAGGATCCGTTATGCCACACCAACTTATTAAGTCTATAGCGATTTTAATTAGCGCTTCAACCACGTCTCTGTAGTGTTTTTAATTTTTAATAGCTTACAAGAAAGGTAGCTTGCTTACTGAAATTACGAGCGTTAATTAGTCGCTATACCCCTTAACTGGCGTAATTAGGGATACGATAACTTTTCGCAAAATTAATAAAGTTAATATAGGTAGGTACCTATTAATAAATAGTGGTAGAAATAACATATTTTTATTTTCTTCCAATAAGATAAAACATATTTAAAATAAATAAATGATAGCCCCTTGGCTTTCTGTTCGCAAAACATTACCCAAGGGAGTAGCAAAAATCGCTATTCAATTGTTATTGGATTCTGTCAGATACCTCGAGCCCCCGGCCAATAAAAGGAACGACATGTGTGACACAAACAAAAAGTCTTGTGTAAAATCATCCCATAATATTTTGTATTGTCTACATAGGTTAGAGAATAAGTTCACTGTGTGTACCGTACCTATTATGGGAGTTATTTAGGGTGACCACAAAACCTTTAGCCAGCTCCCAACTTAATTAAAAATAACTTATTGCGTCGAAATTTTCAGAAAATTGGAGGTTGTATTGTTGCTTTAGATGAAATTTTGAGTACTCAAACATTTGTTTGCCGTTTACCGGTTCAAGCGGAAATACACTCAACTTTGTTATTTTAAACAAAACGCCCTTTATATTCTTAACATTTAGACTCTACGTGTTTGAGACACGCATGTAAAAACAAGTCAATCCCAAATATAAAATCTAATTTTTTCAACAAAGTAGAAACGTCTGGCTTTTTAAGGTAAAGCCTTATCAATACTCAAAGCGCAGTAAAGTCGGAGAAAACAACAAAGAACTTCACCTTAGAATAATTCTATTTTTAAGCGATATTACAACTAAATGTGTACATTAAATACGGTTGGAGTCAATATAATTCAGAAGATAACCCAACGATATTAATTTAAGTTCTATGGAATTTTATCTCTCCAGGTAGTTCAGAAGTATGATATTCAAAAGTAACTCTATTTATACCTTAACCACCATTATGGTCAAGCAAAACTGAGTAAATTAACATATGCAACATATTGAACTGGACTATCGGGACATGGAAGCCGAAGAACAGGCAGGATTCCGAGCGAAAAGATCCACCACACAGCGGCGGATTTAGGGGGGGGGGGGGCTGTAAGGGCTGTAGCCCAGGGCGGCAAATATTAGGGGGCGGCATTTAAAACATTAAAATTAAAACAAACCAAACACGCAGGCAGACCTTCCTAAAAAACCGTTGTATTGTAAGATAATTAGGTTATTAGGTACTACTATTGTCATTCTACTAAAATATAACAACCGATACATCGATCATCGAAGCCAATAACATCGATATTTACGGTACATCGATGTTTGGGTCCCATTACTATCTAGCCACGCGCGAGTCGCGACGTTTGTAATTCAGCCGCCATTTGTTTTCAAGTTTGCAAGTTGGATCTTGATTTTTATTGATTAATATTTATATTATATTACAGATCGACATAAGTACATAATACATTGTACATTATATTATACCCTATATTATATATACTTATATTTCAGTACCAGATATTATATCATCGGATAAGGTAGTCCGGTGAGCCTCAAGGTGCAGCGGCGAGAGGGTCGTGCCGAAATGAACTCAACCTAGTCTGTAGGGTGTCACCCAGATTGTGCAGCCGAATGCCCCATCTTGAGCGTTTACTGAATTAAAAACAGCGTGAGCGATAGCGACAGTTTATAGATTGATGTCCTTTCTCTGCAAGAATCGGCGATCGATGATACCGATGTCATCTCTATTGAACCAGCCGAATTGCCAGGGCTTATGAAACAGTTCGTGCATAAACTGAAACTTATGCGTGAGTCAATTGAATTTTGCTCAATAAAGATATCGGACTTTCAGATAAAATTGGAAAAGCCTAATGATTACTATAAGCCAACTAATAGGCTGATCAAGAAGAATTAATATCTAAAATAACAACTTCAAGATGCAAGTGATAGAGTAACTAATCCTGAAAATCATGCTAGGGAAAGAAATATAGAGATATAGGATGTTCCAGAAAAAAGAGCGAAAATCTCATACAGATTCTCCAAACTATAGGAAAAGCTTTAAATTTTACATCAAAAAGCCCACGATTTTTAGAGTACACAGTAAAAAATATCCACCTGGTAAAAATCATTTCAGGAGTGGTAAAAAAAAGTAGTGTTACTGTTAACACCCGGATCAACATAATTTACCACATTTTTACACTCATATGGGACCAAAGTTGTTGTATTAAATTTGCCTATGAATTTTACTCTCTAAAAAGTTAATTTTGTTGAATGGGTGTTATCTATTTTATTTTACACTTTATCAGGAAAATTAAATACAAAGACAATTAATAACAACATTTTAGCGTGTAAATAAACTAAACTGAACTAACCTGAACTAACCCCGCTAGAAGGTTATTTTAACACATTGAGTGTAAAACTTATTCTTTAATCGTTTTTTTACACGGCCCAGGGTAAAAATACCTAAACCCGTGTTACCGAAAAGACAGGCGGCACCAAGTGGTGTGAAATTCTAGGAATTGACAGATGACGCCGACGCTACATGCAAATTTAACTTTCAAGTCGGTCTGAGTGTGCTCTTTGAACGTGATAGAAAATAATGTTATATTTAAATTGAAATATAGAAACAAAGCGAGATTCTGTAAAGTGCCAAATGAGAGTGCATCTTATGAGGATCTTGTTAAATTGGGTAAGCATATTAACGAAATTTAATGGGAACCTCACTAATAAGTACGCCATTTTTAAGAAACTAAGTAGGTATTTACATTGCTACATTGTTCCCTTTAGCTTTTAAATTATTCTGATATTTTCATTTTAATTATAAATGCCCGGTTAGTTTGATACGGGATTAAATGACTTAAACAAAGTGGAAAGTATTCTAGCCATGGATAGATTATTTTATTACACTCACTATAGTAAAGCCACACCCAAATAAAATACAATTTACACTACAATAATATGATATTTACACTAATTAATCACAAATTATCATTAAAAAATGGTTTACTTACACCTCTCATTATTTCTTTTACACCCTAGAAGGATAGGTTTACAATCTGTGAGTTTAATTTACACTCGATAGTGTAAATGCACCGACCCATAAATAAGAAGAATTAACACTCATCAAAGAGTAAAAGAACCATTCAAAAATTACTTTTTTATCAGATATACTGATTGGTTAATATACCCTATTAAGTGTGGTACCATTGAGTGTTAAATTTAACACTGAATTTTTTATTGTGTAGGTACCAACAAGATAGGAAGATAAAACCAAAAACATAGTGTTTAAATTTATGTTAAATACTAAATTCACTGCCATGTGACGCGATAGTTCCAAACTTAAAAAAACTAACAGTTATTATGAAATATTAATAAGTGATCAAGTATCCCTATACTTAAGTATCCCCATCTCCCCTCTCCATATGGTCGGCCAAATTTCTGATTAAGAACTATCCCCGGACTGCCTGTTGAAGCAAAACTATAATTGGTCGACAATCAAATTTGCTTGGCATCTGAATTATAAACACTAAAATGAATTTTAGTCATCTCACAGTAAATATTTAAAATAATTCACTTGGTTTAAACTTTTTAAACTACATTTACATAAAACGTATAAGGTGAAGTAGGGTAGGTGTGTAAGCGAGGCAAGTGTGTAGGCAAATAATATCCGTGCTAATTTCATTCCTGAAACAGCGACATCTATAGAAAAACAACTCAATTAAGTATTTATAAGTATCTATTATCTAAAACTGCAACCAGATTAATTCAGGCAGCCGCACTCTTAGGTCAAATGTGTAATCGACGTTTTAGTGTCCTATCCTCTTTGGTTTTAGGCAGCAGCTATAGATTGAGTGGTTCACGGAAATCGGCGGTCATCCATCTTGAAAAGTTATTTTTTATTGGCATTTTGCGGTACACCGATAGTGAAGGTAAAGATTTATTAATGTTTATAAATATTTTATTAATATTTTATGCTACACCATAACATTTTCATTACTAAACACTCTCTCCCTTAGAAAAGCGTGTTGGGGGAAGTGCGTAGTAAACAGTAAGGGCAAGAGTGTAGTTGCTACACACTTGCCTCCACACCGAAATGGGAACAAGTTGTTTTTTTTATTTTTAGACAAAAACGGTGAGAAATTATAACAGCACATCCAATATAAGAACCTCATATACTGCAGAAACACTGGATAGGGCCTTGGATTAAATTAACAGAGGCATTATAACTCAATACCGTGCTTCCAAAAATACAAGATCCCCCAAATGACACTGAGTTATCATCGACGGGGCTATCGAGGCCAAAAGAGCTCAACGATGGGCAGAAATACAGAAGAAACCCGCCTTGCTGATTGTTTGATCACAATGGAAAAATGGGGTTGGGGTTTAACCCGACGACATATTTTCAATATCGTTAAGCAGTACGTAACCTCAATTGGTAGAGTTTGCTAGGAAAGAATGTTTGGATCCATTTGTTGTTAATTAATATTTCGAAATTTTACACGAAACATTGAATGACCTTAATCTTCATGACAAGCCCAGACAAATTTGGAATCTGGATGAAACCAATTTTTCTCTAGATCCCAGTAAAACAAAAATAGTAGGCAAGCGAGGCGCGCCTTCATCCAGAACAACTACAGGAAGCGGAAGAGAGAACACTACAGTATTAATGGCCGTTAGTGCTGATGGATTCAAAGCCCCGTCACTGATTATTTTCAAAGCTAAAAATATGTGGGATGATTTGGTTGCTCCACCTAATGAATCATCTCCTGGAACTACATACGCCACAACGAACAACGGGTGGATGGAGTCAGACATTTTTTTACGATATTTTGAAAAAAGCTTGTTGGCAGTATTTGGCCCTGATCGTCCAATACTGCTGATATATAATGGTCATGCATCACACGTTGATTAGCGTTTAATTAGGGTTGCACGAGAAAATGGAGTATGCATTCTAAAATTACCCCTGCACTCATCGCATCTCTTGCGACTATTAGATTTGAGCGTCCTTAAATCGCTCAAGGTTAAATGGGATCAATCTTTGATTGAATGGCAAAGACATAACGAAGGTAGAAAAATTCCAAAGAAAAAGTTTAGCTCATTAGTAGGCAAAATATGGAAGGAAACAAGTTCAGATATAATATCTAATAGTTTCAGGAAGGGGGGTATTTTTCCCTACAATCGCGATGTGATTACTAAAGAACAATATGACCCAAATTCGTTCAAAAGATGGGAAGAACATTTGCAGAAAAACAATCAACCTGCTGCTCATCTGTCACCAGAAAATAATGAGCCAGGTCCTTCGAATACTAATCAAGAGCTAAAAAAGAACTGCTCATTCGAAGAGCTGCTCTTATTTTCTGTCAGGCAAAATAGTGCTCCAGAAAAAGTAAAGAAGAGAAAGGTGGCTTCAGGAGCAGAAGTCAAACTGTCGGATGATGTAATGCTACGCATCTCTTTAAAGAACACTATTAATAAAACAGCAATATCAAAATCAAAGGAACATTTCGACAAAATTCTCGATGGAAAATCTGTAAACGAAGAGAAAATTATTTTTAA
The DNA here is from genome assembly GCA_963920685.1 of Polydrusus tereticollis. NCBI lineage: Eukaryota > Metazoa > Arthropoda > Insecta > Coleoptera > Curculionidae > Polydrusus > Polydrusus tereticollis. The sequence continues at coordinate 94,620,009 of OY987328.1, read as the reverse complement.
AGGCAGTAACGACGATGTCGAGGACGATTTGTTAGACATAAAATTTACAAAAAAAATACCTACATTAGATCCCTTTTTTTCATCAAAATTTTCTTAAGAAGATCCCGAAGAAGTTGCTCCTGTTAGCAAAAGTGATGTGGTCTACTCTCTCCCAAAGCCAACATTGACTAGAAGGCGAGGATTGCTAAAATTTGATGTGGATTTCTCGGCTTATTATATACAGTAACCCATATTTTTGCTTAATATATTTAATATTATTTAAGGACACATTTTTGTGTTAAAATGCATTTATGAGAAGTTTTGAATATGCGGTTTCATTTTTATAAACCATTTTTTTATGGAAATTCTAAGTGTTTAGTTTTTTTTCTGACCACGTGGCTTTATAAAGCTCACAGTTAGGTATTACATACTTGCCTTTTATTAGTTTAATTGCGTTTCTGTGAAAGATACCTGTCGATTACACTCTTGCCCCTGGCGTCTGGGAAAGTGTCTAGTATGAAGATATAATAAAAAAAATTGTTCTAAAAATTAAATTAATTACTTTTTTGCAAAATATCTGGTGGAACATATTGCCTGAACAATAGACGGCGGAGTGCATTACGTTTTTATAGTCGTCTTTTAGCACGATTCAAAGCTAAATTACTGTATTTATATTACACCCTTACCCCACTTTACCTTATAAGTATTTCTAAATATGGACATGATATTAGGAGAAGGGATGCCATGTGTCTATCCCCCCAGCCAACAACATTTTTATAGCAGCAATAGCGATACTTTTTACTTGGTGATTTATCATCAGATAATATATTATCTAGTGGAGAACCCAGGAAATAAGTATGTGAATAAGAAATAAATTCGCAATCCTACAGCGCCCTCAAATAACTGTTTCAGGAACAACAATCCCTGAAAGTTACTGGTAAATAATAAAAGTGTGAAAATTCTAAACAATATCTTGTGTGGTGATCCGATTGGGCTAACTTATTCCCTCTTGTAAGTTATTTATAATATTGATTTTTCTACCAGGTTGGGCATGCCAGAAGGTCTATAATCTATACCTACTCACATCTTATAACGTAATCAGAAAACATATATAATATGTAAACTTCTCGTCACCCGGTATATTTAACAGCATAAACCATCGCAAATGGGACCTCTAATTGTGGTATTCAGATAATTTAATAGTCAGCTTACAATTGTTAACGCACAGATGACCCTCCTTGCGGATTACCTAATGATGTAGTTTGACCTTATCCAGAAGAGGATGGCCATTATTAGGCATTACAAATGCTAGTCGTGATGGAAAGATGCCAACGTTATTTTCTAGTATTAGTGGCATATAAAGGAATAAAGTTTTAACAACCTAAAAAATTAAATATGTTTCGTTATTATTTTAATTGGAGGGTCCAAGGGATGAGCGTAATTTTTTCATACTTTTATAATTTTTGCTGGTTTAATCAAGTTATTTGTCAAAGTTATTTGCATTAGGAATAAGTATACAGAGACAGAAAAACACATTGTTCAAAATAATAATTATTTAACATGGAGTAGGTAAACACATTTTTACTGATTACTTCTTCTCTAAACCACCTAATAAATTATGGTTACTTCCGGGGTTACTTAATACTAATAACATGCCATAAACATAACTTTTTATTAACTTAAATTAAACCCAATTTGTTTAAAAATTGAGTATTTTCAAAATTCTAGATTTATATCCGAAATGCAATAATTGTAGCGCGTTTGACCAACTGATTAATCCTGGAATCGAAACTAAATTTCTGATAACCCTTAATTCAAAATACGTAGATCATTCAATAGTAATTAAGTTCGTAGATACGTATAATTGGCAGACAGATGACCATTATTGCGGATTATTTAATGACAAACTCCGATCTATTTTAGGATACAATGCCCATTGTATGACCTTTACAAAGCCTCTAAATTCCAAGTGATATCAAGATGCAAATGCTCTTTACATATTAAGCTGTTGTGGCATGATTTCTATAACCAATTAATTTGACAAATTAAGTAGACACTTGCCTGGGGCATTACATTTGGAATAACATTGTGACAATTCAATTTTGTCACTATTAAGTCAGCAGAACTGGCCTATCTATAGTAACGTATGTCACATATTTGATTTGAATGTTAGCTTTAAAACTGGTGAAAAGTGCAATGTTTTGTTTTCTGTATTAAACTACATGCCGACTTTATTTTGGTTTCCTACCCAAGGTTAATGATCTTCCTTTCGCTGGCTTGGGCCAAGCGGGATTACATTTTGCCCATATCTTCAATCACCTGATCTTCCTTGCATCAACTACCCTGTCATTTCGTATACAACAGTTTTTTTTGAGGAAATTTCTTTGTTTTGGTTTTTATTATAGTTGTCAGTTTTAGTTCCAAACTTTCTAGATTAACTTCTTCTCTTTTCCATGAATGTTAATGGCCTGTATATCAAGCAACCGAATTCGAACGTGACCGTTGGTCGAATGTCGAAGATATTGCGACTATTGATTATTTGAGGAAAATTTATAGTAGCAATAGAAAAATCCTGCACTGGGAACACAGTGACGGTAAAAGCTCGTCAAGTGCCCAAGCACTAGCACCTTCAGTTTGGTTGCTTGTTTAAGCTCTGCAGGGGTGGACATAGAATAATCCTGCACTGGGAACACAGTGACGGTAAAAGCCCGTCAAGTGCCCAAGCACTAGGGGCTTTTACTTTTTTTTATTAATGTAAGTTCGGAATAGTTTCAATTTTCTTGGTAATACCTTTGATATATATAGGTGTAACGTCATAAATTCTGACCACTACGCGATGCCAATTTATGCTGGGTTTACTTATTGGCTCAGAATGATTGGGCTACTGGAGGCATCCCGGCGGGTATAATCATACGAGAATATTCACTTAGGAGCTCAGGAATAAAGACAAGTCAACCTCGTCGGTGCAGAGCAGAGCCTCAGATTAACAAAGGAACTTCTGAGGGAAGACTATGAAATTAGGGGACACCTGAACATAATACACTGCGCCACTTATTTAACGCACAACCAAAAATTGGTCTCAACTTTGATGTTATGTGTTTTCGAAATCTGTTGTTCGTTTTTATTATTTGTTTTTTTCTAATTGTAGGGTTTTTCTTAAGAATATTACTGTTTTTATTGTTTTGGTTAAAAAAGTAATGGTATTATACCGGGTGTTATAAGAATGCTGCGATTTTTTACGAAAATTCAAAACACCCTGTGGGCTATACTAGGCACTGCAAGATATTGAATTTCACCCAAATGAAAGTCTTACATTTCCTTTACATTTTCTTTTTTGATTCATTTGTTTATCACTGTTACTGTATTAAATACACTGTTTTGAAACATCAAGTGTTTTATTTACCTAAAATTCACTTATCGGTCAAGAAGTAGGCTATGAAAATGAAAGAAACGTCATAAAGTGAAATCTAACAGAAGGGTCAGTTTTTGTTGGCAGTTCAGCAATAAATTGTGTATGTGGATAATGGAACGGCAATCTAGAGATTTATCTCGTGATGAGTGTGTGGAGGCAGTTACATTACATAGTGAAGGGTGGAGTTACAATCGCATAGCTGTAAGGTTGGGAGTATATCACACTATTATAGCGAGAGTAATTGATAGATACAGAGATACAGGAGAACATTCAAGTCAAGGTAGACCTCGTATTACGACTTCTATTCACGATCGTTTTTTAAGAGTAAGTGCTGTAAGACAACGATTTACGACTGCAAAAAGTTAAGATCTCAACTTCAAGGCGCATGTGGTCCGCTTATATGCCTTCAAACGGTACGTCGACGACTGAGGGAAGCAAATTTAAGACCCATGATTGCTGCTCGAGGACCAACATTAACAGTAGATCATCGAAGGGCCAGATTAAATTTTGGCAATGAACATGTTAATTGGTTGGAGGCAGATTGGAAAAATATTCTTTGGACTGATGAGTCAAGGTTCTGTTTGTATAATTGTGATAGGCGTATCCGCGTCTACCGGAGATCCAATGAGAGATACAGTTAATGCAATTTTTTACGCACAACTTTATATAGAGGTGGATCCGTGATGGTGTGGGGTGGAATATCTTTGATGGGACGAACGGACTTGGTAATTGTAAATGGAAATCTCAATTCTGAAAGATACATGTAACGTACAAATTTCATTTTACGATTTAGATAGTATAAATAAACACAAATTTATAATAATAATTTACCTTATTCCACATGTAGTGTGAACGTTAAAATCTTGTGTGTATGCCAGCAAAATCATTAGCGCTTTCAGTGACATTCCTAATTTGTCCTGGCAATTGGTCACTTCATACTGAGTTTCGAGGGATTCCAGCTATTCTGCTATCAGAAATAGCTTATACGTTGTCCTGGGTCCTGTGTTTAGTAAGTTCTCCTTGAATAGATGGATTTAATGTACGTTACCTACGATAATTTCTAATGTTATGACAGTTTCAGTCGAGTTGTTTACCTTTGTTGTAAGCTTGATTTATAACGGAATATACCTCTTTAGCTTCAGGATCGTGCCCCTGTACTTACTTTGACGTATTATATGATGGGTTTCCTGGATTGTTAGTTAATTCGCTAGCATGTTATGGAATTAATTCTAGTTTGGCTTTTGAGAACAGCTGATCTTGACAGGTTGGAGTTTCGGGGTCACCATTTCGATAGGGCCCTGCGTATATTGGCCTTGTTGCACGTGTTCTACGGTGTTGCCAGTTATTTTAGGACAAATTCCCCATGAAATCGGACCTCATGGTTTCGAAACGATTTGTACATGGCCAAAACAGCCAGGCGGTGGTCTGGATGGTGAATGCCGTAATCTTGCAATAATCAGCTCCTAGGATTTAGACGTAATGGTGAAATCACTCGATTGGTCGCTTCTTGGGTATGAGATTTTTATAAAGGTATATCTGGTTGCGGCAGTACGTTGGTGGTTTCCCCATAGCAATATCCTGATCCTGACGTTTGACAACCCTGTTGACATTGCGAATCACGTGTTCTCATCGAGTTGCGTATTGGAGATTTATTCCAGATGCTAGAGAGAAACAATTGCTCTTCGCAGCGGGTAAGAAAGGGATAGTGCTGTACTAGACCCGAAGATCTTGGAGGAAGGGTAGGGTACACCGGTACAGCCGGCAGACATTTCACATCTTTCGACTAAAGTCGTTGTCTCCTGCTGTCTCCTCTTTTTTCCGGCATGGCGCCGCCATTTTAAATTAAGATTTCGGTAATGTATCGCTGAGAAGCCTGTGAGCTTGTAAGTGCCACTTAGATGGATTAGCACCGCAAATCTTTGTGAAGTTATGGATCTCCGATTGAATTGATGTAGTTAGATATTGATGGAAGTACTTCACGCCATTTTGGAATGGGATCAGATTTAATGGCCGCCATATGCTGTGGTTCTATGCCCCGCTTAATGTCTTCAGGTACGGTTGTCTTCATATATTAATATATTTGACTATTAAATCGATATCTAAGTCCTCGAAATAATATTTCAGGGGCGATATAAATTTGGAGTAGAGTTCACTCGTGGTGACGACCGCGTGGGATCTTTTGTTTGGGACTACAGTATGGGCATTCAGGCCTAAAAGGACCCTCTACTTAAGTGCAGAGGTAATGTATATTGGGTAGATACTTATGTCAATCTTAAGAGGTAAATCTTCATAAATTAAGGGGTATTTTTCCTCTATTTTAGGGTTTTTAGTCCTGGTTTTTAGTCCTGGTTTTTAGTCCTGGTTTTTAGTCCTGGTTTTTGGTTCTGGTTTTGGTTTCATTTGGATTTTGGAGTGTTGAGGTTCATTCAGCACACTTGTCGGCTTATTAATTCCATGGAGTCTCTACACTGACGGTGTATTAGAGAGGCGGTTACTTCGAGTTCCATAGGATCCCTCAGGCATTGCATGGCCTTGAGTTGAAGCTGAGAACGCAAGTTTTTAAACATATTTTCATATATCAATTCAATGAACCCATTTAAGACTTATTGACTAGTACACTTGTTTTTTTTGCGAGATCACATAGAGAGAAGTTTATTTGAATTAAATATTTTTGTTTATAATTGGTTTAGAATCTCCTATGTTGATTCTTGGCTAGGGAAGGGATCAATTCAAAGGGTTGGGTATGGACATATTTAGGGTATTATTTTTTGTTTAAGATATGTACATATTTGGGATTTCACTAGTATTTAGGATTGTAACTATTATGTAACAGAGCTGAGGCCATAGCTTACATAATAAGGGGGCTCGATATAGAAGAGCAGGGAGTAATACATTTTTGTTTGGGTTTTTACTAGTGTCTAAGATTAGAACTATTATGTAACAGAGCTGAGGCCATAGCTTACATAATAAGGGGGCTCGATATAGAAGAGCAGGGAGTAATACATTTTTGTTTGGGTTTTTACTAGTGTCTAAGATCATGTCATATTTCGGTCAGGATACTGCATCAGCGGACTGCGGTCTGGTAACTGTAAACAAGGCGTGATCACGTGTTGTAGGCCTACATCCCTGAGTAGCGTATATTGATAGCACCCTGTATATTATTTGGTGTCACTCACAGTCGGTTTATTTATTTGACTTGTAGTCGCGTATCAATCTACCTACATAAATGTAAGTATCGCTGTAGTACTCCTGGCTTCCATAGTTCTAACGTTGCTGGGTCATATCCTTAAATCTTCCTGTACTTTCGACCTCAAGACTTGACCATACATTTATATTTCTACAGTAAAAAGTAATCCTATCTGTGGAGTTTATCTTATTTCCACATCCTTACTTTTAATTACTGTACGTGCTTCTATAATGGCATAATTATCATTGTTATTTTATTGTTTGACAATCACTAATTGTGTCAATTGGTCGAAGAACATAGGAATATGATCTGGTGAACGTTCTGCTCATTAATTCAAAATTTCACTGTTATTTTAAAATCTTTCATTACAAATTTAGACTCTAACTAAGCATCATATTATTTCAATACGAGGTCTATACCTATTTGGCTACCGATAGTCAATAATGTCAACCTGCATTTAAGCGACTAACATCTTATGACAAATAGATTAAATATACTGAGCGTTGTTGTTTTACATTACTATCCCCAACCTAGGTTAATATTTGAAGGTAAAGGAAATTAAGTGTAGAGCAGTTATAGGGTGATTCGCAGTTATCATTCATAACTATCGAACATCAACTTCCAGAGGCAAGGTGCACCACTTAACTGCGTGGCGCTCATAATCTTAGAACTTAACCCAGGCCCGTCTCCACTGTCTAAAAGCTGGCGGCCACTTTTGTCTCTGACAACAAAAACCTCTGCACTCGGTGTCTTGTTTTCCTTCCTTATTGGATCATCTAAATTAGCGTCACAGAAATTGGCGACCCCAACGTGGGGCCAGATATTATTTCGCTTTCGCATTGTTGCCAGTTGTTGGGAATTTTATTTTTTTGCAGGGTTGCCATTTTTCGAAAATTTCCTTGATTTAAGGATTTTTTTTTTATTTCTTATTTGAATAGGGTTAATGGTATAGAACCGTATTGGAGTATTCGCACAGTATTATTTTGCAGATTTTACACATTTTTGGGGGAAAATATTTTGAAAGTTTTTCTTTTGTTGAATTTTCATCTTGCAAAATAATTATATTGACTTTCCCGGAATAGACGTTACCGATTGAGATTTTTTTTTTTTTTTTTTTTATCACTTGGTTTATGGTGTAACAGTGGTGAAGCATTGGTTGCTAGTGTAGAATAGTGTATTATAGCTGCATAGTGAGTGAATATAGTGTAAACCACCTGTTCTACCAGTGTATTTTGTGATATAAGTGACAGAATATTTCGCGCACAATTTCTTATGATATATTGTGGTATATATAGTATTGTTGTATAGTTATACAGTAGTGTTGTATTGTAAGTAGTGATCTATTTATTCATCTTATTCTGAACCGTCTGGAAGACACAAAATTAAAAATGTCTCGAAGAGTTGAAGTGAATCGCCTTGATAAGGAAGAACTCATCTATGAACTTGTATGGAGAGGTATAGCCATTGGCACTGTGGAAGAAATGCGTACTCGATTAGCACTAGCTAGACAAATGGAAAGAAACAATGAGAGCCTACATTATCCACCATATCCGTTTTCGTTTCGTCAAGATGTAGCAGCAGTCACTAAGAAGTTGGACGACCTTGTGGTCATTATTGATAACTTCTCTGAATCGAGTAAGAGTAACAGTTACTTGAGATTGCAGACGAAATTGAATCATGCTTTATCACGAATAGATAATATATCTTGTAATACGACGGACGAATTTAACCTTCGAGGTGTGTTAGTTGCTCAAATTTTGTCAATGATTGACCAGTTAAATACAAAAGCTGCTCAGGCAGATGGAAGAAATCAACAGATTCCACCAAACCTTTGCGTTCTTCAAGGAAGTATTCAACGACTACCTCCGGTCATTCCTCCATTGTCAAGCTCGACTTTAGTATCACCGTTTCAGTCTCCTGTGACTACTAGTTCGCCAGTACCATGTGCTCCATATAGCGCTAGTTCTATCAAACCTATTCTACCGCATAAATGGAATTTGAAGTTCAGTGGTGATAGGAAAGGAATGTCTATTACAGCTTTCTTTGAACGTGTTGAAGAGTTGATGCGTGCTCGAAACGTATCGAAGGATATATTACTGGATTCTGGCATAGATTTATTTGAAGGCCGAGCATATGAATTTTTCCAAGATTGTAGAAAAGAAGTCCACTCATGGGATGAATTAGTTGAAAGATTTAAAGAGGAATATCAGCCAGCATTTTATTCAGAGCATCTTTTAGAGGAGATAAAGCGTAGAACACAAGGTTCTGACGAATCCATCGGTACATATATGGCAGTAATGTCAAAATACTTCCAAAGATTGCAGTGTTCGATATCAGAAGAAGCTAAGCTTACTATTTTACTTAGGAATATTTCTCCGATTTATCGTTCTCAATTAGGAGCTCTAGAGATCAGTAATATAGCGCAACTAAGAAGTCTCTGTAAGAGAATCGAACAGAGGACTCTAGCTGCAGATTATGCACCTACTCCACGAAAAGGATTTTCTTTGGAACCGGATCTCGCCTACGTAAAACTCGAAGAGCAATTCGATGAAGTTCGATTAACTGAAGCAGAACCTCAGGATAGATCAAACGCACCAAGTACTTCTAGAAGAAGGGAGATAATATGCTTTAATTGTAACAAGCCTGGACATAAGGCTATTGGATGTGTTGAAAGAAGAAAACTGGTTTGCTTTGGATGTAAAAGAGAAGGTTTTACGAAGAGGACCTGCCCAAATTGTAATTCGGGAAACGGTCGAAGGCCCTTCTAGGAAGTCGGACTAGAGGCAAGTCTAATGATTCTACCGGCTACAGACCAATTTTGGATTTTATTCTCGATCATGCTCAGAATGATGAAAGACCTTATTTAGAAGTAGACATGTTAGGTTACAAGTTTTTAGGATTACTGGATTCTGGTGCTTCCAGGACATTTATTGGTCAGAAAGGATGGAATATTTTGAAGAGGTTGAATTTACCACTGGATGAGAGTAAGAAGTCGTTATGTACAGTTGCAAATGGTCAAAAAACTAAAAGTATTGGAACGATGCAGTTGCCGATGAGAGTTAAAGATAGACTTAGAATTGTTGAAGTGATTATTTTGCCGGAATTGCCGCATTCATTGATTTTGGGTTACGATTTTTGGTGTATTATGGGTGTCGTACCAGATTTGAGACATAATGAATGGCATTTCGCGGAGAATCCAGACAATATCTGCTGCATACAACCTGACCAACTTCAAACCATTTTGGACAATCGTCAACAATCGCAACTGGACCGACTAGTGACTAATTTTAAAGAATCTATGGGAGAAAATATTGGATGTACAAACTTAGTTGAACATACTATCGTAGCTAACTCAGAACCTATCAGACAGCGTAGCTATAGAATTTCACCAGTATTACAAAAGGTCGTAGAAGACGAAATCGCAGAGATGTTAAAATTGGGAGTAATAGAACCGTCGAACAGTTCGTGGGCATCACCTGTAGTATTGGTTAGAAAGAAAAATACAGACAAATATAGATTCTGTGTAGACTATAGGATTTTAAACTCTAAGACAGAAAGAGACAGTTATCCTCTTCCTCTTGTTTCTGACACTTTGGACAAACTCAAGGATGCAAAATTTTTATCCAGTTTAGATATTAAGAGTGCATATTGGCAAGTTCCTATAGAAGAATCGTCTAAACCTCTGACTGCTTTTATTTGTCACAAAGGACTATATCAATTCCGAAGAATGCCTTTCGGGCTTCATAATGCACCTGCTACTTGGCAAAGACTAATCGATAGGATTTTGACTGATCTCGCCCCATATGTATTTGTTTATTTGGACGATGTTGTCATTGTAACACAGACCTTCGAAGATCACTTGAAAGTGCTAGAAGAGGTATTTAATAGACTTAAAGGTGCTGGTATTACAGTTAGTTGGGACAAGTGTCAATTTTGTCGTCCAGAAATGAAATACTTGGGTTATGTTGTCGATAGACGTGGTCTCAGAGTAGACCCTGACAAGGTTAAAGCTATGCTGGAGTTGAAACAACCTAAATCAGTGACAGAAGTTAGAAGAGTTGTTGGCAGTTTTTCTTGGTATCGTAGATTCGTGCCAGAGTTTTCTTCAATCATTTCACCAATCACCGCCCTTACTAAGAAAAATAAAAAGTTCGATTGGACACCAGAGTGTGATGCTGCTTTTAGGAAGATTAAGGAACTGTTGGTCGCCGCACCGATTTTGAGTTGTCCAGATTATTCTAAGGAATTCGTAATAATGACAGATGCATCAGGTTTTGGCATCGGCGCAGTACTTTATCAGCCACACGAGGATGGAGACAAGGTAATCTGCTATTTAAGCCGTTCTTTAACGAAGCAGGAAAGAGTTTATACTACTTCAGAACGTGAAATGTTAGCTTTGGTTTGGGCGATACAGAAATTACGTCCCTACATAGAAGGTGTTCCATTTACAGTAATTACCGATCACTATAGTCTGAAATGGCTTTTAAATCTTAAAGATCCTACTGGACGTTTAGGACGTTGGTCAATTAAGTTGCAAATGTACGACTTTAAAGTACAGCACAGAAGCGGTCGAGATATGGCTTTGCCTGATATGTTATCTAGGACAGTACCGATAATAGATAGCGTGGAAGTAGCTGAAACAACCGATAATGTAATTCGGGATAAGTGGTATCATCGTATGATTATAGACATTGAGAAGTTCCCTTTGAAATTTTTAAATTGGCGTTATCAAGAAGGAAAATTATACAAGTATGTCAAACAAGACTATCCAAGTTTTTCATCTTCCGAGGATTTCTGGAAATTAGTAGTACCAAAGGAGCAACGATCTGGTTTAATTAAGTTGGCACATGACCCTCCAACTTCGGGTCATATGGGGGTATATAAGACGTATTCACGATTAACAGGAAAATATTATTGGCCTAAGATGCGTCAGGATGTAGCGTCCTACATCAAGAAGTGTCACGTCTGTGCTGCTTATAAGAGTGATCCTCGCGGAGTTAAAGATCAGATGGTTTCACATTCTAAACCTTCAAGACCTTGGGAAGTAATTTCTACAGATTTAATGGGACCTTTACCTAGATCCACCAAGGGAAATTCGTTTATCTTAGTCGTTACTGACTACCTCAGTAAATTTTCTTTAGTTTTCCCACTTCGTAAAGCGACTTCAGCGACTATTATCAAAAGAATTGAAGAAGAAGTATTTTTAGTGTTTGGCGTACCAAGGATTTTATTGACTGATAATGGCCCTCAATATAGGAGTAATGAGTTTAGGAAGTTTGTGGATAAATATCAATGTTCAATTAAGTTTAATGCCAATTACCACCCTAGAGCGAATCCGACGGAGAGGCAAAATAGGACTATCAAGACAATGTTGGCTATGTATGTTAAGGATAATCATAGAACTTGGGATGCTGAGATACATAAGGTAGCTTGTGCTTTGAGAACAGCTCACCAAGAAACAACTAGAGTGTCACCCTATTTTGTTAATTTTGGTCGAAACATGTGTTTATCTGGACATGACTACAAAAATCAGGAACTATTTAAAGAAGAAAACGGTACCCAGACACCGGGAGTTTCAAGAAACGAGGCATTTAGGAAGCTATTTAGTGCTGTTAAGAAACGTTTGGAAACTGCTGGTGAAAGGAGTGCTGCTCGGTACAACCTACGCAAAAGAAATGCTGATTATTCTGTAGGCGATAGCGTTTGGAGGAAGAACTACGTCATCTCAGACGCCGCAAAGCATTTCACTAGTAAACTAGCTCCGAAGTTTGTAGGACCCTTTTTAATCCATCGTCGCATCTCACCTTGGACTTATGAGTTAAAAGATGAGAATGGCAGTCTACAAGGAGTCTGGCATTCAAAGGACTTAAAGGATAATTTTTCCTTTGATTAACCATAGGGGTTAATCATTTTGAAGTTAGGGGGGGAAAATGTAACGTACAAATTTCATTTTACGATTTAGATAGTATAAATAAACACAAATTTATAATAATAATTTACCTTATTCCACATGTAGTGTGAACGTTAAAATCTTGTGTGTATGCCAGCAAAATCATTAGCGCTTTCAGTGACATTCCTAATTTGTCCTGGCAATTGGTCACTTCATACTGAGTTTCGAGGGATTCCAGCTATTCTGCTATCAGAAATAGCTTATACGTTGTCCTGGGTCCTGTGTTTAGTAAGTTCTCCTTGAATAGATGGATTTAATGTACGTTACCTACGATAATTTCTAATGTTATGACAGTTTCAGTCGAGTTGTTTACCTTTGTTGTAAGCTTGATTTATAACGGAATATACCTCTTTAGCTTCAGGATCGTGCCCCTGTACTTACTTTGACGTATTATATGATGGGTTTCCTGGATTGTTAGTTAATTCGCTAGCATGTTATGGAATTAATTCTAGTTTGGCTTTTGAGAACAGCTGATCTTGACAGGTTGGAGTTTCGGGGTCACCATTTCGATAGGGCCCTGCGTATATTGGCCTTGTTGCACGTGTTCTACGGTGTTGCCAGTTATTTTAGGACAAATTCCCCATGAAATCGGACCTCATGGTTTCGAAACGATTTGTACATGGCCAAAACAGCCAGGCGGTGGTCTGGATGGTGAATGCCGTAATCTTGCAATAATCAGCTCCTAGGATTTAGACGTAATGGTGAAATCACTCGATTGGTCGCTTCTTGGGTATGAGATTTTTATAAAGGTATATCTGGTTGCGGCAGTACGTTGGTGGTTTCCCCATAGCAATATCCTGATCCTGACGTTTGACAACCCTGTTGACATTGCGAATCACGTGTTCTCATCGAGTTGCGTATTGGAGATTTATTCCAGATGCTAGAGAGAAACAATTGCTCTTCGCAGCGGGTAAGAAAGGGATAGTGCTGTACTAGACCCGAAGATCTTGGAGGAAGGGTAGGGTACACCGGTACAGCCGGCAGACATTTCACATCTTTCGACTAAAGTCGTTGTCTCCTGCTGTCTCCTCTTTTTTCCGGCATGGCGCCGCCATTTTAAATTAAGATTTCGGTAATGTATCGCTGAGAAGCCTGTGAGCTTGTAAGTGCCACTTAGATGGATTAGCACCGCAAATCTTTGTGAAGTTATGGATCTCCGATTGAATTGATGTAGTTAGATATTGATGGAAGTACTTCACGCCATTTTGGAATGGGATCAGATTTAATGGCCGCCATATGCTGTGGTTCTATGCCCCGCTTAATGTCTTCAGGTACGGTTGTCTTCATATATTAATATATTTGACTATTAAATCGATATCTAAGTCCTCGAAATAATATTTCAGGGGCGATATAAATTTGGAGTAGAGTTCACTCGTGGTGACGACCGCGTGGGATCTTTTGTTTGGGACTACAGTATGGGCATTCAGGCCTAAAAGGACCCTCTACTTAAGTGCAGAGGTAATGTATATTGGGTAGATACTTATGTCAATCTTAAGAGGTAAATCTTCATAAATTAAGAGGTATTTTTCCTCTATTTTAGGGTTTTTAGTCCTGGTTTTTAGTCCTGGTTTTTAGTCCTGGTTTTTAGTCCTGGTTTTTGGTTCTGGTTTTGGTTTCATTTGGATTTTGGAGTGTTGAGGTTCATTCAGCACACTTGTCGGCTTATTAATTCCATGGAGTCTCTACACTGACGGTGTATTAGAGAGGCGGTTACTTCGAGTTCCATAGGATCCCTCAGGCATTGCATGGCCTTGAGTTGAAGCTGAGAACGCAAGTTTTTAAACATATTTTCATATATCAATTCAATGAACCCATTTAAGACTTATTGACTAGTACACTTGTTTTTTTTGCGAGATCACATAGAGAGAAGTTTATTTGAATTAAATATTTTTGTTTATAATTGGTTTAGAATCTCCTATGTTGATTCTTGGCTAGGGAAGGGATCAATTCAAAGGGTTGGGTATGGACATATTTAGGGTATTATTTTTTGTTTAAGATATGTACATATTTGGGATTTCACTAGTATTTAGGATTGTAACTATTATGTAACAGAGCTGAGGCCATAGCTTACATAATAAGGGGGCTCGATATAGAAGAGCAGGGAGTAATACATTTTTGTTTGGGTTTTTACTAGTGTCTAAGATTAGAACTATTATGTAACAGAGCTGAGGCCATAGCTTACATAATAAGGGGGCTCGATATAGAAGAGCAGGGAGTAATACATTTTTGTTTGGGTTTTTACTAGTGTCTAAGATCATGTCATATTTCGGTCAGGATACTGCATCAGCGGACTGCGGTCTGGTAACTGTAAACAAGGCGTGATCACGTGTTGTAGGCCTACATCCCTGAGTAGCGTATATTGATAGCACCCTGTATATTATTTGGTGTCACTCACAGTCGGTTTATTTATTTGACTTGTAGTCGCGTATCAATCTACCTACATAAATGTAAGTATCGCTGTAGTACTCCTGGCTTCCATAGTTCTAACGTTGCTGGGTCATATCCTTAAATCTTCCTGTACTTTCGACCTCAAGACTTGACCATACATTTATATTTCTACAGTAAAAAGTAATCCTATCTGTGGAGTTTATCTTATTTCCACATCCTTACTTTTAATTACTGTACGTGCTTCTATAATGGCATAATTATCATTGTTATTTTATTGTTTGACAATCACTAATTGTGTCAATTGGTCGAAGAACATAGGAATATGATCTGGTGAACGTTCTGCTCATTAATTCAAAATTTCACTGTTATTTTAAAATCTTTCATTACAAATTTAGACTCTAACTAAGCATCATATTATTTCAATACGAGGTCTATACCTATTTGGCTACCGATAGTCAATAATGTCAACCTGCATTTAAGCGACTAACATCTTATGACAAATAGATTAAATATACTGAGCGTTGTTGTTTTACATTACTATCCCCAACCTAGGTTAATATTTGAAGGTAAAGGAAATTAAGTGTAGAGCAGTTATAGGGTGATTCGCAGTTATCATTCATAACTATCGAACATCAACTTCCAGAGGCAAGGTGCACCACTTAACTGCGTGGCGCTCATAATCTTAGAACTTAACCCAGGCCCGTCTCCACTGTCTAAAAGCTGGCGGCCACTTTTGTCTCTGACAACAAAAACCTCTGCACTCGGTGTCTTGTTTTCCTTCCTTATTGGATCATCTAAATTAGCGTCACATACATTACAGGTATTCTGGAGGAACATGTTGTGCCTTATGCACCCTATATAGGACCCAATTTTTTGCTTATGCACGACAATGCGCGTCCCCACAATGCCTTTATCGTAAGAAATTATCTTGCAGAGGTAGGAATAAATGACATAGAATGGCCAGCTCGTAGCCCCGACCTAAATCCCATTGAACATATTTGGGATTTTATTGGCAGGCGGTTACAAAGTCAAGAACGACAACCTCAAAACTTACAAGAATTGGGCGAACGACTCATCGAATTATGGCATGGCTTCGATCAGAACGAAATAAGAACATTAGTTTTAAGTATGAACCAAAGATGTCGGGAGGTCATTCGGGCCAGCGGTGGAAACACCAAATATTAATTCGTTATTTACTTTTAATTTTGCCTTTTTTATGGCATTTTTATTGTTATTGCGTTAATAAAAGCAATTTGTTCATTTTGCGGTGTTGATATTTTTCTGCTAAAGAATGTAGGTATATTTAATAAAAAACACGTTTAATTAAAAACAGTGTATTTAATAAAGTAACAATTATAGACAAATGAATCAAAAAAGAAAATGTAAAGGAAACATAACACTTTCATTAGGATAAAATTTAATATCTTGCAGTGCCTAGTATACCCCACAGGGTGTTTTGAATTTTCGTAAAAAATCGCAGCATTCTTATAACACCCGCTATAATACCAAAGTTACTTTTTTAACCAAAACAATAAAAACAGTAATATTCTTAAGAAAAAAACCCTACAATTAGAAAAAAAAAATTAATAACGACGAACAACAGATTTCGAAAATACATAACATCAAAGTTGAGACAAATTTTTGGTTTTGCGTTAAATAAGTGGCGCAGTGTAGATATAGTAGAGGATTCCTCGTGTAGAGCATGCGAAGAGGAGGAAGATACCCCTCAGCACATCTAGCGTATATGCACAATGCTTACTTACAAAGACTTATAAACTTCGAGGACGCCTACAGGAACCTGAAGAATTAGCTAATGTTTCCATCGTCAGAGATATTTGTTTGATGGAGTAGAAACCAAAGGAAGCAAAATAATTCAGAAGCTTCGCTGCAGTGGGGCTATAACCACGACTAATTGAAATAGGTAGATGCAATATCAATGACTTGTATCTCGGCAATACACTGTCTCCGTTTCTTGTTCACAGCTTCTTGCCCTTCTCATTTTTGTTTCTTAATTTTGGCAAATTCGTATAACCATACTTTTAAAAAATTGAAATGTTGAGTTAAACTTTATTGGTTATCAAGAATTAATTTGTTCTGACTATAATTTAAATACAGAGTGGCAAAAAAGTCGTGCGTAATTCCTGTAACTTTTGAATTATTCGTATACGAAAAAGTTATCTTTATAAAAGTTGTTCAGTAAATTATTCACCGCATTTCTACCTGCATGAATTTTTCTCATTTCCGGTTTGGTTGCCATAAAGCCTAACTTACTTTTTTTAAAATGGAACACCTTGCATATGATTGCTTATTTGGATTCTACTGGGAAAACTTTGAATTTTTTGTGTTTCAAATTTTTACCTATCTGCAAGTAATGACAGCTCAAAAATGAAAAACTTCCTAATTATAATTATTCCTACCTAATACCCACCAGTTGAGTCAAGGTGTTTTCATGACAGCGACCTAAGAGGTGTCAATTTTGAGTTCCTGTTTAATTTTCTGTCGCCTGATTTCTAATTTGTTTACAACATGGCTTATCTGAATAATTAACAACGAGTTGAAATTTTAATAATGAGCGGTTGCGAAAATATGAAGAGATCGCAAGATCAGGTTTGTCAACTTTTCAATGAATTATATCCAAGTAGGCCTCAAATAAATCAGTTAACGATGTGTCGCGTGGTAAAAAAATTTCGAGAAACAGGCAGTGTTAGGGAAGCCGATCAGATCAGGTCGACCTAAAACAGCAACCGGGGAAGACAAACCTTTAGGATATCATGCTATCAATACATGAAAACTCAACACAATCATTCAGGCCAATGGCAATGGATTTTAATATGTCTCATCAGTCAGTGAAATATTTGTTTAAACAGGAGAAGTTGCATCCCTACAAAATAAAGTTGGTGCACGACTTGAACGAGGACGATTTTGATAGAAGAGCTGAGTTTTGTGAGCTGATGATGGAAAGATGCAATAACGATGATAACTTCGCAACAAATATCATTTTTTCGGATGAAGCTACTATCCATTTAAATGGCATTGTTAATAGACACATTTATTGTTATTGCTCTGCTGAGAATACTCACTGGTTCCAGGAAGGTCATACTCAGAGGCTCGAAAAAGTTAATATTTGGGCGGGCATAGTTGGTAGACATATTGTGGGACCTTTTTTCATAGATGGTGATTTGAATGGCAAAAAATATCTGGACCTCCTCAGGAATCACATAATTCCTTCTTGCAGGATGGTTTGACCGGGTGTAAATAATGGCATAAACGAACAGATATGGTTCCAGCAAGATAAAGCGCCTGCGCATTATGCGGCAAATGTTGGACAATACATAAGCAAACAATTTCCAGGACGCTGGATTGGCAGACACTTAAAGAACAATATCTATGTTAATCGTCCAAATGACTTTTGAATTTTGAGAAGTCAGACTTGGTGCTGAAATTCGGGCCATTCCAGACGACTTTCTTTTAAGCGTTGTAGACGGGTTCAGGGATCAACTGGCGCTCTGCTTAGCAGAAAATTGTGATCATTTTGAACACCTGGTCAACTGAAAAGGTTTCACTTGTTTATTATTCTGATGTTAAGTTACCAATTTCCTAGGCTATTTATTTTCTTATAATAAAGTTTGTTACAATTTCAAATAAATAAAAATTTAAAATAAAAAAATTCAGAGTTTCCCAGTAGAATCCCAATATTCAATCAAATGCAGGGTGTTTCATTGAAAAAAAATAAGTTGGTTTCTATGGCAACCAAGCCAGAAATGACAGAAAGAATTCATGCAGGTAGAAATGTGGGGAATAATTTACTGAACAACTTTCATAGAGGTCACTTTTTTGTATACGAGGTAATTCAAAAGTTACAGGCATTATGCGCGACTTTACTGCCACTCTGTATAATTGCTTACTTAATTCTTGAAAAAGGCGAATCATTGTATGTGCCACAAAGTAGTACGGGTACTTAAATAGGATGATAGGAGCGTTATATGAAGAGTGACAGTGTCGAAAGTACAGACACGTTATTAACCACAAATTTAAATAAGGAAAATAGCAAAGTCCTTGATAGTTAGAGCCGCGGTGACAAAAATGCCTTGGAACTCCCAAACGGATGAAAAGCACGTTTTTGTATAGTTCGAGTGTCGTTCTAGAATAGGGGTCTGGCGCTCGGCGGTGAGCGGCTATAATATTTTTTTGAAATTTTGACCAGCGGTTTAAAAAAACATTTCCCAAACGGATGAAAATTACTGGAGGGCATCTAGGCAACCCCCCAATTACCGGAAAAATATTTTCATCCGATTTGATCTTTACAAAGAGCTCTTCCAGGAGCTAAAACAAAATGGGAAAAAGGGAGGAAAAAAAATTTGCTCATTTAAACTTAAAATTTGGCAGGGAGCTAGAGTTCGTGTCTGAGAATATGTAAAAAAATTTTTTTTGCTCCATGTGTCGCCATCGCTTTATAACAGTTTTTCAAAATTTAAATGGGCAAAATTTGATAAAGTATTAAGTAATTCCCACATGGATGAAAATTTGCACACAGGTTCTTTGATACCTAAAGAACATCGAGAAATTATTTTCATCCAAATTTATTGCGGCCAAGACCAGATCTTCCAGAACATATATTCATTATCACCGGAAACTCCAGGATCCGAATGTTCAATCTTTAAAGTAGAAAGGCCGATTACAATCAAATTGTATATTATTGTCCTAAACATTGATGAGAATATTTTCCTCTGATTTGACGATTATGAAGTGAAAACTCTGACTTTTAGACCGTATGAACGCGACAAGCGCATACTTCATCCACATTCTAGCTAGTATATCTTTAGTAGGGTTTGACTCGCTTTGCTGGTGGATGAAATTTGGTTATTATACTCGCTTTATATTTTGTGTTAGTGATTCGGATTTTGACTAGATTATTATTAGAAGACGGTTCTTTCCCATCCTGGTGACTCCCCAAGCAAAAATCTGCTTCTGACAGCAGGATCATTGGAATTTCAGCTATCGTCCAAGCGTCTCGTTTTTTCGGTTGCTCCGATTGATACCAAATTATATATATAGCCACATATTTTCGGATATCAGAGGAAGGTTCTGATCCAGTTTCGTGCTATTCCGATGGAAACTCTGAAATCGGCAGCCGCAAAACGCGCTACTCAGCGCACAACTGATCGATCATAAATCAATGAAAAAAAAGATCCTAACTGAAAACTGGTTGCTCCAACTGGCAGCAACCTTGAGAATCTTGCTTCTGGATGTCAGAAAAAGGCTATGAGCCTGTTAGGTGCCATTCCGATGAAAACTCTGTTTCTGGCTGCAGGTTTATTGGAATTTCAGCTCTCGTCGTGGTTACATCCAAGCGCCTCTAGTTTTCCTATTGCTCCGATTGCTACCAAAGTATATACAAATATTTCGGGATGTCAAAGGAAGGTTTTCTCCCAATTTGGCGATTAATGAATCAAAACTCTCTTCCTGGCAGCCGACATACATGCGCACAGAACGTTTTTCGGCTGTCAGAAGGAGAGTTTTAATTTATTTATCACCAAACTGGTCCAGAAGCTTCCTCTGACAGCCCAAAATATGTGGTTATTGTATGCTTACTAGTGGACAATGTTATTACACTCATATTATGGCAATAGGTTAAAGAAATTATTCGATGCAAAATCAAAAACCGCCCATAACTTTCTAAACAGTGATGGAAAATGAGTCGTGGGTTTATTATATTTGGGGGTGATTAATGAAGGTTGCCCAGGGTTCAGGAACGATGAGGAAGACAGAAAAGCGGGAGCGGGCTGATAATCAGCCAATTATCACGAAAATATACGTTTTCGTGCTTTCAATTACAAAATCTAAAAAATTTTTACTTACCATTAAATAGTAACTCAACATTTTACCGCCTCTCGGGAGCATATCATTTTTTTTTATATTTTTAAACCAGGGACAAATAAGTTTACGAAACTTCCATCTTAATCTCGCAGGAAATTTACGAACAACTCCGGGATCAAAATCACGCGTGTTGGCGAGGTTTTTTGTTATTTAGCCAGGCTCATTTTGGATGAAAACTTTTTTTTTTAATAACATAAATAATAACGATTCATTTCACTCCGGTTGCATGCATGCGGCTGATTTTTTTTTAAATTTCGGAGTTTGGGTCCATTTAATTGTACTGGAGGTTACGGCAAGGATCAAATCGGATGAAAATATTTTTCCGGTAATTGGGGGGTTGCCTAGATGCCCTCCAGTAATTTTTATCCGTTTGGGAAATGTTTTTTTTAAACCGCTGGTCAAAATTTGAAAAAAATATTATAGCCGCTTACCGCCGAGCGCTAACACGGATTCGAGAACGACACTCGAACTATACAAAACGTGCTTTTCATCCGTTTGGGAGTTCCAAGGCATTTTTGTCACCGCGGCTCTAAGTATGAGTTAACCGATATAAATATTGTCACGATTTAAAAAACACTATTCCATTTTAATAATTTGAATTTATCCCTTACTGTCTCATACACTGTATAATGACAGAACTCATAACAGGAAGCATTTGCTGACTATCTGAAAAGTTGTTCAAGCCTAGAGACCAGCTTGTCAATTAACGGAAATTCCAGATCCGACCGCGACGAAGTGAAATTGACCGGAGCCGTACTCCGAAAGCTGCGCCCCATATTTTTTATCTTAAAATATAAGTAACTTTTGACTCATTTTATATAACCTCAATGTAAAATTCTCTAACTTCTATCGTAAATTCAAAGTTAAATTTTTAGTGGTATTTCATAATAAATGTTTTTTATTTTTGTTATATTGATGTTGATCTCAGAGACTACCTATAGAAAGTCTCAGTCACAAAAGGCAACTTTGATAAAATAGCTAAATATAATTAAACCAGACCAAAAAAACTAATTCCTAATGTATTCTTCGGCTGAGTCGATATTCAGATAAAATACTCTTTCTACATTAAGTACAGAATAGCAGAATCTCCAGAGCTTGACTCCAAATCCTCAGATCAATTTAATAGTAATTAAGTCGACGTGCAACTGGCGGATAGATGACCCTTAATGACGTAACCGACCTATTTGAGGATACAATGACCATTGTTTGCCTATAATAAGATAATAAAGTGGCTTTAAGATGCAAAGGCACGCTCTATTTAATTCTCTTGTTAAGGAAAAATTATTTTTTAGCAAGGATTCATAAAACTTCGTGGCTAGGCTAAATATGACTCTTATTAAGCTAAGTCAGAGAAAATAGCTATTTTTCCTGTAGCCAGCTTGTTTCCAATATTTTTAGGATAGGGGTCAGAATAGCATTGAATTTTGAGCTTGAAAATATAAAGAATACATCATAAAACATAATGTTTCTACATAAATATATACTTAAATTATTACCCCAAGCGTAGATTTATCATTTTGTTTTGAAGTACAAGGTTAACTACTTGTTTTACTTCGTTTCGACACATCCTAATATATTGCAGGGGTAATTAAAATTGTGTTGTGACGTATTCAAGCTGTGTGTTTATGTCAATATATCATTTAAATTTATGAGCTTTATTTACCCGGAACGAATTTGAGTACATAATGCTTGCCTGGGTATTGAAGCATTATGTGCATTTATATCTATTTGTCTTATTAATGATGCCATATATTCCCCAAATGCTATAATTAATATTTTCTATATAGAACATTATAATTTGTATCCCTTATATATGACAGGGGTAAGTTGGGGGGGGGGGGGAGTTTAAGAGCTCTAAATTTTATTAAACGTGCTAAGAGATTTTAATATTAAATTAACAGCGTCGTTATTGTAAATTGTTTATCGATCCAAAAGTTTTAAAGTTATGTCTGATTTATAAAATAGTGCTCATTTGATAGATATGCATTTTGAAAGAAAGTCCACACGCTATTAGGAAAACACATTTTCGGTACCAATTTTTGTTAAATGTATGGGCAGAAATAGTTGGTAACAGACCAATAGGTCATTTCTCTCTTTCCCAGCAGCTAGATGGCCAAACTTATCGCAATTTTCTAGAAAATGAGCTGCCAATATTATTGGAAGACTTGCCATTAGCTAGATTTAACTGTATTGGATTTTTATTTCTGGGACCATCTAAAATCTCTAGTTTAGAAAACTTTAGTTGAAAACCTGAAAACCAGGAAGATTTTAGACACCGGATAATAATCGCTTGCGAAAAACATGGTAGAGACAACTTTTGTTCAGCTTGTATTAATAATGCATAAAAATGCATCGAAATTAAAAAAAATCAGTGACGTATAAAATATATTCATAAAAACAATATTGACGGTAATTTCACTTACGCCACTGGTGGAAGTAAGCAAAACCTTTTTAAACAAAAAAGTGCAGTTTTATACAAAATCAGTTGACACCAATTTTTAATATCATATCTTCAAGGACTTTCGAAATTTTAAAAAAATAATACTTTGTTTTGAATTATTTTAATACCCTGTATCTTAGAGAGTAAGCATTTTAGGGCATATGTTCATTGTCCATATAAACTTTTCGTCTTCAAATAATGCCAGGAATTATATCCTACATTTTCTTCATGTACTTAAGGATCACCCTGTATAAATTATATTTTTAATTAATTACTTTTATCATTCTCATTGTTCAGGTTCCCCTTCCTCTATAATTACTGATTTAACTACAATACCTGTCAATTCATAGTTTAGGTATCATTAAGCATAGTATTTATATGTATTTAGAATTTCCTGTATGTGGGCTCTCTGCAACCTGTTGGAAATAAAGGCTGATGAAATAAATAAATAAATAAATAAATATAGAAAAAAAAAATAAAGAGGTAGTTCTTGAAATAGTCGCATGTAATTCAGGGATAAGCAACGGAAGGCTCGCTAGGCAAGAATGTGTTCCAAGGAGCTCGGTTCTAGAAACTCTGTCGAAATAGTGTTTACCCATACCACATTCAAACAGTTCAGGCTCTAAAATCCCAAGATTGTAAAACCAGGATGCAATTCTGTCGGTGGCACAGAGATCTTAACGTTATAAATAAAAAAATTTTCACGGAAGGAGTAGGATTAGGTGTATATTGTATTCTGGGTGGCACAGAACTGGACAGTGGACACGTACTTCTATGCGATATCATAAGGAAACCTGCGTTACAAATGAGATCAGACCACACAAACCCTGAATATCACTATGACATACCATTTAAGACCGTAATTGGCGACCGGGATGCGTGAAACAATAAAACAGCAGATACTCCTGGGGTAATCATCTGGTACACACACGGCTCAAAAACCAAAGCCGGTACCAGAGCAGGGATACACGGAGTAAGACCGAAAAGAGATGTTTATTTCTCCCTGGGTAAGTCTCCCACGGTGTTCCAGGCGGAAATCTACGCCATCCTGCAGGGTGCGTATGAAAACAATAGGAGGACTTATCTTAATAAGTGGATCCACATATACTCTGACAGCCAAGCAGCCCTTAGAGCGTTAACATGCAATAAGGTAACATCAAGACTGGTATGGGAATGCCAAGAGGAATTAGTGGCCCTGGCGAAAGTCAACAAAGTAATACTACAATGGGTACCAGGATATAAAGGTATTACAAAAACGAAAAGGCCGACAAGCTTGCAAGAAAGGGGTCGGAGAAAACATTCATTGGTCCAGAAAAAAAATATTGTGTACAGGGTGTCCGGATAAGGATACGGAGCGGCCATATCTCGGAAACAATACGTCTCACAGACCCAGATTAACCTACACGAATGTAAGCGTGGCGGCGTGACCAACAATCCCCACTACTTGCATCCCTGATCAAGCGGAAGAAACAATACGGGGTCATAAGTTAGCGCGTGCACCGGTAGAGTTGACTGTGACTGAGGTGTAGTGCGGGGGTTTAACTTACGTCGTTACGCATTGCCACATAGTGAATGTACCTCTGGATTTTCGATATTCCTTCGTAATGAGGGAGTACAAGTGCATTTTATGCAAATATTGTACAGGGATTTTCAATATAACTTGCCACCCCTTTGAAAAGATGAAAAAAAAATTAATAGAAAAGTTGTAGGATTTTGCCTGAAAATTTTTGATATGTGTAACCAGAAAAATATAAGATCATCGCAAAATTTAAAAAATGGTAACTTATGTGGTCGCAGCAAGTTGCGCCACGGCATCTAGTCTCGTACTGGATGGCGAGCAGAGATGCGGAATCGGTGATGCAGATGCAGGTTTTAACGTATGTGAGCTTGAATCGATACAAGATCAATGCATTTTAGTTGCCCCCCTTCTAAATCATTTATCTATGGTTCAGTTTAAGTTCATACCTTCTACCAGTGATATTATTACGACCATGGTAGGCCACACAAATTTCAGTTTTTTAAAAAAACAAACCTTAACACAATGCATCGCCGCATGTTGTAGTGTGTGGCGGCGACTAAACGTAGTTTTTTGACATTTCAAATTTGTCACCAGTCAGATAAAATTTAGAGGCGGGGATATGTCAATAAAGCTTTCAAATATGTCTCTAAACTTTCTAATTGGCGTCCTATAATTTGAATAGAATGTATCCAGCCGCTTTTCAGACATTGCATTGCAACACTTTAGATCTTCACCCTGTATATATAAATATGGCCCCATTGCATTGCTCTCCTCATGCATAAAAATCAGGAATCCTACTTTTCGTCATATTGGCAGGATTTATGAAATTATGAGGGTTGAGACCTTGCCTATGCTTGTAGAAAAATTAATGTACTCAATTTGTCACTCCTTTAAGTTTTTAATAATATTTGCTACTTATTACTTTATTTAAGGCTTTCAGTATGATTTAAAATTTGCCGTAGGAAGTGTAGACTTGTAGCTTAAGTTTATTCGTAAAACAGCCCAAGAATATTTTATAATTAATTGCGTAATCCTTTATAAACTAATTAGTAGCACAAAACCAACAAGATTTCAAAACATTTTCAACAACATATCATTTTTCATCACTTAGCTATTTAAATATAGTCTATAATAAAGCAAAAAAGCCTGTTTTGGCTAAAACTCCAGCATACTAACTAGAAAACTTATCCCAAAACATCATTAATATTCTGTCAGGCTGCACCGTCGGCGATACGCATTTTCACACCACTTATACAACCCGTCATTTTCCATTAATTAATGAAAGTTCTTCAGATTTCCATAAGAAAAAGAAGTTACAACCTTGATTAGATTTGCTTAGTAATGAAGTAAATACGATGCAAATTTTTTGGAAAATGTGATATAGATGCCAAGAGATTTTTATCTTCGTTATAAAATATGTACTTCAATAAATAAAATGTTTTATTAAAATTATATTATATATTTTTATATAATATTAAAGTATTGTACTTTTGAGAAATTTTATTTTAGTTATTTCTACGACCAAATTTTGGGTTTACTGCCAGTGAACATACACTGACAAAATGTCGATGGGTTGCAGAATCAGAGTAACTTTAACGCAGGTTTCTATGTTATTCAAACTGAGCCTACGAATTATCACAAATTATTTAAAAACGCTACAATAACTCAGCTTCTTATGGTTCGCCTCAACACAGAAATATCAACATCTTAAACACATTTGGGATTACCACAATCCTTCATTTTGTAACCCCTTTATGAGTTACTTGAACTAAGTTTTTGGATTGGGAAAACTTACTAACTGATTTTAAAGTGCCGTTTTGACCCAGAAGTGCATTATTTTAACTCATTACCATATGTAAATTAATTTGAGTTGAAATAAGTCATAAAGAGTGCTCTAAAAACCCATGTCGAAGGTAAATCACCGATCAAAAGGTAACGGAAAGTTCCGAATTTGCGGTCGTGCCGATTTGGCGCGGTAACTTAATCCCATTGTTATTAGTACTTCGTGCACGTCGTGTCGTCATGGACTTGCTATCCGCGCAATCGTTGATCGCAGGGCTCTTTTTTTATTTTTGTTAAAAGTTTGTTCTCATACAGGGGCGTGAAAATGGGGATACTCCAACTTTAGGACAGATTAAATCTATAGTCGTTAAGTAAGCTAGAACAACTGAAAGGTCCAGTTTTAATAGCTCGAATCATGAGTTAATCTAGCCCGAGTAGTAACGCATCACAATTCCCATATTGGTCTCTGGCAGCTTAAACAATGAATTGCTGCACCCCACGTCGCATGTGTTCGCCAAAGCCAGTTACGGTTAGCTAAGCTAGCTAGCTAAAACAACCCATCTTCAGGGCTATTATAACTCATAAACAGTGGTATGATGCAATTTCTTCGGTTTAGTTGCCGCAATTCAGAGGTCTGCGCTGTCCCCTATTAGCAACACGCGTCGGTCTAGGATAACTCATATTTGAGTTATATTAACTCGATATTTCGCTCAGTGTATTATTATTACAAATATTTCCATACTAGTAAACAAATTAACAGACTGGTAATATTTATACTCTATCACTTGGGCAAGCACTTGATAATTTAATTTTGTAGTTGAATTACATGCTTTTTTTTTCTTGCTGTCTAATATTCATATACGGGGTGTCCAAAAAGTCTGAAAATGGTTAAATATATCGAGAAATACAAATTGGATTCAAAAAAGAAAAAAATACGTCCTTCAAGCGCTATCCAACAATAACAAACGCGAACCCCCACCTTTAACTTTAAAATCCTAAATGGGTACTCTATTTTTTACTACTATTTTTTATTGCAGGATCGGATTCTACGAGAAATATTACGTGAAGTTTGTCTGAAACGGTTTTTTCGATTCGTGACAGATGGTGCTGTAATCGAAAAAAATTTTTTTTTCGTAATTTCTAAGAAATTATACGGATCAACGAAAAATAATAAAATACGAGTTCAGTTCTTTAAAAACAGCCATTTAATCGTCTTGAATTAAATTGTTGAAAAGTGGTGGGCAACCCTAAAATCTATAACGGCAAAATTGTCTACTTAATGAGATGTTCAAATCAATGACCTTCAGCCATTTGAGAGTGTCCTAGTCGTGCTTACATATTATCAAATACTTTCTGCAAAGTTTCTGGTGATAAGAACACTGTATTATCCTTTCCCTTAATTTATCGACGTCTGCCGGTTTTATTTTGTACACATTGTTTTTCAAATAGCCCCAATAGTAATAATCTAAAGGAGTTGGGTCAGGTAATCTTGGTGGTCACTCAATCGCACCCCTTCTACCAATCCAGCTGCTGAAACCGAACATTGTTGAACGCTATACCAGCAATGTGTTGGATTTCCTAAATTATCTGGTTGTTTAATATATCGACCTACTTTTGACCTGTCAAATTACCACCTATTCGGTTGCACAGTATTCCAGCCCAAACATTCAGTTTTTGTTGATATTGTGTATGGGAATCCCTCATCCAATAAGGATTGTGAGTTTTGTGCGTTTTTTAAGTTAGATTCAATCTTTAACTTCTTTTCTTTTTTCGTTCAACTGTTCGGCTGGTCATCATTAGATAAGTCTTAAATTCGGAATTAATTCTTTAAATAATTGACGTGCGTCGACAGCGTTCAAGTTGGTACTTAAATTGATTGAACTTGGAAGGTTGCTTTAACGAAATTAGTCGGGTCTTGGCAGAAGCCAGTCTTTTGGTAATTTATATGAACTGTTTGGTAGAGAATGAATGTGGGAGCTTATAATGAGTTTATTTTGCGACACATCTGTCCGTTTAAAGTAATTCGTTATGACTTTATCAAAAAATTCATTTAACGCCGGCATTCGTAAGTCATTGTGCAGTACGTGAGTCAGCGTATGTCTAGTTGCGTCCGCAATAATTCTTAAAACTTTGTTTTGAAAACGTTGCAGTCTTTTTATTTGAGTCTTGTTAATAGTGCACCATGTCGGAATACCGTATGTCGTATGTCAGTGCCGCTCTTACTATCATTTTTTACAAGCTCGTCTTTGTCCGTCTATCCTGCTATTCCTGTTTAGCAGTGAATAAATAGCACCAAGCTGACCATTTGCTTTTTTCAAGCGCTGGAACGCGTTTGTGTTCCAAACCATCCGTTTATCGGAGCAGAGACCCAAGTATTTGACCTCAAGGTTCCCCTCTTGCACCAGCCCTGTACAATATTTATACCAGTGATATCTTAAAATTTGGTCAAACACAAGTTTATCTGTTTGCTGACGATACTGCGATTATCGCCACTGCCAAACAGCCCAGGTTAGTAGTCCCAAAGCTGCAATGCCACATAAAACTTCCGAAAAAATGGTTGAAAAAAAGAAAAATTTGTTTAAACGACACTAAAACCCAAGCTATTTACTTTTCGAAGTCCACAGTGAAATTTCCAATAAGGATTCTTATGGAACCAATACAGCATATTGTATCTATTGACCTCTCCACTCAATAGAAATGTGGCTTTATCAGAAAAGCATGCCCAGAAAGAAAATTGTCCATTTTTGTCACATCGTCTCATCATTTCGTCACAAAAATCTAATCTACGATTGAAGTCGTCCCCTAGAAGCTCTTCCGTTAATTTCATTTCATAAGGATGAAATTTATTTGTCATCACACTTAATTTACTTATGCCTGTTTGTTGGGCAACCATTCTAATAGACGTATGGATGTTCTCAACAACGCTTACATAAACTTCCAAATTATCGTTCGTGGCAACCTGTGGCCTTCCAGATCTTGGCCGATCTTTTACAGAATCAGTTTCTTGATATCGACTCACTGTTGTACAAACAGTTGGTTTTTCAATGGGTGAACGATCTGGATGAGTAATATTAAATAAGTGAACAGTTTCTTCGTACGATCCTGTTTTATCACCATCCTGTTTCCGTAGTGAAAAATAGAGTTGTTAATATTTAAGTCATAACTAGTTTTATCTAGGGATAACTAGAATTTTCTTATATTTTATATATTAGCTTAAACCAGATTTAACTAAACATAGTTTAGTTAATACTAGTAATTCACAACGAATGTCAAGTTAGTTAAGTATTAATAGAATAATGAAGAAACTTAAATTAATTGGCAAATATTTTTATCTGATTTAGTTTAATGTAAATTAAACAATCCAGTCAGTTTAGGCGGAGGAAGACTGGATTGTTTTATTTACATTATATTTTAACTCCACTATAAGTATGAACTATTTCTTCACCTCCATATGATCTAGTTTAGATGCAACAAATTGTACTTAGTTAAAACCAGTCTTAACTAAATAACAAATGAATACTACTTGATAAGTGGCAACCATAATATAACATATAAATATGTATAGACCAGCGAATAATTGGGAGTGCAGCAAATGAAAGAAAACTCTTTAAAGTTATTCCATGCTTTCGGAAATCATTTATTTCATTTCCATCCTCAGGTAGACTACAAATTTTTATAAAAATTGAGATTAGTAAAATTTTAGTGATTAATAATCATAATGTTTACTTACAACTTTCTTGAGATTGTTCATATAAAATAATATTATTCTAACAAAATCGGACAAAGCCAATGTAACAGTCATTATGAACAAAACACAATATTTTGAACTGTCAGACGACATTACCAGTAATAATTCTTCTTACACTAAATTGCGTAATGATCCTACATCGTCTATTTAAACTAAATGTAACAATTTAATAAAGAAATTACACAGTACTAACCAAATAGATGAAGCTACAAAAAAGAAACTAACTAACCATAAGGGCATTTCTAAAATATTTTATTCACTTCCAAAAATTCACAAACCAACCCTTTCAGTAACACCGATTGTATCGTCTATAGGTGCCCCCGCTGAGTTTATTGCAAGTTTTGTTACAGATATTCTCACAAAAGCATATGATTATGAGAATGAATACTACATCAAAGATTCTTTTGAAATAACTAACACATACAACAACTTAAAACTGCCTAAGGATTATGTACTGGCAAGCCTGGATGTGGTCTCCCACTTTAGCAATGTTTATCTTGACGCTACCAAAAAAGCGATCCACAAAAATTTGGTATCGCATCAGTAATTTCTGCAACATTAACAGAGAAACCTTTTTAGAAATAAACTCTTTCCTATTCGACAATACTTATTTCTCTTTTAATAATTCATACTATAAACAAACCTTTGGCACGCCTATGGGGGCATCAGTGTCGCCTATCTTGGCTAACTATGTCATCGACGACCTGCTGGACCAGTCCTCTCATTCAAACCATTCTTCTTAAAAAAATATGTGGATGATATCATCCTTGCACTTCCTGCAGATGGTATAACTGAAATAGTAGAGACTCTCAATGACCACAATCAATATATTCAGTTCACAATAGAAACGGAGGATGACTCTCATTCAGCTCCGTTCCTTGATACCAGATTAATACGCAATGTAGACAATATAATTGCCATAGATTGGTACCAAAACCTTGTGGTGCAGGTAGATATCTAAACTACCATTCCTACCACAAACATAGCATTAAAGTGAACTTAATCAAACAAATGAAAATAAGAGCTTCGAAAATTTCACACCTATATTTCCTAAAAAAGAACCATAATATTCTTCTCCAACTATTCACCGATAACTCATACCCTCTCCCATTGGTAAAGAAGATATTATTCAGCACGTCCTCCACTTATGGATAATATTAATACTAATAACAATTACAGAAACATAACTGAAGCCACTGTAAACATTAAATGCCCCTCATTGCCATACATAAGGGAAGTCACCCCAAAACTATCTAGACTTTTCAGAAAAATAGATATATAAAGATTGCATATAGACCAGTACTTACAATAAACTCCATACATTCAAAACTCAAAGATAAAACACAACCGAATCAACTGTCGGACGTTGTCTACAAAATCCCCTGTGCAGACTGCTATAAAGTATACATAGGTCAAACTTCTAGACCCTTGTCTGGTAGAATCACGAACCACAGGAGTGATTGTAGACACCATACAGAGAGATGTGCCCTTGCTGAACATGCTAATAATTTTGGTAACAGAACTGAACAGGCTAGAGAACAAAGTTTCTCACATATATACATATTTATAATATCTCATTAGTCTAAACTGATTATGAAAATTTGTACTAGTAAATTCTTGCTCTCATTAGATGAAACTATTTGTAACAAAATTTATTTCTTACTAAAAAAACAACTTTAACTTTAACTATATTCCGGTTATATCCATTTTCCATTAAAGCTTTCCTTGATATTTCCATAAGAAAGAGAAGTTTCAGGTTTGATTGAATTTGCTTAGTAATGGCGTAAATAGGGTGCAAAAGTTTTTATAAGTCAAGGGACATTTTTTGTCTTTTTAAGATATTCACCCCGTGATGTAATTCTGTTTTTGCCTTGGCTTGTGACCAGGATAATTAATTCAAATTTTATTGTTCTTATTTTCAATGATTTTCTTTGCTTCCCAATTATTTCAATAATTAGGTGCTGCTGGTTATTTTGCTATAAATAATTCTAATTGTTCCATTTTGCACATAGAAAGTTCAACTATGCAGATTGATTCACAGTATACGGTGGCGTATAAAGCATTTATGGCGAATCAGTCAACGGAACAATCCACAAATTTGTTTGCTCTTCATGCTCTATCCAGCTAAAATATTTTTGATATTACGGTGGCGCCCGCTTAATCTAAAAAGTAGTAGCAACTACGATATTTTTATTTAGAAAGAAAATAAGCATCGATGAAAGAGAAAGAGGAAGATAAGAAGCGGGCAGGCCATGTTAAGTGTTTTAGGTGCATAACATGTGACATGCAAAACGTGCTTCAAATTTCCATTTCACAAATCAGTTTAGGTTAGTTTATCTAAAAGATAATGTAAGTTCGAGATGTAACCGCAGAACCATGGGAAATAACCCCGATAAATAAAGAGGAAGAGGACTGCTAAATTTGATAATCCTTTCAATTATGAAGTCGTTTTTTTTTATAACAATTTTCTTTTCCAGACTTTATTCAAAATGTTATTTTCTGTTAATACTTAGATATATTTCTTGTTCTTGTGTTCTTAATAAAGTATAATACAACATATTTTTTTACAAAGAAAATATTAGTCGCAGTTTTCCTTAATATCATACAAGTAAAACATATTAAATCAATCCTGAGATGACAAACACATTAGGTCAGTGCAATTGAATAAAATATTCGTCAAGTAAATAAAAGCCAAAATTTAATATAAACTCCCAATGTGACAAGTTACTCAATACATGTGCCAGAATATTAAAAAAAAATATAAGGAAAAGTTGCACGTATAAAAATTACGAAACAAAATACAAATTTGAAAAATTTAAAGCTTAATTTCTAGATGCTCTGTTTTTTGATTTAATGTATATTGCTTGAAAGCCGACAATATAGAAAGATAATAAGGAAAGTTGTTAAGAAACTTGTTAAAAATAATTGAGCTGCTTTTTTTATGCACTGGTATTAAATGGGTATGACATAACCTTGCATTATATGATATGCACGATTTTCATTTTACCATGAAATATTTTACCAATAACTGAGTGGGTTAGGAGATAATATATTACTGTTTTTTTTAATCAATTTCCCATTACTGGTTGTAAATATAAACCATGGGATTATGATTATGTTTTTGTATAGAAAGTATTTTCTAGACGATAATCGGTCACGTAATTTGACGAAACCCAATTTATTGACTTTTGATTTTACAAATAAATATTATCTTAACTTTTAATCAAACTTAATTCTTTAATTATAAAATAGATTTACTTTTGTTTGCAATAGATATCTTCGGCATCCTCTATCGTGCAAAAGCAAGGCGTCTTTCTGTTCACAAATAGCAGGTAATTTGTAGTAGTTCTGGGTTCATTTCTTGGTGTTGGACTGATTACAAAGGTTTTGCCACGTTCATAATATCGCTCGGAACCTAGATTTCTTCGGTGCGCAGGTCTGAAGCCAAAGCTTCTTTAGCAGCTTGATCTGCTTTTTCATTTTATCCTCCATCTTACTGTTTAAGGGCATACGAATTCCGTATTGTTCTCCATTATATAAAGGTTATAAGTACTAGGGAGTTGATAGCTGGCTATGATCGAATATGTTGCTGTAACTGAACAACTTACAACGTTATTATTTTATGAGGCATCGGTATACAGAATGTTATCTGAGTCTCCTGAACTCATAAGTTCTAGTTTGAGGATAATGAGTGATGATGAATTGATGGCAGCTTTTTGATCCATGGTAGAATAGCTGATATTGGAATAGCAGATGTTTTGGTACAATTCACATCATGGTTAACATTCACATGGCTGCTTTTATTATACGTCTTATATATTTTGCATTAGAAGGAAAAAAATGACGCGATGTGAATATATCGCCCGAAATAGTATTCAAACTCAAAAGCATCGTCAAGGGTCGACAAGGATGAGAATAAGGAATATCACTGTGATTTTTTCGATTAATTCGGTTCTTGACTTATTAAAAATAAATTTTATGATGAATGAAAAGATCATCATCAGCAACTCTATATAATTATAATGTATACAAGGTAAAACACAGTAGTGGATGGTTCAATGAATGTGTGTGCCTGCCCATGGACTTGACAGGGAACGTCCCTTTGGCTACACAAATAGGTTACGAATAAGGGGTTAATTGAAACTTGTTGAGTATTGAGTGTAGAGGTTTTATATTTATTTGACGTAAGCTAATAACTGTAAATAGTAGGAGAAATAGGTCTTAAACAAGATTGTTTTTTCTCTTGACCCATGCCAGTAGGGAAATGATTTTATTTATTTTCATTAAATATATTATTGACAGAAAAGGATTAGGTTTTTGAATTTGTGGCGGTATTCTTTATGGAATAGACTTTTTAAATTAAGGTGGGTTAATTTTTTTAATATAACATTTTTAGATGTCAGATAGAACTAAAGGTTTGTTTTATGTTAAATTTAGGTTCCTTTGAGTTCGTTTTTATCTGCAAAGAGAGAGAAAGAATATTTTAGTGTTGAGTATTTTAGGAACACGTGTAAGAGCTGTACTACAGAATCAATAAAATGTAGATAAAATGGTACTCACTTGTTTTTCTCAGTCACTCAATAAAGATGAGGCTTTTCTCTTTTTTCTTTTGAGAAGGTAGAACATATTAATTCGGTAATATTTAATCATCAGTTAAATCACTCTAAGTACTAGCAGAGGAATTCAGAAAATGGAGATACCGGAAAGATGGTACTATAATTCAAAGTTTTTCCCTCCTACAATTTTAGTTTCCGGGGTAAACCGTCAAGTCCATTGGCGGCAATATTTGAAAGGAATTGAAATTAAATGTTAAATTTAGAGACAATCTCAAACCGCAAAGCGGTCATCCCAGCACTCATTAATATCTCTTATTCGGGGTGTATACATGTTTATTTAAGTTAAATTTAGTTACTAGTTATATAAACGAAATTTGAAAATTAATCTATAAAATTAAGTTTGGATTTTATCGTTTAGTATTTTAATATCCTGTATATTATTAACAATTGGAAAAGTAGATATCTTCACCCGAGCAAGGCTGAGCAGGGGGCAATGACAGTGGTAGTACCTCAAAGAGTCAACAGGCAAGTAACCTTAATTTATCTAAAATGAAGGCAGGCAACCACCACAGAGACAAAACAAAATATTTATTGGGCCCGTCTGAAATAACCCATCTTTCTCAGTGGTGATATATATTCTCTGTCGATCATTTAGTCTTCATTAATAAATATTATAAATACTTAGAATTTTATAGCTTATTGTTATTTATAATTAAAACAAAACCGAGGATGGTATGTGATGTTTCTACGAAAGTTCTTTAGTATGGGTAATGGTCAAATTGCGAGTGAATTAAAGAATGGAAGGCAATCGAAGGTAATTTGTTCATTTAAAACATTTAAATTGGGGGCCCTTACTGCTTTGTTAATTTCGTAGATCTCGAGCAAATTGAAAGTCCTACCCTCATCTACAACGTGGAGAATTTGAATGTCAGTATCCGGATTAAAACTGTGCTGGGAATTTAGTATGTGGTCGGCGAAGTTTGACTTTGTGTCCACCGGTGGCTGTCTGCCCACATTTCTTTGAATCAAGGAAAGATGGTCTTTAATTCGTATGTTAAACTTCCGCCCTGTACGCCCTATGTAGCAAGAATTACATGGAACTTCACCGTCCACATGAGAACAATTCAACCTATATATTCCTGACTTTTGTAGTATATCAATATTATCTTTGTTATTATTAATATATTGTTTTAATGTGTTTTGAGCTTTAAAAGAGACTTGAAGGTCGCTGTTATATTTGAGTAAAGTATTTTTGATGCTGTGAGATATAGATCCAAAATAAGGTAAGCTGCTATAATATTTTGGTTTATTGTTTTCGATACTGGGGATTAAGTTTTTGTTTATAAATTTATTTAAGAATTTGAAGTAAATTTTATTAATTATATGTAGAGGGTATTGATTGTTTGTTGCTAACTGTGTGATAAAAGAAAGTTCTTTATTGAAGTTGATATTGTTTAACGGTATAGTAAATAACCTATGGAAAAATGAATGGAAGGCACTAAGTTTTTGGTTGATTGGGTGGTTTGAATGATATGGAATTATGTTGTCTGTCGAAGAAGCTTTGTGGAAGATAGAGAAGTGTAATTCCGAATTATTTTTGGAAATTGTTAAGTGTAGGAAGTTGATGCTATTATTATTCTCATATTCGACTGTGAACTCAATGTTAGGATGAATTTTATTAATATAATCATGGAAATCCTTCAGCTCATGCATATCACCAACAAAAGCAACTAGTATGTCGTCGACATATTATCTATAGTAGAATAGAAATTTGTTAAATAAAGGGTGGGTTTGGATGGTTTTTTCTAGTGAAAACAAAAAGATTTCTGCAAGTAAGGGGGAAAGATTCGATCCCATGGCAAGACAGATTGCTGGCTATAATGTTTATCATTAAATTGAAAGAAGTTTTGTTTTAATACGGTATCGACTAGTAGGCATATATTTAGAATGTGAAACATATTGAGGTTAGATTTTTTGATTAGTAATTTTCTGACACATTCTATGCAATCCTCCGGTGGTATACTTGGGAACAGGTTTTTTATATCAAAAGAGATTAGTGTAGTGTTGGGGGGTATTCTTATCTGTCAAGTCCATGGGCAGGCACACACATTCATTGAACCATCCACTACTGTGTTTTACCTTGTATACATTATAATTATATAGAGTTGCTGATGATGATCTTTTCTAAGGTCGAAACTAGTCCGACTCAATTTTCAAACTTGAATGTATATTGAACATCTAACTCATATGGTGAATCCCCCCCATATATATGCCCTCGATACCCAAATCTAGGGTGTAGTGTAGTTAATATATTATAAAAAAAATTTTGGTGGTAAAGACAGACTTTCATTTTCCTTTAATAAATTTTATGTTTAGAAATTAATATTAATTTTTAAAGAAGAAAGGTTTATTAAATTAACGAGCTGTATATTGGATAATTGTCTAATGCCAGAATTCTAAAGAAAGATGCCACTGTTAATTTGAATAATATTTCAATTAGTACCTATGCACTTAGTGACTTTATTTTATCATAATTATTAAATTATGTGGGCCTTCAACATTACAAGTGTAATTAAAAGTGGACTATTGCTTTAAAAAGGTAATAAGCAGCAATCGCTTTATTTTTACATAGAAACTTTTTCAAACATTTGTTGCTTATAAGTTACGAGATTTATAAGATTCAAAAGTGTCAGTCGTAGAGGCGATTAACGTTTAGTTTGAACTACATCTTCTTCATCAGTTTCTTAACGAACATCTTGCACGTTACCTGTGAAGAGATTTAAATAGTCTGCATAATATGGTTGGTAGGCGTATTATACAATTGCACAATTTATTTAAAATGCGTAAATTTTCTCTGTTCGAAGAACTGCATCATGTTGCACATGCGTTTTGACCTGGTAAAATATATAATGTTACTTTTGGCGCTGACCTCTAAAAATACCATTGTATGCAGCACTCATATGCTGGAAGCAAATTTGTTGGGTATATTACACGACAGGTGCATGACTTTTTAAAATAAAAATGCGTCGCATAGTTGTCGATACTCCCCGAAAGCTAAAATGTATTATACGCCATAAATTTAGTTCTATACCTGAAACCGGCTATATCGATGCAGAAAAAAGCACTGACTTAAGGTTATAAATAACTCATTTTGTAAAAAATGGCGTATCATACATTTTTCATTTCATACTTTGCACTGTTACAAATGTTGTGTAAATATACGATAAAATTATAAAGATAGTCTGAATTTATACCCAGCATTTGCTAAATAAAGGATTTAAGATCGGCCAAACATATTTTCATTCTGAATAGGGGACTTGCTCAATTAAATTAAAAAATACGATATGCAAAATATGACACCTTAAATATCATCAATTGATTTATTATTAATTATTAAAATTCCACGTGCCGGCAAATAATTTCAAACAAGTTTAAAGTGCGGGAAGCAGCGTGACGTCACACTCAATCTTGAAATCGGGAGTATTTACATTGACGATTAAACAAATAACGTTAATTTGGTAAGTTAAACAACCTATTAAAGCAGTTATTTTTGTTAGGGATCTGCAATTGATACTAGGGTAAGTTTTATAAATGTTTCATGGCACTACCTTGTTAAAGTACCACCCTAGAACTGTTGAAGGTAATAATATAATTTCATAGATTCTTTTAGTAAGCTTTGGTGAATGCGCTAGAAAACATTGGAGGTACCTGACCATGCAGTAAAACTATGATCAACGTTCCAGTGTTATTTTAAGATAGGTTTGCCCATAGGCATCGTAACTATAGATCCGACACGCCATTCATAAATGCTATAAAATTGTGATGCCAAAATTGTTTGGTGGCGAGACGCTGTGAGGAGCTAGGTGGGGCCGGAAGTGGGGATTACGCTGGCTTTACATATGCATGCGACAAAACTCCAGGAAAACAACATCCGCAATGCCGAGTATTGCCGAGTCGATGCGGATGGCCCCGAAAATGATGAAATCTGGGCGGATCCTTTATTACTGCGTTGCCATACTACAGATTTTGTACAAGGTTTTAGGCAATGTTATATATTTCCCACATCATGTTCATCAAGTTAATCATAGAAGTTAATACTTTTAACAGAGTAAGCCCAGAAAACTACGTTTTCTGTGTCATAAGTCTGGCAATCCAAGTGGAGGGGAGCAGCTTGCATGTTGATTTACTTTACACTGGATTACATTGATGACAACACGTTTATTTGTTATTGTTTGGTCTAATAGTTACGACGTCTATGGGTTTGCCAATATGTTGTTGTCATTTTTTATTTTATGTACTCATCATTCATCTCTGTTTTTAAAGGAAAGGGGGTTTTCAAGGGTAAATCTGATAATTTACCCAAAGTAGATATATTTGTGGTGGCTAACTTCCGACAGTTTTTCTATTGGTAAAGCTCGTAAAGTAAAGAGAGATAAGTATGCGTATTTCATTATTATAAATCCTACTTACTTATCATTTAAATTATGGGTTTGTAGGAGTCCACCTCGGTTTTCACCTACCAAATAGTAATGAATGTCGTAAATAAAATCTAATAATAATCCTTGCAAAAGTGCAAAGAACAACAAAGGTGCGTTAAACCAGGTCGTAAGAGATTTCGCCCCCGCAGCAGTCCTTGGACGGGTTGTTTCAGCCTCCGTTTGGGTTAGTTCAGGTTAGTTTATATAAAGATTTTAAATCTTAAATTTAATGTTAAGTTTAGCAATATTACTTTAATTGTTAAAAAATAAAAAAATAATTTTGATATTAATTTTGATATTAGCTAACATCATGCTATGCTATGCCCCATATTTTTGAAAACTTGTAAAATACTACCATGTTGGAAAATTATGAGATTTACAAAATTTTAAAAAGTGGTTATGAAGTAATTAAATATAACCTGTGCTTAATCACAACCATGGTATCTGCCGCAACGTGGAAGTTGAAGTGAGGTTAATTCGAAGAGGATAGTGACAATAAAGACATATAACCAGGTACCATTATTAGAAATATTAAAATCAAAAGTACCTAATTGTTGAAATCAAATGAGAAGATTTAAATAACTCAATATTAGGTTTATAAAATCCATACAGAATCGATTACTTTTTAGCTGTTGTCATCACTGGGCATATAAAGTGCTTGAGAATTGGTAGAACACAAACATCTGTCAAAGAATGACCAAATTATATGCTTATGTTACAAAGGGGGTTATAAATAAATTTTTGAGTTCTGTGGTTATAAACGTCTATCGGAGGGAGATAAAACGCTGCACCAATAATACACTTGCCAGAGCTGGTAACAACACTGACACTAGCTGACACAGTAGATATAGAAAATCTAGATTTTTACAAATATTTTTAAAATAATATTGAAAAATGATGAAAATGTCTCAAACTTAAAACAATGGTTGGATACAATCAAAATGTATAAGGGGAGCTGAAAAGTATTGAGTAGAGATAGGAAGAGCTATGTATTGTGCAGAAGAGACTATATTGTGATTATAGTCTGCCTAGGATTGCCATAGGTCCGCTTTTTCAACGGACAGTCCGTTCTTTTCAGGCCGTCCGTTTGTCCGGTACGTTATATTCCCGCGTCCGTTGGTTTTAACATGTGCCATAAAACATAAAATTAAATTCAATCCCGATTTAATAGATAGCTGGACATTTGCTAAAATGTTAATACCGAATGCTCAAAAGATAAATCATGCGCAAGTACCTTTTGTGACCTCCAAATAAATAAAAGGTGAATGTTTTGTTTTATTTCTATACCTATTACCTACTTTTAAAAATATTTTTGTAAAATATTATTTAAGAATATTTTGTTTTAGTTCTATCTTGTTATTAATCGTTATTGTTCCTGTGTTGATTTATAATTTAGATACGATAATATGCAATAATGATAGCAATAATATATTATATTCTCCAAGAAAAAAAATATTCTTTTTGGGATTGGTAGGTAATAATAATAGGTATGTACTTCTTTATTTTACGAAAAAAAAATTTGTGCCAGAAGGTTGGGTTGGGTAGAGAGAAATGTCCGTTATTTTTTTAAATAAAATATGGACAGATTCTAAACATTGAAAAAATTAGTGCTGCTATAAATGATTTGGTTGTTAACACAATCTATGATTGGATTTTTAATTGTTTTGTTTATTTCAATTATTTCAGGAAGGTCTAATTTATTACTTTTGTTACAAAAATGTATAAATTTAGTGTTTGTATCTGGGTTAAAATTATGTTTATTTGTAGAGATATGCCGAGGAAAATTTGACCCGATTCTAGAAGGGAATAAGTTAAGATAAGAAGCTGTTATTATCTCTTTACAATATTCATTCATGCGGATTTTGAATTTTCTCCCTGTTTGTCCAACATTTTCATTTAGTTTGATAATCATTATACTCTGAAGGAAGACTGCATTGTTTCATTTACAGACCAGGATTAGTTTATTATGACTACTGAGTACTACCACTACTACCACTACTACTCTACTATTTACAATAATAAGGTAGGGGAGAGTGGGTAGACAATGGACAGTTTTGACAAAAATGGCAACGGACTTTTTATTTTTTTAAATGGAAAATTTATTCCCCGTGTAAGTGACAGCTAACATATTGTATTATTATATTTTGACGCAATTTGGGCAAGGTTTATCATAGGATGTAGTTGACATTTGATAATATGTAGGTGTGCATTTTATCCACAGTCCCCCCTTGTCTGGGAGATAGTGGACACATATCGGGGAGACTATGGACGTATCAGGGAGACTATGGACTTATTCTTTATTTTCTTATTGATAATAAAAATAAATATGATCCAGTTCATATAATATTTATAAACGTTTATTGGTACACTGTTGGTACAAAACAAATAAAAAATAACATAACATATATTCTATAAATCAGTACATAAATACAGTTTGGTAACTCAAATCTTAAAAAAATTCAGTGCATTATTGCAAACTATGTTCACTTAAATCTGCATTGAAGTATATCATACCACGAAATCTTGGCCTTGGATCTTCAATGGGATTTGGCAGAACTGTTACAACGTCTTTGTAAGAAACTGATGCTGGCTCCTCATTAGTAAACGAAAATCTGTTAGACGGAATGTTTCTTTTTAAGAAACGGACATCGTATCCATTTAGAAATATTTACTCAACAATGGCCACATATTTTCTAGCTGTCCCCTTTCCGTAAACATTAACAACTATGTATCCGCCCTTTGGAACCTCTGTGGTAGACTTTTCTTCTTCCGTTTCAAAGCATAAACTTCCATTAGATAACTCGTCGTCGTAGACAACGTCTTCAATTTTTTCGTCTGTCGAATCTTTTCGAAAACATTGTCTCTTCACCTCTTTCTTTTTCTTTGCTTAAGTTTTATTTTTTTGTGAGTTTTTTTTCTTTTCCTCCAACAAAAGCTTTTCTGGAGTATCTGTTGCAATCATGCAACGACCCCTTTTTCTTTCTCTCTTACTAGTTTCTTTTCTCGCCGGAGCTTTTGGAAACGGCCTAATAGCATCCGGGGTAACAAATGAATTCTTTTTATTTTTGTAAGACGTAGGAGTAGTAGCAGCACCATTTTTCAGCCAAAAAACTTGTTGACGGTTCGTTGATATTCTCATTGAAAGTAGGTATGAATAACATCATTTTCATTGGTAGAATCATTTTCTGCTTCTGGTTGCTCACGATTTGTTACTGAAGATGATAAAAACTCTTCTTCTAAAAATATGTTTCTAT
Source organism: Polydrusus tereticollis (assembly GCA_963920685.1). Classification (NCBI taxonomy): domain Eukaryota; kingdom Metazoa; phylum Arthropoda; class Insecta; order Coleoptera; family Curculionidae; genus Polydrusus; species Polydrusus tereticollis. Next base: position 94,577,439 of record OY987328.1, on the reverse strand, counting down.
CAAAGGGAACAATTCCAGAGCATCTAAAACCAGATTTTATGTTAACTGGATTTGCAGCTCGATTGGAGGCATAGAAAAGTGGAAGATCATAATACTCAAAGTTTGACCTGGATGTGCAAGCATCCAGGCATCAGCTGCTTGGTTAAAAAACGTCTTGACGGGGCCAAAGACTGTGCGATCCAGTGGTTGTAGTTTGTTGGACGTATGAGAAGGAAGTGGCAGTATTACGATCCCATTTGCTCTGCAAAAGTCAACTGCATTTATGGATAAATGTGATTCATGGTTATCCATGATCAGTAAAACCTTCTTTTCTATGCTGCACCTGACATGTTTAACAAAATGTTCCAAAAGTTTTCACATGTCATCCATCCTGATGGATAGACTAGTTAATTTCCATTTCTGCTGAAAATACTTGAGATTTACGAAAATTAGGAGTTAATGATACATTTTCAAGGCCATCATCGCGGGCCTTAGTTACGTAGTTATATAACCTGCTTTTAGTAACTTGTTTTTTTCGGGCACTTTGTCTTATGATTATATTATGATTTAGAACATCAACTATAGCCTGTCTCATATTATTTGCATTAAACTCTCGCTCATTTTTTCTTTTGTATTTTCATGGCATTTTCTTCGAGTCTGAAAGAATAGAGATAAAGATTTTTTTGTACATTTAAAAATTATTGGTTGATAATGAACACTTGGGGAGATAATGGACAGTTGTCCATTCTGTCCCCAAATTACATTATTTTTTAAATTTGACGCCACAAATTGAAAGTCGTTAATTTATCGGCAAATTTATAGACATAACCTCACTATATGAATAAAAAAGCATAATTTCTAAGAAACTGGTTTCAGAAACAAGATTTTGACGATCTAGAGTCTACAGAATTGTTGGGAAATATTACACTATACTTACCAAAAATTGGAAAAATATTATTAAACTTTTCTGCCTTAAGTATACCAATTCACTTTGATGGCACAATGAGCACCTTCACCTTTGGATGTTTACGTCGCACTGCCAATCGATTTGGATTATTTCGATACGAAATATATGATATGTCCATTGTCTCCCTGTGTCCATTGTCTACCCACTCTCCCCTACACATACTTATCAGCCTTTATTTGGTAAATTTGATCCAATTCCGTTGTAACAACTTGGAACGTATCAACCTACATTCGGTAATATATCAGAATGTGACCCATTAAAACCGCTTCTTCAAGCATAGTGAAGCAGGTAATATAACATTTTTATTAAAAATAAACCAGATATTAAGAAAACATGCATGTAATCACCTTGGAATTCGCTAAAATACATAGTCCCGCGATTCATGAATCGGGGTTAAATTTCGTGATAGATGACGTCACGGCGTTTTCTTGGTCGCGTGGCGTATTTTCGATTTGGAAGCAATTTCAATTGCTTAATATATTAGAGACATAACCAAATAACAGTTCTTTCATGTGAAATGTATGTTCTGTTACATTGTTCTCTGATATTTTTTTAATGTTAGTTTATTCTTATGCAAGTTCCCTATTCTGTGTTTAGTACAGTTGTGTTTCTTTGTCTTGTGTTGTGAAAATATTGTTTTTGGTCTACTATATAAATAAGGTAATATACTAAACTTAGATTGTGGTCGTTCATATCAAACCAAGTTACTTATCAAACCATCTCCGTAGTTTATAAAGTATATCAGTATCTATTTTATTATTCAACCATCCTATACTAATTTCCATATTTAATTCATGTAGTTTAATTATGAGTATTTTGCAAATTTGAGAGTTGTCATCGTCAACAAACAGGGGGATAAGGATACTCCCTTTAATCCTGCCAAAGTAAATAATAAAACGCAGGTGCTTTAAGCAAAATATCTTGGTGGAACAGATCCGTTGGGAAATCTCTAAATCCTTACTCAGGAATATCGTTAGATTAGGAATTTGATTTCGCAACAATTTACATTCTATTTTTATTTTAAAAGTTGGGTCCTTACGCTGGTTGAAACAATATATTATGTTTTAGTTTTAAAAGATATTGTATTCAAAATAGCTCAACCAAAGTTAAGAATATAACATACTTGCCGTAATATCGTCTCTGTCTAGGCAAAGTATTGTATGCGTCATTTTTCAGAGGATACAAGAATGTCTATTATATACTTTTTCTAGCTTTAGCCAAATTTGGAAGCATTCAACTTGCAAAATTTCAGAAAATTAAATAACGAGAATAAGGTTGATCTTGGGAAAAAAATGGCACCTTCATAATTTCTAAAAGAGTTGAAACAAAGTCAGTAAAGTACCGAAAAACATTATTCTATTAAGGACAGAACAAAGTGTAACACTGCTTAAGGTTTCTACATCCGGCGCCATCTTTAAAGGCAAATTCTTGTTCATAGCTATACCTAAATATCATATTAGTATTTTCCGCTTTAATTTCAACTATTTGCATTTTAGAGATTTGAAGTGGCTTTCCCTTATCTTCCTTTCGTTTCGTTTTTTCTATGAGAGGTCCGTTTTTTTTTCTTGCCCTTTTTAATAACGGTCTTAGATTCGGAACAGACTTCTGCAGCTTTGCTGTTTCGTTAGTTCCAGATATTTTAGGGTTAAACTGGTTTAAAATGCATTTTACGATCACTGAGTAGTCATCGTAATTATTCTAATGCAGCGAATATACAGTATAGGGATTGTGTCTGGCAAGGCGAATGGCAATTGAGTGCATAGAAGGTGCGTAAATCGTTTTCTTGGATATAAATTAATTTGTGATGGGCTACATGCTTGGAGAAATGGATATTCCATGGTAGAGGAAATTAAATTCTTACTTGTTATATTTCACAATTATAATTCAGTTGCCACATGTGTCAGGCAACTGAATTATAATTGTGAAATGTAACAAGTAAGACTTTAATTTCCCCTACCTACCATAAATTAATCTATTGTTGAATACATAGAATGAACAGGTATGTATGTTTGTCCGGCTATTAGGTAATGTATTAATATTTTTTTTTTATGTGTTGACCTTTGAAGAATACTATAAACCATTCCAAGAATTTAATTGTGTTTATTTTGTCCACTGCAGTTATCGCAGTAAAAGGACACCTTGTTGAGCGCCAGTGTAAAGGTTGCCCAAAATCCGCTGTGCTATATTGTCACCATAATTCTTGGGTGTCAGTATTCACCTTAAGATAACCTAAAATATACTGCGATAAGGCAACCTATCCACTCTTACTCTGACAACCCTACGCCCTGTAGGATGTACCTTAGACAACAGTCCCTAAACCTGACCTATGTTGTGCTGCCTGAAAACTCACCCCTTAGCTAGCACAACTCAGGGTGGGTTCGCTATTTTGTTTCTAGATTGAGAGGTTTAGCACTTTTATATAAGTAAGTCAAATCCTGAAGGCGCCATCTTAGTTTTATTTTACTTAAAAGTCTTTAAATGTTCTAGTGTTTGGCCTCAGAAAAAAAAAACAAACTAGGAAATAAAACAATTATGCCGCAATCGGTTTACAATACCTTCTTACGAGCTCTCATTCACTCAAAGTCGCTGTATTTCAAATAAAAGTCAAATTTTAGCAGAGGCCAATACAATTATTTATTTCTTATGTCGTGTTAGGCTCTTGGCTACTGGAATCTATAAATGCAAGCTCCTCTTACTTTGGTGGACAATAGGTAGATACTTAAAGTTAAAATATAAGTAATTAAAATGTATCAACAAAGTGATAGTATTAGGTTTAACATAAAATATTTGTAGGTTTATATTTCAAAGCTAACAATAAAAGAGTGAGTAAAAGTCAAGCCCTGTTTGACAGGGCCTTGCATAAGACGGCAACTGTCAGACCTACACCGTAAAAATGACTGTTTAGTCTGATCTGGCAGCTACATAGACCTACATCCAGGACATTGCCCAAGACTTGGAGTTTCCGCAAGGTCTGTGCAAGAACCTCTCACAACTAACTAAATTTACCACAAGAGCATTGTTAAAGTACAATATAAAATCTTACGAGTACCTGTGGTTACTCGAAAAGTATACTAGCCACTCGAGCATAGATAAGTTAAAATATTAAAGTCACAAGCGTTAAAGTTTGAAAAAACAAATGGCCTTTAGCCGGGAAACGAAACGAAAATATTTACTTTATAATAATAAATTGTAACTATATTTATAACGAAATTAGCTGTAAAAGATCACCTATCGTTTTGAACTACTAGAGACTTTTGTGACGTCTTAACGCTATTTCGACATATGCTATACGTTTACAATGTATAAGTTCTGTACATAACATGGGCGCAAAGCTTTATCAAAACACTGTATATAGGAGAATATGAAAATACAATATATTAAGATTTTAAGTTGACTAAGTTTTTAAAGAGAAATGATCACAGTGTATATGGTTTATGAGGTTCGTTACCGTGATTGCACCACAGTACTAAGGTATTCACAGAAAAGGCTTATCTTGATAATAGCATATACGCCACGAGAAATAATATAGAAAAGGTTGATTTCACACTTTCCTATTACCTACTGGGTACTCCCAAGGTTCCCAGTAGAATCCAAATATGCAATCATATGCAAGGTGTTCCATTTAAAAAAAGTATGTTGGTGTCTATGGCAACCAAGCCATAAATGACGGAAAAAATTCATGCAGGTAGAAATGTGGGGAATTATTTACTGAACAACTTTCATAAAGGTCACTTTTTCGTATACGAGGTAATTCAAAAGTTACAGGCATTATACGCGACTTGTTTGCCACTCTGTATATTTTAAGACAACACGGCAGCAGTTACCGATAATTACAGTTATAGAATCATACTGTTTAGCTGGTGCATGAGTTATCTTATTAATGAAAGAAGAATGAGATGCAAAGTGATTTTTTAAGATTTTAACCGCTAAATACTTTTTGGAGATTGCTATGTTTCATTTTTTCGATGCTTTTCTACAAGATCTTTCCAATAATACCAACAATTCATTTTCACTAAAATGGAGCTTAAGATGCATTGCCTGGACAGGGGCGATATGTGGATAGTTAAACTACAAGAAATGCAATAGTGGCCGCTTTACTGACACGAAATACTGGGCAGCCAGACCATTTAGGCTATTTAATATTCTTATTAGACTAACTTTTCTAGTTAGTATTTATTTATTTATTTATTTATTTTATTTATTTATACAAAAATGGAATACAAACGGGACAAACCCAGAAAAGTATTCACACAAAAATATAAAGTACCTAAACTAAGTTTAAGACTAAATGCTAACACGTTTGATCCTTACAAAATACATATGAAAATGCAAAAATATGTTATAATCTAATAACGTGAACTGCTCGAAGCTATATACAATTTGAACTTAGTACTAAAAGTGTTCAAGGAACAAGAAAAAACATCAACCCCTGAGAGATTACATAAATTATTACATGTTTTTAGGCATCTATTTAAAGGAGAATTGAGGTAATAATTGGTGTGAGACGAATTTAGGTGAAAATTATTTTTTATTCTGGTATTATAAGTTGGTATTGTGTAATATAAATGACTTAATAAAGCAGGAGAATCTATTAAATTATTAGCTATTTTGAAAATGAATTTGGTATCGGCAATCATTCTGCGATCAACAAGTGAAATTAAATTAAGCTTTTGACAGATAGTGTTGAAGCTATCGAGATTGTTATTAAAACATTTCTTATTAACCAATTTAACGAATCTATTTTGAATAGAAGCCAGTTAATTAATATATATATTATACTGGGGATTCCAAATAACAGAGCAATAGCTTAATATACTATTAATATATGCCATGAATAATGAACGCAACGTAAAGGGGTTTTTAAAATCAAAGCAAATACGTGATATAAACCCCAACATTCTATTCGCCCTTTTTGAAATATAATAAATATTTATGTTGATCAAACAGCATCTTGGAATCAAAAATAACACCAAGGTCTTTAATTTGATTAACAGTTGCAAGCTTTTGGTTACCTAATAAAGTATAATTATTCTGAAATATATTCTTATTACGTGAAAAAGAAATGTGATAGCATTTTTTAAAATTCAAAAACAAACTGTTATTGCGACAGAATGACTCAAGTTGCGTAATATCCTCCTGCAGTAAAACAGTATCCTCAAAACTTTCAATGGAGTGATAAACCTTTAAATCATCGGCGTACATCAAAAATTTGCCAAACTTGAAGCATTTAGATATATTGTTAATATACACATTAAATAATAATGGCCCCAAATGTGATCCTTGGGGTACCCCGGAAGTTACTAGTTGAAATTTCGATACACAACTGCCGATACTAACAGCCTGTAGTCGCCCTGTTAAATACGATCCAAACCACTTCAGCAGGCTACCGTGCACACCGACCTCAGCAAGTCTATTCAACATAATGTTATGACTTATCTTATCGAACGCCTTACTGAAGTCAGTGTACATGTTGTATGCAGTATGCTGAAATTACTATCCAACTATTTGTGCATTATTCGCTTGTGTGGTGGTATTTCTCTGGAAATTGTCGAATTTCGATAAAATAATGTCAGGTAATAACTGAAATGTAGTCCGAACGAAAGATGAAATGTTAATTAATTTTGAAAACATTTTTTTCACATTCTCCCATTTTCTTTCGGTAAAAGCTACAAACTTTTGGAAAAAGCAGGAAATTGGCTTCCTTTACCTCTTACTTCACCATTGAACTTGGTCTATAATAAAACCAGCTAAACAATCGTACGAAGTGTGCTTTAAGATAGGTAATATAATGTATTTCAGCAAGTTACATCTGACGTTACAGAATAGAAAATTTTGAATCCACTGCAAGTTTAGGTCTTACATCCAGCTATAAAGTTATAGCGATGCACTATTTCAGAGCTATAGAGCGAGGTTACAGAATAACACCATATTTAAGACTGTAAACAGAGCGACGAATACTTCTTGTAGTACGAAAACGGAGAGCTGAACGATTAAACATTTTACTTTTTCCCAAACATTTAAAACACACCGCAATGATGTTAACTACTTTCTCAAGTAACAGAGGCATTTCAAAAAACGAATACAACAATGTTTCAATACTGTTGACATGATATTTTAGCATGATAACACATACTTTAGACTTTTACCGTTGCATTTTCATAATTTTAAGTTTTCGGTTTTAAATTTTTAAAGTACCTATGTGGACTCTTACATTAAACATTAATAATTACTAATTTAGATACCTGTTAATAGTTTCATTATGTTCAGTTTGAAACCCTTGTTGATAATGTTTATATTCCATGAATGTTTTGTATCTTGTAGAACATAGACAAAGGGATTGATTTCTGTTCTTTTGTTTCATACTACTTGTAGACAGGTTTTGATTCAAATGCTTGTTTTAGTTAATTAGTAATTAATCAACTTGTCAAGTTATTAATAAAAATAACTTCTTAACCTTTTATATAAGGTGTAGGTCAAATGTTATAGCTGTTGTGAATCAGCTGTTTAAGAAAATCGATAATTTAAGACAGGTCAGATGTCGTTCGATAAGATTGACAGTTTTGTGAATTTTCACGATAACGTCTGATTAATTGAGGCGTATTATTGCGGTTGCGTTGGTTGACGTAGGTTGCCTTACTTTTTTTATGGTGTTAAAGAGGTTACAGTTTTCATGGATTGGTATGAATAATTTGTCGACAATTCTTGGTAACTATGTTGGAGACAATATCCGCCCCTTTCGACAATGGACGCTTGAAGTGAAAGCACATCTGTGTAATTAGCTCCCGAATTTTAGTTTTCTTGGGCAGGGAAGGCCATGTGGAGCCGATAAAACTTTCACAAATGCATTAAAAAGGATATAGCATTGTAGTTTGTCTGTTCTTTGGGTGGAATGCCGATTCAAAACGCTTTCCCATCAACTTCAACAAGCGGTGCTAGACGCCATTTTGTGGAATGGAACCCTCGTTAGTTATTTGAGGCAGGTTTAAACTTTAGCATCTAATTACCCTTGATGGGTCTTATGAAAGTTTTCTCTTTCATGTTGTACATATAAAATTCGATTTTAGGGCTTCTTTTTGGTAGGATATAAAAGTCCGAGTTGAAACTGAAGTACTAGATTTCTCTTATTGGAGTTGTCTGGACGCGAGACGTGCCAGTTGTCATGTACTATTTGAATTTTTGGAAAGTAGCAGTGTAGCAGTATCACGTTGGCTGTTTGAAAGACCATGCATGTGTGTTTTACTGAAGATCGAGTCTCCAGGAACTATGGGTAGCACATACAGTTTTAGCTAGGTAAGATTACTAAGTTACAATTTATTATTATCAAGAAAATATTTTTGTCTCCCGGCTAAAGGACCTTATTTCTTCAAACTTTAACGTTTGTAACTTTAACATTTTAATATATCTATGCCCGAGTGGCTAGTATACTTATCGAGAAACCACACCCAACTAGCAAAGATATTTTATAATTTTTAACTCTCCGTGCTATTTTATTTTATAATTGCTTTATTACTGCTCGTCGAACGCAATCTTGTTTTATTAAAATTGCCAGTGAGGTAATTAAGCTTTTAAGAAGTATTTTGCTGCATAATGTAGTCGTAAGAACGTTCTTAGAGCAAAAATATAAAACAGTTCTATGACAAATTTTAATACTGCTTTATGAACGTTTACACAACAATTTTATACGACATTTTAGCTTACCGGACAAATTTGTTTTATAGTAGATTTATACTGGTGTTATCTGATACTGATACATTCGTTTGCGAACATCTATTAAATTGTTTTATTAGCGTTATGTAAAACATTTATAAAATTAATGTATTAATATTTTCTTTCCGATATTATTGATGTCTAAAGCATATTGCACTCAGATGGTACCTTAAAAAAATTAGTATATAATTATCATGAACACTGTCATAATAAAAGCTATATATAATAATTATAAAACACAAAAATGTTTGTAACGATACAAAAGCATTTATTAATACATTTATAAAACGAATAAGAGATTCTGGTTCGCCAATCGCCATTATTATATTTGATCTTACCGTGACAATAATACCACACGCGTGGCCTTTATTATGAATTCGCAAGTAAGTAAATGGAAAAAAGTTAAAAACAGTGGTGCATTTTACAGAAAAGTTAAGAGGTGCTACCAAAATATCTTAGGTAGTGAAGTTATTATTGGTAATACACTAGATCGCTCTATAAAGGAGGCAGCAGTTTACCAAGATAAACAAAATGATTTTGCTTCAAGTAATATTGAACCAAGTGGTTCCAATGAAAATGCTGCGCAATATATCCTTAACTTTTTTATTTGTATAGATAGAAAAGAAAAGGAAAAGGCAAATTTTTAGTAAATTATATGTAGAACGTGGTGCCGTAGTGATTTTAACTGATAAACAGGGCGATTTAAAAATACGCGAAAACTTAACATTGTATTTTATTTTACAGTTCGATGAGAAATTCTCTCCTGATTCCAATTTTCTAGGTAATCACTACGTTAGATGAGTTCGATTGGACATTCATATTGCAAGAAATGTCAATAGCTCTCACGCATGGTAAACAAAAGTGGATATAAAATTGGAACTACTGAAAATAGATCACATCAACTAAATATAATTAAGATAATATATAGGATGCTCAATTAAAAAAATAGTCAGTAGTCGCATGTTTTAAAATCGGCCTATATATCAGTTAAAATCACTACAAACTATAAAAATACACAATACATTATTATTCTCCCACTGTATAATTACTAATTTGTCCAAGTATTTTTGTACACTAGCAGTTTCGGTGCTGTTTGAAGAAAAACGATTTTTTTTGCATCTTTGATGTGCTATACAATCCGAGACAGTTTAATATAGAGAAGAACACTTTGTACTTTCCCATCCTAACTTTCTTAGAACTGTTCTCTGATAAAGTGTTTTTTTGCAAATCAGCCTACTGTCAATTTTTTTTTTGATTTTTTTTTACGGAAATTAAATTTATAAGAACTACCATATTTTATATATGCACAAAAAACATTTAGAGTGATCGATCTACTATGTGGGTATATCTATAAATTGGTTTGTTTAAACCAACTCTTTTTTCCTGCAGTACGTCTCTGTTTAACTAAAACATACCCATAAATTAAATATTTTATAAACATTTTTCATAGAGCAAAAATATTTTATAAGGACTCCCAATGTGCTAAAAGCATTTTATAACATGGAAGCCATATTTTGTGTTGTTCCAACTTCACTTTACGACGGCCATTTTTAAGTGTATTACAAAAAATCATTTTTGCAGTAATAAAATGCCTTAACTAACTACTTAAGTATTTATATAATGGTATAAGATCGGTCCTCGGATCGGTCCTTTGAATTATTTTAGTACAATACAGGCCAAAATAAGAGAATAATACATTGAATAATACAATAAAATTTTTGACCTTTTCTCTTAAAACTGAATAATAACTACTATATTTGAGGCGCTTAAAAATTTTGCTATATATATTCCATACATTATACAAAAAAATTCCTTTCGCAGTAAAATATCAACCATCAGATTGCAAATCGAATTTCTGTCTCTGGTATTGGTGTAGATATTAGAAGTAAATGTAATATGGCTGATGTATTTACTCAAGCATATTTAATGTGTTACAAAAGATGCAATGCTTGCCTTTTTGTTATCTGAAGGACCATTAAAAAATAAATTATTCGCAGTGGGTACTATTTCACAACAAAAGCTTGCTTTTATAGTGTTAATCAAAACAAAAAAGCTACATCTGAGATAATAAAACAACTTTTATAAAACTGTTTTATTCTAGCTCATTAGATGTTGTATAATTGTCGTAATAATAAAATAATGTTTCGCTCCATAACTGTTTTCAATAAAACTGTTTTGGAATTGTTGCAAACTATGTTTAATAATTTTGTAAATGTTTAAACAATTATCCGGTGGAAGCCATAATAAAACAAATTAAAGAACAAAATTGCTGCACGAAAGTGCGCCTTTTTTGGGTTTATAAGCGTTGTATAAACGTTGTTAGAACGTTTATAGCGACATTGTTATTTTATAAAAATAGTTCTGTAAACGATGTTAGGCCATTTATAAAACATAAATTGTTAGTTGGGCAGGTACTCGTAAGATTTTGTATCATACTTTGAAGATGCTTTTATGCTAAATTTAGTTAGTTGTGAGAGATTCTTGCTCAGACTTGGCGGAAATGCCAAGTCTGGGGCAGGTGTTGTTCTATTTGTATCTCACCGTGTCCTGGATGTCGGTCTATGTGGCTGCCAGACCAGACTGCAGAGTAAGTTTAACGTTGTAGGTCTGACAGTTGCCGTCTAGTTCAAAACCCTGTCAAACAGGGTTTGACTTTCACTAATTCTTTTAATGTTAACCTTAAAATTTAAACCTACAAAACTTTTATGTCAAACCTAATGCCTACCACTTAGTTGATTTATTTCAATTACTTATATTTTAACTTTAAGTATCTATTGTCCACTAAAGTTAGAGGAGCTTTCATTTATAAATTCAAGTAGCCAAGGGCCTAACACGACTCAAGAACAAATATTTGTATTTGCCTCTACTAAAATTTGGCTTTTATATCAAATATAGTGACTTTAAGGAAGTTAAGTGAATGAAAGCTTATAACAAGCTATTGTAAACCGATTATGATATAATTTTTTTTTTCCTAGTTGGTTTTTCTCTGAGGCTAAACAGTACAATATTTAAAGGCTTTTAAGTAAAATAAAACTAAGGTTGCGCCTTCAGGATTTGGCTTTAACTTACTTATTTAAATGAAAGTGCTAAACCTCTCAATCTAGAAACAGAATAAGGGGTGAGTTTTCAGGCAGCACAACATAGGTCATTTTTAGGGACTGTCGTTTGAAGTACGGGGCGTAGGGTTGTCAGAGTAAGGGTGGATAGGCTGCCTTGTTGCAGTATATTTTAAGTTACCCTTAGGTGAATACTGGCACCCAAGGATTATATATGGTGATAATATAGCACCGCGGATTTTGGAAAATATTACGCCGTGGCAGCATATATATAATCATATTTTTCCGTATTATTTATTATTGTTCTTGTTAATATCTCCGGATTGAAAATCGATGCATCTTAGGCTTCTAATCATCTTTGTAATCAGATAAGATTAAACATACAATGATATTTCAAATTTTTGAAATACCGCGCAATGTTTGCTGAGAAAGTGCCCTTAACTGTGTTTATTTTTGTTATATTATAATAAACATTAATATTTGTGATTAAGGAAATAAACTTTTAGGCAAAATGTTAGACAAGTTCATATTACCACATACTCTTTATAATCATGCAATAAGAAACAATTTCATGTTGTAAGTCAACTTTGCAGAGCTTTTAAATTTACTATTAGATAATGGTTTTAAAGCCTATATATTAGTGTAACTAATAATATTTACACAAAGTGGACGAAAACATTAAAATATCAAAAATTTTATATTATTTTTAAATATTATATTCGTTACATTGTAATAATAATTTGGGGAATATAATTAATTTTGCTGTTGGCGTTGCACACTGGTATATTAACAAAGGCACGTCTACTATTTTAACATTGTAATAATTTCCTAGTTGCAAGTGCAGTTTAGCGGTCAGTGTTATTTTGGTTAGCTCATGATTTAATTGTTTTGTTTGGTAATTCAATTCACTTTATATAACCTCCAAGGGAATTTATCATTTGTTGAATTGATAAAGTATTATTAACCAAATATGTTTAAAAGCCGCTATCTACTACAATGCTGTACTATGTTTGCCAACATATGTTGGTTTCGGATAGAATAGATAAACCCCTATATTTACTAAAAAGTTTTACCTTCTATAACATCCAGGTAAATTAATAGCTATTTATGTATTAAGTTGCCTGTAGTCCAATGGTCCAATACAGACATTGTGTGCAAGAAAAGTTATTTTGCATCGTGTTTCATGCAAGATTTTTTGTAATTTAGTCATTACGAAAAAATACAAAAAAAAATGTTAAGGTTCACTTTCATATAGATTAAAATATTATCAAATAATTTTTTTTTAATTGTACCTAACCAAAATTATAAGATATCACTTTTTTGTCTCCGGTCACTAAATTTTGAACAAGGTAAATTTCCCAATTCACCTAAAAAGAGCCAATTATTATTAAATTCGGAGACACCCTTGGGTGCGAAATTACAGACCAATCTCCCTAGTCAGTAATATAGCCATGGGTTTTGAAAAAAAACCCGAAGGACATTATTCTTACTCCTAACTCATATAGTAGGAACAATATTAATATGGACCTAAATAAAAATTATCCAGTCTGAATGCAATACATACGGTAACCAGATATTTTCATAAATAGCATTAGGAAACTGTTCTATTAAGAGAAACAAAAGTGCACATACATATCTCTGTCGATTATGTTGTTAACTATTTCCAAAAAATGTCAAAACATTTAAAAAGCCGATGCAAAGAGCTAATAGCTTCTCTAAGAAGCTATTTTCAGTAAGACGTTATCAGCAATGGCCTATTGTTATCCTTGACAGCAGTACAGAGAAGTCAATTTAAAGACTATGTTAAGGTCTAGATATTTTATTTCTACTTTACTAATTCTTAGCGTGTAGGAACTGCCCTAAATTTGAATATCTCCACTGTAAGCGCAATTTGAAAAACAGTTAAGGATAATCACCTTAAAGCAAACGTTCTAAATCAAAGAGGTATGTAAATGTGTGAAGATTGGATATGAGTTCTATCCGTGACACTATTTATGGAATGTCCGAAACAAGTAAGTTGTATTATTTAAAAATTATAATATTTTACATCGGCTATTCATAAGCTGTAACTTTTTTTAGAACATCATGTAACTTTGACAACTTTAAGTTAGAAATTAAAGGACAAAGAACTGTTTGATGGTTGTCTTAACTCTTTAAGAAAATAGGTTTCAGATGGTAAAGAGATGAACTGAGGCGAGGGCTTATTTAACTTTCCCTTGTAGCTTTCAAACGACTGGTACTTGTCAAAGAATATATTAAAGAAAAAGAAGCGCTCTTGTACCCATTTGTTTTATTGGATGAAATATGGATTTTTTAGAATAGTACCATTTTTTTTAATGGAACACCCTCTGTGTTAGAATATTTTTGGATTTAACATAAATTTACAATTATTTTTTAATGAATGCATTATAAGTCTAAACCTAATAGTTTCCGAGATATCGACTTTTGAAAAATTACATTTTTGAACTTTGACAGCTTCTAGCTTTCTAACGGTACGTCTTAGAGTAAAACGGCTTCATATCCCTGTCTTAGTTTTTTATTATTTTCCTATTGGTGTCAACTTCCGGTTAAACCGGATGTAACTCAAAAACCGGAAATATAGTACTTCTGGTTTAACCGGAAGTTGATATATTTGGGAAGATAATAGAAAAGTAAGATAGGGGCATAGAAGCCATTTTGCCCTATTGTATACCGTTAGAACGCTAAAAGCTGTCAAAGTTCAAAAATGTAATTTTTCAAAAGTCGATATCTCGGAAACTATTAGGTTTAGACTTATAATATACTTATTAGAAAATAATTGTAATCCTATGTAGAATCCAAAAATATTCTATATATAATAGATATAGGCCCAACTAACAATTTATGTTTTATAAATGGACTAACAACGTTTACAGAACTATTTTTATAAAATAACTATGTCGCTATAAATGTTCTAACAACGTTTATACAACGCCTATAAACCCAAAAAGGGCGCACTTTTGTGCAGCAATTTTGTTCTTTAATTTGTTTTATTATGGCTTTCACAGCTTTTACCGGATAATTGTTTAAACATTTACAAAATTATTATAAAACATAGTTTGCAACAATTATAAAACAGTTTTATTGCAAACAGTTATAGAGCGAAATATTATTTTATTATTACGACAGTTATACAACATCTATCGAGCTAGAATAAAACAGTTTTATAAAAGTTGTTTTATTATCTCAGATGTAGCTTTTTTATTTTGATTAACACTATAAAAGCAAGCTTTTGTCGTGAAATTGTACCCACTGCGAATAATTTATTTTTTAATGGTCCTTCAGATAACAAAAAGGCAAGCATTGCATCTTTTGTAACGCATAAAATATGCTTGGGTAAATACATCAGCCATATTACATTTAGTTCTAATATCTACACCAATACCAGAGACAGAAATTCGATTTGCAATCCGGTGGTTGATATTTTACTGCGAAAGAAATTTTTTTGTATAATGTATGGAATATATATAGCAAAATTTTTAAGCGCCTCAAATATAATAGTTATTATTGAGTTTTAGGAGAAAAAGTCAAAAATTTTATTGTATTATTCAATGTATTATTCTCTTATTTTGGCTTGTATTGTGATAAAATAATTCAAAGGACCGATCTTATACCATTATATAAATACTAAAGAAGTTAGTTAAGGCACTTTATCACTGCAAAAATTATTTTTTGTAATACACTTAAAAATGGCCGTCGTATGTTATAAAACGCTTTTAGCACCTTGGGAGTCCTTATAAAATATTTTGGCTCTATAAAAAATGTTTATAATATATTTAATTTATGGGTATGTTTTAGTTAAACAGAGACGTACTGCAGGAAAAAAGGGTTGGTTTAAAAAAAAATTTATAGATGTACCTACATAGTAGATCGATCACTCTAAATGTTTTTTGTGCATATAAAAAATCTGGTAGTTCTTATAAATTTAATTTCCGTGAAAAAAAAATCAAAAAAAAATTGACAGTAGCTGATTTCCAAAAAACAATTTTTCAAAGAACAGTTCTAAGAAAATTAGGACAGGAAAGTACAAGTGTTCTTCTCTATATTAAACTATCTCGGATTGTATAGCATATCAAACATGCAAAAAAAATCGTGTTTCTTAAAACAGCACCAAAACTGCTAGTGTACAAAGTTACTTGGACAAATTGGTAATTATACAGTGGGATAATAATAATGTACTGTGTATTTTTATAGTTTGTAGTGATTTTAACTGATATATATAGGGCGATTTTAAAACATGCGACTACTGACTATTTTTTTTAATTGAATATCCTATACCGGGTGTTGCATAGTCGAGCGGTCGAGCGGGACATAGGAAATCCCATGTAATTTTAAAATTATTGGCTTCCCTGACATTTTACATGTTTCAATATTTTACTAATTAATAGGTAGGTACTATTAAATTGTTAGAACTTTAGGATTTAAGAAGATGTTCAAATATTCCTCAAAATGACAACTTTATTTGACAGTCATCTTTTACCTTGACTGGTGCTCGCAAATACGGGGCCATAAAAAGGAGAAATAGTTAAAAAGAAATCGGCGATAACCCGTAAACGGGCTCATCAAAAATATCTAAAGTTATTCTTTTGAATGTGGGTTTTAGTGCTCTTTAAAAAACCTAAATAGAATTTTTCTCTAAAATAATTAGGGAAGCCAATAATTGACCCCATTTAAAATTACATAAGATTTCCTATGTCCCGCTCGACGATGCAACACCCGGTATATTATCTTAGGTATATTTAGTTGATGTGTTCTATTTTCAGTAGTTCCAATTTTATATCCACTTTTGTTTACCATGCGTGAGAGCTAAAGTCTGTGCGTTTTAAGAAGACCGATATCGGATTAAATCACCAAGGGATGTTATCGCTTTTAAAACAGTAAGTCAGTTAAGTTACAATATCTTCGCACCTTTGCTATACTTGATCACACCGAACATCCCACTGGTTTACTGTATTCTATTTCGCTCAGTAATAATCAGATAACACCAGTATAAATCTACTATAAAACAAATTTGTCCGGTAAGCTAAAATGTCGTATAAAATTGTTGTGTAAACGTTTATAAAGCAGTATTAAAATTTGTCGTAAAACTGTTTTGTATTTATGCTCTAAGAACGTTTATACGAGTACCTTATAAAGCAAAATACTTTTTAAAAGCTTGATTATCTCACTGGCAATTTTAATAAAACAAAATTGCGTTCGACGAGCAGTAATAAAGCAATTATAAAATAAAATAGCACGGAGAGTTAAAAATTATAAAAGATCTTTGCTAGTTGGGGGGTGTTCCATTAAAAAAAAGTAACTTTGTTTCTCTACGGCTTTTTGAATTATCCTGTATACTTATTATTTTTTAATTCTTATAGACTTTGAAGAACCCTAAACCTTTTGTCTGAAATATTTTTTTCTAGCTGTTTTACTTAAAGAAATAATCGACCGTTTCCATCAACGACCCTGTATAAACTATGGGAAATTTTTATATATTTGTCTCGTTTTTATGAAGAAAAGAAACTGTGTAATTCCCTCACTCGTTATTTCGGTTACAAGCTAGCAACACTGTCGATATCTGACGTCACTCGAAGGGTATGACGTGCAACGGTTTTTGTTTTACATCAACTGTAGATGTAAATGAAAAACTGGAACGTACGATATACACTAAGGAGCAGAAAATCAGCACCATATGAGCTTCTTAGGCTCACAAAGTTGTGTGACGACCTTAGCGCTAATTAAGGGGCTAGGTTTCATTAAAAAATTAGCAGGAAAAGCTTAGGAAACTCCAACGTAATTGCTGCAAGAAGGACGGTTTCAACAACAAAAAAGACATGAACAGGCGGCAAGCTCCTAATGGACAACCGTATCGGGACTTAGGTGTACACCTGAGTTATTGTCAATATTTCAAAGCGAACTTAATTACATTTTTAGGGATGGTGTAAAGACTGCCGTTTCTCCGGGCTAGAGAGTTGTGATTGTTATCTTACAGAGAAGTAAAGTGGTGAAGTCTAAATAAATTAGGATAGATATGATGACGAACAAACCATTAGCTTTGTTTTAAAAAAAATAAGCTACTGAGAAGAATATTGATTAATAAGTGAAATTTATTGCTGTAAAATTTAAGACTGCAACACTGCATGTCCAACGTCAATATATTAACTTATTTAGAGTCATTTCTAGTAAGAAATGTAAATTAGGCTTAGTCAAGTAAATATCGAGGAAATCATGCATGCTAACTATAACAGAAAACCGAGACGCTTCCTTTAGATTTGAAATTATTTGTTCCAGATCTTATAAAAAGCGAATACTTTATACATAAATAATAAACCACGTAACAAATTTTCCAGAAATAAACAGTTTTGAGCATTTCAGGGATCTTTTCTCGTATTTTTTTTTTGGAACGCTTTTCATATAATTTTCATAATAATGATTTACGACAACAAAAAGGTCGATGGATTCCGTTTTTTATTTTGGATATCAGGGGAGGGTATAAAAAACGTTAGAATTAGTTTAAAGGAAAATATAGAAAGGTTTGTTTAAATGAAAATTATAATTTAAGTTTTTACACTACAATACTAATATAGTTAAAATATTAGGCTAAATTAGTTTTACAGTGTGAGTTTATTAATAAATATCAACATATACTTATATAATTTTAAATATTTTTAATTACATTTATCAGAACTAAAATGAAATGATATGAAGCCCATTTACCAATATGCATATACTGCACGTGCATACTAACATACCGGGTGTTGCATCGTCGAGCGTGACATAGGAAATCCCATGTAATTTTAAATGGGGTCAATTATTGGCTTCCTTAATTATTTTAGAGAAAAATTCTATTTAGGTTTATTAAAGAGCACTAAAACCCACATTCAAAAGAATAACTTTAGATATTTTTGATGAGCCCGTTTACGGGTTATCGCCGATTTCTTTTTAACTATTTCTCCTTTTTATGGCTCCGTATTTGCGGGCACCAGTCAAGGTAAAAGATGACTGTCAAATAAAGTTGTCATTTTGAGGAATATTTGAACATCTTCTTAAATCCTAAAGTTCTAACAATTTAATAGTACCTACCTATTAATTAGTAAAATATTGAAACATGTAAAATGTCATAATTAACCTTGTAATTGGATACTTTATTTTAGTTTTATTCAGATTAATTTGTACTCATAAATACACCTTTAATATTTTCGATGTACGAGTTTTTATAACAATAAAGCACACATTTCAAAATGACAACTTTATTTGACAGTCATCTTTTACCTTGACTGGTGCCCGCAAATACGGGGCCATAAAAAGGAGAAATAGTTAAAAAGAAATCGGCGATAACCCGTAAACGGGCTCATCAAAAATATCTAAAGTTATTCTTTTGAATGTGGGTTTTAGTGCTCTTTAATAAACCTAAATAGAATTTTTCTCTAAAATAATTAGGGAAGCCAATAATTGACCCCATTTAAAATTACATGGGATTTCCTATGTCCCGCTCGACGATGCAACACCCGGTATACAGGGTGTCTGTAATAGGTCTTTACAAAAATCGACCACATATTCTTCAGACCAAAATTAGCCGATTTAAGTAAACTTACCTTACTACAAAGTTGCTTAGTATGGGCGCTAGACGGCGCTGAAGTGACAATTTTTAAATAGTTTTTCTGGATTAATTCAAAAACTGCTCATACTATTTTGCCGAAATTTGATACGTTGGCATAGCTTTATGGGTAAAAAAAAAACCCATGTCACATGTCTGATTAATTTCAGTCCATGGTCGTAGAACCTGGGATTTTTACTAATTGCTTGTTTCAGATTTCTATGCCAATGTAACAAGAGGGGTTTGGGCACAAAATTCAGATGAACCAACTCTTTTGCTACAAAAAGGTACTCTTGATAAGACTCGATTCCTCTGACGGTTTTCGAGAAATTTGCATTTTATTTAAGAAGTAGTCCATGGTCTGTGGTTATGTATTTTAAAGGGAAATGAAAGTCTGTCTTTACCACTGGTGGTAAAGACAGACTTTCATTTCCCTTTGCATTTTATTACTTAATACGTAGTAGTTTTTACCACGTAGTACTTGGGTTTTATAGAATTTTTCTGTTTTTTATTTCTACGCCAATGGAAGATAAGAGGTTTAAGTTTAAAATTTAGATTAAACCAACTTATTTACTACAAAAAACCTCTTGAACAGTTTTCTTATCATCTGCTTTTTGTTCGCACGGTATTTTTCAGGTATGTACAACACGACCTTTCACCTCACAAACCATTGTTATTGTTGGTTATTATTAGTTTCATCATTCAATTTGTAACATTTAGTATTGTTGCTAACGTTCAATCATTTTATCTGCTTGCATTAATTATTAGAAAACTTTAATTGTTGTGAATTATCATGGCGGTGCAATACACTAATGCAGAATATACCGATATGATATTGGTATTTGGGTATTGCCAAGGAAATGGTCGAGAATGTGTCAGAGTCTACTTCGAAAGGTTTCCAGATCGTCGTATACCAAGCCACCCGACGTTTCCTGCTGTTAAAAGACGCCTGCGGGAAAACGGCGAATTTACACCTAAAGCCATTGATAATAGAAGACAGCATTTTGAAAGGGTTCCTGAAGTCGAGGAAGACATTTTAGATCGTGTTGCAAAAGATCCGGAAATAAGCACCAGGAGGCTAGGTAGGGAAATAGGAGTGTCCAAAGATATTGTTCATGAAGTACTTCAAGAACAGTTGCTATATCCATACCAAAAGATGCCAGTTCCAGATCTTTTACCTAATGATCATATAATGCGCCTGGTTTTTAGTCGGCTTGTTCATAGGCAGAGAGAAGAGAATCCCAACTTTGCCAACAATATTTTGTTTACCGATGAAGCATGTTTCACAAGAAGGGGGATTGCAAATTTTCATAATGAACATGTTTATGCGGATGAAATTCCACATGCTATCAAGGTAAAACATTTTCAAAATGAGTTTAGAATTAATGTGTGGGCTGGAATAATTGGTAATATCACATTGTTGGTCCTGTCATTATTCCACAAAGATTAACCGGGGAAATTTATTTGAAACATCTACAAAATACCAGATTTGCTAGAAGATTTACCTTTACAACTTCGAAGAGATAAGTCGTTTATGCACGATGGAGCTCCACTACATTTTGCATTAAATGTTACAAACTTTTCGAATCAGCAGTACCCAAATAAATGGATTGGCTGAGGTAATATCAATGTAAATTGGCCACCTCTAAACTTCAGTCCATTGGATTATTTCTTATGGGGGCATCTTAAGACACTGGTTTACAGGACAATTCCAGATAACGCAGAACAACTATGGCAACGTATTCAAGATGAAATAAATATTTTTAAGGGCGATGAACAAGTTCTGCAAACAGTGTGTTTTAATTTTCCTCAACGTATAAATCTTTGTATTCATGAAAATGGTGGATATTTTGAGCAATTTTTATGATATTTCTATTTATTTCTGTTTATGATTTAGTTATTTTTTTCTTTTTTTGTAAAAACTAATACGTATTAAGTAAAAAAATGCAATTTTCTTGAAAACCGTCAGAGGAATCGAGTCTTATCAAGAGTGCCCTTTTTGTAGCAAATAAGTTGGTTAATCTGAATTTTGTGCACAACCCTCTCTTGTTCCATTGGCATAGAAATCTGAAACAAGCAATTAGTAAAAAACCCAGGTTCTACGCCCATGGACTAATATTAATCAGAACTATGACATGGTTTTTTTTGCTCCATGAAGCTATGCCAACGTACCAAATTTCGGCAAAATAGTATGAGCAGTTTTTGAATTAATCCAGAAAAAGGATTTAAAAATTTTAATAGCAATTGAGAGATATTTGTAGGCTTTTCAAAATTGTTAAAAATATTAAAAAAGTTTTCGAAGTGTCTCAAATTTGCGCAGGCCTCAGGTTGACTTTTTGATACTGGAGCAAGTTCTGGTTCCTCTTCCTCTGTCTCAGAGTTAGGAGTAGTTTCATCCCTTTCTTGGATCTCTTTAATACACTGAATGATAGTCAATTTTGCACTTTCTATTGGCTAATCGTTATCAATAGAGGCAAATTGTTTCATTGTTGTGCGAGCAGAATATTATCTTCTTCTTCGAAGTCTTCGATATTGATATCGGCTTATTCGGCACATATTTTCTTGAAAATAATATCGTGCCGACGACGGAATTTTTTTAACCATCCATTTGATGTCTTGAAGTTATCTGGTCCTAAATATTGAGCAGATTCGAGGGCTTTTGCTTGAATTGTGTGCCCGGATATTGGTAAGTACTTGTTTTGCTCCTTACAAAACCAATTAAAAACAACTTGATCCACTGCCAGTCCTTTGCTCTTGAGACAATTTCTTTTTTGTTTACCGTTGCCACATTCTTGAAACAAACTTTAACTTCTGCTTTATTTTGAAGCAACATAGCCACTTGGGTCTTACCCACTTTAAATTATTTCAGCCAATTTCCTGGTACTTAAAACCGTTTTTTTCATTTTCGTCGATTATTTCAATTTGCTCGCTCACAGAAAGACATTTCCTTTTTCCCGCCATCTTAGAATATTTACGCTGGTCCCAAAACACACAACACAAACACACTTTTCGAAACAAAACTAATGTAAGCAACCGATTTATCAGCCTTTAAAGCAAATTGAATGGATCCGCCTGCAATAAAGTAATTACTGTCTGTACCTATATATCTTAAGAATTATCGGGTCGTGTTTAACTGCTCGTAATATAGGGTGTTCTTAGCATTAATGTTTACTAAAAGTTCCGATGATATATATAAGCTCTACACAAAGATTATTACCGACTAGATGACCTCCAAACTAGATATATTATATTATCAAACACGAAAACAAGCGGGATTTCGATCAAGATATGGCTCAAATGACCATCATCAAACTCTGCAAAGCCTCATAAAGATAACTGTTAAATATAATAACACACCTCTAGTTTGGGTACTCGTGAAATACGAGAAAGACTTGTTGGAGAAATGTTGGAATTGGAAGTAATAACAAAACCAGTAATTGGTGGGGTGGCATATGTATTTACGACAATCAAATTGAAGGGACTTGTTCTTACAATAATTACTTTGTGTCAGCGAATCAACCATGAAAATCATCACTGGAGCTTGCTAAAAAAATAGTATTGAAGTGCGCATTCTTTGGATGACTTAAATATATTCTCATCTCCACACTCCCAATATACTTAAAAGGAAAAGTTTCAACCCATGTGTTATAACATATGGCGCAGAAACTCTAACACTTACAAAGAAGGTGGCAAATAAGATGAAACTTAAACCACTTGCAACGGAAAGGTCATTGTTAGAGATTTCTTTGAGGGATAAAGTAGCAGACATCAAAATATGTCTAAGAATAATGCAATAGAAATAATAGCTACTATGAAGTAAAGCTGGGTGAGACATATTGCAGATATCAACGATGACCGATGG
Organism: Polydrusus tereticollis; assembly: GCA_963920685.1. Taxonomy (NCBI): domain Eukaryota; kingdom Metazoa; phylum Arthropoda; class Insecta; order Coleoptera; family Curculionidae; genus Polydrusus; species Polydrusus tereticollis. Next base: position 94,554,271 of record OY987328.1, on the reverse strand, counting down.
ACTAAGCAGATTATGGAATTGAAATATTGTATATTTCACGACGCATTTATAAATAGAGTCTGTCCTCCAACCAGATGGCATAAATACTTGAAACGTATCCACACTCTTCACACCAACTAGATGAAAGCGCTTAGAGTAGGAAGTTATGACAGCAAATAAGCAAGACCTGTGCCCAGCAGAGAACTTTAGAGGATGGCTGATTATGATATGATAATAATGGCAGCGTATGAAAAATAATTTAGTAAGCAAACTATTCAAAAATTATTAAACGGAACGATTTTGATTCTATTAAAACTTGACACGCATTTTGCGTTTCAAAGCCAACTCTGCGATAATTTGTCCTCCCAGGATAAGTTTCTGGTGGGTGGTATTTTAAATTCAACACGTGAAATGACCAAGATAATATGTCAACCTACTTCATAAGGTTTTTCTAGTGTAACTGGTTATAAAGTTGACACTTAATTTTGATTTAAGGGTTTCTGTCTAAAATAATTATTACTGACAACATTATTTTAATAATTTGGCATCGTATCCGAAAATAGCGGGTGTAGAATTATAAACTGGTCAAAGAAATAGGTGACGAAAAATATCATACAAGGATTAAGCAAACGTCTTAGCGGATATGGATTGGTAGCCTTGAGTAACCAGAAATATGGACAGCTCTTAGAATAGTCTGCGAGAAAGCACATAATGTATTAAACAAATATAGTTATATAATTTTGTAATAATAATTAGATAGGAGGAGTTGGCTAGAATAGTTGATAAGAAATGAGCTTTTGTAATTCATGTGAATAGAGAGTTCGATTTTGAATAAGGATGTAAGAATAATTCAAGAATGTCTTTTGCCATGTATTCACAAGCGTTTGCAAGGAACACAATTATTAGTAATTTAAACTCCCTTCTTTCTTAGAAAAACAAAATATCCTTTTTTCTTTTATTAACTGTTACAAAACTCTATAATTATAAATGCGGACTGAAGAGAGAAGAGGTTTTGAAAATAAGTTATAGAAGAAATATTTGGTATTGATTTTATTGTTGATCCACCATGTTATTGTATTTTGGCTTTGAGCCAATATCAGCCTACTTTTATGATGGAAAACTTTAGCATCGTACGAGGGCTTCAGTGCTGAAATTCCAACTTAAAAGTAAATTGCAATCAAGAACCTAATTTCACCCCTTTATTCTTGTTCTTATCTATATAATATTGTATAATAATAATATATAATAAGTATGTAAATAGACTACCTCTAAGCAGCCAAGAATAATATTCTCGAGGCTGCAACGCCATATAAAGCTTTTGGAGTCATGGTTAGATAAGTGGAAAATCCGACTCAATGACGCTAAAACCCAAGTATATAGTTTGTTTTTATTATTTCGATATTTTTTATATTTAATATTAAGTTATTAATTTATTTAGAAATAACGTTAGAGAATAGTCTTCCAAAACTAATGAGATAACGTTAAGGCTACATTTTTACGTCTCCGACTTAATTTTATATGATGGCGGCAGTCGCGGATCCAACAAATCATTATTTAAACATGGCGCATTATAATTCAACCATTTTATATCAAGTAAAATCGTTTAGTAATATTTTAGTGTAAATTAGAACTGTATACGATAAAATGGTTCTATAGTGTTACATATTACGGCGTTTAAATTTTTTTGTAACGTGAAAGCAACATGTTGGTGTTGTAACGCTTTAGAAGTTTCCAGATTTCGTGAAGCCAAGACTTGAAATGGAATAATTTTTATAAAATTCTTATTAATATGGTTCCCTACATACAACGGAGCCCTAAGTGACCAAATATGACAGTGGAGAGCAAATTTGACTTTAGGCACTCACAATACTTCGTGTATTATCACATTGTAATTATTAACTATGTAGTTTGTAAGCCTGTCCATGACAGAGGGAGCGCCAAACCATTTGCGTCCATTTTGGCAGGGTTATTTTATTTTTTTTTTATTGTGATAAGATTATACTTCAATAATTCGACTTCGATAAATATTACAATACAACATCAGAGCTTTAGATGAAGTGAGAAATTTCTTTTGTACCTACCTAAAATTTAATTTCATACAAGGTACGTTTTTACATTTTTAAAAATTCGGGTTTTCGGGTTTACTTTAATTCAAAGATAAATTAGTTGTTTTTGTATAAATCTTAGAATTTCGAAGTAATATTTATAAAATTCACTTATACCATTGTATTTTTAATTAAATCTGGCAACACTGTTTTAAAACTTCGATAAAACTATATAACGCATAATTAAACTTTGTTACAGGAAATGGCTGTTCTACAATGCATGGATTCATACATGCATTAAATTTTTCTATTCTATAACGTTTGAATGAACTTCATAATAGGATAAATTGAAACGTAACCTAAAAAAACATATTTCTAAAAGAATAAGCATTTTTCTAGATTAAACGTAGCTATAAAACGATTTTATAAATAAGCGTATATCAACGTTATAAACAATAATTTTATCATTTCCCTTATATAACCTTAATAAAACAAGTATACGACTCTTTTACAATATGGTTTTAATACCTATAGATATGTAATTTAAAGAATGTTTCTCATATTATAATATTTTTATAATATTCTTAAACAAACAAGAATCACTTGTTCAATAGTAAAAGTTGTAAAAGCCGTTATAAGACAATTTGAGATAAGTATTTTTTTTAACGAACAAAATTATCGCAATATTAACTATTCTTAAGGCAACGATATTCGATAATTATGAAATAGTTTGCTTCTATTAAAGTTCTACTTTGCTAGTTGGGTATTTATAAAATAAAATGTTTCAACTGGTGATATCTCTCCTATTTGTGTAAAATATCTCGAGTTATCTTGATATGTTGTGATATAATAAATAATGACAATGTAAGTCTACAAACTCCCGGAGGTAATTAAAGTAAAATCGGTATTTGTCTACTAACTAATGTCAGTCAGACTAAGAGGTGCTATTATTGATATTTAATTAACAAATGCGTACTTCAACATTAAAACCACTTTGCCATTGTTGATTAGAGAGCCGGTAAAGTTGAATTATCGTAACATGGAATTCACGGCACTAAATTTGCTACCTCACACAACCAGATCGATTACAGAGCCGTTTGTTAATAAATCTTTAATTGTGGGTGGTAAACGCAGCGAATCCTGATCTGCCATTACCACAATTCAATTTAGGAGAATTTTTACCACATCGAAATGACATTGTTAAAATATTCTTATTAAATTACATACCGCCGATTTTTTCTTAAAAATTGTGATGTGCCACAAACAATTCGTTTAAATTTAAAATCTAAATTATATTTAATATTTTCTAACCGTTTGTTAGTAGCTTCACCTCAAATGGAAAGCAGTGTATTGGAATATCTCAAGTAAAGATAACTTTGATTTATTTACTGGCATAATATCAAAGGTTCGTTTGTAGGTAGAGTTGCTTTAACTTGTAGCTAAAAATTATAATTTTGAGTTATTTTTGATATCTAAGTGTCTTAATAATTGTCGAAAGGATACTTATTTTTAATTGAAAACACTGTTTTGAAATAATAAATTTATTGACGTCTATAAATACACGAAAAAATTGTATTTTTGGATTATGTAGGTGCAGATGTCATTACTTTAAAGAATAAATTCATAATAATATGTTATATTTAAAGAAGTTGTTTTCATATTTGCCACTAAAATTCGACAAGCTAAGCTAGCAAACACTTAAATACCTACATTTTAATCTTAAATCTAATAAGTAGTTAATTGTAATTACCTTTCTAAATAAACTTTGGCAATAGGTGTCCTGCAAGTATAGGGCAATGTTTCGCCAGCATTTAGGGGTGCTCGAAATAATACTAGTAGTTCATGTACCTAGTTATTTTTCTCCTAACAAAGCTATCGGGCCCAAAGGACGCACCTGAAGATTTACATTTTCGATTATAACTTTAAAGCAACCCTGTATATTTTAGTGAAATTTTGTAACTTTCTGCAGCTCATATTATGGACTAAGATACTCATACTTGTATACAATGTGGTCATTTAAGTGTGCAACATATGGGACTCCTTTTTATTACCAATTTCTCAGACAATCTAATGAATGGTTGCAAGTCAAACGGCATACAGGGTAGGTCAAAAAATATAAAACTTGTACAAGAATAAAGTATCCCTATTTCAGAAAATTTAGCAACATGTTATTAAGAAAAGTTGTTTAGAATTAAAAGTTATGCATAGATTCGAAATCATTAAGGAATCACAAACTTCATGGTTGTTGCAACAACATTAAACACAAAACATAACTTTAAAATATCCTAAAAATCCTTTTTAACAAGATAAAACATTAGTAGTGATAATATGCAAATTAAAAAACTGTCATTTAAAGTGCAAAACTTTTATTTTAAATGTTTATAAAAAAACTGTACAAATTATTCAACAAACATGAAATCATACCAAAACATTATGACAGTTTGGTGGCATTATTAACAAAACAATGTATGCATTATGTGTGCGTTTACTGCAAACTCAAGAAATATAATATTTTTAAACGTATTTGAATATGGTGCCAATGGTTTTGGCAATTTTTATCTGCGTTTTTTTTATTATAACTTAACAATAAACAAACCAAAAAAAAAATAAAATTATGTAGGTATGTGTAAAAAAATTAACGACGCGTCTCTGTATGTCCACCTTCTCGTTCAATGCATTTAATTGTCGGATCATAAAATTCACTAAGAGTGGATCACAATACACTTGCTGGAATATTTGTGTAATAAAATCGTATCGAATTTTCAAGCTCCCCAACATTATTAAACGGACGATCCTTGTAAACTTTTTGCTTTAAATATCCCCATAAAAAAATCTAATGGGGTGAGATCTGGCGAACGAGGAGGCCACCGTGGATAGGTATTTCGTTCTAACCATTTATCACCAAATTCCCCATTTAACCATTTAGAAACAATTCTAGCAGAATGAGCGGGACAGCATCATGTACAAACAATAATTTATGTCGTTCTTGTATACTTATATTATCCAAAAAATCCGTCACTTCGTTTTCCAAAAAATGTGAATAGGTAGTTAGGTTTTGGCGAAAAAAAAAGACCACATTAATTTGTCGTTAACAATACCGCACCAAACGTTTGCTTTCTGGTAATACTGGTTTTATTGTCAATGACAAAGTTTGGATTTTCTTCCGACCACCACCTACAATTTTGGGAAGAAACGCCATTTGTTGTGAACGTGGATTCATCCTCAAAAAGTATGTGTCTATGGAAATCACGTTAATCTTCTAATTGTCTTTGAATCCACATCTAGAAATCATACCGCAAGTCATAGCCTCGTCTTTGAGACGTGCAAATAAACATTGGCTTATAGGCTTGGTATTTTTGTTTTTTAAAAATCTTCTTAACAAAGCTTTTTTTTATACCCGTACAAGCGTAAATTTTTTGGGTGGATCTAGGGTTTTCAACAACTGCTTGAAGTACTTCTAATTGATTTTCTTCAGTACATACAGTTTTAGTACGTTCATTTTTCTATTAATAGTCTAAAGACGCTGTTTGTTTAAAATTATTTAAAATTCTGCTTACAGTTGAATAGTGCCAGATGCCGTTCATTGAATATATCTCCTGCTTCACGCACTGCTTTATAGTTTACTCCACATATTAACACTAATTCTGCCTTCTCGGCTAACGTTAAATGTATTGGAGGAGGCATTTGCGATTAAATAACAAAAATTATTATTTAAGAATGAATAATATCACCAAACTGTCATAATGTTTACTTTTAACCCTTATTTGTTTTTTTCCATAGTTATCTGTAATTATTTTAGTAGGATTTCATGTTTGTCGATTGATTTGTACAGTTTTTTAATAAACATTTAAAATAAAAATTTTGCACTTTAAATGACAGTTTTTTAATTTGCATATTATCATTACTAATTTTTTATCTTGTTAAAAAGAATTTTTAGGGTATTTTAAAGTTATGTTTAATATCTTTGCAACAACCATGAAGTTTGTGATTGCTTAATAAATTAAATATTCAAGTTAATTTTACAAATATGCTTGAATTTGAACAAAGATATGTGAACTTGATTTTATTTTGATTAATTTATAAAGGTCTTTAGGGTTAATACAAAAAAAAAATTTTTTGGGAAAATATTAATATTAATTAATATTTTTTGGAAAAATATTAATATTAATTAATATTTTTTTTTTAAATTTTGGAGGTCACGTTTTCAAATCTATGCATAACTTTTAAGAATTTTAAGGATATTTTAAAGTTGTGTTTAATGTTGTTGCAACAACCATGAAGTTTGTGATTTCTTAATAATTTCGAATCTATGCATAACTTTTAATTCTAAACAACTTTTCTGAACATTTTGCTGAATTTTCTGAAATAGGGGTACTTTATTCTCGTACAAGTTTTATATTCTTTGACCTACCCTGTACGCCGTCTGACTTGCAACCATTCCAAATGAACATAATATGATTATTGAACATGCACCAACTTTTATCAAGAATAAAATTTTCTGAGAAATTGTTAGTAAAAAAAATGCCCATATGTTGCACACTTAAATGACCACACTGTATAGGCAGAGAAGCCAGGAACGTTAGGTCAAGACTTTAACAAATGTAATTTTTGCAAAACTCAAAAATACTTTTTTAATTACTTTGGCCATTTCTTTATGAAAACGGTACTTGTTTCAAAAAAATCAATCATTTACGAAATAATCAAATTAACTTATTACAAAATTTTCAAAATTAATTTATGTCAATTTCTAAAATATAATAATAACTAACCTAATATGCTCAGATACTAATTATTATTACTAGTTTTATTATTATAAACAAATAAACTTAAGCATTTAATATGAAGTAATGCTTACATGCATTTAATTTATGGACAAACACAATGCAATCCTCTGGAAGGAAGCAAAATATATGCTGAGAGATTTCCAAATCATAATTTACCGAATCGAAAAACATTTTCAATCTAAAAAATGTGAAATAGTTCTCTTGATAAGAATATAGAGGTTAGAAGAAGGTATGAAAATTTCTGGTAAAATAAGTTTTTCCTATGATCACTAGTGAAGTCTTCATATACTTGAAATAATTAGTAGTGTACGTTTGGTTACCTATCCTAAAGCCAGGAATCCTTAAGTTCATTTTAATGGCAGGGTAGGCTTGCCGAACCTGGTTCTGATTACAAAGGTGACTTTAAAAGTAAAACAATTAAGTTGATAGTAGTTTGCGAATGATACACTTTGACATCCGGGGTTACAATTGTGGAATGGTTATTCTCTGGTAGTTTAAGTCACTAAAATGCAACAATCGTGTATAAACCACAATTGTGATCTAGCTTGCAAGGGTATATTTTTCAATAAATTATTTAAGTTATGTTGCAAATACAAGGCACCATTTTACCTTTTTTCTAAAACGAAGGGCCCGGTCCGTGCCATTTGTGAAGTCTTCATATACTTCAAATAATTAGTAGTGTATGTTTGGTTGCCTATCCTAAAGCCTGGAATCTATAAGTTCATTCTAATGGCAGGGTAGGCTTGCCGAACCTGGTTCTGATTACAAGGGTGACTTGAGAAGTAAAACAATTAATTTGATAGTAGTTTGCGAGTAATCCACTATGACGTCCGGGGTTACAAGTATGGAATGGTTATTCTACGGCAGCTTAAGTCATTAAAATGCAACAATCGTGCATAAACCACATTTGTGCTCTAGCTTGCATGGGTATATTTTTCAATAAATCATTTAAATTATGTTGCAAGAATTGCAAATACAAGGCACTATTTAACCTTTCTTCTAAAACGAAGAGCCCAATCAAATAATTCCCAATGATCCCCGCTCATACGTTAACCATAAATCTTTATTGTTGCTCGCTCTGTCTTATTGCATGGAGATTTCTTCATACCATACATGTAAATTATGACAATTTATTGCGCCGTCTCTCGTAAAGCCAGCTTCGTTGGTAAACAAAGCAGTTACAGTAAAATGCGGATTTTCTCTAAAGTCTCAAAACCAGTTTGCATAATCTGGAAGGACAATCATTTGGGGACATTGCGTGTACCTTTTGAATATGGAAGAGACGCAGCAATTATTCTTTAAGGGTTACCTACTACTAACCTGAACAACTCATTCTGTTCTGTCTAGTTGAGTCGCGAGCTTCTTTGCGCTGTAAGATGGATTGTCGACAATGTCATCCAGTTTGTTCTTCTAACTCTGGGTTCCTTCCTCTTTAATTATTATCGTATTCCCCGAATAAGTTTTAACGCCCTAAGACCCTAAAGCGCGTTAAAACTTTAGACACGAGGAGCCTCGCTCATTTGTCAAAGGTTGTGAGTAAAAGTAACAATAAATAATAAATTCCCGGAACGATGTTTTGCAATCAATTGTTATACGCGAGATTATACGTTAAGATTTCCAGAAGTTTTTCCCAATTTACAAAAATTAGCAGATCAGCATTGCACTCTTAACTGATTCTCTGTGTTAAAAAATGATTGATGGCATGGACAACAGATTTTCCAACAAAAATCTACTTAGGAAAATCGTTCGGGAACCCATTAGGCCTGCTTTTACTGAAAGTATCGAAAAAAATAAGTTTTTCAAAATTAGCAAAGCGTACTTTAAGCATCGTAATTGTGTCAAGGATTTCATAATAAACTCTTTTTATTAAAATCATAAATCTTAAAATTACTGTATTGGCGCAAAACACAGTGACTTTTCTATCTAAACAACTTCGTTGTCATTGTTAAGTCATATAAAAAAAATGATTCTCTTAAATTGTCGTACTGCCGCACCATGGATTTATATTTTTACTTTTTGATTTGATAATAGAATGCATATTATGGCCAACAAAAGAGTTTTAATTTTTGTTTTACTTCCGATAAGCCATGCATATTTTTGATACCAATTTTCTCAAAATTACCTATTACTCCCCTTGCCTCCAGTATTAATTAAATTCAACATTTTAGGGGTCGTCGAACATGACAATTGTTTTTAATTTTGCTTTGTTAATCAAATGAAAGAGATTACGAAAATCCTCACTTTAAATTTAAAATACATTAAATTAAATCACTTTTTACCTCAGTTCCAATTTGGGTTCTCATATCATTGGGTGGTGCGTGCGTCCAATCAAGATACTTTATGTGAGGAATGAAACACAAAGTCTGCTCCACTAATTTAATAAAAAAGTTCAGATTAACATCCCAAACATGTTTCGAAGGTATAAACCTCCATCTTCAGTGGGTAATTATTAAGATGTTATTTATGAAGAGACCAATGACATTGTTAAATTTATTTAAACTAATGTTGCAGAAAAATTATTTTTAAGAAGACATATGTAACTTTAATTAGATAACTAATACATATTTAAATTAAAGTAAAATTTTTAAAATAAAATGAATTTAAAATGAATTTGGTTTTATTTTAAATTTATTAAAAAACCCAAATTTTACTGGGAAAATGTAATAGGGTACGACCATCATGGTGGAGTCGTACCAATCGATAAATAAAACCAAATTCATTTTAAATTCATTTTATTTTAAAAATTTTACTTTAATTTAAATATGTATTAGTTATCTAATTAAAGTTACATATGTCTTCTTAAAAAGAATTTTTCTGCAACATTAGTTTAAATAAATTTAACAATGTCATTGGTCTCTTCATAAATAACATCTTAATAATTACCCACTGAAGATGAAGGTTTATACCTTCGAAACATGTTTGGGATGTTAATCTGAACTTTTTATTAAATTAGTGGAGCAGACTTTGTGTTTCATTCCTCACTTAAAATATTACTCCACTGTGAGATGGACTACTTCCATAAAAAAGATACTTTATGTTAATTTTAAAACACTTACCTGAGGTACTAATAGTAATAAACAAACTTATAAACTAAACTGAAAGTTTTATTTTTCAACAAGTAACACTCAGGCTTATTTTTCACTAATCAATTCCTTTTTTAAGATTAATAACAAAGAACCGATAATTAATGAGTATAATAACTAGCTCTCACTAACCTCCCTTTCTCTAAAGGTTTGTTCAAACCCGTTATTCTATGCCTTAGTGACCATTACCAGCCTACTCATTAAATTTTGAATGATTGCCAAATCGATTGTTGCAGTGGTAAATTAGTTGTGCAGCCATTCGAGGGACTGTATGTAGTACCGGTGTGGCTTTTGGTCGGATTGGAACAAACCTTGAATTACTGGAAAATCCGATTTTGCCATTTGTGAAGTCTTCATGTACCTCAAGTAATTACTAGTGTATGTTTGATTGCCTATCCTAAAGCCTGGAATCTTAAGTTCATTTTATTAGCAGGGTAGGCTTGACGGACCTGGTTCAGATTACAAAGGTGACTCAAAAATAAAACAATTAGTCAGATAGTAGTTTGCGAGTAATCCACTATGACGTCCGGGGTTACAAGTGTGGAATGGTAATTCTCTGACAGTTTGAGTCAATAAAATGCGAATTGATGTAAATGAATAATATACTGTACTGTACGCTGTCTGTTTGACACTGTTGACCTCCTCTGTACGGTGGAATAATATTGCTCTATACTTACCGGACATCCCGTATATGAATAGAGAATCACAAATTACTATTTTCTTAATTAATTTTTTATTTTTTGTGAGCCCATGCCGTTGCAATAAAAATATATATATTATTATTAAGTATAAATTAGAACACTCTATTAAATATTTGACTGATATTTCACTCAATAGCAAAGGGTAACAACTACATTATTAGTTTACCGTTCAATTTTAAATAAATCCAAGCCAAACGAGACTTTGCAGTATCAGGCAACGATTCCAATATGTTCGAAGTATTTTCAACAAAAATGCAAATTTATCGCAGATGGGAATTTTTGCCTTTACGGTTATTTTCTATTTTCATGAATATCTACTGGGCTATTCCACAATAACATAAAGAAAAAGTCTCCAGAGCCTTAGTGGTTATGGAAAGATATTGCCTTTTTTTATTTCAATGTTTATTTATGTGTCAATAAAAAAAAATAGCTCGTAATACTCTATATATTATGATACCAACACAGATACTTTGTTTTATTCGAGCTTTAAGTAGGTACCAATAAAAATAATTTTATTATTGAGGTACTCGTAAGTTCACAGGCATGGTACATGGCGAGGGATGCGGTTAGGAGCCTCCCTCTGAATTATCGTCCAGGTTAACTGGCAAACTTAATTTCGATTTGGAATATTAAACAATTTCATAAATAAAACTTTTGTTGTTACTCTTCAAGTTGGGATTCAAAAATTGACCCAGTTGGAAATTATTGCAATTGACCTTCAACAATTAGAATTATGTCGACGATTGGATAAATTGGAAACTTTCTCTGGTACTGTTAGTTTGTTAGAACGAGTTTGATAAAGTAGATTATAAGGAATAAACTTTTATAATGGGTTGGGAACAATATCTTCACTTTGACTAAGGATGTTGGAAAATCTTTTATTAAAACTTTCAGCTTTTTATGCACAAAATCAGTTAAAGTCAGCAGAAACAAAAACCTTACTCAATCAAAAATAAACACCCTTTTTTACTTACTAGGAAATACAAAACATTATGAAATGTATAGAAATGATTTTAAGAGTTGAATAAAAGTTATTGGAAAATTTTAGTTGGTATTTAAATTATAGGGTGTCCATTTTTCGATGTAATTGCAGGTATCTCGGTAACTAGTAAAGATAAAGACTTGCGGTCTTCACACTGCTTAGCTACTTCTTCGTGAAACACAAGATGCCGTCAACAGAACTGTCATAGCTTTCCTGGTTTTTAGGCTACAGGGTGTTGGCTGTTGACTTTTTGACCACCTCCTGTATTTCGGTTACCCTTTAACTTATTAAAAAATTGAAAACTGTTTCTAACAGAGTTTTTTAATTAGAATTCAGTGGCGTGTTTACTTTTTTCTGGAGGTCTTACTTTTTGAGATTTAAAGCAAACATTCGTCGCTGGAAAGGTAAAAGGTCTAAAGCGACAAAATGCTAATATTCAGAAAAACGTTTTAAAAGTACAGTTTTGGAAAAAATGTAATTATAATAATTCTCTAGTCATTTTTGTGTTTGAAAGGGTATGTCGATTTTTTTAGAAAATAGTGAAATACAAGTACTCTTTCTCTAATCGAGTAGAATTATTTGCCCTTATATTACTAGAGGTAGATTTTTATGGTCATTTAGCAGACACATATAAATATAGGTACCAATTTTGTGGTAACTAAAGTGCCACTAAAGTCATCAGATTGCTATAGAGTTCAGAGAGACAGATGCAGAAAAAAAGGGACGTAGTATATAGGTAATTTTCGCCCATATTGGCGCTTTAGACCTTTTACCTTTCCAGTGATAAATAATTTTTTAAATGGAACACCCTGTATACTTTGCTCTTATTTGATTGGGCTATTTTTAGGCTATTCAAAAATATATAACAGTTAATAGTTATTATTAACAATAAACGCACAAATCGAAAAATTTAGATTAGGGAGGTAGGCTATAAAACAATTGTGGTAGTATAAAAACCGCAAGTATCTTTCCTTACTAGTTACCGAGATACCCTGCAATTACATCAAAAAATAGACACTCTGTATATTAAAACTATTTTTTCATATTTCTTTATCTTCTTAGCTGCTGAGCATAGCACCTGAAGCAGTCTAGTTTGAACACATTGCGGTTTTTTTTCTACCACTAACTCCAAAAACAATCATTATTGCGCCTTCATTAGCCTGAGAAGTTATTTTTCTTTACTTTTTGCCAGAAGCAGCTAAAAATAAATTCCTTATTGACGCTAGTCCGAAGCACAAGGCTTGCCCTATGAAAAGAATGCGAATAAAAAAAGTGCAATCTTGCGGATTTGACTAGCATACATTTCGATAAAGAATATCTAATTATTTATTTATATTACACTAGGTAGGATAGAGTGGGGCTAACTGTTCCACTTTAGGATTAACCTCTGCTGTTAAAAACCTATATTTCGTTAGAATGTGACAGAATTTCTTAATATCATCTGAGTAATGTTAGAAATGAATTTTATGATCGATTAGGATATTTTTTAGCTGTTCATAAAGGGCTGTTTATACATTTAATTAATTAATGTTTTTGTAAAAATGTGTAGTCTTAGATATGCTGTGTTAAATTAAAGGCTTATTAAGAAAAACATAATGGCGTCTTTCATTTTTGATGTATTATCCATGACTAGAACAGACCCAGGGAGAATAAGATCTAGCATTTGCTGGAAGTATTCTTCAAAGACATCAGCGTTCATGGCTTCATGATAGTCTCCAGTCCGTTTTGATTTAAATGCTAGCCATCGACAAATTCATTTTTGCTACCAATGTGAGTAATTATTAATCTTTTACCTTTTCCCAAGGGTGCTTTTATTCCAGTGGACCATCCTTTTCTGAAGGCTTGACATGCGCTTTTTATATGTTTATCCTGCCTTATTTTACCAACGGTATCAATGAAGGATACATTTAACCAAGTTTTGTCCATATAATAGATATTCCTGTTTTTCCTTCGAAACTGTCTAAGTGTCATTAAATATTGTCGTCGCCAGATGATTTCGTCTTTCTCAATTGAAAATGAATTTTCTGTTTTGAATTTTTTCATAACAAGAATTAATTTCCTTTAAAGTTTTCCATAGTTTCTTCTTTCCATGGATGGAATGAAATCATCCTTTTTCATTTCAGACGTTATTTTGTCTAAACTAGGTGTTCTTTTGTAAGTAAAAGCAGTGTGTGATTCGTCTAATGGCAGTCTTTTCATCCTTATTTATTACAGTTTCTTTTCGTCTTATACTTTTCTTTGGTAACCTGATGGGGCCGTGTTTATCCTCGTGCATAGGTCGGTATTTTGTTGAATGTCCGACTCCAGTCATATTTGAACACATTCAAACTATTTGTGGAACTTCGAATGTTATGTGAAATAATAATTGGACTACACTAATGGAATACGGCGAAGACCACTAGGTTCTATAGTTCAATAATAAGATATTTATATTATTACAGACTATGGGATACATATTTTATTTGATTTTATTATTAAAATAGGTTATTCAGTAATAAACACGTTGTAAGCATCAGTGTTGTATATTTCTATCTATACCCTAAATAGTGAACGACATCGATGGAGTGATAAGGCCATTCATTAATTATATCGAGACTCTATGGTATTTGAAATCAGGAGATTGAGCTCACGCGATTAAGAAAATTGAACACAGGCTGTATCACTTAAAAAAATTCAGGATATTTAAAAAATTTTAGTTTATAATGCCTTTTTGTTTTTTCTGATTTTTGATTTTGGATTCGGTATGTCCGTAAAAATACTATAAAACTACTATTAATAATAATAATAATAATAATAATAATTCTTTATTTCTGTACTAAATACATAATACAAAAAAGGGCAAAGTCCAGATGTAGATGCCACCTGTGTGGAAATGTACCCTGATCAATTTAACCTAAGTAATTATTACATTATTAGCTGATTTAATATGACGACTAATAAATAAACCATAACTATACCTAGTTTTGTTAATAATATGTATAAATAGTGCTTTGCAAATAAGAGAGGAAAAGGAAAAGGAAAGAAAAGGCCTAACACGTCTTTGTTTATAGGTTAGCTTGTCTAGAAGACAGATGTTTAAGAATATTTTGTTTAAAAGTAGCTGGAGTGAGAATTTTGAAGAAGTCTGGAAGGGAGTTGTATAATCTAGCCACGTTAAATGTAAGACTGCGTTCAAACATAGAGAACTTGTGCAGGGGCGGAGTTATCATACCCCGAAATCGTATATTTACGTTATGTACATGAGACGAAGAATGGTGGTCAAGCAGTTTCCATACACAACATCTCCATGATTAAATATGGAAAGGACGAGGGAGCTCGCGTCGATAACTGTAAAGAAATTTTAATCTAATATAAGCCCTCTAAATACATTGGGATACATGCCGATCAAATCGTAATGCACCATTGAAGGCGAGACCTAAGCTTATGACATTGTCCTTAATAAAATTGGTAAAACTGTGTTTTCGATTTTTATGTTTATTAAGTTTTTTACGCTGTTCACATCATTTTTTCTCTCAAATATCATTATACAGCATTTCTTTGGATAAAGATATAGCAAGTGTTTTAAAGAAACTGATTGAAGACTCTTGAGGTCAGCGTTTATAGCTTTACAACCAGAATCGACATCGTCTCTCTTAAAGGAGAAGTATACCTGAGTGTCGTCAGCATAATAGTGAGACTTACATTTTTTTTATGACGTTTGGGAGGAAAGAAGAGTACACAGCATACAGCAGTGGACTGATAATGGACCCCTGGGGTACACCGGTGGTAATAATTAATTCGTTAGATATTTTGTCCTCCAGTTTGACATACTGCTTTCGACCGTCGACTTAAAGAAATTAATAGCGTGCTCACTGAGACCAATATAATAAAGAATAGCTAACAACAAACGGTGGTCGAGAGTATCAAATGCTTTGATAATACTAGTAGTGCCAAAACCGTTATCTCTTCAGAATCAGAAGCTAGAAAAATATCGTCACACACCGTAGCCAAAGCAGTAGAACAGCCGTGATTTTTTCTAAAACCAGACTGACTTTCAGGCAAAATATAGTTTATTTCCACGTGCTCCATAAGTTGATCCTTAATTATCTTTTCAAGAACTTTTGAGAGGCAAGGTAGAATACTAATTGGACGCAGATCTTTGGGTTCATATGGATCATTAACTTTTGGTGGTGGCACCAACAAGGCTTTTTTCCAGTATTCAGGAAACATGGAGTTAGAAATATGGGCTTAGTTTAGTCCTCCTTAAGATGAAAAAAAATTATTTTCTAAGTTATTTCTGCAATTATGATTTTTTTCAGAGAGCATTAGTATGTCACAGAATTTATTTAAACCTATGTACGGTCTTAAATCTCCAATTAGGCTATTTTGAATTTAATAATAAGTATTTTCCTACTTATTTGGGTACATACATTTTTTTTTAAAACCTCTAATGGCTCAACAAATCGACAGAAACCTATTTATAGTCTAATACATCGATTTACGCTATTTGCAGCCATTTGCGACATATGGGCTCGGTTTAGTTCTCCTTAAGATGGAAAAAAGGTATTTTCTAAGTTATTTCAAGTTTTTATGTCGTGAGACAAGAAAGGTAAAATGTGCCGGCAGCAAAGTTCAATCAAGTCTATAATAGTCTGGGTTAAGGCTATCATGTCTTTTAGCTTTGGATTTTATTTTAGAAATTATTTTCGATATCTCTACTTCTGATACACTTTTGAATTTAAAACCGTGATTTATATTACATTTTACATTATTATGGTAAAAATTAAAAAGTTCATCATTGTTTATTTTGAGACGGGGTATGGATATCCTAAAGAAATTATTTATTGAATTAGGATCCTTTAAGTGTTCAGAGATATTTACTTTACTCTTGTTCACACCAGCCCTATATTTTTTTAAATCATGCCATATATTATGGGATAGTTGAAACCTGGTGTCAAAAAATGCTTTTTTTTTCTCTACGAATAGTTAGAGTAGTTAAATTACGAATTGATTTATAGTGTTCCCAATGTACTGAATTTTTTAATTTTTTAAAATTACTTAGTGCTTGATTTCTAAGGCTAATTAAATTTCTAACATTATCAGTAATTCACGGGCAGTTGTTTTTAGTAAATCTAGCTTGCCTTATCGGAGCATGAAGGTCCAGTAAAGTGATAATGTTGTTATTGATAAATTCCACCCTACTATTGATGTTACTGAATTGCAATTCAAACGTCTTTGTAAGACCAATGTTAACCGAAACATCCATTGAGTAAAATAAAAACCATCACTCTGTACGTGACTCTTAAAGTTGTCATCATATCATTTTTGACACATACAGCAAATCAAAAACCTACTTGTAATAATATTTCTTTCGACCGGAAAGCAAGCTCTTGCATTTCCAATTTGTCAGATAAAGAAATATTTTCCTACCTATTAAGTTATCCAACTGTCTAAGATTATACCAACAGTACGTTGCAAATTTTAGAATATACTGAGTTCTTTAACGCTTAGTTCAACCTAATTTCCTTAAATATTTATTTTTACCTAACCACGTACCCACATTAAATCAGTGATGCAGGAGCCTTTGGTCTAGTGCTGGAAAGTTCAGTTCACCCTGCCGATTTCAGGCTTCGATCTCGTTCGATAAAGTGAATAGTACAAAAGACTAGTTCATTTAGTTCATTTAGTTCACTGATTTATAAGGGAAATATTTTAAAGTAATATTATAAATAACAATGAAACCTATTAAATAAATAAAAGAGAAGCATGGTGCTCGTGCATATACAGTGCAGCTATACCGTTCTTTACTCCAGCCACGACGCCGGCGCATCGAATCACATCTCACGCTATGCTTGGCCGAGTTGTACGTGAGGCAGCAGTCCACCTGTCCGACAGCCGACACCCGACGACCCGACACCAACAGTCGGTCTCCAGGCTCGCGGTAGTTCAGGATCTGCTTCACGGTCGCCTTGTTCTCGTTCGCGTTTTGCGTATAGCACAAGGCTTTAGTTCGCGCTGATTCAATCTTGAAAGAATTACTGATTGAATCTTTCAGTTCAGTTATCAAATTCGATCTTTTGAATTAGTTCGTTCGCGAACTACACACCTCTACTTTGGTCTTTCATTTTATTATACAAATATAATTCAAGAGCCTTCTAATGTAGGAAAGCAATCCATGGATAAAGGTAATCTCGATTTACACAATGTTTTTTTTTACACCAAATTTAATGACCAATTTTTCGAAATTAAATTTACTGGTGCACCATTCCTAGACCCATCTCTGCCCGAATATATACTTTCTTTCATGCTTGGTAACTATGTACCCATTTAGCCACTCTAGAAGTTTAAGATATTAAAGTATGTTCTTACCTTCAATCAGTGATGAGACTGTAGTCCTAATAATATAAAATATTAAAACGGGCCTTAACATCAGCATAGCTAAGTAACCACGTCATTAGAATTTAATGTAGGGGATTGATAAAGGAAAGTAATTTAAGCTTTAAAATTAAGTTATTCTTTATTTTTATTCAGGTTTACAATCTCTAAAACCAGGGTCTATCATATTCAATTAATTAAACAATACAACCTCCTTTTCGAAGAATAATCAGGAGAGGCACATATTCCATAAGTACAAAAATACATCTGACATCTGGTAGAACACAAATTTATAGCTATTAATAACTATAACGAGATTATTATGCGATTTATAATAGTCGAGGACATTGCTAAGTGACGAGGCGACAGCCGAGTCACCCGCAATGTCCGAGACGGTGTTAAATCGCTAATAATCGAGTTATATTCAAAGCTTTATCGTATCATTGACAACGGCGATGCGAAAATAAAAACAAGGTGTTTTGTCATTTCATTTTGGCATTTCAAAAAGTCATCATTAAAATCATGCAAAATTTTGATATTCCTGACGATATATTAGCTGCAGCCAACATTATAAGGTTGAACTTGCTTCCGGACAAATCTAAAATCCATTATGAAAAAGAATATCGGCAGTTTTGTGAGTGGCGAAACAAAGTACATGTTCAAGGTGCAGAAGAAACGGTATTGCTGGCATATTTCGCAAAACTCTCTGAGGAATACTCTGCTTCATCCTTATGGCCAAAATATTCCATGTTACGAGCGACTTTAGAACTGAAGGAAAGAGTGGAAATCGACAAATACGGCGCCTTAATACGTTTCATCAAGAAGAAAAATGTTGGATATAGAGCAAAAAATCAAAAGTATTTACAAGAGAACAAGTCAACGAATTTATGTGTTCTGCCTCAGACGAGAAGTTTTTAATTATGAAAGTGGCTTTTTTAATTGGAATTGGAGGAGCCTGTCGAACTAATCAAATTTGAAAACTGTCAAAATATTGTTTAACATGTTCATGAAAAATAGTTCTTATATTATTTGGTATCTAACGTATTATGCTTTCGTAATTAACGTATTAAATTATGGTAACTAATGTATTATGAGTAACTAAGGTTTTATGTAGGTTTTAGTACGTTTATGATGTTATTAATTATTTTATGTTTTACCTATCTATTATTGATCTATAATACCTTAGAAACGGAATATGTTATGATAGCAATAATACCTGCTATCACACCTAGGGCATTATAAGCGGGCATTATGATAATGCCCGCTTATATTACCCTAATGCGCTAATATGGAAATTTTATTGCTTATCCAATTTTATTTCTCTCACAATAAAGATCAAGTTTATACAAAAAATAATTTTTTCTTTAAACAATACTAAAAATAATAAAGTTTGTTAAACATATGTATTAAAATAAAATCAATAACTTACCAGTTCCTGGAAATATGCCATTAAAACGTTTTCGGTTATTTGAAGAATTGTGTTCGTATCTTTCCAAATACCAAATATGCCATACTCCCGATCATACTGTTGCCTTGATTTAACTGGCAAAAGATTTTCGGTCGCTTTTATGACCTTTTCTCTTATATTTTGTGGAATTTCTTCCATTTTGAGCAAATCGTTAAATAAAAAATGCCAACTGACTAACTGACAGAAACATCAAAGTCAAACTTAACACCAGTCATTATCTACTTACGTATACAGGTACAGGTGCAACTTATTTTTTATATTGCGAATAAATAATGTAATTAGTCATTGAAAAACTCTTTTTTAGGTAAAACATAAAGCATTGTATGCACCACGGGCTTTACTGGACTATAATGCCCATCAGGCAGAAACCTATCCCTCGGGCCAGAGGCCCTCGGGCTATTTCTACCTTCAGGGCATTATAGTCCCCGTAACGCCCTTGATACATAAATAGCTAAATAAAGATATCATATAAAAATGACTTAATCTTCAATGATACGATAAAATTATTAATTAAAAAAATTACGGAAGAGCACAAAGATGATTTATTTTAATAATTAAATCCGTACCTATAGTCTGTTGCTTAATGCGAAAGAGCAATACATCATTATTGAACTATCAAACCCAGTGAACTTTGCCGTATTCCATGTGGTGTAGTCCAGTTATTATAATTGAACCTATGATTACTATCAGGGGTCCTGAGATTGGGTAGGTAGGGGCACAGGTAGTTTACCTACCTGTGCCTCACTGCTTCAAAACTTTGAAATGTTTAGTTACTTTTCGGCAAAGGTTGGAAAATTTCGATCTTGTAAATGGCTAGTGTTTCTGAATTTGTTGCTGAGAAATGGATTAGTAAAACTGCGCTTTCTAAAAATGAGAAAATATTATTCTCAATGCGTTCAACGCTCTTCGCCACCAAAATTCAACATTCGGAGTTGCAAAAATAGTTGAAATGTGTTTGAATATGACCGGAGTCGGACAGTCAACAATATACCGACTTGTGCACGAGGATAAACGCGGCCCGATCAGGTCGCCAAAGAGAAGTATAGGAAGAAAAGAAACTGTAACAAATGAGGATGAAAAGACTGCCATCAGAAGAATAATACACTTGTTTTACTTAAAAAAAGAAATACTTACCTTGGACCGAATAATGTCTGAAATGAAAAAGGATGATTTCATTCCGCCCATGGGTAAGAAGAAACTGAAGGAATTGAAGGAAATTAATGAATGAAAAGAAGAAAGAATATCGGAAGCTGATAACATGCTAGAAAACACTGTAGAGCCTTATTATTTCTCTGGACTCCAAAGACGATAGTTCATCGGACTACTCGGAACATGATGACAAAAAGTTAAAAATTAATCTGTTGTATTGTATATACTAAATTTTTTTTATAAATATTAATATATGTTCCAATTTATCTATTTTGATATTATTCTTACTTCTAGTTAAGTTTTTATCTACTTAATATTAGAATAATATTTAATATCTTTATCGTATCATTGAAGATTAAGTCATTTTTATATGATATCTTTATTAATAATTATTAACATCATAAACGTACTAAAACCTACATAAAACCTTAGTTACTCATAATACATTAGTTACCATAATTTAATACGTTAGCATAATACGTTAGATACCAAATAATATTAGAACTATTTTTCATGAACATGTAATAATAATAATAATAATAAAAAAGTTTATTCAAATATTTTGTATACATATTTAAAATTAATATATAATTTTTTGAATGAACTAATTAAATATCAATTCAGAACTCATGCAGTAAAAACTTGTTTTGAGTTATATGTCAAAATAATATTTATTTATATTTGTTGTTAAGAATATATTTTATAAATCAAGTACAACTAGAAAATATATAAGACGAATAAGACAGTATTTTAATAATTGTATATTTTACATCACTATAATATATTCATATATAAAGACAGTTTTCAAATTTGATGGATACACCTTTGTCTTTAACGTCCACGATCTTAGGTATGCCCTCTGAAGACTGATTAATGACCGAGAAAGCACTCCTTTCGATTTCGTGCGGTTCTCCAGTGCCTAATCCACTGCCGGAAACATCGCCTATTTGAATTTTGCGAGCATTGGAAACTGTCTTGGTCACACTTTCTTCTAAATACCCTCTAGCAACCTTCGCCGATTCCCATCCACCAAGTTCTTGTAGGTCTAATATATCTCCTCCAGCATTAACAAGAAAATTTGCCGAAGATCTTCTAACGCAGTGACCAGTATACAAATTAGGATTTTTAAGTGAGAGATACTCAGCTATTTTTTGAGGTATTTTAGAGAAGAAATGAATGCCGCAGGGCTGTACCGTACATTTCCCTCTTTTATATGATACAAACAATCTTTGTTGAGTGACATGGTCTGGCCTTAACATTGCGTACTTTTTAAATAAAAGCACAGGATTGACTTCGCCGTCAAATATCACAGCGAAAATACGTTTCTTGTGGGTTTTTGAGTCGGGAATAGTAACAATCAGCTTGTCCTCTAAAACGTCAACATCTTCCGGGGTCATCTTCGCTAATTCATTAGTTCGACAGGCTCTTCCAATTCCAATTAAAAAAGCCACTTTCATCATTAAAAACTTCTCGTCTGAGGCAGAACACACAAATTCGTTGACTTGTTCTCTTGTAAATACTTTTCATTTTTTTGCTCTATATCCAACATTTTTCTTCTTGATGAAACGTATTAAGGCGCCGTATTTGTCGATTTCCACTCTTTCCTTCAGTTGTAAAGTCGCTCGTTACATGGAATATTTCGTCCATAAGGATGAAGCAGAGTATTCCTCAGAGAGTTTTGCGAAATACGCCAGCAATACCGTTTCTTCTGCACCTTGAACATGTACTTTGTTTCGCCACTCACAAAACTGCCGATATTCTTTTTCATAATGGATTTTAGATTTGTCCGGAAGCAAGTTCAACATTATATGTTGGCTGCAGCTAATATATCGTCAGGAATATCAAAATCTTGCATGATTTTAATGATGACTTTTTGAAATGCCAAAATGAAATGACAAAACACCTTGTTTTTATTTTCGCATCGCCGTTGTCAATGATACGATAAAGCTTTGAATATAACTCGATTATTAGCGATTTAAAACCGTCTCGGACATTGCGGGTGACTCGACTGTCGCCTCGTCACCTAGCAATGTCCTCGACTATTATAAATCGCATAATAATCTCGTTATATTAATAGCTATAATTATTATCTGCCTATCTCTATAATTATTATAATCAAGTATAATTATTAATATACTTTTGATTCTAGTAAACTACGTGTAGTAACGCCGTTGTCACATTTACCAAACTCATCCTTTTATTATATGCAAATTAGGTTGATCTTAATCTAAGACTGATTCGGGGTGTGTAGGTCTTAAATATCTGAAATAAGGAATTTTTAAAATCTATCATTGCAATTTACCTGAAATTTACAATGTAACCTTTAAGTCGTCCACCCTGCTTAATGTCATTGCAAATTTACATTTTATTACTCTCTCGAATTAAGAAACAGAGTATACCTCAACTAATTTTTTATTTCAAAAGTCGTGTACTACCCTATAAATGAACCGCAAATTTGGGGTTGATAATAATTTTAATAAATATTTATACAGTGCGTCCATAAAGTCTTGCACAAATTCATTTAAAATTCAGGTATTTACTTTTTAAAAACGCTCGGACACGTCAATTAGTACTTTTGTTTGCGCATTTTTTAACGTAAAATGTTTTTATACAGGGTGTCGCACGTATGAGGTATGAGGTCATCAATAAATGTGTTTAAAATAAATTTTCAAACGTCAATATTTCGGAAACCGTGGTGATTTCCGGAGGTGTTAATTGTTCATCATAGAATTCAAAATTGATATAATATACAGGGTGTTCCATTAAAAAAAATCCTTGATGACCTCATACCTCATACGTGCGACACCCTGTATAAAAACATTTTACGTTAAAAAATGCGCAAACAAAAGTACTAATTGACGTGTCCGAGCGTTTTTAAAAAAAGTAAGCCCCTGAATTTTAAATGAATTTGTGCAAGACTTTATGGACGCAGTGTATATTTATCTAATATTAGGTATATAAAAAATAATAAAACCCATAAATACTGTATTGAAATAATATTCATTGTTTTAACTGGGACATCAAAGTTAAGCGACTGCGTTTTTAATTTAGGTAGGCACCGACAGCGCACCCAGTAATTATCAAAAGGTATTTTGCATTAGATATTGAACTGTCTAGAGAACTGCGCTGCTAAACAGAAAAGAGACAGTGACGTACATATTTTTTGATCCCCTTAAAATTATAACACACTGTATCTCAAAAATAAAGCGGTGTCGGCCCTCTGTTTATATCCGGCCCGCCAGTGTCATCAATCCGGCCCGCGATAGCTAATGGCTTATTGTTGTAATTGTTGTTGTGATAAGTTGGATAAAAAAAACACAGATTGATAATAACTTAGAATAGAATAACGCAGAAAATTTAACTTAAGCATAATACTAAAAAATAATTGGAATTAATCCAACTAACATTATAAACATATTATAAACATCATAACATATAAAATAATAATGAGATTTATGTAATTGTAATTTTCCACTGACAATAGTTTGTAGTTGTGGACCAATTTTAGCAACTTTTAAAAGATATTTAAGATGCTCATCGGTTAACTTAGATCTGTAATAGATATTTACGATATAAGTGTTGTAAAGATTCATATTACAACACGAGATGTTAAAGTTGTTAAACGAGGCGTCAGCCGAGTTTAATCAAACATCGAGTGTAGTTATATGAATTTACAACAAGAATATTGTACAAAATTTTATCTACTTTCATCTATGAATAAAAATATTTGGCAAAAGGCATTTTTAAAAATAAAAATGCACCTGCTATTAAAAATCGTTTTGTAAGGGCATCTAATACAGCACTAGTGCTGTAATGGCATCTATTACAGCACTAGTGCTGTAATAGATGCCCTTACAAAACGATTTACAGAACTGTAAAATTCATATTACTAAATGAAAGTAGATAAACATTATTTACGTACTTCATTTTGGAGAATATTTCCTCACACAAGTAAATAGTAACAAAACCATAACACAGTCCACGAGCAAATTTATGCAAATTATCAAATTATGCCAGTGGATGACTCTTATAAAGTTTCAACAAAGATGAGTTTTAATATTTGTTCTTAATTACATCACTGCACTGTAGATCAATAATTTCCGTTTGAAGTTCTGGGGCTAGGGGTTTAATGTTGCGGTATGAAAAGAATTTTGAAAAATCTTAATTTCATTCGCAATGACATCAAAGCCTGAGAAACGAGTATCAAAATTTATATTCAAATCACTCAAAACTTCGATTGCAATATCGACGGGAAACTCACTCTCAGTAGTGTGATAGATTTCAAGTTTTCCCATCGAAGATTCTTTTTATTAATGGCATTTTCAACTGCCTTAAAAATATCTTCACCAATAGTTGTGCCATGAACACTATCAATATCAAGGAGTTCTTCATACACTTCATAGCTTTTATCTACCCCTCGAATAAAAATCAACATCTGAGCAGTATCTGACACATCCAAGGCGAGAGAAGACCACTCAAGATGCTCATTTTTGTCAGACAGTTGAGTTTATATATTTTCTGCGAAAGCTTCTACCCCTCGAGCCACGGTGTTTGCTGACAAACTGACAGATTTAAATAAACTTGCCTTTTCGGGCACATTTCTTCGGCTACTACAATTACGCATTCTTTGATCATTTCTCCATCGGTGAATGGTTTTCCACGTTTTGCGATTTCAAGAATCACACGAAAGCTAGCACGAGTTGCACTCTCTTGTTCAGTATTGAGTTTCGTAAACAAAGATTGCTGCGATTTCAATCCGCGCTTCAAAACTTAAAATTTTTCTGTCTGCAAACTTCCAGTATATTTTGAGTCGTTTTTAAAATGTTTCGATTCATAATTACGTTTAATGTTACATTTTTTAAGAACGGCTGTGGTTTCATTGCAAATCAAACATAGCGCCTTTCTTCTAGACTCAATTATGAAATATTGAAAGTTCCATTGATCTGTGAATGTTCTGCATACACTGTCTATTTTTCGCTTCTTTCCCATACTAGTAAATCACACACAAAAACAACAGTCAAATCAAAATACTGTTACGATGTCTTTTAAACACGCAAAAACACGTTTTAAGGAGTTATGCACTACTTTATTTTACAACACACAGATTCGCTTCCTTCCCGTTCCCTAGGTGGACTGACTCGCGGTCGCGCCGCTAGTCTTTTTATACTCCAATTACTGCCATCTAGAAGTGAGTGGAATACACCAGAACTTTCTCGGACCAACAAAGTTCGACGCGACTTGAGCGCTATCTGTTAGCGATGGATATAGAGTACACTACCTATTTCCGCGTGTTACCACCAGATGTCGTCAAGTGTCGCGGTCATAACAATATAGTACAATACAATAGGGAATGAACTAGCAAATTAAATAAGCGTATGCTCGCTAAGGGCGCTTACTCGGCAACTAGAAATTATAGATAATGGCACGAAAATTAAAATTGTATTGGCCCTTGGAACTTACTGGAGTAATCAGTATGGCCCTAAGGCTGGACAGTTTGGAGACCCTGCTCTTAGAGATTAGCATTTAATTATTATATTTTTAATAAAATATATTTTTCAAGTTAATCTTTTTAAAATTCTGTGCACGGTAATAAAAGGTAATATGACATGAAGCAGTTCATTTTGGAAAACGTAGAGATATGTCAACAAAGTCAGTAACAGCTGTGAGTTTCTTATGATTGGGTCGAATCCTACAAACGTAATAAAATTACTTTACAACGTACACTTTTCCACGCCATAAAAGACAATAGCACTACCTTAGAGAACATGGCGTATGTTTTATTGCCGATAAATGCGCCCGTTGCATCCATATTATGTAAGTGTCCTTTCCAAAAATATCTTTTAAAGCATTCCTATAAAGTGTATGTTTTTTGCTGATGGCATTTTATTTCTTTTATAGGGTTAGTCCTGTTGACATATTCCCGAGGTTTTGTAACTGTTTGTCGAAGTATTGTGATTTTAATGAAATAATTATGAAAGATTTGGAAGTATAACATAGCTCGTACACAGTAAAAAATATTCACCTGGCAAAAATTATTTCAGGAGTGGTAAAAAAAAGTAGTGTTAATGTTAACACCCGGATCAACATAATTTACCACATTTTTACACTCATATGGGACAAAAGTTGTTGTATTAAATTTGCCTATGAATTTAACTCTCTAAAAAGTTAATTTTGCTGAATGGGTGTTATTTATTTAATTTTACACTCTATCAGTAAAATTAAATACAAAGACAATTAATAACACCATATTAGCGTGTAAATAAACCCCACTAGAAGGTTATTTTAACACATTGAGTGTAAAACTTATTCTTTAATCGTTTTTTTACACGGCCCCGGGTGAAAATACCTAAACCCGTGTGAATGAAAAGACAGGCGGCAACAAGTGGTGTGAAATTCTAGGAATTGACAGATGACGCCGACGCTACATGCAAATTCAACTTTCAAGTCAGTCTGATTGTGCTCTTTGAACGTGATATAGAATAATGGTATATTTAAATTAAAATATAGAAACAAAGCAAAGTTCTGTAAAGTGTGAAATGAGAGCGCCTCTTATGAGAATCTTGTTAAATTGGGTGAGCATATTAACGAAATTTAATAGAAACCTTACTAATAAGTACGCCATTTTTAAGAAACTAAGTAGGTATTTACATTGCTACAGTTTTCCCTTTAGCTTTTAAATTATTCTGATATAAGCTTATTATAAATACTTAGGTACCGACCTACATATTTTACTACATAGATCTCTAAATAAATATACGATCAATATAATATTCGTCATTTTCATTCTTTCATATTGTTCCAAAGAATACTTTTATTTAGTTGTTTAGTGTTCTAAGTATACATATATTTATTATGTTATTTATTTTGTTAAGCTTAACAATGAGGTACATTAAACGTAGATATATATATATGTTTAATTTACTAAATTGTAAACTATATAATAGGTGTGTAATTTTGTTAAACTAGTTATAATAATAAGTGTAAAGAAAATCACATGGTTTTGCAGTTCTGTTGTAACCAACATTTTGTTTATAAATAAACGATAAATAATATTCAATATTTTAATTCATTCAACAAACCTTTTCCAAGCGATTTGAAGATTTATATATATTAGGGGCTACTACTTTCGGCTTTGATTAAGTCATTCAATCATGTATCAAACTAAGCAGAGGTTAATAATGTAAAACATCTTGAATGCATTATTTTTTACATTTTAATTTTAAACGTCCGGTTAGTTTCATACGGGATTAAGTGACTTAAACAAAGTGGAAAGTATTCTAGCCCTGGGTAGATTATTTTATTACACTCACACCCAAATAAAATAAAATTTACACTACAATAATATGATATTTACACTAATTAATCACAAATTACCATTAAAAAATGGTTTACTGATACCTCTCATTATTTCTTCTACATTCTAAAAGGATAGGTTTACAATCTGTCAGTTTAATTTACACTCGATGGTGTAAATCTACCTACCCATAAATAAGAAGAATTAGCACTCATCAAAAAGTAAAAAAACTATTCAAAAATATCAACAAACGAGAACAAACAAAATTTGAAATTTATAAAAGTTGATAAATATGGACTTTTAAAGGGAATTTATTTATTTTGCGCACAAACCGGCATCATTTTCACGATGCTATGAAGGACGTTATTTAGGTGGCTACTGACGCAACTGCAAGCTTGACAAACATGCATGATCAAGCGTTTTGTACAAGCATGCTTGAGCGTCTGTACAATAATTTTGTGGAAACATTTTAATTTTACAAGCTGTTTGATGAATGAATGAATTTAGTTAAGGATGCTTGGATACGCTGAGCCTGCCCAAGCAAGACTGGAGCATGTGTATAATAAAGTTTACATTATACCGTACATCCCTTAATTGCCATAAAACCCTAATTATCTCTCTGAACATAAAATGCCCCAAATTTACATCTTCGCGGGCAGAGCCGGAGTACAAATTACGAGCATCCCTAATTGATATACCATTTTAAGAACGTATAAATACTTGATACTATATAAAGAGGAAATTGATTTTTATTAATTTTAGTAGTCCAATCTCGTTCGTCTAATACATACTACGTCTACGTAAGCCGGCGCAAAATTCGCGTCCGCATAGGCCACTCCCTCCCAACCCCCGAACTCTAGAATCGGGCGTCCATCAAGGCGCAGTCCTCTCCCCACATCTCTTTAACATGACATCCCCAAAGCCCCCAACAACACCCTAGCCCTTTATGTTAATGATACCGCCTTCGTCGTAAGGTCAATAAGTCCACGCATAGTCACGCGATAACTGCAAGATGAAGCAAACGAATTCTACAGTTACTGTGCAAACGGGAAACTTTGTCTAAACCCCGATAAAATCCAAACCATCCAGTTTGCAAACCACCCTTCGACGTGATCAACCTGAATGGACGCGACGTCCCCTGCCGCCACACAGTGAAATACCTCGGTATCACCCTCGACAAAACCCTGCATTGGCGCCCCCATATTCAGAATACCGCCAACAAAGTCAGGCTCTTTTATAGCTAATTAAACCCACTGCTCAATCGACGGTGCGCCCTCAGTCATAAAAACAAAGTCCTCCTCATCAAATCAATCATCCGCCCCACCCTCACATACGTTTCAGCAAGCAGCTTGGGGCACCCAGCCCCACCAACCTCAACCGTCTCCAATCCCTGGAAAGTCGTTATATTCGTATAGCCATGGACATCTCATGGTTCATTCGTAACGTAGGTCTACACCGAGATATCACAAACATATCGCCCTCACCCAATGCCTCCGTTAAAAAGGAACTAAAATCCTCACCGCCACCCTCACTCACCCCAATCCGCTTATCAGACAAGCCTCCGCCTATGACATAGGTACCCCGCACCGACACAAACGTCCCCGACACCAACCTTTATAGGTGTAACCACACACACCACCCCTCCCCCAGTGCCCCTCAAGATATTTCTTCCAAAACCCTCTACAAACTCACATATCCGACTCCATGTGATCAGCGGAGTTTGCTGTTAATGGTGAGACCCTGCGGAACAGACCACAGGGGGCGAGGCAGGCAAGCCTAGGGGGAGTAAGCGGAGATCAGAGCTCGTGATAGCTCTGGCCCCCGATAACTCCTTCAAGGTGAGCTCACCTTACTTACTACTATTAATTTTAATTCCAATTGGTTTCCGAAGAGTGAATTTTGTTATATTAGTGTCTGATTTACCGGCACGTGATATTTTTTGTTGTATTAGTGTTAGAATGTGGCGTCCCTGGGCTTCTGATGAGAATGGGCGATCTTGTAGTGCCACTTTCATAAGAAAGTATTTATGTCCCGATGCTGAAGAAAATTAAAAATGTGTGCCAATCTTTGCTGAGAAGAGATTTTAATTCAAGTGATACTTTAGCCGAGGCGTCTGCTTTAACAAGTACTTCTTTATCTTCGGTAAAGGATATAGTACTGAAACCTATCATTTCTAGAAAGAACTGAAGTGACTGTGGCACATTTAGAAGGATTGTCGGGAATGATTTGGATTTACTAAGAAGGAAAGTACCAAATGTATGAAGAACAGTCTGCGCCCAACCTGGTTTCCCTAAAAAAGAGGCCTACCAACGACGAAACAAACATTTCTTGTAGCATTTCAACCGACCATGGAACAATGTAAATTAAATGGGGGTTCTTGTTCTCAGCTGTGAACGAATTTCGAGAAAACTGGTAAATTATTTAGCTTTGGTTAAAAGGATATTGAAAGGCAACGCTACACTGTGGCTTAAATTAAAGGAGTACGCTTCTTAATTGTGAATATTTTTTTCCATTTTCCGCTGATTTAATTTATTTTTGGAGTGATGATGAACTGAAATCGTCTCAGTAAAATGTGTAATTTATATCAAAATATTTTGAACAGGGCCGGATTGACAGTTTTTTTTTTCAAGAAACGTGCGCTTATGTTCGTTGCAAACCGAAACTGATTTATTTAAGTTTCAGATAATACATTTTTTTGGTAGTTTAACTATCGAAAATTCTCCAGTATAGGGCTCATTGTGGAATATTTTAAAATTCAAGAAATACAATTTATTTCGTTCAATCTTAATTAACAAATTTAATAATATTAACAATTAATGATATCAAGACTAACTATCACTTAAAATCGAAAGTAGTCTAAATATTTACAGAATAACATTACGAATATGACCACCATGATTTTCTATCACAGATTGCAGTCGCCTTCGCGATAGGTCAAAAGCTGCATTGATTAAGTCCTGGTTAAAATTATTCCAACAGAACTGTAACCTTTCATTTAGCTCTTCGATGGTGTTAAACCTTTGACAATTTGCCTCTAAAATTCCCCATATGGAATAGTCAACAGGGTTTAAGTCTGGACTATTGGGTGGCTACATCTCCGGTTCGATGTAATTGGGGCACCGTCTTGTTGGAATACGTAATTGTCGCAGATTGCTTCAATTTCAGGAAGCAAGTGATATAAAGTTTGTTGTTGATACGCGTCCGAGTTGAGTTTTACTCCGGCATCTACAACAATGAGACTTAACTTTCCCAATTTGGAAACTGCCACACAGACCATTACGCTAGGTGAAAAGTGACTTCTCTCGATAAAAAGATTTTCTAAAGGGAGTTCCCTCTTTACTCGCACATTTGCGTATACCCGATTATTTTGTGTATTGTTTGGCGACCTCAAGTAAAGCATCTGCTCATCTAAAAACCGTATCTTTGCGATATTTTCCCGAGACGGGAATCTTCGTAGTAATAGATTGAATCTTTCTAATCATTTCTCCCTTTTTTAAAGATTTAAGTTGGCAATAATTTTTTATAATTCTTTGAACTGTAGAAGGGTGAATTCTTGTTCTTTCGCTATTTCTCTGGTACCTACAGATTCTTCAGATTGTACATTTTCTGTAATATTTATTACCATGGTATTATTTCCTTGAGTTCTTGAAGTTTTCTTCCTTCCCCTTCCAACTTTTATTTTTATGGATCCATTATTTTTTCTAAGATGTCTTAAAAACTTTCCAACCGTTCCAACATCCCAATTTTTTTTCAGGAAACTCCTTTACAATTTTTCTTGCGCCGTAATTATGTTTTTGTCCAAAATAGTTAATAAGAACTCGATCCTCTTCACTTAAGACCGCCATAACATTGTTTATTATTTTAATAATAGTCATGGATTCTCTGTCTTTCAATAACAGTCATGGATACTCTGATTTTTAATAACAGTCATGAATGCTGCGATCATGGTTCAAACGACTTTAAATTTCCAAAAAGATAAATGTTTTAGTACATCAATGAACAAAATAAATTGTATTTCTTGAATTTTGAAATCTTTCACAATTAAAAGATCTACACTGGAGAATTTTCGATAGTTAAACTGCTAAAATAACGTATCATCTAAATTTGTATAAATCAGTTTCCGTTTGCAAGGAACATAAGCGCACGTTTGTTGAAAAAAACCTGTCAATCCGGCTCTGTTCAAAATATTTTGATAAAAATTGCACATCTTACTGAGACGATTTCAGTTCATCATCACTCCAAAAATAAATTAAATCAGTGCAAAATGAAAGAAAATATTCACAATTAAAAAGTGTACTCCTTTAATTTGAGCCACATATATATATATATGCGAGTTTTAACATGTTGCAGATTTTTCTATTCGGCTTTCGTTTTCAAAATGTATGCAGTAATATATTTATCACTGTTAGAATTACAACTTCACGCATGGTTTTCTCCACATGTAAGTCCTTAATCAAAAATCTACAACATGTTTAAACTCGCATATAGAGTTGCCTTTCAATATCCCTTTAACCAAAGCTAAATAAGTTACTAGTTTTCTCGAAATTCATTTACAGCTGAGCGCAAGAAACCCCATTTAATTTACATTGCTGTTCAGAAAGATCACCTGCCTGTGGCCGTGCTCCCCAACGAGTATAATCTCCAAAGATTCAAGATCAACGTGAATCGTTTCCTGCACACACGCACCGCTCGCAGAGCGCCATAAAGGATTAATCCTGCAATGCTGTGTTTTATCATAAATAAAAAAAGAAAAAAATGGGTTTCGTTGTGTAAGTAAAATGAGGTTAGTTCTTAAGTTTTCGTTTGTAACTGTTTTATAATTGGGAGACTGTTAATCAGTCTACGTATAAATAATATATAAATAAACACGTTTGAAATTTTATCACTTAGAATCAAATAAACATAGTATTCAGTAGTATTGTAGACCGCAGTTATTGATAAATAATATGAACATCAGGTAAAAACGCCTCTTACTTCTACAATAATAATAAGAATGGATTGATGAACCGATTCGCATAGGATAGGGGTGCTAGCATATTCAATTTTAGCATTTCATATAGAAAAAAGTATTTCCATTTTTCCTTTGTAATTACGTTTTCCCCAACGGTCGCATATCTGCCGAACTGCCTATGAGCCGCCCATAAATCGGATTCATTCCATTTTCCCCTGGCAGGACAAGTTTACTTATAGGTATGAGGATAACATTGTCCTGAAAATGACTATGCCAAGACATGTGACCATCCAAACTGATGCCCAATAAATTAGTTAGGTGAATATAATGATATCGAATGTCTTGTCCGGAATATTCGGTTCTGTATAATACTATTTTTTTTTGGAAGAATCTTCCACCTGGGTTTTATTAGCATTATAATCTACTTGGTTGCTGTAACCCCAAGACTGAATTTCGTCTAGGTTCTTATTATGATATTAATGAGGTCATGTGCCCAACCTCAAATTACACTCTTTACCTAATATTTATGAAGCATTTATAGCCCTACAAATTTGAAGTCAATCCGACAAGTAGTTTTCGAAATATACAGATCAAAATCAATCGCGAGGCGGTGACATCATTACCTCCCCTAGCTCGTCCGCTTTGAACTTCTACAATGGTCTTTATGTGCAAGGGAGATACGCCTTCTCTTTCTTTATTTACTTAAAGCAGAATCTTTGATAGTCTATCTTTAAATGGCGCGGAGTAATAAATGCTCATTAAATATGCAAAATGCATACCGGAGTATCAAGAACAATTTAAACACAATGTATTGTGTTTACAATAAAGGATCCAAATAATGAGCATTCTTTAGGTAGGTCCGCCCTGAGCTTATCGCAAGCTATTATTATATTTGAGGATTTACCATTGTTATTGCGAGAATCCCTTAGCCAGGAGCGTGTATTGGGGATGTTTATAAATTAAAAATCTTAAAAATGCCTGTGCGGCTTACGTTTGTAACAATGAGGTACACAAAACTTTAACCTGTATCTCCACAAGTCGACTGGTTCAAACTTGTGAAAAAATTTGAAAATAAAATCCTTTTTGAATTTTACTGTGTATTATTTTTTTATTAAAAGACTAATAATATTCCTCCTCTCTTCACCCTAGCATGGGCTACAACATTACTAACAAGACATGTTAGTTAAAACACTTTTGAAAACAACTAACAACTTTTTAACGTCATGGCTTTTTTCCTTCACGGAGCGACAACTTATCTCTTTAGATTCCTGCCTGACACTGTTACTAACAAGACATGTTAGTCAAAACACTTTTATACAAACTTAACAACTTTTTAACGTGATGGCTTTTTTCCGTCACGGAGCGATAACTTATCTTTTTAGATTTGTGCCTGACACTGATTTGTTTACACTTCAGAATATAATAAGAACCCTATTCAAACACCTTGACCAATCAAATGTTTACACGTCGAACCCAAGCGCAACGTCTGTGCATCAGGTCACTATCGATCGGCCAATCAAAATCTTATGCTCGTTGCTACGCACGTGGAAGCTAATATTGTTTGATAGTATTAGAGAATATTATAAAATAGCAGACAGTCTTTGTTTACATTATAGGATTTAATTTGAACGTATATTTTATAGATTTGTACAACGATGCCCTCACTTTGATATGCGGTGTTGCCATTTACATTGCATTTGAAATTAATGTATTTTTCTATTTATTAGCATTTAGTTGTTGAAGAAAAACATAGTACTTTAGCACAAATGCGACGTTGCCGCTTGGCTTAGTATTTCATTACATTACATTTTATCCCCTAAGAGTAATTCCAACATTTTTACTTTACTTTCCTACTGGGTCACGACAGAAATATGAAGTGTGTCCCAAACAATGCCTATTCTCCTAAAATTGTATTATATTATATTCGTAGGTATTTGTAACAAAAAATTTTAAAAATCGTATAAACTAATAGATAACAATGGGTGGTACTATTTTACATAATATAATTGTAAAAACTAAATACTTTCTCGTTATGGCTTAATCATAGTCCGATTCGGAAGATGAACCTTTATTAACATCGTTTATAATATCCGGTTCAACCATTTCTTCGATTATTATATCTACCTGCCACATTTCGGCTTCTTCTTCTATCACATGATCGATTTACTTCTTCTACTTTTCCGCACTGATTTTACCCATAGATTCATTAAAGAGTCTTTTTAAATTCACCATTTTATAAGTCTTGTTTTTTTTTGGCGACATCTGTCTTTATTTGAGCCCATATAAATTCGATCGGGTTTAATTTGCAGTGGTAAGGCGGGAGTCTGAGCACAGATATTCCGCGTAACTTTGCCATTTCTTTGGCTAAATATTTATTGAATGCATTTTTATGTAAATTGGCTAGTACCAATAGTTCTCTTTTTAAGGAATCTAATGGAAATTCTATTCTTAAACTTAGCCACTCTGTTATTTCACTTACGCCACGCACTTGTCGGTAATTTTTCCGTAAGCCTAGAGTGATAACTTGCATAATCCAATACAATCAATGCATCTTCTGGTATGAGATCCAACACCTGCTCGAAAAAAATCTTCAAGGACATCGGCATTCATATCTTCGTGATAGTCTCCTATATTTTTAGATCGGAACATCAGTAGACCACCTTTAACAAAGTCTTCAGAACTAGTGGCCTGTGTGAGTTGGACGAACATGGAACTATTTTAAGCCGGAGCAAAAGTACCTTCCCCCCGCCCCCCCGCCCCCGTTCTCGAGGATGCTGAATACGATTGGGGCGTTAGAATTTCTCTTTGGGGTTGCACAACCCCTCAAATCGGCCAAAAACCACTTCCAAGAGGGGTTAAACGCGCTTCAAGGGGTTTCCCTGCCGAAAAATATACTTTCCCCCCGTTTTCGAGGATGCTGGTAGACAACGAGGCCGACCCCTTCCAACTCCTCCACCGGCCAATACTTACCCCCGAAAGGGGTGATTTTTTTTTCTACCTATCAGCGGCAGAATAGATTTCCCTTTCGTTTTTGAGGATGCTGAGCACGGTGCTGGTGTTGGATAACGAGGCCAACCCCTTCCAACCCCTCCACCGGCCAATACTCGCCCCCGGAATTTAGTACAATATTAACGTGACTCTAAAAACATTTATGAAAATTCAGAAGATTCTGTTGTTATACTGTAGTTTGGTACTTACGTTTTGTAAAATTCAAAGTCAAGCACCCACTTATTACAACAGCAATGATGAAATTTGTTTCAATCATAAAAGCTACGTTTCCCTTTCTAAGTCCGAAGCCTACTCGAGGTAGCGAAGGAATTCACGTTAGTACGGATGCACGTGGAGAAGCTTCAGTAAAGGCAGAGGCGCGGTTGCCGTTACTCCTCCTACTTCTTGGAGCCCACAGATGATTGGTGGCTGCGCGGGACGTTGTACCCTCTTCAATCTCAACGCGCGTAATTTTAAATGTGTAGGACCCGTAAATGAAAAAAAGGGGAGAAATAATTGCTGGGAATTACAGGGATGGCGGGGCTTAAAAGAATTTATCCACTACCACCGTTCTCAGCATACTCGAAATCGGGGAACAAAAATATTTGCCGCTGATAAGAAGAAAAAAGTATGGTTTTAACTGATTTTTCTTTCTTTAATTCATAACTTGACAACGCTGCATTCGATCTACACACAAATTAAAAGTTAAATACACAACCGATAGGGGCTTTATATGCCACATAAAAAGGTAGGGTATTCCATTTAATAAAAATATAGTTTTTGGTGTTACTCTTTTTTGAGACACCCTGTATACTTGAAAATAATTTTAGGTTATAGCAGAGTCGAGACGCTAGAAGTTTTATTAAGAAAATTTTCTCATAAGTTCAAGAGTTTAGCATCTAGTGACCGAAGCGCCCTTGTTGTTTCTATTAGCATCTAATTGATTGTATTATTTTACATATTGTTTATTTTATTTTAAGGAAGCTTTGTGAGCAAGATTAATATCTTATAACATAACAATAAAGCGCATTTTGATTTGATTTGATTTGATACACTTCTTCCATTTTTTCGCCCTGTTTTTACCCATAGCTTCATTAAAGAGTCTTTCTAAATTCACCATTTTATAAGTATTGTTTTTTCCTGGCGACATCTGTCTTTATTTGACCCCATATAAATTCGATCAGGTTTAACTCGCAGTGGTGAGGAGGGAGTCTCAGCACAGATATTCTTCGT
Source organism: Polydrusus tereticollis (assembly GCA_963920685.1). Taxonomy (NCBI): domain Eukaryota; kingdom Metazoa; phylum Arthropoda; class Insecta; order Coleoptera; family Curculionidae; genus Polydrusus; species Polydrusus tereticollis. Next base: position 94,517,260 of record OY987328.1, on the reverse strand, counting down.
AACTTTTTCATTTTATCGACTAAATATTTCTTGAATGCATTTTTATGTAAATTGGCTAGTACCAATAGTTCTTTTTATAAAGAATCTAATGGAAATTCTATTTGTCTTATACTAGCGATTCTGTTATTTCACTTTTACGCCACGCACTTGCAGGTAATTTTTCCGTCAGCCTAGAGTGATAACTTGCATTATTTAATACAACTATTGCATCTTTTCGTATAAGATCCAACACTTCCTCAAACCAATCTTCAAAGACATCGGCATTCAGATCTTCGTGATAGTCTCCTGTATTTTTAGATCGGAAAATCAGTAGACCACCTTTCACAAAGCCTTAGGAGCTTCCAATATGGGTTATGATAAGTCGATGTCCTTTTCCAGATAGCGGTCTCAATCCTGTAGACAATCCTTTCAAGAAAGCTTGCCTTGAACTTTTAATATTTTCAACCTGCAAAAATTTAGTCACAGTGTGGCCTTCATTTTGGCCAGGTTTCGTCTAGGTGAAATATTTTTTTTTCCTCCAAAACTTTTGGGATGCTTCTTAAGTAATTTCTTCTCCAACAGACGATATCACTTCTGTCTATTAAAATCTATTGTCTATTATGTTTCTTCCATCGAAAACCCATTTTCTTTAATAATTTCCAAAGCGTATTTCTACACATAAATGGGTAGTCCTGATCTTTTCAGATTGAGGACAAAATTTTGTCCAGCGTGGGAATTTCTTGTTTAAAAAAAAAAACTAAGAACTTTTTACTTTATTCTCTGGATTGAAACGTCATCCAGCTCAAGTTTTCGTCCTCCTGTAGAAGTTTTTGGATGTTTGACGCCAACACTTCTTTCTTCTTTTCAAAGTTTATATATTGTTGTTTTCCCAACGTTAAGCATATCTGCTGTAAATTGCTCTGTGTTATCAACACTCAAATCCGCATTCTTACTTTTAATACAATCGTAACAGTTAGGAATTATTTTTTTTTTCATTTACGGTATATGGACCGACTGTAGGGCGTTTAGGCAATTGTTTAAAATTCTGCATATTTAATTAAAAAACACTAATACTTCACACTAGATTCACTAAGAAACAAACACCCAAGGTAGGTATGTATAGATTTGATATAAATAGGTATATTATTCCAGTAGAGGTACCCATAAAGGCATAATAATCACATAATTAGCAAACAGGTTACCAGGATTAGATTAAAAAAAAAAGAATAAAATGATTAGAGCAGGAACGTAATAAGTACCTAAACTCTAATTAGTTTTGATAAAATTTGTTTAAAAAATTCCACGAAAACGTTAACAGTATTAAGCTCAAAAAATTTAATATTAAAATATATATTTGAAGACTAAACTTGAATTTAATGTCGATACTTGTACTTATCCTGCAGAAATTTAAAAATTCAGGCCTATTTAAATCTATACATGCGAAAAATCGTGCACGCCAATGGAGAAGACGGTTTTGATTGATTTATTACTTCACATCATTTAAAGATAGACTATATTAGTATAATATATAACAAGTAGGAGATTCCATACGAGTTCTAGACTATACTTTCTCTAACACTATTTTAGAAATACGAAAAAGAGATTTTTAAAAACTATTTTTGTCTTTTCTGTCGATGTCGGATCCATTCCCCAGCAACGGAGAAAGGGCAATGTAAATGTCTTTTAGTCGTAAACAGACTCGACGTGCTACAGGAGATAGTGACGTTACACAGCGGTTTCCGCGAGTCGATGTTCGTAAATTATTTTAACGACTTCAAAAAACTAAAATATTTTGCAGTCCCCACTAAAATTACAAAATCTTTCAGAAAATGTAATAAAAAGAATACTTAATGACTCCATTATTACTGTTTGTATAATATATTTGATAAAAAACTTATTAGATCTCTATAATACACCAATAATAGTTGTACTGAACTCAGATTATGGGTAATATTAAAAATATTTTCAGAAATTTACTTTGTTTATTTTTAGAATATAGTAGGGTGTATTTAACCGCTTGCCACAAGCAGGTCAAAATTCTGTTAACCTGAAATATAAACGGCGTAAATTAATTACTTTAGCACCCTCGTAATTGAGATGTTTAAATATTCCCCAGTTTCATTCTAATTTATTTTATTGGGGTGTTCAAGGAATTTTGCTTTTAATGAGCTTCGAAATATTTAAAATTACTCAGCAAGCTAAGAATTTATGCAAAGTATTTACTGAGATTTAGAACAAAATTTAACTTAATTGTTTATTTTGGGAATATAAATTTTGAAATTTTAGTGGCCAGGTGGAATAATCCGTCTAAAGCGGAGGCTCGCATAATTAAAACAATTTAATATTCCTGATTTTTAAAGAGGCTTAATGAAAGCACTGTGCAACAGAAAATAAACCCAACACAATTAAAACGGATTATAAAAAATTAGCCTCACTGACGAGTAGTGATATAGCAATACGAGCCTGAGGATGGGCCTGACAAAGAAAACGACTATCCTCTAGATTTCTAATTGGGTTGGTCATCGATCCGTAACCGAATTAGCTTTTAACCCAAACCATCTCAACTCATGGTAAACGTAAAAAATTTAAAAAAATAACAAAAATATTCATCACGATTTGGCAATGCCGCAAACAAAAAAACAATGACAGTTTAAAGGAACTTACTAGATAGGCAGTTTTTCATCAAATTTGCAGAGTGTAACGTTTAAGAAAATTGAGTAATTGATCTAAACATCCCGAAGTATTAAACTAAAATGAGAGCATCCTATATAAAAACATTTCCTTAAATCATGTTAATAGTAAGGTATAGTTTGATATTTATTTAAAGTATTATTCTCTAATGAAGTGAATAATATTTCAGGAATATTTGTTTATTTACTTTTATACCGTTTGTTACAGTATGGCCATTCCTAACATTTTTATATTAAAATTTCACATTCTTTAACATTATAGTAGTAAGCTGTGACATGGACGCTTAGGATTAAAAATATACATATAGACTGATAAATAATTAGTAAGATAAAGATACTGCATACGTCTTTTTCTGTTTCATGTAGCATCTACGGCTCCACCAGTTGGCAAGAAGACAACAGAGCAAGTGGCAACATCAGTCCCAAGCTAACAAAGCAACTCATTTACCGTCAAAGTGGAAACCAAGAAGCAATGCAAGGGACCAGATACAGAGCCGGCTTAGGAAATCAAATGTCAAGCAAACTGGTGAAACCGGATGAAAAGGAAAGAAAGAAACAAAGAAGCTAAAAATAAAAAGTTAATTAAGAAAATATTGTAATATACACTTAAGAGATTGTAACAAAAAGCCTAGCATGTTTCGATGCGTTGGGGACCAACGCTTATCAGAAGGGGGCATGCCAGCAAAATGGCGGGCTCATTATAATTATCTTTTTTACACCTCTAGCCCACTGTGCGTTAAGGTCGCGGACCAATGTGCCACCCAATGTCAAGTTCAATTAAACAAGAGTCAGCACTTGCGATATACAAATACTCGAACATTGGGTGGACACGGTACCTTCGTCTCAACGATTGGCCATCTTCCCTGAGATCAGGAGCGCCCAAGTGTTCTAAATACTTCAGGACCCTCTCCTGATCTTTCTTAATTACCGCCCAGGAGCGCCCAAGTGTCTTATAGACTCCAGGCTTCTCTCCTGGGCCCCGTAAGTCATTCTCGTCCCCCGGGGACGTTGCCGCGTAACGCCCTTCAGGCGCATCCCCTGAGAGCCCCCATTCGACAGTGCCGGCCAGGTCAACTCCCCCCACGGAGACATGCTGGGTTTCCTCCTGGCTACCTGGTAAATGATTAACAAAGTATAAATAAAATCTGTATTGTTGTCTAGCCGAATCGTCTTCATTTACGCCCCGCTAGGGAAACTACCAAGTTGTGACAATATGTTGCAAAATTGGTTCCCCTACATGAGGGTCTGGTGCCCTTCAGGGAGGTTCCTCGCCGCCACGTCGCGGCAAAGATGACCCTGAATAAAAAGCTATTAAAAATCAATTTGTGAACTCTAATAATTACCTTTTAATCATCTTTTACGTGTTTCCCTTAGGCTTCGATTAACCTTTTGAAAGGTTTTTGACTTGGCAATGTTCCGGCTGGAAACCTTTCAGAATAAAGTCTTCTTACTTTGGAAGAGTTGGATAGCACTTCACCATAAATTAAATTCATATCAGTATATTCTGCGAAAGAATGTTCTTCAATTTTTTAAATTATTTATACCTGAAGGCGATTTTGACAAGTTCCGTCAATAGTACTCAATAGTAATTAATTATCTAATTTTTACCTATTTGTGTTAAGCATTAGTATAATATTTTGTGTGTTTTGTATAAAAATCGATTCATCTCGAAAAGCGCCCCTTTTACCAAAATATATTAAGGGTATCTTTTTTGAAGACGAATGACCAGAGCATTTAAAAAAGCTAAATAAGTAAGTTGCTGGCTACCCTATTGGGGCTCTGTATCTCCGTTAAGGTGCAGTATAGAAATTTTGTTTCTATGACAATTTAGGATTATTTTAACCTACTATGCTCCTGAGAAATTAGGAGGTACTACCGGAATAATTAAAGTATTGACTAAAGTAATTATTGTGAGATTGTTTTCGAACATGTTTCCATTTCCCAAACGACATTGCACTATCTAATTAATTACAATCTTACACGTGCCTTACCCTCTTAAAATGGCGTCGTTTGTGCAAGAAACCCGTAATTCTCAGGGAGTCTTATATCAGCAACGATAAATCTAATGTTAGTGCCAGTATCAGACGACTACGGACAGTTTATTTGCAGCTTAAACTAATTGTTATCAGAGAAGCAGTCCGCAAAGTTTACGGTTAAACTAAGTTAACTAATAAAACATAGCAATGAATCCTTGCTGCTAAAGTTATACTCTCAGGGGACAGTTTGTCAGTTTCAAATGAATTCTTATCCAATATTTCACTGGAAAATTTTACTTCGTGAAGAATAAATATTTTGCTTGAAACGCAATTATTTTTTCTCTTCAAGTAAATGCTGCTGCTCTGAAAAGTTCACCTATAATACACTCAAGCCATATTCATAATCATTTCTTGAGTTTATTAATACTTGGAGGTACATAGACGTTGTCGGGAAAATACGTGTACAACTTTTGATGACTGACTCCTCACATCAAAATAGGTCGATTTGAGTCAAGTTAGTTATATCCGAAGTTGCTTCATTCACCCGCTAGATGTCGTCAAAGATGTTTTTAGTTTTTGGGTATTTCCAGTCTAACACCATATAATGACGTTTTCTAGTAATATAGACTAATATAAATGTGACGTCACATAAACATTGTTGGAGAAAGGTTTAATTGTCTAGTTGCATACTTAAATAACAACAAAAAGGTATCAAGTCAAAGTAGAGAAAGCACGGCAATGCCGCCGTTTACAATCTTTTAATGTATCTACGGTGCATGGAAACAAAACATGACAGTTGAGTTTCAAAACGTATAACCAATAACAATTTCCAAGAATATACGCCGTCTTCAACACCCAGACTAAATTCCGAGAAGATCCGCCATCTACAAAACGAGCGGTTACCCAGGCAACGACGTGTTAAGCTTACGTGACTGAGCGCAGGGTTTGAAACAGTACGACGTGATGATACTGTGTGTATAAGAAGGACAGATGATGTATCGCAAGTAAGACTTGACGTGTTTTAGGTTTTCGGGCGGACGAGGGAGATCTGTAACAACTCGCGTAGGGAGCAGACGTTTTCTCTCGCGAGGTTTTAGTTTTTTGATGGCACTTAAGCCAAGTAATTACGTCGGTCAATTGGCGGTGTTATCCCGAAGATATAATAATGTGAGTGCTATATCCAGACGTAAGTAGAGTTCCGCATCACGCGTTGCAGAAAGTACTCGGGCTTCTCGGGGCATTTTGCGCGGTTTTAGTTGATTTTATGGTATTCAAGTCATGAAATAGGTTGGAAAATTCGCGGTTTTTGTATCCTGAAGGTGTACCTAATGTGATTCTTACATCCCAACTCAAGTTCTGTTTATCTGTTGTCAGAAGCAGTCTCAATTTCGTAGATACGTTAAATTCCTGAAGGTTTAAGATACAGTAGTGTATCCCGATATTATTGTTTGTTTAGTGATGTAATGTTAAAGATGTAAAAATGTATAGCTGTTTAATGCAGTAAGTAGTTACCATACTAAGTTGTCAAAGTAAAAACATTTGCTGGTACGCAGAACGAATGTGAAGATGATTAAATGAAATACCAGAAGTAAATAGATATATTTTGTTTAAGAAAAAAGCCTTTTATTTCAACTGACATATTTTGAACCACGCAACCTATGAGAAATACAGTAAACAATTTACGTTTGGCGCAAACAAATGAAGGCGGCGTCAACAAACATTTCTTTTCTGATTAAAGTTATGACCATGTCCTCAGCTATATCACAGAAAACTCAACCTATTGATTTTCTGGGATCATACTACAACCACAACCCGCATTGGAAACGTAGCAATAAATTATTGCTGCTATGATCTATACTCTCAGATGAAAGGTTGTTATTTTTAATATATTTTTGCCCGATCTTTTAAAGCAGAATATCGCTTTAGTATCAAATGAATACTTACGTAGCGTGCATAATGCATATTTTTATCAGACTTATATAGCATATACGGACAGGGTAAAACTAAGTTAGAAAATAAGATATAAGATTTAAGATAGATAAAGACAGGGCCACGTGAATATCTAGGCTATCCAGCTCCCTGACAATATAAGTATGGTTCAAAGGCGAATGATCACAATAACTTCTGTTCTTGCTCAACTATCACAAAAGTACATTATTTTAAAGTTTGCTACACAAAATTATTGGCCTGAATAAATATTAGACTTAAAGAGATACTGAGGAGAGTCTTCTTACTTTTAAAACTATTTTATTAATTTTCGTTCGACTGAAATTATTTATTGATCTTGTGTCGTTACTAACGGTAACGATTAATTGATCAGAAGGGGTATAATAATTCCAAAAAAAAAAAAGGGAAGATAAAACCAGAACCAGGCGAAATCCAACCCACAGTCCACAGAAGCCCCGCGTAGACTTGTGCAGGGCGTTAGAATAACATCATGAGTGTAATGGAATTATAAATGGATCGTACACTATATTCAAGGTTCGGAATTCCTGTCAGTGACTCATCCCTAGCATATTGAGGGCTTTGAACTGTTCAACGTCAGGGTAATGAATTTCAGTGGCGTGTGCATTGCAAAAAATAATAATTTTTGAAATTTCGTCGGAACTTCATATAATTTGTTATATATTACATTTATTTCATTAACCTTTAAAACCTTCGTTTAAAACTCTTAACGATATTTTAAATGAAGATGTGACCTTCTTAGTTTTGCCTGGGATTACACTTTGCTTATATCTTAATCCTTCTTTCTTTTATCATATCATTTGATCCTTAACAGTGTTTTTCGTGGAAATTCCTGATAATATGTATTTGTTTTGCTTTGAATATTTATTGCCAGTTTAAGTTTAAAACTTTAGAGTTAGTTCACTTCTTATTTTACAAGAGTTTTGAATGGCGAATATATCCAGTACTGTATTTTTATGGTTCCGCGAATTCCAGTCATAAATTCGAACGTGGCCGTTTGTTGAATGTCTAGGGTATTGGGAATATTGTTTATTTGAAAAGAATATAGCGAGTTTACACTATGAATATTAAACACTAACTAAATTTAGGTACCTCTGCTTTACAGTGGCGTAGCGTATCGCGATCGCCCCCGCCCCTGGCGCCATGCCGCCCCTATCGGTATTTCCAAACATGGAAATTTTACTTGTAAAAAGTAAATTTAATATTATATTATGTATATGCTGCCACATTAAATACTTGAAAGTACAACAATGACTTTTAATGGTGAGAGCACTGGTTTCACGGAGCCATCTTGGAAGACTCCTTAATTGCCCAAAAAGGCCTTAAATTTGTGGAACGCACGTAACAGCACTGGCCTCACGGAGTCATCGTCGAAGACTACTTAATTGCCTGAAAAAGCCTTAAACTCGCGAAGCGTACGCAACAGAACTGGCTTTACGGAGTCATCGTGGCAGACTACTCTCTCGACCATTGCGCGGTGCTTCTTGTCTCTCGATCGACCGGCGCGCGATGCGACCCAACCTATTTTTCGCCTAATAGGAAGCTCGCATCCCAATGACGTTTTACAAGTACCGTCGCACTTTTGACTAGCTACGTGACTGAATGCCAATAACTGATTTAACAAATTATAACCCTTTTATAATTTACAACCCAGAAATAGCAGAGATTGAAATCGCACACCCCAACAGTTTTACGTTATATTATTTTGTATTTTGGTACTGGGATCATTAGAAAAACTACGCTAATTATCATATTTAGTAACCCCTTTGAAACTAAGTTCATTGTACTGCCTTACAATACTTGTCTGCTTTTGTAGCTAGCACTACTGAACCTTCTATATGTCAGTTTAATTAATGTTAAAAGTCTTTGGTGGAAGTTAATTAAATATTTTTACCAGTATGTAAAATTACCCAATATTTTTTCATTTTTTTCTTGTCAGGGACGTTTGAATGCATGCACTTTATTATCTCTTTGGTTAGCTGATTTAATTATAGTGAAAAATGCAGGTTGATCAGCACAAAAGGATTGGTAAAGACCGTCTATCTATCTTACAAACTCATTATAAATGCTAATCTCTAACCGTCATAATAACCTATTGTGTGAGGTGTAAAATTCAGCCACCAGATCTGGGGATTCCAGGTACAGATCTATTTAAAGACTATTATATTTTCTCAGTAATCCTCTTAGAATAATTAGGGTAAAATAAAATAGGTTCATTTAAGTTATTTAAATACGCTAATTTTTGGTTTTAAAATTCAGTTAGATGTTTGTATTAGTTTAGACAAGAAGTTATTCGTTGCCAATTAAATGTGATATCTACGAATGCTTCGTCCTTGGGAAGAAACCAGTACGCCAAGTGGATCTACGGGTCGTGATAAAACCAATTAAAGCGTGATATTTTATCAGTTGACACAAAAAAAGTAATCTTCGACGTTTACACCACCCTTCCTGAACGTGGTTTTTCAAAATTTGGTGCAGTGAAGGAAGTGGCAGCCTTGACAAGCAGGCCAGTGAGCACAGTGGGGCTTGTTATAAATAAACCTATAGTGGAGAGAAGAATGAGGAAAGACTCTTTTACTTTTAAGAAACTGGACGCGACGGATATCCATATAATTTGTAGAAAAATATATTATAGCAATTTTTGCAAAGTTCAAAAACTCTTTTATTCAATTCTAAGTTTCAAATCCAGATAGTTTCTCCTTAATATCCTTATACCAATAGTTATTTAAACATCGAATAAGTAGGAGAACTGAGTTGAAGAAACCTCAGTTCGCAAAGCTATTTCTGTTAAATTTAGTTGTCACTTATCAGCATATAACTAAGGAATCAAATAACGTATCGTCCTTCAACCTTCTTTATTTAAAGCAAAATTATCGCCAACGCGTTTCGGTCAAAAGACCATCATCAGGGTCGACCTGCAGCAAACAATAATATCCATACAGTATATTGTAAAGTGACAATAAAAGAGAAACAAAATTATACAACTGAATATAAGAAAAACTTATTTTGAATTATACAAAGGAGAGAAAGAATTTAGATAATATTATATTACTTACATGCAGGAAAAATCTAATCCACATAGAACAATCAAGACACACAAATCATTATAAGTCAGCTTAAAATACAAATAAAACGTAAAAACATTTCAACTTAACAATCTAAACCACGTCTCGCGGAGCCGTGAGAAGCAACTGCCTAAAATATAAAATATGCTTCGCGGTAGGAGTAAAACGATATATTTTATGTATCATTATAAAAAATTCAAACTGATAAGATTCGTCATCAAGGAAAGGTTGACTGATGGGCTAAAAACTATTATTTAAAAAAACTAACCAACCTAGCATAGGTCCTGAAAACATTTGAGGAAGGTTCATTTAGATTGACAATATTTGGGGTAGACTGGGAGACAGCAATTTCAATGTTTTCTAAAACATTAAGTTTTAGACTTTTATTATGTGTCTGAAGGACCTTGAAGTTAGTTAAAGGATCGAAAGAATGGTTTTCCAATTTTAAGTGGGTACCAAAACTAGATTTATTATCATGAACAAGCCTTTGTGATCTCAAATGTTCTTTAATTCGTTTATCAAAGGTTCTACCCGTTTGTCCGACATACTCCGCGGAACAAGAACCACATTGTAACCTGTAAACCCCACTTTTATTCAAATTATTGACTTTGTCCTTAAGGTGTGAAAAAATTGAAGAAATCGTATTGTTAGACTTAAAGGAAATAAACAGATTTTTATTCAGACTTTTTAACATTCTAGCGCAAGTGACAGAAATATGACCAAGAAAAGGTAGTGAAATAAAAGTTTTATTAGAAAGTTTCTCCTCATTAACAAATTTGACATAACAGTTATCAGAAAATCTTTGTCTATCTTTTTTAAAAAATATTTTATTAATGACATGCAAAGGAAAACCATTTCTTAATGCCATCTGAAAAATAATATTTTTCTCCAAAACAAAATTAGCTGTGCTTAGGGGAATAGAAAAAAGTCTATGAAACAAGGAGTGTAAAGCGGCTAATTTTTGAGAAACATGGTGTTGAGAGTCCCAGGGAATCATGTGATCTGTTTGAGTAGGCTTACGAAAAATTTTAAAGCCGATGCTATTATTATTTTTTTTGAAAAGCGTGAGGTCTAAGAAGTTAATCTGTTCATTCTCCTCCAATTCCATAGTAAACTTAATTTGTGAATGAAGACTATTTAGAAACTCAAAAAATACATTCAATTCTTCTCGTGTCCCAGTCCAACCTACCAAAATATCGTCCACATATCTATACCAAAATTTAATCTTATTAAGAAGGTCAAAATTGGAGTTGAAAATACAATTATTCTCAAAATTATTCATAAAAAACTCTGCTATAAGAGGTGAAAGGCAAGAGCCCATCGGGAGACCATCCACCTGTTGGTAAAAAATATCATTAAATTTGAAGAAATCTGCCCCCAAACACTTCTTCAACAACAAGCAAATAACCCTAATTTTGTTTTGGAGAAAAATATTATTTTTCAGATGGCATTAAGAAATGGTTTTCCTTTGCATGTCATTAATAAAATATTTTTTAAAAAAGATAGACAAAGATTTTCTGATAACTGTTATGTCAAATTTGTTAATGAGGAGAAACTTTCTAATAAAACTTTTATTTCACTACCTTTTCTTGGTCATATTTCTGTCACTTGCGCTAGAATGTTAAAAAGTCTGAATAAAAATCTGTTTATTTCCTTTAAGTCTAACAATACGATTTCTTCAATTTTTTCACACCTTAAGGACAAAGTCAATAATTTGAATAAAAGTGGGCTTTACAGGTTACAATGTGGTTCTTGTTCCGCGGAGTATGTCGGACAAACGGGTAGAACCTTTGATAAACGAATTAAAGAACATTTGAGATCACAAAGGCTTGTTCATGATAATAAATCTAGTTTTGGTACCCACTTAAAATTGGAAAACCATTCTTTCGATCCTTTAACTAACTTCAAGGTCCTTCAGACACATAATAAAAGTCTAAAACTTAATGTTTTAGAAAACATTGAAATTGCTGTCTCCCAGTCTACCCCAAATATTGTCAATCTAAATGAACCTTCCTCAAATGTTTTCAGGACCTATGCTAGGTTGGTTAGTTTTTTTAAATAATAGTTTTTAGCCCATCAGTCAACCTTTCCTTGATGACGAATCTTTTCAGTTTGAATTTTTTATAATGATACATAAAATATATCGTTTTACTCCTACCGCGAAGCATATTTTATATTTTAGGCAGTTGCTTCTCACGGCTCCGCGAGACGTGGTTTAGATTGTTAAGTTGAAATGTTTTTACGTTTTATTTGTATTTTAAGCTGACTTATAATGATTTGTGTGTTTTGATTGTTCTATGTGGATTAGATTTTTCCTGCGTGTAAGTAATATAATATTATCTAAATTCTTTCTCTCCTTTGTATAATTCAAAATAAGTTTTTCTTATATTCAGTTGTATAATTTTGTTTCTCTTTTATTGTCACTTTACAATATACTGTATGGATATTATTGTTTGCTGCAGGTCGACCCTGATGATGGTCTTTTGACCGAAACGCGTTGGCGATAATTTTGCTTTAAATAAAGAAGGTTGAAGGACGATACGTTATTTGATTCCTTAGTTAGCTATGGCCCTTCTGGAGAGTAGTTATGAATTTGTTATCAGCACCTGGTTCTAATTGACTAAGATAACAAACGATTAAAATAAAGATTGTTATAGAATTTAAGCTTGCAGAGGCAAGAAGTAATACAGTAATCTACGAAAATACAAATGTAATGAACTACAAACTAACCTTACCCAAAATTGTTGTTTATTGTGCCCACTAAAATGATAGCTTACCTAGAAAAGAAAAAGCAACATTAATAATAATATCAACAAATACATTGTAAAACTTGTAGAATCAAACAACGAGTTTCTAAATTGTCATCCAACTTTATTATTAAAACATAACAGTTGTTTTCCGAACAACGTGGCTTTTTTAGATGTACCTATCTGAAAACAGTTACCATATACCATAAATCAAGTCGCAGTATATAATGGATATAGTGAACTTTCGATCGACAAATTAGTTAAGAAAAAACAATATAAACGGGTAATAGAATTTATAAATCTAACGAAAATAACTTCCATACTTTAAAATATACAGGTAATGTCACAACCAACGTTACAACGTTCTAAAAAAAAAGGTAAAAAATAGTTTGTATACTTGTTTCGTTCTACAGAGTGGCAAGAAAGTCGCGAATAATGCCTGTAACTTTTAAATTACCTCGTATACGAAAAAGTGACTTTTATGAAAGTTGTTCAGTAAATTATTCCCCACATTTCTACCTGCATGAATTTTTGGGTTCTGGGAATATTTGGGTTCTACTGGGAAGACTGTGAATTTTTTATATTACAAATTTTCACCTATCTGCAAGCGTTTCCGAGATAATGACAGCTTAGAGATTAAAAACTTCCTAATTATTATTATTTCTACCTAGTACCCACCAGTTGAGTCAAGGTGTTTTCACGACGGTGTTTTCAAAACAGCAACCGGGGAGACAAAGCGTTGGATAATATGCTCTCTATACATGAAAATCCAACACAATCATCCAGGCCAATGGTAATGGATTATAATGTGTCTCATCAGTCAGTGAAAAATTTGTTTAAGCAGGAGAACTTGCATCCCTACAAGATAAAGTTGGTGTATGAGTTAAACGAAGACGATTTTAATAGAAGAGCTGAATTTTGTGAACTGATGATGGAAAGATGCAATAACGATAATGAATTCGCAACAAATGTCATTTTCTCGGATGAAGCTACTTTCCATATATATGGCATTGTAAATAAACACAATTATCGTTATTGGTCTGCTGAGAATACTCACTGGTTCCTGGAAGGTCATACTCAGAGGCCCGAAAAAGTTAATGTTTGGGCAGGTATAGTTGGTAGACATATTGTGGGACCTCTTTTCATAGATGATAATTTGAATGGCAAAAAATATCTAGACCTCCTCAGGAATCACATACTTCCTTCTTGCAGAATGGTTTTACTGGGTGTAAATAATGGCATTAACGAACAGGTATGGTTCCAACAAGATGGAGCACCTGCGTATTATGCGGCAAATGTTAGACAATACATAAGCGAGCAATTTCCAGGACGTTGGATAGGCAGAAGAGTGCTATTGACTGACCAGCGCGATACCCAAACTTAACCCTTCTCGACTTCTTTTTGCAGGGACACTTAAAGAACAAAGTCTACGTTAAATAAAATAGCTTAGAATCTTTAAAAGTCAGAATTAATGCTGAAATTTGGGCCTTTCAGAAGACTAGAGGACTTCCTTTTAAACGATGTAGATGGGTTCAGGGATCGACGGGCGCTCTGCTTAGCAGAAAATGGTGGTCATTTTGAACACCTGATCCACTAAAGAGGTTTCACTTATTTATTATTCGGATGTTAAGTTGCTCAATTTTCCAAGCTATATATTTTGTTACTATAAAATTTGTTACAATTTTAAATAAATAAAAATTTGAAATACAAAGAATTCCGAGTTTTCCCGGTAGAATCCAAATATGCAAGGATATGCAGGGTGTTTCATTTAAAAAAAGTAAGTTAGTCATGGCAACCAAACCAGAAATGACCGAAAAAATTCATGCAGGTAGAAATGTGGGAAATAATTTACTAAAGAACTTTCATAAAGGTCACTTTCTCGTATACGAGGTAATTCTTATGAATTTAATATGAATTTTGATCAAGTGTATCGGCTAACTCCAATCATTAAACAAATTGAATTTGTTAGCGACAATCGTCGAAAATCAATTAACGCGAATTTATTTTCGCCAAAATAGTGATTAACCTTAATCTAAGTTTACCGAAATATGTACATACGGCGTAAATGAAAGAGAGTTCAAAGGTGAATAATTATTAGAGCCTGGTTAGTGCTTTTTCTTTGATGTAAGTTTTATTCAAGTACTTTTCTATTCTTTATTAAGCTATTCTGTTAGTTAATAAATCATTGCACAACATTAGATATATTATAATATATATTACTCTGATTAGACATGGAATTTCCAACCATTACCTTTTGATTTAAAAAAATGTTATTCTTTATGTAGTAATTGAATAGTATAATAACTTCGGTGAAATCAGATTCACGTGAATTGTTATTTCGGTGAAAATCAAGATGGAAGTGCATTTCGTTGAAATGATTTCAGGTGAAATATTTTCAGAAAATTGATTTCGTACATAACTAGTGATAATTGTATTAAGTTACGATTTTAATCAAGTAAAGCAGCTCAGCAAGTGATTTGGTGCAGCATGAGTCACGATTTACACTACAAACAACCTAGGTACAATGCCAGTTGTCGGGCAAGCACACAAAATAAAGCAGACGTTAGAAATTTGTTCCTTGAAGGTGGCAACGGTGAACAAAAAAGAAAATTTCCCAAAACCGAAGGACTGGCAGTGGACCAAGTTGTTTTTAACTGGTTTTGTAAGGCGCGGAGCAAGCACTTACCAGTCCGGGCCTATAATTCAAGCAAAAGCCCTTGAATGGGGTTCGGTGGCCTGACGCAATTTGTCCCCAGTGACAATAAAGAAATGCTTTATGAAAGCCGGAGTTATGTTAACAGGTAGATGTTGGGGAACGTGCCCAATCTCTCGAACAGTTATGGGTAACTTTTAAAGTAAACAATATTTGCTTTGGCTCACGTATTTTTTATCGGCCACCCAAAACTAACTTGTCGGATTCCATTAGTTCTCTAGAAAATTCTATGGCCAAAATAATTCCAATGTCTGACGAATTAATATTTTTGGGAGATATAAATATCAATTTGTTAAATATCAACATCAGTAGTAAAGATTTACTTAATAATTTTTTTGCAACATATAATCTTAGTCAAGTAGTTGCGAACCCCACTCGTTCCGTTGGTAGCTCACATAGTCTCATTGACATCATTGTCTTATCTAATAAAAATTTGCTTACTTTCGATGTTATACACTTTGACATGCATAATACCACCGATCATCAACTTATCTATTGTACTTTAAATTGCATAGTTCCCCGAAGGTTACCTAAAATCATACAATTTAGAGATTTTCGGCATTTTGATAAACACAACTTTAGAATAGTCAAGTAAATTGAACGCAGCCCTTAGAACGAATTAACGAAAACAGATAAACAAACTAGTGTTTAATATGTGAAGAAAAGAAAGAAAATAGAATGACAAAAATCGAGAATTTAGTTTGATATTGGGTAAATTTGACACAGCCGAAAATTAATACAAAATCAGGTAAACTTGACATAATCGGAAGCTAATACATAGTCGGCTCAAGTTTGTCTCAATCAGTAGGCTCAAGTCATTCGGTTCATAGAGGCACTTTATTAAAAAAATACTTTATTATAATGGTTAACAAAATTCCAACTAAAAGATCTCTGAAAAAATGCGGTTCTATGAGCTGGAGCAGTCAATCGTCCTTTAAATCGAGCATTAATGCACTCAATGTCTTCCCTGAATGCGACCGTTAAAATAAGTAGATAACTAGGTTTTGTAATAGGTGATATTTTGTGATATAAGCATAATGTATGAAATGTTATAATAGTTTATCTTTGAAACAACCTGACCTAACCTAACTACGTTTTTTGTTGTAGATGTAGGTGTTCATAATTATTTTTAGCGTCTTTCATTTTGGAAACATTTTGTTTGTTGACTAATGACTCTTTCATATAACTTTGGCACTTCATATTGTTAATATACCGGGTGTTGCATCGTCGAGCGGGACATAGGAAATCCCATGTAATTTTAAATGGGGTCAATTATTGGCTTCCCTAATTATTTTAGAGAAAAATTCTATTTAGGTTTATTAAAGAGCACTAAAACCCACATTCAAAAGAATAACTTTAGATATTTTTGATGAGCCCGTTTACGGGTTATCACCGATTTCTTTTTAACTATTTCTCCTTTTTATGGCCCCGTATTTGCGGGCACCAGTCAAGGTAAAAGATGACTGTCAAACAAAGTTGTCATTTTGAGGAATATTTGAACATCTTCTTAAATCCTAAAGTTCTAACAATTTAATAGTACCTACCTATTAATTAGTAAAATATTGAAACATGTAAAATGTCATAATTAACCTTGTAATTGGATACTTTATTTTAGTTTTATTCAGATTAATTTGTACTCATAAATACACCTTTAATATTTTCGATGTACGAGTTTTTATAACAATAAAGCACACATTTCAAAAGGACAACTTTATTTGACAGTCATCTTTTACCTTGACTGGTGCCCGCAAATACGGGGCCATAAAAAGGAGAAATCGTTAAAAAGAAATCGGCGATAACCCGTAAACGGGCTCATCAAAAATATCTAAAGTTATTCTTTTGAATGTGGGTTTTAGTGCTCTTTAATAAACCTAAATAGAATTTTTCTCTAAAATAATTAGGGAAGCCAATAATTGGCCCCATTTAAAATTACATGGGATTTCCTATGTCCCGCTCGACGATGCAACACCCGGTATATATATTATATAAAATAAAACGTATAAAAATTTGCTTGCGCAAATAGTTGTTATAGTTCTTGCTTTTAAATAAATTATATTTTTTTTTTTCACAATACATATTATAAATTTTTAAATACTACTTATATAATATGTGTCAAACGTCCGTCCGTTTGTAGTAATCGATAATGAGTTTGTCTATGTGTTCAGTGATTGTCAACATTTGTAAGTCATTGTGTAGAGTGTGCATCATCATAAACCGTCGAGCACTCGTCATGATTCTAAAGACTTTGTTCTGAAAAGTTTGAAATTTGCGGAAAGCTGACTTATTTATGGCCACACCATAAATCAGAACTGGTAGAATAATTATTGTCCTTTAAAATAATGTTTTTGTCTGTAAGTATAGTCTACTTCTACTGTTGATGAGAGAGTAGATGGCGCTGAGTTGACCATTTGCTTTTTTCAACCATTGATCTGTGTTGTTGGTTAAATACTAATATTTATTTACAAATATAATGTTATTCTACAGGGTGGTCAAACGAAAACTTAACACCTCGATTTTCCTACTTTAAAATGAAATTGTGGAAAATCGCTCGGACCCGTCGATTTCTGATTCCCCTAACGGGGGTGAGCACAACTCCCTGATTTTGAATAGGGATGAGGGATGTTGCGATACCTCACATTGAAGATCTTATCGAGTACTATCTGACCTTAAAATTTTGCTTCAAAATTTTCATCTTTAACGAAATGACAGCTAAAATAGTGTCCAAAAAAGTAGACGAACCATGTTTTTGATTTACCTTAGTCTATCGTGAATTTTTAAGAACGTTAAAACTGTGTCAAAGCGATTGTAACTTTGTAGTAGAATTAAAATGGTGTATTCCGTAGAAGAAAGGGTGGAAATGATAAAATTATTTTTTAGAAATAACGACTCTGCGCGAGTAACAGCGGCTTTATTTAATGAACGACATCCTGAAAAAAATGTATCCGCTGCTTACGTTCTGCAACTGGTTGCCAAATTTGACGCTACTGGTTCAGTCGGAAACAAAAAGAGGGTGTATGAAAGAGACGAAGCGAGGGAAGTGGCTGTCTTAGGTCAAGTAGCAATGGATCCGACCCTTAGTACTAGGAAATTGTCCGATGTATCTGGTGTTTCACGCACGACAATCATGAGAATCTCTAAACAACATAAGTTCCATCCTTTTAAGATACAACTGGTTCAGGAACTGAATGAGGATGATTTCGATTGCCGACTCCAGTTCTGTGAAGTTGTCAGTGGAATTATTAACAATAATCCTAACTACATGTTCAATATCTGTTTCTCGGATGAGTGTTCATTTTACCTTAATGGCATTGTAAACAGGCATAACTGTCGGTATTGGTCAGATGTAAATCCAAGATTATTTCGTAAAGTGCATACTCAGCATCCCCAAAAGTTAAATGTTTGTGCGGGTATTTATGGAAATCACATAATCGGCCCTTTTTTATACCAGGCAATCTCACCGGCCAAATTTATTTAGAACTATTAGAAAACGCTATTTATCCAGCCCTCGTTCAAGTATTGGAGAATGAAGAAGACCATGTAACGATCATTTTTCAACAAGATGGCGCACCACCTCATTTCGCTCAACCTGTGCGTCAGTTCTTAGATGAAAATTTTCCTCAGGCCTGGATTGAAAGAAGGGTACATATTGAGTGGCCACCCAGATCACCTGATCTGGCTCCACTGGACTTTTTTTATGGGGTCACCTGAAATCTAAGATTTACGCTACCCAGCCTGAGTCACTGGATGATTTGCGAATTCGGATCATTAATAAATGCCGTCAAATTACACCAGAAATGTTGAGTAATGTACGTGAACGTTTTGAGCAAAATTTATTTTACTGCATGGAAGTGAATGGTGGCCATTTTCAGCATTTAATAAACTAATCACAAAAGTAAGTAGTCTTCCACTATTTTAGCTGTCATTTCGTTAAAGATGAAAATTTTGAAGCGAAATCAGATAGTACTCGATAAGATCTTCAAAATGAGGTATCGCAACACCCCTCATCCCTATTCAAAATCAGAGGGTTGTGCTCACCCCCGTTAAGGGGTTGAAGTTACGGAGATGAAAAAGCGGGAAAGTTATTCCCCCTCGAATCAGAAATCGACGGGTCCGAGCGATTTTCCACATTTTTATTTTAAAGCAGGAAAATCGAGGTGTTAAGTTTTCGTTGGACCACCCTGTATATCTAGTTCTGTGTCCGTATCGCTATTCTCATCTAAATTAATTATAATCGATTTAATTGTATCACACAGAGTAACATAAGAATTTTCTACAGTTACATGATGGAACTCTCCAAAGGCTAGTGATGCTACAGCTTTTTTAGGTTTCGTCATTAGCGAGCCGTTGCTTTAGAGTTTCTAATATAGGTTCGCGTTGCTCACCGTACGTAGTGTAGACTTTCCGCCTTATTAAATCATTGTCGGCTTCGTCAAAATATTTATTGGAACCGGCATCTTTACGCGTCTTTTCTGATTTGATGGGATTTGACAAGATTCTTTTCCCTGTAGCCAGAGGCATCTTACTCAAATCACTACTTTCGCTTACAGCAGCACTAGCGTTAAGTCCCCTTTTAAGTAAAGAACTATAAACTGTCTTTACATCAGAACATTTAAAGAAACTCTGTCAATGTTTTTCCACGAACGCCATATAATGCTGTTTTATACGTATAATACAATATTTTCTTAAAAGATATTGCAATACTACTACTACTAACTGAACATTTCCCGTGGAAAATAAAAACTGACATCCAATCTCTCAAAATACCTGCTCTAGGGGGATTTCTAAATATTTGAAAATGAATACTGGAAATTTACGGCTATCTTTTTATCATTATATCATTTTATTGCAGTTATTAAATCAGAACCAATTCTCGTGAAAAGAACTTTATACAAATTATTTTTTTCCTCTCCTTGTTTTTCCTGCTTACTACCTGCCATATTTTAAATCAACTGTTGATGTAAATAACAATACTGATTCAGGCATACAGGAGAAGTAGAAAACTAAGAAAAAATGTTATATCGATAAAATTAATTTTACACTTGCCCAGTAGATACCTATAAAATCACAAGGTGTTTATTGTTTCCTTGTGTAAATTTATACATCTTGTGTATCTGTTTGCGTTCGCTCTCATTAATTTGCAAACGATATTTTTTAGGATAATTTAATCCAATAGAAATGGCAGCAGCAATTGGGAAAACATCAGTTGCAAACTAGAGACGCGATAGCATTTTGCATCCTTCCGAGAATACTTTAGGTTTATTAAAATACTTCGCAGAAACTTGGTTTCGCCTGAGTTTTATTTATTTTGGATTTGTAAATATGGGTTATTTGTAGAGCGCTGCTAAAATGCAAATATATGTGATTCTAACTGTATGAATCTTTCTCGGCTCTGGTTCTCTCGAGTTGTATGAGTAACGTGATTAAATCAATTTATGTAACATATTACTTTATTTTATGACTATATTCTTTTGTGTAATGAATCGATTTGTTTGCGTAAGATTCTCGTCAACAAAACTAATTTATCATCTTAATTCAAGAAAATTACTCTACCTATCGCTTAATGCTTGTCTATTCCTTAACTTAACATAACGTCTTTGTTTTAATAGGACAAAGGACTTAACACGCTTGTTTATTAGGTATCAACAAGTTTGCTAAGTTTGTCAACTCAGTTTACCAAAGTGAAACTTCTTGTTAGTTCTACTAATAATGATGCATATATTCAGGAGAGTTATAGGTACAAAATTGTAAGATATTATTATATTCATCGTAACGTTTAAGGCTCTTTCATTTAAATGTACTATAAAATATTGTAAAAAACCTATTATCTTGACTCTGGGTGAAACGAAGATTTAGTTTTTGTAGAAGTGCTGGTTAAATAAGAAATGTGTTTGAGAGATTAAGGTAAGTTGCATCCTTTCGTCGGATTTCTGATTGATTCTTGTTAGATTTCGCCAGGCGATACATTTGATAGCAATGATATGTTGCTCTATGCCATTACTTAATATTTAGGGTCTTATACCGGGTGGTTGCATCGTCGAGCGGGACATAGGAAATCCCATGTAATTTTAAATGGGGTCAATTATTGGCTTCCCTAATTATTTTAGAGAAAAATTCTATTTAGGTTTATTAAAGAGCACTAAAACCCACATTCAAAAGAATAACTTTAGATATTTTTGATGAGCCCGTTTACGGGTTATCGCCGATTTCTTTTTAACTATTTCTCCTTTTTATGGCCCCGTATTTGCGGGCACCAGTCAAGGTAAAAGATGACTGTCAAATAAAGTTGTCATTTTGAGGAATATTTGAACATCTTCTTAAATCCTAAAGTTCTAACAATTTAATAGTACCTACCTATTAATTAGTAAAATATTGAAACATGTAAAATGTCATAATTAACCTTGTAATTGGATACTTTGTTTTAGTTTTATTCAGATTAATTTGTACTCATAAATACACCTTTAATATTTTCGATGTACGAGTTTTTATAACAATAAAGCACACATTTCAAAATGACAACTTTATTTGACAGTCTATCTTTTACCTTGACTAGTGCCCGCAAATACGGGGCCATAAAAAGGAGAAATAGTTAAAAAGAAATCGGCGATAACCCGTAAACGGACTCATTAAAAATATCTAAAGTTATTCTTTTGAATGTGGGTTTTAGTGCTCTTTAATAAACCTAAATAGAATTTTGCGTAATGCGTAAACCGAATAGGCTTTAATCTTAGCCTCGTATCAGATACTTTTATGTTATACAAACATTTTTATATAATATTTATACATAGGTTCAAGCTAAGAAAAAAAAAACGAGCTTTTTTAATGATAACAGGATTTATTTACAAAAATACACATGAAAATACATTTTTTCACTACTAACCTATAACATCGCCATTATTGACCGATTTTTAACGTTAGAAATTGCTTTTCTCTACCTTATAAGTTATTATTGACCATGGTCAATAATAAGGCATTGAAATCCATTATTGACCGATTTTCAAGAATCTATTTGAACGCAGGTAACTTGATTTTTTGATTCTACAACATGAATTCATAACCATGAATAACCTAAAAGGTGATTTCTTGTGGTTAGGCAACCAGATAATTATCAATACATATTAGATTACTTGATATTGTAAAATATCGATACAATCAACATTTTTTCTGCTTCCATCCTTAATTCTGGAGGTGTACACATAATAATATCACTAAAATTTTCTTCGCTCATTTTAAAAAAAACGGAAAACTCGTGAAATCTGATGACATAAATGAACAAAAATTGACATTAACAAAGCCACCTGACAAAACAACAAAATATTTTGCCAATTCCAAAGCGCAGGTAACTTGATTAAAAAACATACTTATACCTACCTATAATTTTTTATAATTATTAATACTATGAAGATGTCTTATAAAATTCGTAGTAGTGGAAAAAATATTATATTAGTCACGGTTTAGACAGCTTATAGTCCTCGCGTCTTAAATTCCTTGTCGCTCCGCTCCTCGTGATTTAAACTTGCCGCTCGGGCGATAATGATGGCTGTCTAAACCTTGGTTAATAATATGCTATTATATTAACTCTTTTGTACCGGGTGTCCAAATAAGAAAGGACGCCGGCTATATCTCAGGAACTATTAGTCCCAGAGCTTTGAGCTAAAAATTCTTTGTACAAAATAGGCCATAAAAAATTGCTGGAAATAATCTTTAAGTTTGGTAGTCATCTGCTAGGGGGCGCAACGACCACTCGAAAACATAATTCTGTGCTTATCTCCAAAAAGACATACTAAAGGTATTCTAAAAACACAATATTTGAAATAATGATGAGATTATGAAAAAATTTAGTTTGAGATTTTTGCATTACTCTTCAAATATACAACTTTTTTGTTTTTTAACCGATTTCAATGATTTTAGCATCATTTACAAGAGATTTTCCTGTTTAATAAAATTCATAGTAAAAATAACAAAATTAAATAATTTTTGTCGCCGCTAGGGGGCGCTATTTCAAGAAGTCGACAATTTTCCCATTTTCCTAGGGAATTTCAAATGTAATGAGGTATTTTTTACATTTAGATGGAAAAAAGATAAAATAATAGGGAATTTAGTGAAAACCGCAAGTCGATATCTTAATCCTATCCCAAGATAGACAAGATATACAATAATATTTTGGGAAAAAACTTTTTGCCTTGCGTTTTGGGTAAGTAGGCCTGGAGATGCAAAAATTAAACAAAACACCTGTAGTTGTCACTAAGGCTTATTTATCCGACGCCATTCTTTGTCGTTGTTGTGGTATTGCAATTAAGCTTAAAACAATGAGAATTCCCAATGATATAATATCTAATATGCTAGTCGTTTATTTTGAATGCTACCAGAACTCAACAATAGCATCAAGAATATACGCGATGAGATATCCTGGACAGAGAGGATATAATAACAGAACCTTTACAAGATTGGCCTAACGGCTACGAGAAAATGACAGTACCAATTTTAACATAAAAACAAAATTAAACACACAAGATTTGGGACTAAAATAAAATATGTAGAAAAAAATAAATCAGCTAATGTCTTTCAAGTTGTTCAAAATGTCCACCATCATATTTATATATATATATATATAGATATTTATATCATAACTAAGCCACTTGAAAATTCATACAATTCTGATCCAACGATTATTTTTGTATTTAAAAAAATGGGATTGGAATATGTCTATTTATGTATATTCGTGTTTGCCAAATTTCAAATATATATACAAAAATTGACAATTAATAATTTTAAAAAATCATGTATATATACCTTCTAAATTCCGTACCCTTTTAGGCCATCTGCAATTTCCTACCATTCTTAAGCCAAAATATACGAACATTTGTTCACCTACGGCTAATACTAAGCCAATACATTGTTGCCAGTATGGGAAAGTGGACTTTAACTATTTTTATTCAATTAATATTAAACGGGCATTAAAGCCAACTATTTTTAAAAATTTATTTTAGGACATAGGTAGTTTCTTTTGTAATATTTATAAGTTTACTGTTTCCTTTTTGACTAATTTATGGAAATATGAAGAGGATTGGGTTGCCACCTCCAACTAAGAGACTACCGGTTTTGATATTTATTATGGTACGGGATAAAAATACCATGCAACAAAAAGAAAACAAAAAAAACTTTAAATGCTTGAATTTCAAAAAATATCTGATTATTGAGTACTTACAAGTTGCAAGACAAGTCAAAAATGCTATTAAACTAGATATATATGAGGATGAGTTATACAATTATTTACTTCTTCTTAAAAAAACGCAAGAAAATGCACATAATTTCGAAATGGACAAAATATGAAACAAGATATTTTAAAATGCAGAAATGCTGCAAATGTTTAAAATTGTACGTAGATTGGTGTCAATCACTATCACAACGCTTATTTTCAATGGGTATTTCATTAATGAATAATCTGTGGACTGACGAAGGCAATCGAATGATTCTAGAGGCAGAATTAAATTATACACTAAAATTGGCGTCTCACAAAATCTCCGTCTCAGGTCACTCTTAAAGGTGGCATGCCCAGAAAAGAGAAGTTACGGAATTATAAAAGGTTTTTAGGTTTAGTTTAACCAATTAAGATGTTACAATAAATTAACCGTGGGGCTGCGCTGTCTGTGCCGAGCAGGCATGTACTCAGTGCTCAGGCAAATTTTTACCGAGTGTACCCGGTGCTCAAAAAGCTACTATAAAATAGTCAGAAACATAATATGTACATACTGATATACCAAATTTTTTAAATATTAAGTACCTACTGGTAAGATTTGTAAGTTTAAAGGTACTTGTAATTAAGGAGAAATATGTTGTGATGATGTACATAATAAGCTTATCTCCCATCGCCGACTTTACTACTAGCGCTACAGTTTGTTGTCTGTAATTTGCGAGATTTTCAGCAAGAACAGGCAATTCAATAAAATATACTTTATTAAGAAACTATAAAAATAATAACGCTCTCTAAATCTGAATAAATAGGTACTAAAGAATATTGATAAAAAACAACAACAAAACAACTAATATTAAACAAGAACAAGATATTTTAAACTTTAAGTTTTTTCATGTAGATATTATACACAACAGCCTTGATTGACGTCCACTTTTTATTCTTAAACTCATCTGGGTATTCTTCAACAAATTCCTCAACTTCATGTTGTTTAGGAGCTCGCTTACATTTAATATGTTTTGAAAAAAAGTTCGCCATAATATGTTTTTGCTCCTTAGTTCATGATTGTCTTAAATCTTTTTTAATCGGGATTGATTTGGTGGTTACGCATTTTTTTGTGTCTTTTGTAATCCCTATATCTGCTAAAACATCTAAATTAGGAATAGTCGTAGTTACAGCAGCATTGGTGTCCCTATTATTGATTTCGTCGCTATATCTTCCACTTGATCACCATCCTGTGCAATAGGATTTAAATCCATATTTATATCATCCAGATTCATCCCTTTATATCGTTCAATTCCTCCTTCCGATGCAAGAAGTAATATCTTTGAGACTTTAGCAGTTTGATATAGATCATCCGATAATCTATACACATTACAATGAATATTTAGTGTATGCCCCATAAATTTTGAAAGCTGCTCAAGGTCTTTTTCGGAGAACTGTAGAAGCTGCGGATAATTATCTGAAAGAAACCAGGACGTAATAAATCTATGAGATGTGTTATTTCAGTATTTTCATTTCTTGCAAATTTTAATAATTTTGCCAAACGTCTCATGTCCTGTCTTACTAAATCCAAATTACCCTTGCTTTTTCTTCCTTTAAGGTAAGAGTATCCATATTTGCATATTAATGTATCCTTTCTAACTATAAGACCAATTTCATCAGCTCTCATGTGAGGAAATAACTCCTTCTTTAATAATTCATCATGTTTAATTAAAGTTCCCAGCAAAAGTGTTGTTTGACTCATACTTTGAGAAGTTTGCCTTAATCCTTTCTTTCCCAAATCGGGATTTTCTGGACATTGTTTCGTATGTCTGTAGAGGCTTCTCTTTTTGTAAAAACCCAAGCAGTGTGCACAGGGAAGAAAGTCAGCTGCTTGTGGTTTGCTTTGTTTTGGTACCCTTTTAACCGGTCTTAATTTCGTATTAGTTCTGCTTCTTATACAATTACCATTTTTTTTAACGCGGACAAAGCTTCTCTTCTATTTTTGGATTTATTTTTGTACGATAAAATGCGTTGTACTTCTACTTCGGTTTTGTGCCATGTATAAATATGTCTGGAAAAGTGAGAAATATCCTTTTCGCAAAAAAAGCAAAAGTCTCTTCGGTCGGTGTAATTTTTACGGCCAGCCTTCTCAACTTCATCCTAAAAAAGAAATTAAGATTTTAAACAATGATTAACTAAGCAGCAGCTTTGACTGAAAAATAACATAAAAAACGTGTATTTTAAATTTAGCCTAAATAATAGTGTATTATTCAAAGAGCAAATAATAGTCCATAGCGCGAGTAGAATACTATGCTTTTTATACGACTGTTTTGAAGATTATATGTATTCTATAGATTGATAAAAACATCGAAATAATGTCCTATTATTATTTTAACGTTGGCCATGGATGTATTTCATTGACTTTACGTCAAAGTTTTCTTTGATTTTCGGCGAATAAAATTGGAATTGAGATTTTAGGAATATCTTTCAAAGCTGCGGCAAAGTGTTCCTTCCTTAATTCATCATTAAAAATTGCGTATTCATTGAAAAAACAAAAAAAGGAAACAAAAAAGTCTTTGCACGTTAAATTAAAGACTTGAATGATTTTGACATATTATTATGGTCTTGTCAACTGTATCCATAGCTATCTTGAACACATTGTGTACATAGCACTTTTTGATTGGTTCGTAAACTGTTGAATAATGAAATAGCTATTTATACAACAAGTTACGAAATAAGGGTATTTTAGGCACGCGACATAAAAATTGTCCTACCAGGCGAAGCCGAGTTGGACAACACGTCAAAGTGACTAAAAGACATTGTTTCGTAACGAATGATATACAATATTTTTTCTACTGAAGTTTTATAATAAAAAACTTAATTTATTTTACCAAACATTTTATAACCTGTGTTTCATTTACACCTTTCATGTCAAAAAAATTGACACTTGTAAAAAAAAAATCTATTATAATTGTAAATAATTACTTTTAGGCACAGCGTGCTGAACAGTAATTACTTTTAGGTACAGCGTGCTTAAAAGTTTTTTAAGCACGCTGTGCCTAAACGGAAGTTACTTAAAAATCATAATGACAATCAAAAGGGGTTATTATAAATGATAAACATTATTTATCTAAAATTGCCCAATAATGAATGTTTTATTTAACAGACGTAGGAAAATAAGCATTAATAATTTACCTCAACCTCAATCGACTGAGAAATATCAGTGTGAACTCTTTTATCTTGAACATCTGGGCCCTTAAACAATAAGATGAAAACCTAGTTTTATTTATGTTACAAGGCGAGTTAACTTAACAAAACTGTAATACTACTTTTTAAAATGAAGAATCCTCTTCTTTGGAGTCGAGCTATTTTTTACTTTTCCAACGAACGCGTATGCATATTTTTTACGTATTTAGGTATATCGAATTGGAAAACACATAAGTATTTTATTAATAAAGAAAAATCCATTCAACGTTTTAACAAGATTTGAAACTATATTGTGAGGCGAGGACACTGTATTTATAACACTGCAAACAACCTTAAAAATAGATATAACTTACCTCTAAAATCTCATCAGAGCTTGAAACAAGATTTGATGAGCGACGGAAAACTATTGGCGAACATATAGGTATCTCGTTGGATAAGTTGCTTGGCCCCTAAAAGTAATATGTTATGTTATGGATTATTCAAAGTTAATAAGAGCATAATATGCATTCCGTTCCTTTGCTCCGCCGGGGAGCAAAATAAAACTTGTCCCCCCCCCCTGTGTGTTCGAGGCGACATAGGCAAAGGTCAAAAGGCGAATTCGCATAGTTGGATAGGGCCTAAAAACAAAAAAAAAATATGTTCCCGTTTTAAAATTTTGCCAAACATACTTTAGGCGATGTAGTTACAGATTTTGCAGCCTGTGCCAAGTTGCTGCCGGTATGCATTGTATCCCTGGGTAGGGACGGCCCTGAGCAAATAAAAATATTTATCAAAAAACAGCCTTGCACAAACTTTAAGCACCCTTCACATTTACCAAATACAATTACTACGCCAATGCGTACTTTCTTTCAAGTTAGTTTGTTTTAAATTATTTTGTGTTACTCGTATGTGTCCATAACACCACACAAGAATTTTTCTCTTCCAAAGAATTTAAAAGACAGAGTTATTAGCGTGTAATTTTTGTTATAATTTTAGTTCATTAGAATAGGGGGGCTAGGCCAATTCTGCAACCTCAATTTTTTCTTATGGTTCCGGAATCAAAAGACCTACGTCATCGAGCTTATAGGAATGTGAGGTCTCTAAAATAGACTCTTGCTTATGTATCACATACCTAAGCTCAATGACGTAGGTATTTTGGTTCCGAATATATAGCAATAAGAAAAATCGCAGGATCGGTCCATCCCCCTACTAATTTAAGTCTACCTACCGTGTCAGAGTTATATGAGTGATCAGAGTGGAATTCGCAATCGAAATTATTGTTGTCTGAGGCACTGTCACTTACAATCTCTTGTTCGGATGAAGGCGTGATAATATTATTGTCAGTTCTAAAAGCTTGCTGTTCACTTTCTTATTCAATAAAATTTATATCATAGGGGACTTCCTCAATAATAATGAAATCATGTGATTCAGATAAAGTAGCTACCTCTTCTTTGGACGGAACTATTATCAACGGAATACAATCATTATTGTTAGCGGAAACATCCATGTCACGCGAGTCCTTCTCAATATATTGAAAGTCATTTTTTTTCAAAATAAAATCAGAAATAATATCAATTTTTTTATTATCAGCCTTAGGACTTTCTTGTGACTTCATGACAACCAACTGGCAAGCAATTTTCACTTAATAACGGTTTTCTGTATCTTTAACAATAATGTACTGACTGAATTTTATATTTTTTCAGATCTGTTAATTTAACAACAAAACAAAATCACATTCGTACCAAACTTAGTGGGCCATACCTATACTGTATACTTACCGCTTTCAGGTTATGTTTATGGACTATACCATTTATAAATTAATTTACTACTTTAATAATAGGAAACTGTTTTTATAATAACAAAAATAGGGAAAGGGGAAAAAAAGTCAAAAAGTCTTTCTCCACTAATTTAATAGTGAGCTATTAAAGGCTCAATTTTAAAATTAAATTGTCTCTACATGTTTCGAAGGTAGTAACCTTCATCTTCAGGAGACCAAAGTAGTGCTGCAGTTATTATTAGCAGTAGAGAGAAAACTGTTGGTGGAAAATGACGTTGATGGAGCTTTTTTTATTTAAAAATATTTTGACAAGATATTAATAATTGAATGTAATCAGCATGCTAAAATTGGAATTGAAAGTGGAATGTTATACTTAAATCAAAGTTTCTGAAAATACACTGTCAATCTGTGGTCGAATTTAAAAAGGGAAGATAGACCACAGATTGACAGTGTCTTTTCAGAAACTTTGATTTAAGTATAACATTCCACTTTCAATTCCAATTTTAGCATGCAGATTACATTCAATTATTAATATCTTGTCAAAATATTTTCAAATAAAAAAAGCTCCATTAACGTCATTTTCCACCCACAGTTTTCTCTCTACTGCTAATAATAACTGCAGCACTACTTTGGTCTCCTGAAGATGAAGGTTACTACCTTCGAAACATGTAGAGACAATTTAATTTTAAAATTGAGCCTTTAATAGCTCACTATTAAATTAGTGGAGAAAGACTTTTTGACTTTTTTTCCCCTTTCCCTATATTTCAACTCCACTTCGAGAATGGACTATTTCTTTAAATTAATAACAAAAATGTTTCTTTACTTACCCTTAGTAGCATTTTCATTTCCCAAAAATGCAATTTTTTTGCTTCTTTGGGACATAATTACATTGGGCACACACAAACGGTTAACTAATTTAAATAGGTACTCAACCTGCTTCTAACGACAAAACAATAATGAAAAACTCTTACACTGTTGTCAATTGTTACTGGAATAGATTTGTTTGTTTGCAGATATATACTTGTATATTATCAATGGTAACATTTGCGCCCCTATCGCATTATTAGGGAACTATATTTTAAAGATTCATACAAACCTGAGCCAGTACAAAATTAGTCCTATACCCCCTTCCATAAACCAGAATACTCGTTTTTTTATGTTATCCTATTCTTAATACACACCGCCATTTAAAAAAAACACCAACGGTTTTTTTAATGGCCGCGTCATAAATTAACAAGGGAAAACAATCCTGAGCCATATATATGGCTTGGGATTGTAAAAGTGGATCAGGAATGTGCGTTCATGTTGCTATGTCTGGCTTAGTTTTACACCATTAATGGAAATATATATATATATATATATATATATATCTCGCACTTTTCGTTCTATTACATTAACAGTGGCTTCCACTTCGGCAATAGATAATATGCTTCTAGTGGCATTTCTGATCCTTACGATCATATCTTCTCTTGTAGTGGGCCTTGTTTGATATACGATGTCCTTTAGTCTGCCCCATAAATAGAAATCCAAAAAAGTTAAGTCGGGGAATGGTGATGGCCAAGGAAATAAGCTGCCCCGACCAATCTACCTATCCGGGAAGATCATATCCAAATAGTTTCGCACGTTTAGGGAAAAATGCGCAGGACATTCGTCGCGCTGGAAAACAGCGTAGCACGAGTAAGGAGGGGAATGTTTTGGAGCAACACAGGTAAGCTGTTTTGTAAAAAATGTAAATAAGTATTTCCATTGACGGGCTCGTCAAATATAAATGGTCCAATAAGTCTTCCCCCTATTATCCCGCACCAGACGTTAACAGACCACCGACCTTGGAATTGAACCTCTCGCATCCAGTGAGGATTTGTTGATGTCCAATAATGCATGTTGTGTATGTTAACATTACCAACAGTGGTGAACGTTGCCTCATCCGTCCACAAAATGTTTGAGGGAAATTAGAGATCTTCTTCCATCATGTTAATAAACCAGTGACAATAGTTCAGACGGTTATTAAAGTATGTGTCCTTTAATTCTTGATGGATAACAATGTGATATGGATGCATCCTAAAATAATAATAAAGTTTTATTACACAAAAAAACTTGATCCAAACTCATGTCTAAAGTACCTTTTTTATTCATGGGATTGCCTCAAGCGATAATAATTATAGAAAAGGGTTACTTTACGCACTTGTTGCATAACTACCTATAATATTTAGTGTTTATATTTATTTTTCACAACAAAATATTCAATTTTTGCACAAACCTGCGGTCTCTTAAGATGTTATGCACGGTTGATCTAGTAATGTCCAAATCCAGTAAAATTTGACAAATTCGCATATGCAATCCCAACATATGCCAACATATGCCAAAACATCCACTATGTTTTCTTCAGCGCGTCCATTTCCTCGCCTTCGGCTGATAGGTAAATTAACATTGCCATTTTCTCGTAGCCGTCTGGCCAACATTGTAAAGATTCTGTTATTATATCGTCTCTGTCCAGGATACCTCATCGCGTATATTCTTGAAGCTATTGTTGAGTTCTGGCTAGCATATTAAATATTATATCATTGGGAATTCTCATTGTTTTAAGCTTAATTGCAATACCACAACAACGACAAAGAATGGCGTCGGATAAATAAGCCTTAGTGGCAGCTACAGGTGTTTTGTTTAATTTTTGCATCTCTAGACCTACTTACTTAAAACGCAAGGCAGGAAGTTTTTTCCCAAAAAAATATTCTTTCATAGGTATCTTATATATCTTGGGATAGGATTAAGATATCGACTTGCGGTTTTCAATAAGTTCCTTATTTTCTTTATCCTCTTTCCATCTTAATGTAAAAAATACCTCATTACATTTGAAATTTCCTAGGAAAATGAGAAAATTGTCGACTTCTTGAAATAGCGCCCCCTAGCGGTGACAAAATTATTTAATTTTGTTATTTTTACTATGAATTTTGTTAAGCAGGAAAAGCTCTTTTAAATGATGCCAAAACCATTGAAATCGGTTAAAAAACAAAAGTTGTATGACATTTGTTAATAGCATGTTTGAACCTTCCCCACCCCTTATTTAAAGAGTAATGGCAAAAAGTCCCCAACTAAATTTTTTCATAATCTCATCAAGATTTCAAATATTGTATTTTTAGGATACCTTTAGTATGTCTTTTTGGAGATAAGCACAGAATTATGTTTTCGAGTGTTCGTTGCGCCCCCTAGCGGACGACTACCAAACTTAAAGATTATTTCCAGCAATTTTGTATGGCCTATTTTGTACAAAGAATTTTTACCTGAAAGCTCTGGGACTAATAGTTCCTGAGATATAGCCGGCTGCCTTTTTTATTTGAACACCCGGTACATAACTTTTTTTCCAAATGCTGACTTTCGTTTATATTCCTGATCGCTTTTTCTTATAAGGAACCAACAATAATCCCCCAGCATCGCTGGATCCCATCTGCCTTGGTAGCGTCGCTCCATTGTTAGTATGTCCTGGTGGAACCTTTCTCCTTGCTCGTCACTAACCGCACCCAAATTTTCTGGGAAAAAATTTAAATGGGAGTGCAAAAAGTATATTTTAAGATGCATGCGACGGGGAAGGGACATTTCGCCGCGGCCGTTTTGCCGCCAAATAATAAAATGATAGTTATGAAATTGAAACAAATTTACATATATTTTTTTTTTCTTTATTTATTATTTAGAAACATTTAACATAAAAACTTAATAACATTTTATTGATTTTTTTTTTTCGAAATTTTGTGGAATTCCCCTCAAGAAGTCTAGCATATCTCTTGCGTGAAACTCCTTTACCAATCTTAAAATTCTTTCATCTGCTTGAATATATTTTTTTAATTTTTTTTACGGTTAATGTCCTGCGACTATTTGTTCTAAGTACATATCTCTGCCTCTTTGTATTATTTTTAATGCTTCAATAAACTTCCATATTGTTGGATGGTCCATTCCCAATTCATTTTGCAATCTTCTGTACATTCCACATTCTTCAATGTTTAAATAATTTCTTACCTATCATTTATTTGGCGGCAAAAGGGCCGCGGCGAAAGGGCGGCGGCGAAATGGTCCTCGCGGCAAAAGGGCCGCGGCGAAATGGCCGTGGCGAAATGTACTAGACCCGCATGCGACTGCCAATTTTGCACTAGCTTTGAAGTAGTTCTTCTACAAGTTTTTTGTAGTTCTCTATATTTTTGTTTCCTAAAAACTCCAAAACAGTTATTCTAAAAGAGCTCCACGCAGCTAATTCCACATCACTTAATTTTTGATCAAACGGTTGATCCCTTAGTATTTTTCTAATTTGTGGTCCAGCAAATATTCCTACCTAAGCTTAGCATCACATAGTTTAGGAAATTTTTTTTACGGTATTTAAACGCTTCTTTATCTTTATAAATTAACACCCTGTATACATAGAAAACCCTTTTTCTTGTGCGAATTAAAACGCTTAATTGATTTCTGTTAATTTTGACAATATAGCCTATATCTCACCAAGTAAAATACAATATTGCATGGAAGATGTTAACCGAGAAAAATTTAATTGATTCAATAAAATTACTTAATTGGCGAATATTTTTCGAACGTTAACGAAATTTTATTGAGTCAATTAAACTTTGCTAATTTATTTTCCTCCGGATTTTTTTTTTATTGAGATATAGTTTCAGTGTAATGCAGAGTAAAGTGCAGTAGCTCTACACATTAATCTTGTAGCGTGGTATTTGCAAGACCGGTAAACTTATAGGTATACCAGATCTATAGTAAAAGTAGCGAATACAGAACGACAGAATAAAGCAATTTTCTCGATATCTTTTACAGTTTTTCATAAAAAAAAATCTAAAAATGATCCTATAGTGAAAACAAATAAATAAGTAATAAAATTCCAAAGAACTCTTTTAAAACTGCATCTTACAGCATCCATTTCAAATGCCTAGCAGTTTATATTGAACTAACCTAATCCAATTAAAAGTCAATTAATGCAAATTTAGTTTGACATAGTAACTTTCAATAGCTTCCACTAATAACACCGCATATATCCACTCAATTCCTCAAACAAATTGGCAGATTGTATTTTCTGCATAGACGAATCCTGACATAGTTTCAGTCCTTTTGCAAGCAACATTGTGTCGATTATTTTGCATAACCTAATGAAGCTGCTTGAAAACAGGAGGCTGTGTCTGCTGCGAAAGTGCTGTTCTTATTTGTGAATAATTTTGTGGTGTAGTGGTTTGCAATTTTAATGAAGATTAAATTAATAAAATTACATTTTTAAGAAGGCGCCGGGCCTTAAGTTATATTATTACCCCTCCTTAAGTCCTTTATTTTTAGTCCCAAAAGAAAATTACAAAAACCCACCAAAACAGTATTTTTTCCAATTTGAATCTGGAAACACATTTTTAATATTTTTAGAAATACAAAATTAAATTGCCCGTTTTTAAAACTTTGGTGGTAATTATCCTATGCTAGAATTCAACTACAGGATTGTAGAATGAAAATTTTGTTACTGACCTATAGTATTTATACAAGGCTAACCACACAGTCAGAATAACGCTACCTTGCATTTTTTAAGTGAAACAAGTTATATTTACATTTTTTTTTTAATCTTCTGTAATATCCTATTCCAAATCACACTTATTACTTATTTTGAAAGGTGGTAAGTATTAAAAATAAACTACCCTACCTTTTATTGTTAAGGGTAAATATAAGGTGTGGATTCTTGACATTAACAACGTTATACCTTGTGGCATACCTTACGTAACCTTCAAAAATGTCATTCTATCTATTGTTTAGATTACTTAGGTACCTTAGGATAATTTGATGTCGTGCTCAGAATTTGCGAGGTCTTACCCTATATAATAAGTCAATTGAGTTTAATTACCACATACTTCCGGAATTACTAGACATTTTCGTCCTAAAAAACATTGGACAGCTCTCGCGACCGGTTGTACTTTCCGAGCTGTCTTCTGATCACAGATCAGTCATGGTAGAAATTGGGCCCCCTCAAGTCATGACTTTATATCACAAACTAGGATGAACTGGCAAGTTTTTAGAATCAAGCTAGAAAGTCAGGCTGCAGCCAATATAGTCAAACGCAGAAATCATAGAGGCCGTTGAACAGTTAATTTTTAACATAAGCTCTGCCATGGCTGAGTCATCAGTGACGACTACCTTGCTCGAAGGATTGAAGGAAAGTACAAGACAAGCCTACAAAGCTATCGCGGAAATACGGAGACTCTTGGGCGAACAGAAATCAGAAGCATGGAGGCGGAAAAACGAGGATAAAACCCAAGCAGCTTTCTTTTCGAAGGCAAGGTTAAGGCTCCCCGAACCAAGGGTTCGAGTAAACGACATTCCAGTCAACTGAAGCCAAAAAATGAAAAACCTTGGCAATGTCTTCGACAGGAAAATGTTGTGGAATGATAGATAATGTCAACGATTGTGTTGCCAAAGCGCAAAAGCAGCTGCGCGCACTTTTTCCTTTACCTGCGCAAATAGCAAAATACGCAATTAAACAAGAATCAGTTTATAAGACAATAATTCGACTAGCTATAACATACGGCGTACAGATTAAGTATACAGTAAAAAAAAAGACTAAGAATTTTTATAAAACACAGTACTACCAGGCGTATCAAGATACGTACTACACGCAGGCATGAGACTTGAGACACTAGAGAAGCATTATACAAAATTAATAACTAAGGACTACAAACAAACAGACGATTCAAATAGCATAATTTCAACAAATTTAGACATAAGATCACGATAATAACAACACAGATTTCCTATAGACTGCCTGCCACCCTAAATACGAAAACAAATCGAATAGAAAAACTCTAAGACAATACACAAGAGTAAAATTCCAATAAAATCAAAGAAACAAAAACAATCAAAAGGAGACAAAAATTGTAAAGAGAACAGACAATTCCAAAATATAATCGCAAACATATATTAATACAGAATAGAAGTAGAAGCTTATCTAACTACGTTAAGGAAGCAACATTGCAGGGAGAGAATGAACTCTTTCTAAGCCCAATAGAAATCATGTGGAACCTTATTTTCTTAAGACAATAGGAATATTTAATAGATATTTAAATATTCAAATTATATTTATAACAGTAACAATCCAGTAAATGATTAATATTAAAAAATTATTAACTTGAAAAGAATTGTCGATATTACTTCAGTTCAGGTTAGTTCCACAAGTCACTGTACAGGGACATTTTTTTAAGTGTCTCACCCGATTTACGATTTTCCTGCTGACTATAATAAAAAACAAATCACATATCTCTCAATGATTTTCTACAAGGAAGCCAAATTTATTATCAAAAAATATTTAGGTCCCGTGACCAAGCTATTTACGCTATAATCAAATACGACAGATGTCAAATAGTGACAGATACGACGTCATTTTGAATTTATTTAAACGACAACCCTCATAAATAACCACACGAGTCAATTGCATTTCGTGATCCGATTTCAAAAACATATACCGTAAAATGGGGTGAATAGGATCAATTTTCCACTTTGAAAGCTTGTAACTTGAAAACTATCTGCCTGAATACATTTCTTAATAGCTTAAAACATGAGTTAAGGTTGGCGCTTCTAAATGGTGGTATAAGTTTTTATACAGGGTGTACCCTATTGTATAAATATATTTTTTTGTGCACTGATCCTATTCACCCCGCAGGCGGTGTCAATAGGATGACTGATTGATTTATTAACTGGATCGCATTTAAACAACCGCGGGATGTATAGAATAAAAAAAAATCGTTTTTAAAAATATTTTTACAAGAAAGAAATGAACATATATTTCAGAACAGGTATAAACGTAATATAAATCCTATATAATTATAATATATAATAATAAAGGAACAAAACTTCTTTCTATTAGACAAGGTAACGTAAAAAAAACCGAAAAAACTTACATTTAAAAGCTCCTAAAATTAACGGAGAATTTCAAATATCCCCTTAAATACTTTTTTGGAGGCTCTACCTTTCCCACAACTTGATGAAATGAAAATTCGGTCAATTCTTCTTTATGAGGAAATTGGTAGACATAATTAAGAAACTCTCTTGTCTGTTTTTCTCGAAGAAAATTACCCAAAATCTCGTTTGTGAATTTTTGCCTTACTTGGCAAATATAAAATCGTAGGTGGTTGCTGGAGCCACCTTTTTTTCGTCTTCAGTTATTGCAAGTTCATTTTTGTGTCTTATCATAAAACCTGTAGCGAAATCCTTACCAGGCAAATTATCTTTAAATTTGGCAACTGCTTTTCCCTGCCGATCCAAATAACTTTTTATTATTAGTCTTAACCCATAGAAATCTAACGGGTACCCCCATTCGGCACATATTTGAAGTTTTTCAACGATTGCGGATTCTTCTTCTTCACTTAGCGTAGTCTGTCCGCCATGTTTTTTAACGTGGGGATTTTTAATGCGTCTTTGCAACACTGTGTAGGGTATATTAAACCGCTCAGCAGCTTTCCTTATTTTCATGCCTCTTGCGACAGCATCCTTGGCCTTTGCAAATAGTTCAGGGTCATATTTACGGTACCTTTTCCTATGTGGATCGGGCTTGTAGACACGCGGCATCCTCACAGCTGTGATCCTATTCACCCCTCACTTGCCAACAACAGGTGTTTTTTTTTTGTTTTGAAGGAGCTGTAAAAAAAAATAATGTTAATTACAAATTTTGCACACAAATTTATCTTAAGTAATATAAAAGAGTACTAAAAATAATAGTACCTACCTTTTATAAGTTCTGCAGAGTTGTAGAGATATGAAGTTTGTAAGGCAACAGTTTAACCGCTAAATTTGACGTTTTAGGTTATGGTATTCAGCCTGCGATGTTGCCAAGTTATTTTAAGTTTAATGTCACAAAAATTACTTTTAACAACCGTTACTTAAAATCTGTACATTGAAAGACCTACACTTTAAAATTACAATTATTACAGATTTTTGAAATTTGAAGATAACTTTCAATCCTATTCACCCCGCTGATCCTATTCACCCCATTTTACGGTAGTTCTTGATATTTATTTTTAGCAGTTTCGGAAATACGTAAAAATACCCAATATCTCTTACCATTTAAACTTTGATTAAAGAAAAAAGGACCGACTATTTTGCAAAATGTCGATTCATCGCTAAATAAAATGGTTATTATAATTTCTGGATTAAGTTTTATACTTTCTACTATCCAATTACAAAATTCAGTTCTTCTTGCCCTATCACCCGGCCTTAGTTAATAAAATAAATAAATTAATAAAATTGGGGTTTTCAGCTTAAAAGGTTTGTTTATTAAAGGGGTGAGACACTTAAAAGACAAAATTGAAGAAGGCAAATTAGGGACCCCCGTATTTCCGTAACGGCTGAAAATTAATATCAACAACTATAGGTTTGTGAAATCGGAGCACCAAATGCAATTCACTCGTGTGGTAATTAATGAGGGTTGCCTTTAGAAAAATTTAAAATGGCATCGTATCTCGATGCGCCCAAAACGTTCAGTACGTAAGATTTCAAAGTATCTGTTACCAGCTAAATTTTCAATAAAGAAAAAAGGGCCAACTACTTACTAATTGTACTGTGATCGACTCCCTTTGAATAATTCATAATTTTTAGCCCAAGAATGAGAATTTCTTACGTTCAATTCTCCGTTTTTGCAAAATGTCGATTAATCGCTAAATAAAATGTATGTTATAACTACTGGATCAATTTCTATATATTTCTATCTATATATTTTTATACTTTCTAGTATCCAATTACAAAATTCAGTTCTTCCTGCCTATCACCAGGTCTTAAGTCTTACACTTTTATATATTCATAAGGGTAAAATTTATTATCTTTAATGATTCTACTTATTGTTCCGGCCTAAAACGAAGGATGTTTTTTTTTTTTGTAATTCACGCTAGGATCCATCCATCTTTGCTTCAGATTTCACACAAATGGACCATGCTCTTTTTTTGGGTAGAAAATGTTTCCGTTGAAGAACTTCTATTACTACTTAAGTATTTTTTAAAAACGTACATTTTTTCATCTTCTCTAAAGCACATTTTTCGGACTATTTTGACACTGACAAAGGAACTGCCTTTGCCTAAAGCTAACTTTATTTAATTACCTTAAATAATAATACGCATGCGTAAGTTTTCCTGAGCAGAAAGTTCGTTTTTAATATTAACCTTTTAAATAAGTAATAAGTGTGATACATTTTTGAATAAGAATTTACAGAGGATTCGAAAAAGAAAATACCAATATACCGTGTTCATTTAAAAAAATGTAAGTTGACTTTGAGCTCAGCCCTGTATAACAGGTGAACAATGCAGTGTATCACAGGTAAGTTGATAACTGTTGTGTTTAAGAATCTAAATCCAATATCATTTCCTACTATGGCTCTGGCTCCATCAGTGACAATACATGAACATTTATCGGATCCCTCATAGTCTGATATCACACTATTTACAGCAAATATTCGTACCCTTGGTTGTACCATAGAGAAGAATACGATTAAGCATCTACTCTGCTACACTAAGGTCATCTTGAATAGTTCGAACAATAAATATAAGTTGGCTGATGTTGGATAGGTCAGCGCTTTCGTCCAGGCAGAGGGAAAAATATTTATATTTTTCAATTATTGTGCCTTGCAATATTTTGGATATGTATTGATTAATGTGGTCCACACACCTTGCTATTGTTTGATGCGACACTCTCTCGATATTTGTCCCTTGTTTTTCTTTTCTGCCTAGGCATATTTCACTTAACGTTTTTCTGTCTATAAGTCTCTATTCCACACTACTAACTACTAAACTACTAACTCTGCTCGTCTTCGCTACAGCTTGACTTGACCTTCTTATATGCGCGCGAATCGACACTCGAATGCTCGAGAGCGGTCCAGCGAGAATCGAGATCTCAGATCTCCAATATTCCAGTAACTTCGTATCACATAGCCATTATGTGTTATTTTATTTCATCGTTGGTGTAGGAATGACTCGCTTGTGATATTTTCATTTTTTAGGCATATTTCTATTCTCTTTTCTACTTAAAATATACTTAAATTTTAGCAATAGGATAATTAGCACCACAGTTATTAAGCTTTCAAATGGGCGATTTAAATGCAGCACTCTGTACACCTATCTTTTATGGTTTCCTTAAAATAGCTGTTTCTCCCTTAACCGCATAAGCGTAGTGCCTATTATCCCAAAAGATTGCCTTGAGTATGTAGAATACTTTTTCCTCGACATTGATGCCAAAGCAATGTCAATCATTGTTAAAAGAAAAACTTTTCATTTTTTAACCTATTCTTACTTAAAAATAAACTTGTTGTTAAAAATGTAAAAGCGGCGTCCAAGGCTTTTTATTGAGAAATTGAGCTTTGGTAAACATGAAAAAAATAGCTTTGTTAAGGAAAACCATAAAAGATAGGTATAAATAAAATTATATTAAAAATGCGTTTTGATTTGGCATCAAAAATAATATGGTTTGTATTTAAAATACCAGACCTTCAAGATATTTTATGTTTTCAAAATTGTTACATTTAGAAAGCCATCATTAAATTATTTTCATGTTATAAAATATGCTTTAAACGCGACTAAGAAATCATATTCAATAATCCAAATTTTATTTATTTCTGTCGGTCTGTACTACTGAGAGGTAGATGTTTTTTAAGTGCTGCAAAACGCCAAATTTATGAAAAATCATTATTACCTAACTCGAAAATTATTTAATTTATATATTAGACTTGTCGAGGGATATGTAATACAACATATTTTTAGGATTCATCAAGAAATCTAGAAACATCATAATATATCTACATGGCGTTCCATTTATGTAACCTGTGTATTATGTCTAATATGTTTCCAGATTCAATTAGGAGAAAAAATTAAACTCTTATCGTGTTTTTTTACTTTTCTTTTGCGATTAGGAACAAGAAAGTTAAAAGATGTATGAATATAACTTGACACACGGTACATCAAGTATGCCCCCGAATGGAGTTCGTAGAGGTATGTACCTTCTTAGATAAAGAAGTAATTCTTCATTAAAATAACATAGCCACTGAGTGTGTAAAAAAACAGAAAAACTAACCTGAACTAACCTATTAAACCGTGCGATTTTTCATATAAAAGGGTTTGGACTGAAAAACGTGGGGCTTAAATGTAAAAGATGTCTAAAATAAGCAGTGTTTCCATTTGGATAAAACCTTACAAAGAATTGTATCTCGATATGGATAAAGTCTACTGTATAGCCTGCGGAAAAATTGTATGTATTTTTTCTGTTACTTGTAGAATAGGTTAATATAAAAAACACTTTTCCAAACTGAAAAAACTAATTTATTGCAATAAATAAATATGATTCTAATACAAAAGTATTATAAATATATTTGATAAAAAAAACATAAATCTCTTGTCATAAATATTCTATAAGAACTTCAAATAAACTATTTGATTACTCTCTTTGTTGAAAGTAATTTAATACTTGACTCAAGACCGCTACGTAAAGGTTCTCTTGATTGAAGAACTAAAATAAACGATATTTATCGAGCCCAATCAGCCAATCACATTTCTTTTCAGACAAACAAACTATTTTCGTCTGTGTTAAGCAAACCTAACTTTTGCTCAATTTGGTTGCAGGTTGCATGCGAGAAGAAATTTCAAATCGAGCAACATGTGAAAACAGCTTCCCATGCCACTAAGTTACGAAAAATAACAGTCCCTGGCGAGAAAGTGCAAATATCTTTGTCCAAATGTTTTAAATCACCCTCTAAATAATTTAGGTGAACAAGAAGTGTTCAATAAAGATCCTTGCCGTGCGCTGGTGGCATCAAATATACCATTGGCAAAATTGTTAAATGACAATTTTCATTCGTTCCTTCAAAAATATTGCAAAATTAATATACCGAGCCAGACAACTTTGAGAAGAAATAATATAGACTCTTTATATTTAATGGTGCTGACAAAAATAAAAGAAGAAATTGCAAATTATTATTTTTATATTTGTATGGATGAATCCACAGATTCGTCAGGGCGTTATATGGTTCATCTAATAATTGGAGTTCTTACCGAACAATCTCACTCAAAATGATATTTAATTACCTCCAAGCAGTTGAATAAAACGAACGCTTTAACAGTGACAAGGTTTCTACAATGCATTGGCGCACTTCTTCCTTCCTGATGCTATTGCCATTTAAAAAATGTTGCTTTTTCTGTCAGATGCTGCGCCTTCTATGATTGGAGCAGGACAAAGTTTTAAAATATTCTATCCAAAGATAATTCATGCAACTTATTTGGCGCATGGTATTAATAGAGTGGCAGAGGAAAGTAGAAAACACTTCCCACTTGTGAACGAATTAATATCAAGCATGAAGAAAATATTTCTTAAAGCACCACTGAT
This sequence comes from Polydrusus tereticollis, assembly GCA_963920685.1. Lineage (NCBI taxonomy): Eukaryota > Metazoa > Arthropoda > Insecta > Coleoptera > Curculionidae > Polydrusus > Polydrusus tereticollis. The sequence continues at coordinate 94,474,619 of OY987328.1, read as the reverse complement.
GATTCAATACTACAAAGAAAAACTTCCTGGCGTCCCACTTCCCCCTCAGCCAGTAGTAACAAGATGGGGTACCGATTTGGAGGCCGCTTCTTTTAATCTGAACATTTTATTGCTTTAAAAGAAGTAATCAACGAACTATCCGATGAGAAGTCACAGGCTCTTGTTGACGCAAACAAATTATTTGCAAATAAAATATTGAATCAACAACTCTCATTTATTAAAAGCAATTTTACCTGTGTGCCAGAGATCAAAACACAATTAGAATCAAGTTATCCCTAACTGAATCTACAAATTGTGTTACACGTGTGGAAACATCTTGCTATAGTGTGAGCGGAAATACTGGGGGCAAGATTAAAGAAAAATGTCGAAGTGTTTTGCGGAAAAATGACGGATTTACTTTTTTAACAAAAGTAGCTAGGGTACTGTCTGGTGATTTTGTAGATAATTTTGAAGTAGAATTAAATATACTGGTTAACTTAAAATATGCTCCAATTACTTCCGTTGATATGAAAGAAGTTTTTCTGTATACAAATATATGTACTCGGATAGAAGGCATAAATCCTTAACTGAAAATTTCGAAAAATATTTAGTTGTTTATTGTTTTCATGACATTATATAGTTACGAAGCTTAGACGTATTCAGAAATTAATGTAATGACGCCTGCTCTTTTTTTAATATAGTACTTTCATTTTCCAACAATGTGTTTCATTACAAATTTATCTTGCATTCAACATTGACACCAAAATGCAAGGGAGCACCATCTTGCTGAAACCAAATTGTTTCATTAGGTATATCTGGATCTACTTCATTAGGAAAAATTACAGCTAGAGCAGGCCTCAACTCAAAGGTACCGTTCAGCTGTGAGGTTTCCTTTCAAAAAGAATGGCCCTAAAATTCGGTTATTAATGATACCTGCCCATACATTTACTTTCTGGGGCCGCTGACTATGCACTTCAAATATCCATCGTGGATTTTCTTGACTCCAGAAACGATAATTATGTCTGTTAACCACCCCGTTTAAATAAAAAGTAGCTTCATCCGAAAATAATGTGTCCTGTGGAAATATATTATTCTCGTCACACCGTCTCATCATTTCTTCGCAAAATTACAAACGCCTATCATAGTCATCTTCTAAAAGCTCTTGGACAAGACATAATTTATAAGGGTGGTATTTTTCTGCTTTCAAAAATCTTCCAATAGTATCTCTAGGTTTATCATGATTGTGAGCCAATGAAACTGTTGAAACATGCGGATTATCCTGCAGAGATAATGCAATATCCAATTTTTCATCGTCGCCTAAAACACGTGGCCGTCCATTCCTAGGCAAGTCCTTCACTGTGCCATGTTCACCAAATTTGTGGAATATTTTACTAACAGTGCCTTGTGAAATTTGATTTTCCGGATATTTAGCATTAAATAAAGTGCACACTTCACTTTGACTTCTTATTTTATCTCCACATCCTAAAAATATCAAGACTTCGATACGCTGTCTTTCCGACAAAACTATTTTTGTTTAGAAAATTGTAAAATAATAGTACTTCGGAAATACCTAAATTAATTTTAAAAGTTCACAATGTCACAAAATATCAGAACGTGAAACAATGAAGATTTCTTACCTTGAAAGGTAAAAAAAAACATCAATGATTTATCATTTCCGCTTATTTAAATAGGGATTTTTTTTTTAACTTTTAACAGTCGCTATTTTGAAATAGCTTGACAGAATCGTGCCAAAATTTATGAGCATACTGTACGAAATATTAGCTTTCAAATCATGCATCACAAGCTGTAACATTGTTCATAAAGCACTTTACGACGAAGGCCTAAAAAACTGAGATACAAATTTAAGATTGTTAATAAGCATGCTGCAATAATGGAAAGCAGCAGAATCGTAAAATGGCGAATAGAATATTTAGAAAAAGTAAATGAATTTAGAAAAATGGGAAAACAGATTTATTAAATATAAAAGAAGGTTGGACTGATGGCTCTAACAGATGTCCATTAAAAGATATACCTCCAAGCAAAGGATCTCGTATTGTCATTTTGCATTGTGGATCTACGAATGGTTGTGTTATAAATGTGCTTAAATTGTGCGGTAAAAAGTTGGAAGAATGTAATGTGGATTACCACAAAGATATGTATTCAAATATTTTTGAGGAGCGGTTTCAAGATTTTTTAATTTTAAACTAAAAATCTCACAGTGTCATTGTATTAGATAATGCAGCTTACCATTCTAGACAAGTACATAAATTACCAAATTTGTCTTCCAAAAAACGGGAAGTTCCATAATTTCTTCTTACCAATGACCTATTTTTCGAAGAATCGTATAGGAAAAAAGAATTAAAAGTACTTTATCTTATACAATGGGAAAAACAGTATGTTATTGAGTAACCGAAAAATACGGCCATACTTTTTAAGGCTATCGCTATTGAACTTATGTGAGCACAATTAATAATTTGTAGAATAATATCGAAAATTGCGACAAATTCTACTCAATGGGATAGATTTGTTATCAATCTGGCAGAGGACACAGAAGATTATTTAGACGTATATTTGGATGAAAGCTCGAATTGAGACATCTAGGGTAAGTTAAAAATCAGAAAAAAATATGTTTTCCACCTTATGCTAAAGTTCTGCTTAAATTCATAATTTTGTGGTCTCGTATTATATATTATTTACGATTTCTGAAAGCCTCATCGTAAATTTCATCAATAATTTAAAAATTACCAATAATATTGCAAAACTGAGGAAACGGATCCGACCCTGGCTACTTATTGAAATCGACACTGGCGGGGTCTTTGTCGATATTTACGAGTTTTTATCGAGTTTTTTTTTAAACTCACTTACAGTTGGCGAGGACTATACATGTTGGTAAACCCGAATAAGCCCGATTTTAACCGAGAAACTGCTTAGGTGTTGTTTTGCCTGCTATATCATTTTGCGATTACTTCCTCTAAACATCAGAAAGCTTGTGACATCGTTTACCTGCTTGGTTCTTTTGCTAATATATACTTAATTTATACAATAAGATCCTAAACTAAATATTAAATTTGACTGAAGCGTTTTTGAAATAAAATGCATATATAATTTTTATCGAAATTATTTAATACATCCGTCGCTCATGTAGGTATGATTTATTCACAGTATAATAATATAGGCTGCAATCTCTATGCAAAGGCAGGAGTATAAATTACAGTGAACTTTAGACATTCTTGTATATCTATCGTATTGCATTCTGCATAACTTACTCTCAATCTAAAATTAGTGCAATCTGAATCTTTTATACACCAGGGCTGCTGCTGCTTTATTTACTCGCGAATAGTTTTGACGCTGAGGGCAATTGAAAACATTTGCTTGTTTACTTTGATGCAGTATATCTTCCGGTTTAAGCAGGATGAAGGAAAATAATTACTTAAGCCGGTATACATATTATGACAGAGAGTTAGCAAAAAAACGTTAAAATTGAAGAAGTAGTCCATTCTTACAGTGAAGTTGATGTTATGGAAATAAAAATATAATTTAATATTTGTAATGAAGTTGGTGTTATGTCCTACCCTTAAATACGCGATGTAGCATATACAGCATGTTCACGGATAGAGGTCACAAGAGGACAAATGGACCAAAAATTTCACTCCCCCGAAAAAGAATTATTTTTAGTAAGCTGCTTCTAAAAAACTTACGGTCTACAAAAAAATTCATGTCTTTTTATACAGGGTGCTCAGAAAATATAAAAATATTAAATCCTGCCTAGAGTAAACTATCGTTATTTTTTATTTTACAGCAAAATGATAGAGAAAGTATTTCAAATTTAAGTCAAAATTTAAATTTAAAATATCAGCTAAATATGGTTCATGCAAAACAATTTCCAATAAATGTCAACAATCAGCTGGTAATTGTAAATCCGTAAGGAAAACTGAGGAAATTAAATTCAGGCAAAAAATATTGAGACTTTATGCGATATTGAATGTACTATAAACTTAAAGTATTCTTATTTGATACGAACCCACTTATAGTAGATATTTTGTTTATTTAAGCTTGTGAAAATTAATATAATTTGAATTTTATTGGCCGACAGTTGGCAACACAACTGTGAACTGGTGGCGCCAGCTCGTTCATTGGCTTGTTTTGACGTTTCGTGCAAAACTAACCTTAATTCAAGAAGTAGTCCATTTTCTGTGGCGAGATTATTAAAGAAAACAAGGTCTGTCTATACCACCAAACTAAAATTTATTTGTCCCTTTAAGGTGAAAAAAGGATTAAAGAGTGTACATAGTTTAATGTCATTTTAGGTTGTACTAGTTTCGACTTTAGTCAAAGTCATCCTCAGCAACCATATAATTAAGAATTATGTTTTTTAGGATGTACCTAAATAAACGAACTAAAACAAATTAAAAGGGGGGACGAAGTGGTTCAACAATACATGGTCATAACGTGCTCCTTATGCAGCCAATGGACTCGACAGAAGACAATCACCAACACGATGCTACTTTCAGCAATGGAGGAAATTACATGCGAAAATTGTAATAGAGGACAAAATTCCAAATGGAATCATTTATAGTCATGATATGATGTATAGCTTGTCTATAATGAAAATTCAATAAAATAAACGTTTCATGAGTCAACTCCAAGAGGGAACATGATTTAGGAGGGAAATTAAAATGTGTTAAAACAATTTACGTCATTGAGTAAGTTGGGGTCATCTGAAAGGAGAAAATTATTTTCATTTAAAATTGTATACGGAGTTATCATAATCTGTGGTCTCATAATTTAGACTTAAGTTTGTATGTGGAAAATAATCAAGTACTCACCAAATTCTCCATATTTATGGCTTATTATTTAAAATTATATAAATTTAATCAGGTCTACGTTGCAAATTTTCTTTTTTCTTTTCTTTTTGGTAAAAGAGGCACAAATTAGGAACATGACTTAAGAATTAATGCTGTTCAAAGCGAATGTTGCAATAAAATGGAGGGTATCTCTGATATCAGTACTATAAATTTCTTTTTTGTATTACACTCATCAGCAAAAAAAACCGGACAAGGAAAATTATTACCAACTTTGATATTAAATAACTTTTCTGATTTTAAAATATGTTTAATGAAATTTTCGGAAGATGGTAGCCACATGTCTTAAGATTATTACCCGCTTTTCGATTTAAGAAAAATGTTGACATGTGTGATATTATACCGAGGGCAACAAATGATACTTTTTTTGCCTTACGTTCTTAACACCCTGTGGAAAAAGTAGGCGGTGCGATGATATTGCAGTGCATTTCATATGGAAGTCGCATGTTTTCTTAACGTTTTGTTTTTTGATTCGTCCCAATAACTCTTCTTTTTAAAAAGATATAATCTTTTTAAAAAATACTTGAAAATAAAATATAATTTTTTTAATAAATACACAAACAAAATTTAACAAAATAAGTAACAGAAATTAATAGCGTGTATTGCCCCCACGAGCTCGAATTACATCTCTCATACGGCGTGGTAAACTTTGAACACAGTTAGCAATTTTTTCTTGAGAAATATTGTTCCATTCTTCCAAAAGAGCAATTTGCAAGCTAGGGATGGTTTCGGGAGCTGGTTCCCGTTTTCGAATTCGTCTCCCCAATATATCCCAAACATGCTCAATGGGATTAAGATCCGGGCTACGGGCTGGCCACTGAAACCGCTGAATGTTAACTTCGTTCAGATATTCGTTTACCACCCGTGCCACATGTGGTGTTGCATTGTCATGCATTAGACAAAAGTTGGCTCCAATATAGTGAGCAAATGGAACGACATGTTCTGCTAAACACTCATTAATATAGCGGTCAGCAGTCATAGCACCATTTAGGATTAGAACGAGCTCGGTACGTTCGTTAGATGATACTCCAGCCCATACCATTATACTTCCACCTCCATATGGTACTCGTGGAGAGATGCAGCATTGCGCAAATCGTTCCCCTTGTCTTCTCCATACACGCTCGCGTCCGTCTGGTGAACGTAAGGAAAAACGGGATTCATCTGTAAACAGTACTCGGCCCCATTGTTCGACTGTCCAATTAATATGTTCGCGAGCGAAATGCAAACGGGCAGTACGGTGGGCTGGGGAAAGAGCTGGACATGCAGCTGGTCTCCTTGAGTTCAATGCTTGTTCACCCAGTCTACGGCGGATGGTATCTGAGGAAATATAAGTGCCACGAATATTTCTTAATTGACGACTAATGGCTGAAGATGGTAAACCGCGATCGCGTAGTGCCGTTAACGCCATGAAACGATCATCATGCATATTTGTCTTACGTTTTCTTCCTGATCCTTGACGCCTAGAATACTCCCCAGTTTGTCGAAAGCGGCTGATTGCATCGTGTACGGTACTCTTAGCCTCACCCAAGACGTTAGCGATATATCGTATGTTTCGGCCATCGTCGTTTAGTGCCACAGCACGGACAACATCTTCTGTGCGCATGTTTCGACAATATTTCAAGCTTGACACTGACAATGAAATAAAACGCTAGTTGCTAGGCAACTTATCACGTTAATTTTTTGGTTTTTCATTAACATTGGAAAATTTAAAATGATTTTTTAAAAAGATTATATCTTTTTAAAAAGAAGAGTTATTGGGACGAATCAAAAAACAAAACGTTAAGAAAACATGCGACTTCCATATGAAATGCACTGCAATATCATCGCACCGCCTACTTTTTCCACAGGGTGTTAAGAACGTAAGGCAAAAAAAGTATCATTTGTTGCCCTCGGTATAATATCACACATGTCAACATTTTTCTTAAATCGAAAAGCGGGTAATAATCTTAAGACATGTGGCTACCATCTTCCGAAAATTTCATTAAAGATATTTTAAAATCAGAAAAGTTATTTAATATCAAAGTTGGTAATAATTTTCCTTGTCCGGTTTTTTTTGCTGATGAGTGTATTTAAAAATTTTTTCGTATTTCCGGGTATCAACTGTCAAGTCCAAAGGCGGCAAATTCAAATTTAAACAGGAATCGTCATAACCTAGAGGGGGGGGGGGGTAGAGGGAGGTTGACGTGGACTTTATGATACACTATAAATAATTGTTAGACTACATTAACATCCCTTATTCGGGGTGTGTACATATATGAGTATTATAATAGACAAATCAAAGTAATAATGTGAGAGAGCACAGAAAAGTTTATAAGAGAGTACTTTATTTTTATTTAATCATACATCCAACTTGGCTATTAAAGGACCCTATCGCTAAGTCACAACGACCTTTAATCATAATTACAAAAGGGCAACAAACTAAGCTCAAACAATGAATAACTGGTATTATATGCAACCGTCATGACTGGAAAGGTATAAAAGTCAGTTACCATTGTTACACAAATGAAATAAAAATTGCGGTATAAATAGTTGTCAAAATTACAGTTTACTGTAATGTCATTCGATAAATGTGTATGTAAGTTTAAAATCTTATTTTATGGTTATAACCAAATTAAAACAATAGAGCTGCAAAATTCGGTGAAAACATGAGTAAAAGAGTTTATATTTGAAGAGAATTAAAGAAGGGGAGACAGTCAAAAGTGATCTGTTCATTCAAGACCTGAATTTGAGGGTTTTTTATAGCTTTGTTAATCTCGTATATTTCCCATAAACAAGAGGTTCGACCATTGGGAACAACATGTAGGATTTCAACTCCTGTGTCCGGGTTAAAAGTGTGTTTTGTGTTAAGGATGTGATCGGAGAAATTTGAACGAGTGTCAGCAGGCAATGGCTTATTTTTATTCCTTTCCACTAATGCGAGGTGATCTTTGATTCTTATATTAAACTTTCCCCTGTGCGTCCTATATAACAACAATTACATGTTGTGTGATCCTCACTATGGGTACAGGACAACTTGTATACTCCTGATTTTTCTAGAACATCAACTGTATCTTTATTATTATTTATATATTTTTTAAGGTTATTTTGCGTTTTAAATGATATGTGCATATTATTATTAAATTTCAGAAATATATTTTTAATGTTATGTGATATTGTTCCCATATAGGGTAGGCTAGTATAATATCTATGATTATTATTATATACAATAGGTTCTAGGTTTTTGTTGATATGTTTATTTAAATTTCTATAATATATTTTATCAATAACATGCATTGGATATTTATTATTTATAGCAAGTTGTTTAATGTAAGAAAGATCTTTGTTGAAATTATCGTTGTTCATAGGGATAGCAAACAGTCGATGGAAAAATGAGTGAAAGGAACTCAATTTATGCCCTATAGGGCGATTAGAATTATAAGGGATGATGCTGTCTGTTGAAGGTTTATGAAATATTGCAAATTGTAATTCATTATTGATTTTAGAGATAGTTAGATCAATCAATTAATTTCCTTGAATGGACTCATGAAACGTTTAATTTATTGAATTTTCATTATAGACAGCTATACATCATATCATGACTATAAATGATTCCATTTGGAATTTTGTCCTCTATTACAATTTTTGCATCTAATTTCCTCCATTGCTGAAAGTAGCATCGTGTTGGTGATTGTCTTCTGTCGAGTCCATTGGCTGCATAAGGAGCACGTTATGACCATGTATTGTTGAACCACTTCGTCCCCCCTTTTAATTTGTTTTAGTTCGTTTAATTAGGTACATCCTAAAAAACATAATTCTTAATTGTATGGTTGCTGAGGATGACTTTGACTAAAGTCGAAACTAGTACAACCTAAAATGACATTAAACTATGTACACTCTTTAATCCTTTTTTCACCTTAAAGGGACAAATAAATTTTAGTTTGGTGGCATAGACAGACCTTGTTTTCTTTCTCTAACCTTAATTGTTTTGTGGTTTTGTCATCATAATTTATATTCTCTAACAAAAACTCCAGATCGTTTTATAAATGGCATTAAAAAACTGTTCTTTTAAGAACAACAGAAGTGCACATACATATTTCTGCCTATTACGTGGTTTACTATTTGTGAAATATGCCGAAGCATTTAAATAGCCCATGCAAGGAGCTAATAGCTTTTCTCTAATAAGCTATTTTCAGAAAGAACTTAACAACAATGGCCCATTGTTGCCCTTGACAGCAAATAAAGAAGTAAATTTAAAGAGTTTGTTAAGGTCTGTATATTTTATTTCTACTTTACTAATTATTAGCGTGTAGCAGCTGCCCTAAATTTGAATATCTATACTGTAAGCGCAGCCTCATCAACAGTTAAGGAAAATAAACTATTTAAATCACCTGAAAGGAAACGTTCTTATTTAAAGAGAGTTGTAAATGTGTCAAGATTAGATATAAGTTCTATCTGTGACACTATTTATGGAATGTACGAAACAAGTAAGTTGTTTTATTCAAAAACTAATATTTTACATTGGTTATGTTTTAACTGTAACTTCTTTTAGAGCATCATCTAACTTTGACATCTTTAAGTAAGAAATTAAAAAATAGGCAACTGTTTTAAAGTTGTCTTAACTCTTTAAAAAGTCTCTTAAAGGAAATAGGCTTCAGATGAGAAAAGATGAACCGAGGCGAGGGCTCATGGAACTTTCGCATGTAGCTTTCAAACGAGTGGTATTTTTGAATGAAAATATGCAAGAACAAAAGCATCCTTTTACCAATTCGTTTTCTTGGATAAAACATAAATTTTCCAGAACTGAGCCATTGGTCAGTTTTGGCAAGATGATGGTAAAAGGTTATATGCAGTTAACAAATATGTAAACTATGGGAAATTCACCTAGGTATATTGTATATTTAATCCCATCGAACATATTTGGCACCAACTGAAATCTGCCATTCGTGGTATCAATATTTGCCCTACTATTAACTCCAGTATACTTAAGCCTTTAGAAACTGAAGTTTTTAACATTCCTTCACAAAGTTGGACAAATTCTGTTACACATGTTAAAAAAGTGGAAAAATCCTATATCCACATAAACAGTATAGCACAAATAATAATAAGAACAGATGATGATAGCGATAGTGATATTGATATATTAAGTGAATAATATTATAAGTAGGTACCGAGTAATTTGTATATTTTTGTAATCATAAATATAATTTTTAATAATAAAATAACTTCTAATTTCACATCTAAACATAAATAAAATATTATTTAATGTCTTACTTATTTTTATTACAAACCATGATTAAATTCTAAGCAAAATACGGACCTGTTCGGCCATATTTCAATTTTACAGCTGACCCGGTTTTTTCCTAATAGGGATCAGTTAGTCACTTTCTTATATCTCTGAACAGACTTTAATACAAAATTACTAAGTTATCATTATAGTATATGTTTTTTAGGTCACTGTATATATGTAAATAGCTATGTAAAATACGAATTTTAGATATAGAGACTATTATTTTTAGAAAATAAGTTGAACTTAAATTTAACTAAATTTAAATTAATTTAATTTTAT